>OY728131.1:1945824597-1947074597 GCA_963277665.1 Viscum album
ACCAAGGGTATACATTTTTATTTTCATCCTAGTAGAAGTGTGACCCTCACCTCACATATAAAAGGCTACCCCTAAACCTATTCTATTCACACATTCAAACACATTTGATTTATAAAATAAATTCCATATTAACTTCATAAAATCCATAATTTAATTTTATAATCCTCATTTAATTTATATATCCAACTATGGGTTATTTTTATGTAAAACTAATGAGGTTACCAGAAAAGCGGAAACATTCATCCACGAGCATTTTTATTTAATTAATTCCTTTTTAACCTTAAATTATAATTAAACCATGATGACATAATAAACTAAATAACATCCATATAATCAATTATTTTTATGTTAATGGGATTATTTAATAAAATTCCCACTTTCATAGAGTAGGTTATGAAATCATTATTTCTATGTATGACAGACTACAACCTTATGAACCGATGTCATTCATTTTCTCATTACAACCTCTCACGACGGGGTATGATGATTGATATAAAGTATATATCAATGATATTGAAAAAATAATTAGACATCATGAGTAATTATATCATATAAAATTTAGTTTCTATTCAGTAGGGTATAAAATAACATCGCTTGAGTGTACGACGGTCTACCGCCTAACGAAGTGATTCAATATTCACTAACACTTTACAAGGAAGATAATAAGGATAAATATAGTTAATATATGTTATATAAATGAAATAATAATTATATATATGAAATATTTGTCATTATTAAAATATAATATATAATTTTTTTCATTACCTTTTTTAATCACTAGAAGATGATGACGCCATTCATTTATGTGTGGATGACCGCCTTCACGAAGTGATGTGGCCCTCTCTTTTATTAACCAAACCATATGGATGATATATAAAAGTATTTTTAGGGGAATAATATGGAATTTTTTGAGGTTATGATCATTATATAATGTGAAAATATTAATTATCTTATATCCATAAGGATTATTGAAAAATGAAAATGTTACTCAAGCATACATATGACCTACATTCTCCATGATCGTAACATACTTCATTTTCGAAACCATATTTCCGGATTGGTAACAGAATAAAAATTCATATTAAATTATGATAATTTTTTCATTATTAAAAATCATTATATGATGTATCCTTGATCAAAGTAAGAGGCCTGAAAATAACACGTCCAAACCCATACAAAAAAAATGTTATTCCCCAAAACATGATTCTAACAAGGAATTATTAATAAATGGGTAATTATTTGTAATAATTAAATAATATATGATATGATATATATATTTATGGTTTTACATTTGATTTAAAATAAAATTATATTTATAATAAATATTTTCTGAAAGTGTATAAAGGATGTCAGTACATATGTTAAGGGAATTATAGGATCTCTTTTATTTTTATGAGACATATGAAATATCTCCCCTCATTTATCTTGTGTGGATTATATAAATATACATTTAAATGCTATATCATTAATATACTTATTTTAATTTAATTTTTTGTCATGATATTTTATTCTTTATTGGGCCATATAAATGAAAATATTACTAAAGTGGTAATGGATTTCTAGTTTCTCATTTATTTGTGAGAGACATATGAAAATTCACCACAATTTTTGTTGTTGTGTATATACTACCCCTTTTACAATTAATATAATTAATCTAATCTATTTTAATTAATTTAATGTTTTATTTGATGTTATTATTTATTGGGTCTTATGATTTAAAAGATTTCTAAAGTGGTACAAGATTTTTCTGTCACTTTTATTTTTTGTGAGACAGAAGACTTATTCAATTTATGTTTCTCTTATAATTTGCATATAATACCCAAGAATGAATTTAATTATTAATGTGATAGAAATAATGGGGATTTTAATATCCATTTTATTACCTATTTTACTAAGGATTTATGATTCAAAATATTACCAAAATGGGGAGGGATTGTTTTCTCAATTTTTCTTCTTTGAGATATATGTTATATTATGAAACCATATTATATTATTAGCTGTATATACATCCCAATAAACCTGTAACATCATGAATTTTTTTTCTCATGATATTTTAAATTTCATTTAACATTATTCTTTTATGGGGGTTACAACTCAATGTTAAAAAAGTGGTAATGAGTTTATGTATCAATATCATCATTTATTAGGATTATTTTTTATTATTTTATTCATAATGAAATATTAAGATCAATTTATAAAGAAACTCATGATCTTTATGATACTCCTTTTGTATTAAGATATTATATTTTTCCCTTAATTTTTATCTATTTACGCACTTAAGAGATAAAAATATTTTTAAGAAAAAAATATTAATTTATCTAATCTTACCAAAAAATATTTTTATTCAAAAATATATTTTATAAAAAAGTTTTCAAATTTTATATAAAATTAATCAAAAAAAATTAATGAAAATTACTACCCACATTATAATTTTTACTAAATTATTTCAAAGTAATCTTCATGTAATTTTCCAAACAACGCAAGTTTTTATTTTAACTAAAATGAGAAAGGAATGTTTTTTAACATGTAGATAATGAATCTAAATTCCCAACTTTATGACCATAATTTTATTTAAATAATCCATTATATGTTTTCATGATTTTTAAAATAAACGTATTTTCAAAAATATTGAATTTTTTTTCAAATTAGATTGAATATATTTCAAATGAAAATTTCGAAACTTATATTAAATCATAAATTATAAGTTTCAATGTATATTTTAAATTAAATTAAATTATATAATGTATTATGTTTTTTTAGAAATAAATTTTTTCTTGAAAAAAATTATTTTCCTCAAGATATCTTCTAAGTGATTTATCTTCCAATTTAAATTTATATCTAAGATGACATCCTTTTTTGAATAATTTCTTATAATGGAGATATGATCCAAGGATTAATTTTTTTTTATTTCTCTAATTGGTTTGTTTTTATGATGACAATATTTTTCTGCAACATTTTTATCCTCAACAAGTTATACCATAAAAAATTTCTTCTTGGATCCACTTTTTTTCATAAGTTAGGCTATGAGTAAATGATGGAATGATTATGAATCCTATCTCTTTTCCATAGTTTATTATATGATGAAATGTATAAAAAAACACATTTCATTTAATGGGTTGTGATAAGATGAATTCATTATGACATTTTTAAACACATATGTATGATTTTCATATAGTTATACTGGTTACATTAGAACCAAAGATATGTTGGAGGTATATCTCCAACCAATGCCTTACTTAAAGATTTATATCTTAGATGATAAATAGAACTAAAATGGAACAAAAATCGGATTTTGTAAATGAATTATTTATCTATGAAGTTCTTGTGAGGGAATCTCAACAAATATGATGCTTTTGGGAGTGAAGCCATTCCACAATGATATCTATAGAATTGATACTTTAATATGATGGAAATTATTTTCATTGTTTATGTGTATTCCAAAAATCATTATTTTATGCCAATGTTATAATCACATGGTTCAAGTTATTTTATTCTCTTATGATTCATGTAATATGAACTTACAATATTTATTATATGACTCTATATATTATTATTTAATAATAAGGGTATTATTTAAAAATGTTACAGTCATGTTCCCATACCATTATGTTCATGTTATGATTAAGTATCACCCTTGTTTACGCTTAGTGAGAATGTGACCTCACCCTTTATTTTGTTTATTTTCCATAGGTTATAAAGAAATATATTTCATATATTATAACTAAGAAGGGTTATATATATGAATAACATAGTCGTAGATGATTTAATTCATCGACAAACTAGTCATTTATGTTTCAATATTTCCAATGGCACTATAACTTTGTGACCATCATGTTTGTGATTGTGCAATGTATTGAATATTCTTCTAAAATTTGTACTATAATCTATGCAATTTATGGGTCTCTATAACTCCCATGTTCATTGGATTTATATTTAACATGGAATAATCAATTCACAAGTATTTAAATAGTATCTTAATACTACCCATTAGTTTGTGAATGATATGTGGTAATCATGTGTATCTATATGTTTAGATACTTTTGAATACTCCCCTAAAATTTTGACAACTAAAGAGGATCATGATAAAATACAATTGACAATGTTGTAGTTTGAAGTCTAAAAATTTCACTGATATCGATAAGTGAAAGAATCTCAACGGGTAGATCCTCCTACTTTGATAATAAATTTACTATCATTATGAGGCATTCTACTTTCTATATTAGATATCTTAGACATCCCTATATAAAAGCCAATAGTAATATGTTCCCACTTCCACTTTGTTATAGAGAGATTTTTCCTCACACCCGATATAATTTGACACTCAGAATTTATTTATTACTACACAATGCATATAGAATAATAGTTATAAATTTCCCACTTCATATTGTCACACCAGATGTATTCTATTAAATCAATAGACATTTTTTTCTACCATGATATACAGAGAACTCTATGAAATATGTCTCATCTAAAATATTCCTATTTAATTCGTGCATTTATGGTATATATAGTCTCATTTAAAACATACATACATTGTCTTCATAGATTAATCCTATCAATTTAAAATATTTAATTCAATAAATCTTCTTTTTCATGCACTTTTCTTCTTATCGAGACTTCTTTATCTTCTCTTGTAAATGTGGTTAGGATATTAATTGTAAAATTAATGATGTTTACCATTTTCAAATAATTCTCACATACTACTGTACTAAATTCATTAATATTTGATCCTTATAGATCTTTATCATGGATAAAACTCTATTTTACTTATTTCTCATTGAATCATCATCATTTTTTTCCTTCCCAATATGTTAATTTATTACACAATTATAGTTATTTAGAAGTTCCATCCATTATCTTTATCTAATGTGGAAAATTTTCTATATGAATATATAATTCACAGTATTTATATCTATATATATTTCACATATCTAACTATTTATATATATACACTACCATCATATATTAAATGAAAAAATTATAACATCCATTTCAAGATCATGATTTGTATAGTTTTGTTGATCAATATTTAATTACCTGGAAGAATAGGTAACCACTATATCAATTTTCTTAAGGATGAACATGATTACTTTCATAAATTAATAATTATATATTATACACCCTTCCATCCTTGATATAATTTCATCACTAGAGGATATATCAATCACTTCATTAGTTATTCAAACCTATCTTCAAATTCATTTGACCAAATAAATTTCACTCCTTTACCTGTTAATTTTGTTAATGGGTTGGATAACTAGGAAATGTTTTCAAAATGTCCTTTATAGTAAAACTCTAAATTCAGAAATCAATAAATATAAATTATATTTATTTATGGGGGAAGTTATTTATCCACCTTCGCCTTTACATTTTCAATAGACATTCCATCCATGGAGACAATATTGACTGTAATAGAAACTTATAATAGAAAACATTTACATTTAATAAATTTTCCATATAGATCCTTCTATAATAGAGTCTAAAAAATTTACATATATGGTATTTTATGTAACACCCCAAGCTTCTGCGGTACGCTTCTCTTTGAATAATGTGATAGCGTGTCTTGTACGCAACACTGAGTTCTAACACACCACAACCAATCAAACTAGCCGTTATGAATAGTAATACCAAATTTTTGAAATTATATATATTTTATATTTCAAAATGGACTTCATTTTTGGATTCAGAATATCTAATTTATCCTAAGATGAAATTTTGGTACTTTTTGGATAACTTTAATATTTTGATGAATAGTGAAAATTACTAAATTTTAATTAAAAACAACTTTTTTAATAAAAATAATTAATAGAGATAAATTATGAATTTGAGTGGTTTTAAATTATATTTAGAATATATTTTTACCATTTAATATAATTTTGGTCATTGGACATAATTTTACAATTAAACCGAACATAAACAAGTGCCAATCTTTTGATAGTTATTGTCTCTTAAAAACAAGTTTTTTGTTTTAACAACAGGAATTAATTTTAAATTTATTTCTGCCACTTCTGTGTTTTGAATTTTGAAAAATGGATTCCATAATTGGAATCACGATTTTCAAATTGTGTAAATAGTTATCTTTATTTTTTAGACATTTTGAATAATTATTTCGGTATATATTTTATATACCATGGTTAAGGGTAAATCCGGTAAATAAGGGTTAAAAAATAATATTATAATAATACAAAATTACCCTAAAACGTGTCCTAACCTTATTGGTTGATACATGTTCGACCATAGGCATCTTTGAGTGGATTTTGGGACCCCATGGTACCACTTGTAGGTGATAGGGACACTTAATTTTAATTAAGTTAAAATGATTACAAAAATGACACAAGCATATATCTTTTAGTAAAACAATTTTTTCATAGGGTTATGTATGTTTTATTTTAAACTATAAATATTAATTAGAAAGATAAAACTATTTAATACATAATGATATTTTATTTATAATTTTTAGAGGTTTAATAATGTAATTTATTTATGACACAATGATGATGCAGTAATTCCCATAATAGTTAAAATTTAAAATAATTGATATTATAAATACCCAAATAAATATAATATGAGACTTTTAATGAATTAAAATAATTTTATATGATAATATGACATATTAGTATTGATTTAATTAACTTTTTTCGAAGTAATAATTCTGTTATGAGTTTCACAAAAATGAACTATTGAATAGTGTCAAAATTGACATAAAAGAGTTTTTAAAACAAGTATTATATTATTAATTGATATTAAATTCCTAAAAATCTATGGTTCGTCCAAGAGACTTTTATCATGATATCTTTATCATTAATGGACCACTTGGGGGTCTCTTGGATGTATATGGTAAGTTTATTAACCATATAATATAAAAATACAAAGAGACATTGTAAAGGTAAAACTAATTAACTTAGAGTTAATACTTATAGATAAGGTTAATATAAGTACCAATACCTATCTAAATTCTATTGGTTGAGTGGTTTTCGACCCATCCACACCTTAATCTTTTAATAATCATCTTTTGAGCCATTAGAAACCGAATATGAATTTATTATAAACTAATATTTCTAGCTTTTCCAAAGGTGCCCCTCACCCCTCTTATAAAAGGGCACTCCTCATTCTCATTTCTTCACACCTTCAAATCCTTTTGGTTCAGCAAAAAACTACCAAAATACTCTCCCAACTTCCCTCACTTTAATCTAGAGGCCTTATTTTGATCATAAAGCCATCCTAAGGATCCTTTTTGATCAAATTAAAAGGAAGAACCCGAAGAAGAGGTAATGATTTCACCACCCTTTTCGAAATTCTGTTCTTCTTCCACTTCATCTTTCTTTGTTATCACCACTCTAAAATAATAACTCCAGTATCATATATATACTATGATGTTATTATAAATATGGTACAACTATATTCGGAATTCTATCCACCCTTTGAATAACATGTCACCATACGTGCGTACGTACGGCTTACCGTCTCCACGTCGTGGTGTAATTGTTATGCAATATATTATTATTTGGATGGGTATAATAATGATGTGTAACTCATGTAAATAATAAATATAACATGTTAATTATTCTGTATATATGATATACCATCCATATATATATTATTTTAATATCAAAAGAATGATATTGTCGCTCGTGCGTACATACGGACTACCGTCTCCACGAACGCGATGAGATTCATTCTCCATCGTATCCATTCAAGTATAATTCTCATTTGATGATTAATAACAGTATCTAAGGACTTGATATCGTTCTGTATATGATTAATATACAACCTATCTATTACAAACATGGCTTACGTAACAAAACTTATAAAAGAAAACGAGTAAGTTAACACCCGAAACAATGATAATACTAAGATATTATAAACAAATCAATGTTAAAAGATCATATATGATATCATATTAATGTATATGATTTTTTTGTAATTCAATAACAATTATTTCACCATTATACAGGAGTTTTACCTACCCCAACCAAGGAAAATTACGTGGTAAGGGTTATTTCACAATCTCTTCATTATCTGAAGTTGTTTATACGTAATATTCTACTGGGATCTCTTTGTCATCCACATCCATGTTTCTTAAAAATGAATTTCAAAACATTTTTACTATTTACTAGAATATGGGTTAAAGTCATTTATACCCTTGTTTGAATTTTTATATAAGTCTTATAAAGGAATCTTTCCGTCGTTTTCCAAACAAGGTGCTTTTAACCTTTTTGACACAATTAAGGTAAGAATGTTTTTTTAACTTATACGACGAGTGCGGTTATTTTCCGCCGTTATAAAATCATCGAAGCTTCCTATACAATATTATAAGAATATTTTCAAAGAAAATGTTTTATTTTATAAATATATGACTCTAAAAATGATTTCAAAATAGAAAGAGATATTTCTCTAAAAAGAGTTTTGATTTCATCTATGTCAACATCCTTTGATGGATTTTACGCTTATTTGAAGTTGATTTATTATGATACAAAACTTCTATATTGTATTGAAGGTTTTGTGATATGTTTGACTGTGGATGTTCTATTTTTATACCATTCATAGTTTATGGTGAATGTATTGACATTTTGTATGCTAGTTTTAATACGGATGTTAATGTTTAAACCTTTTCATATGGGAATGCATTGGACTTAATATGTGACGGGTGGAGCCCGCTATAGCTGCTCAATGCATCGGTAGGTCTCATGAGACAAACTAGTGTCTTGGCACAAGGCCTTGGCAAAATCTTATTTGTAGTCTTGGCATAAGGCCTTGGCTATGTGGTTATGATAGTCTGGCATTATGCATTCCATCATTATGAAAGTGGTTATTGATATTGCATGTGATTATTCGATTAGTAGAATATCCATGTGAATAAGTAAATGGAATTATTTCATTTTACTTTTGCCATACTATGTTGAAGTTCAAGTTTAAAAGGCTTTTGTTTTAGTTATACATTTCCTTAAAAGTTTATTCTTATTTTTGAAAGTTTCTGCTCTATTTTTATCCTTATTGGGCATTTGAGCTCACCCCTTTTCTATGTTTTATTTTTCCCAGGATGTGAAGAAGTAAGTTATGAATGACCTGCAGGGATTATATGTGGGGATATGAGTGTGGAATATGGAGACTATGTTGTTGTAGTAGTTTTTCACTTTATGATGTAATGAAAAACGTTATGAATATATCTAGTGTTTCCAAGGCTATAAAACCAATCAGTCTTTCGAGATTTGATCTTTCTTGTGATCATGCCAATGTTATGTATAATGCACCGAATCTGGGTAACTGGGGTTGGGGCATTACAGTTGGTATCAGAGGAAGTTTAGAACAATCCTTGGAAGCTATATTTAGATAAACTTTGATTAGAGCACATAGAACTAAGATAAAATTAGATGATTAGTATAGAAGAACTTCTTAGAATTTTGGTATTGTAATGATTTTGTGAGTTTTCCAAGCAATACATCCCGGTCTGGTTATGAGAAGGTTGAGGCGGCTCTGGCACATATGTACCTAGGGTAAAACCCAAAAACACCGCTTTGAGCTAGACTCGAACGGGAACTGGTGCACATCAACGGGCCTTGCTGCACTCTTGGTTACGACACTCCCGGGGGATATGCTTAGGATAACTCTCATTTTCTTTAAAAATCATTATTAAGGGTTTATGTGTATATACTCCCTCAAAGAAATGTTTTTTATGATTATGGATTATGTCCATAAATAGTTCAATTTATGTTAAGTGTTTTATAAGTACGAGATTATGTATTTTGATTCATAAACTGATATAGTTTATGCCAATGTTTATAAATGGTGCCTAGTGGAAGAAATGGAAACCATATCAATGCACACACTCCATGTAGGGATTTCCCTCCTGCTCAAGATAATTTTAGTGGAGTTGGTGATGCAACTCGTGCTGATCAGCTAATCACCATACTGGGACAACTCACTCAGGATATGAATAATAACCTTACCCGTATGGAGAACCCTGATCCGTAGCATGGAGGATCAATGTTAGATCGATTCATGAGGCAAAAAATACCATCGTTCAATGGGAGTACAAATACCTTAGTAGCTGAGAAATGGATATTTTACCTAGAGAAAATATTTCAGGCTTTGGGGAGTAGTGAAAGGAAAAAAGTTATCATGGCAGTTTACCGCTTCACTAGAGATGCTGATCAATGGTGGTCATTGATTCAAAATACAAAGGAAGATGATTATGTATCAAATATGTAATGGAGGGAGTTCAAAGATCTGTTTTTAGAAAAATACATTCCTCGCAACCATCGAGCAGATATGGAAAGGCAGTTTCTGAGTCTGATACAGAAGGAGGATGAGAATGTCACAAAGTATGAGGCTAACATTACAAGGTTAGAATGGTATGCTGGAGATTATATATGTAACCCAAGAAGTAAGATTTATCATTTATTTGATGGGTTAAAACCATTTCTCCGTCGAGCATTAGTCTCACAATCCTTTTCATCGTACGAAGACATTGTCTCATGTGATATCAAGACCGAAAAGAAATTCTCTAAGTCTTATGACTTTAAAGCAAAGCAAGAGAATAAGAGGCCTGCTGATCAATCTGGGAATGTAAATAAGGGGAAGAAGGGAAAGGTTGAATATCCATACTGTGGTAAATGTGGGAAGAAACACCCCGGTACATGCTTGAAGGGAATGAGAGTCTGTTACAAGTGTGGTGAAAAAGGCCACCAAGCTCGTGATTGCAAAGGGAAGAAGGAAGCCACCAACATTCATTGCTAAAATTGGAGATAGATGGGGAATTATGAAAATTAATGTCCTAAGCGTCAGGAGAACTTACCTCAGAAAAGGCCAAGGGATCAAGGCCAAGCTTATGCTATCACTACTGCTGAGGTAGAAGCTCCGAAAGATGTGGTGGCAGGTAATTTAATGGTTTTCTCAAGTTTAGCAAATGAATTATTTGATTCTGGATCATCGCATTATTTCATATCTTCCCAGTTTTCTAAGAAAATTAGATATTTACAATTTGATTTAACAAGGGATTTGTTAGTTAAAACTCCTAAGGGAAGTATCATTGCAACAAAGTTTTGTGAATCAGTCCCCATTAGAGCAAATAAATGTTCTTTATTTGCTGATATCATCATTATACCTATTATTGAGTTTGATATAATCCTCGGTATGGACTGGATTTTGGAATATGATGCGAAAATTTCTTGTAAGAAGAAAGAGGTTACGATTCTTGATGATGATGATAAGGAACACCTTATCTTTAGAGAAGAATCGTCACCACCTAATTCCTATCTAGATCCACCCCCAGTAGTTCAACTAAATTCATTTTTTGGGGAGGAAGAGAATGAAATGACTGTGGGTGAGGAAAGGAATGTTTAAATAGAGGATGTACCTGTTGTGAAAGAATATGTAGATGTGTTTCCGGAAGATTTACCTGGAAATCCTCCAGAACGAGAAGTTGAGTTTTCCATTGATTTAATTCCTGAATCAAGGCCTATATAGAAGACCCCTTATAGAATGGCCAAAGTAGAATTAGTTGAACTAAAGAAACAACAAGAGGAATTGAGTAATAACGGATTTATTCTCCCTAGTGTTTCTCCATGGGGAGCCTCTGTTCTTTTTGTTAAAAAGAAAGACAGATCTATGAGGTTAGTTATCGACTACAGGGAGATCAGTGCTATAGAAATAAAGAACAAGTATCCCCTACCTCGCATTGATGATTTATTTGACCAACTGCATGGAGCTCAATACTTTTAAAATATTGAACTTCGATCTGGATACCATTAGATGTGTGTAAAGAAGGAAGACATTCCTAAGAAAACATTTCAAACAAGGTATAGGCATTACGAGTTTACTGTAATTCTTTTTGGATTGACTAATGCACCCTCTGTATTCATGAATCTGATGAATAGAGTTTTCAAGGAGTATCTTGATGAATTTTTGGTTGTATTTATTGATGATATCTTGGTATACTCCAAAAGCTATGAAGATCAGGAAAATCACTTGCGCATTATCCTGAAGACTCTGAGAAGACATGAATTATATGGGAAGTTTAGCAAGTGTTAATTCTGGCTTCATGAGATTTATTTTCTTGGCTATATTTTCTCTAAAGATGGAATCTCTGTTGATCCTTCTAAGACCAAGGCGATCCAAGAATGGACAGCACCTACGAGTATAATTGTGGTACATAGTTTTATTGGTTTTGCAGGTTATTATCGACGATTTGTCCAGAATTTTTCCTGATTGGCTAACCCATTTACGAAGCTCACAAATAAAGGGGTTAAATTTGTTTGGAAAAAAGAGTGTGAATAATGTTTCGAAGAACAGAAGAGAAGATTAGTCAATTCTCTTATATTGACTCTACCATCGGGGAATGATGGGTCGTTATTTATAGTGATGCATCGAAGAAAGGACTTGGTTGTGTCCTTATGCAGAATGATAGCGTTATTGCCTATGCATCACGACAGTTGAAAATTCATGAACAAAACTATCCTACTCATGATCTTGAGTTAGCAGCTGTGATATTTTCTTTAAAGATATGGAGGCACTACCTCTATGGTGAAAAATGTGAGATTTATACTAATCACAAGAATTTGAAGTATATTTTCTCACAAAAAGAACTCAACATGAGGTAAAAGAGATGGCTTGAATTACTCGAGGATTATGATTGTACAATACACAACCACCCGAGGAAAGCAAACAAGGTGGCAGATGCTTTGAGCAGAAAAGACCATGGAGTTTTGAACGTGATGAGAATTGAAAGGGATCCAATTTCGATGGATCTAGTGAATATGGACATGGGAATAACCAGGGAAGGTAAAACATCAATGCTTTTTCAAATGGTTTCCAAACCATATTTACTAGAAAGGATTAAGAGTTCTCAGACCGATGATGAAGAATTCTAAAAGAAGATTAAAGATGTGAATGATGGGAGACTAAGAGACTTTGTGTATTAAGATGAAATTTTGAAATTTGGGAAGAGACTTTGTGTCCCCGATATACCTGATCTAAAAAGGGAATTGTTGTATGATGCTCATAGTTCCAATTTCTCTATACACCCTGGGAGCACCAAAATGTATTGAGATTTGAAGGAACATTTTTGGTGGGACAACATGAAGAGGGAGATTGCTGATTTTGTGTCAAGATGTATGGTTTGTCAACATGTGAAATCTGGAAGGCAACAACCTGGAGGAGTCATGCAACCTCTTCCCATACCGGAGTGGAAATGAAACAATATTATGATGGAATTTGTCATGGGGCTACTAAAGACTCTTAGAAAGAACGATGAAATATGGGTTATTGTTGATCGTCTTACCAAGTCAGCACATTTTCTTGATATAAGTTAAGATCTACCCCTGGAATGTCTAGCAAGACTATATATTAATGAAGTTGTGAGACTTCTTGGAGTACCCCTATCGATTGTTTCTGATCATGATCCCCGTTTTACTTAATAATTCTTGAAAAATCTTCAGAAATCCCTGGATACTGAACTTCATTTGTGCACTGCTTACCACCCTCAAACAGACGGAAAATCATAACAGACTATTCAAACCTTAGAAGACATGTTTAGATCTTTCTCACTTGACTTTCAGGGCATGTGGGATCAATATTTATCTCTGGTAGAATTTTCCTATAATAATAGCTTCCATTCGAGTATTCTGATGGAACCATATGAAGTGTTATATGGAAAGAGATGTCGTACCCCAACCTGTTGGGATGACGTTGGTGAAAGAAAACTTGTAGGCCCAGAACTGGTGGAGGAAATGGTGGAAAAGGTGAAGGTAATCCAAAATCACATCAAAGCATCTCAAAGTAGGCAGAAGATCTATACTGATAATCGAAGGAAGGATTTGGAATTTCAAGTCGGTGATCATGTTTTCCTGAAGGTATCTCCATGGAAGGGAGTCATACGTTTTGGTAAGAAAGGTAAATTGAGTCCCAGGTACATCGGACCCTTCAAAATTCTAGAACAAATTGGGGTTGTAGCTTACAGATTGGCAATTCCACCAAGTCTCTCCAAAGTTCACGATGTGTTCCACGTATCTCTGTTGAGGAAATACATGCCTGACCCAATGCATGTACTCACCTATGAGGAATTATAATTGGAACCCGATCTATCTTATTGCGAAGAGCCCATCAGGATTCTTGATACGAGAGAACAAGTACTGAGAAACCAGACGACGCATCTGGTAAAATTTTTGTGGAGAAACCATAAGATAGAAGAGGCAACGTGGGAACCCGAGGAACTTATGATGAAGAACCACCTGAGTCTTTTCATGTGATAAGTATTCTAGAAATTTCGAGGATGGAATTATTTTAAGGAGGGTAGAATGTAACACCCCAAGCTTCTATGGTACGCTTCTCTTTGAATAATGTGATAGCGTGTGTTGTACGCAACACTGAGTTCTAACACACCATAACCAATCAAACTAGCCGTTATGAACAGTAATACCTACTTTTTGAAATTATATATATTTTATATTTCAAAATGGACTTCATTTTTGGATTCGGAATATCGAATTTATTCTAAGGTGAAATTTTGGTACTTTTCGGATAAATTTAATATTTTGATGAATAGTGAAAATTACTAAATTTTAATTAAAAACAACTTTTTTAATCAAAATAATTAATAGTGATAAATTATTAATTTGAGTGGTTTTAACGTATATTTAGAATATATTTTTTCCATTTAATATAATGTTGGTCATTGGACAAAATTTGACAATTAAACCGGACATAAACAAGTGCCAATCTTTTGATAGTTATAGTCTCTTAAAAACACGTTTTTTGTTTTAACAACGGGAATTAATTTTAAATTAATTTCTGCCAATTCTGTGTTTTGAATTTTGAAAAATGGATTCCATATTTGAAATCAGGATGTTCAAATTGTGTAAATAGGTAACTTTTATTTTTAGACATTTTGAATAATTACTTCGGTAAATATTTTATTTACCATGGTTAAGGGTAAATCCGGTAAATAAGGGTTAAAAAGCAATATTATAATAAACAAAAATTACCCTAAAACGTTTCCTAACCTTATTGGTTGATACATGTTAGACCATAGGCATATTTGGGGAGATTTTGGGACCCCATGGTACCACTTGTAGGTGATAGGGACACTTAATTTTAATTAAGTTAAAATGAATACAAAAATAACACAAGCATATATATTTTAGAAAAACAATTTTTACATAGGGTGATATATGTTGGATTTTCAACTATAAATATTAATTAGAAATACAAAAAGACATCCTACATAATGATATTTTATTTATAATTTTTAAAGATTAAATAA
This sequence comes from Viscum album, assembly GCA_963277665.1. Classification (NCBI taxonomy): domain Eukaryota; kingdom Viridiplantae; phylum Streptophyta; class Magnoliopsida; order Santalales; family Viscaceae; genus Viscum; species Viscum album. Next base: position 1,945,839,857 of record OY728131.1, read on the forward strand.
TGTAATTTATTTATGACACAATGATGATGCAGTAATTCCCATAATAGTGAAAATTTAAAATAATTGATATTATAAATACCAAAATAAATATAATTTGAGACTTTTAATGAATTAAAATAATTTTCTAGAATAATATTACATATTAGGATTTATTTAATTAACTTTTTTCTAAGTAATAATTATGTTATGAGTTTCACAAAAATCAACTATTGAATAGTGTCAAAATTGACATAAAAGAGTTTTTAAAACAAGTATTATATTATTAATTGATATTAAATTCCTAAAAAATATAAGGTTAGGCCAAGAGACTAATATCATGATATTTGTATCATTAATGGACCACTTGGGGGTCTCTTGGATGTATATGGTAAGTTTATTAAACATATAATATAAAAATAAAAAGAGACATTGTAAAAGTGAAACTAATTAACTTATAGTTAATACTTAAAGATAAGGTTAATATAAGTACCCAAACCTGTCTAAATTATATTGGATGAGTGGTTTTCGACCCATACCCACATTAATCTTTTAATAATGAACTTTGGAGCCATTAGAAACCGAATAAAAATTTATTATAAACTAATATTTCTAGCTTTTCCAAAGGTGCCCCTCACCCCTCTTATAAAAGGGAACTCTTCATTCTCATTTATTCACACCTTCAAAGCCTTTTGGTTCGTCCAAACTATACCCAAATACTCTCCCAACTTCCCTCACTACAACCTAGAGGCCTTAGTTTGATCAGAAAGCCAACCAAAGAGCCCTTTTGATCAAATCAAAAGGAAGAACCCGATGAAGAGGTAATGATTTCACCACCCTTTTTCAAGTTACTTTTTTCTTCACCTTCTTCTTTATTTGTTATTACCATTATAAAATAATAACTCTAGTATCAAATATATACTGTGATGTTATTATAAATATGGTACAACCATATTCAGTATTCTATCCACCCTTTGAATAACATGTCACCATACGTGCGTTCGTACGACTTACCGTCTCCACGTCGTGGTGTAATTGTTATTCAATATATTATTATTTGGATGGCTATAATAATGATGTGTAACTCATGTAAATAATAAATATAACATGTTAATGATTCTATATATATGATATAACATCCATTTATATATTATTTTAATTTCAAAAGAATGATATTGTCGCTCGTGCGTACGTACGGACTACCATCTCTACGAATGCTATGAGATTCATTCTCCATCATATCCATTCAAATATAATTCTCATTTGATGATTAATAATAGTATCTAAAGACTTGATATCATTATGTATATGATTAAGATACAACCTATCCATTACTAACATGTCTTACATAACAAAACATATAAAAGAAAACGAGTAAGTTAACACCCGAAACAACGATAATACTAAGATATTATTAACAAATCAATGTTAAAAGATCATATATGATATCATATTAATGTATATTATTCTTGTATAATTCAATAAAAATTATTTCACCATTATACATGAGGTTAACCTACCCCAACTGAGGAAAAGTACAAGGTAAAGGTTATTTCACAATCTCTTCATTATCTAAGGTTGTTTATACGCAATAATCTACTGGGATCTCTTTATCATCCACATCCATGTTTCTTAAAAATGAGTTTCAAAACATTTTTACTATTTACTAGAATATGGGTTAAAGTCATTTATACCCTTGTTTGACTTTTTATAAGAGTTTTATAAAGGAATCTTTTCTTCGTTTTCCAAACAAGGTGTTTTTAACCTTTTTGACAGAATTTAGGTAAGAATGTTTTTTAACTTATACGGCGGGTGCTGTTATTTTCCGCCATTATAAAATCGTCAAAGCTTCCCATACAAGGTTATAAGAATATTTTCAAAGAAAATGTTTTATTTTATAAATATATTACTCTTAAATGATTTCAAAATAGAAATAGATATTTCTCTAAAAAGAGTTTTGATTTCATCTATGTCAACATCCTTTGATAGATTTTACACTTATTTGAAGTTGATTTATTATGATACAAAACTTCTATATTGTATTGAAGGTTTTGTGATATGTTTGATTGTGGATGTTCTATTTTTATACCATTCATAGTTTATGGTGAAAGTGTTGACATTTCTTATCCTAGTTTTAATACGGATGTTTATGTTTAAACCTTTTCATATGGGAATGAATTGGACTTAATATGTGACAGGTGGAGCCCGCTATAGCTCCTCGATGTATCGGTAGGTCTCATGAGACAAACTAGTGTCTTGGCACAAGTCTTTGGCAAAATATTATTTTTAGTTTTGGGACAAGGCCTTGGCTATGTGGTTATGATAGTGTGGAATTATGCATTCCATCATTATGAAAGTGGTTATTGATATTGCATGTGATTATTTGATTATTAGAATATCCATGTGAATAAGTAAATGGAATTATTTCATTTTACTTTTTCCATACTATGTTGAAGTTCAAGTTTAAAAGGCTTTTTTTTAGTTATACATTGCCTTAAAAGTTTATTCTTATTTTTGAAAGTTTCCTCTATATTGTTATCCTTACTGGGAATTTGAGCTCACCCCTTTTCTATGTTTTATTTTTCCCAGGATGTGAAGAAGTAAGTTATGAATGACCTGCAGGGATTTTATGTGGGGATATGAGTGTGGAATATGGAGACTGTGTTATTGTAGTAGTTTTTCACTTTATGATGTAATGTAAAACTTTATGAATATATCTAGTGTTTCCAAGGATACTGAACCAATCGGTCTTTCGAGATTTGATCTTTCTTGTGATCATGCCAATGTTATGTATAATGCACCGACTCTGGGTAACTGGGGTCAGGGAATTACATTTTATATCTTCATAAAACTTATATTATATTAATATTTCATTAATAAATAGAAAAATAAATTTATTACAATATTTTTATAATAATTTGTTCATCAAATCTATAAAAATATATGGTTAATTTGTTAATCCAGAAGGAAATATTGTGAAATCATAATGCACATACATTGTATAAATTTTTTTCATTGATATATCATGATTCATAACATTTCATTGATGAAAAAAATAAAGATCAATTTTTTAAAAGTATTGGGCCCCTTGATATTTATTAAACAAATAATCAATTTGAGATGAAGGGTACTAATTGTTAATAGTGGTGGAATTAATTTACCTCTATTAAATGTATAAGTTCCAGGACCCATACGTATACTTTAAAATTAAAATAATCTCATCCAATGGAGAATAACTAGGGTGTATGAATTCTATATCACACAGATCTAGTAGCATCTTCTTTAATTCCATCATTCATATTAAAATAATTTTATTAGGATGCTTTAATATGGGGTTTTCCTCCCGGATAATATTAATAGAGAATTAAAATTATTGATGAGGTGGTTATATTGGTTATTACATAAGAAATTCATCACCATAATCATTCACAATGGAAGAATCCTCTATTCATAGGATATCCGTCCCATTCAGTCATTTATCTTTTAACTTAATTTCATTAAGACGATCCATTGGATGTGTGACAGAACAAATGTTTTCATGAAATTTACTTTTAATTTTAATTTTTAAACCCCAATATGTGTTATTTTAATTTCAATTTATATATTTTATAATTTTAGTGGTATTTTGTGAATATGGAAAAAATAGATTACTTTTTATTTTAACTACATTAAATTATTTTATATTTAGGCCATAAAATTTCATAAACAGATCAAAATCACGAAATTATAGTTTTTTATATTCTATAAATCCAATGAGTCATTTCATTATTCTGTACCCAAAGTTAAATCCATCATTTGGAAGCTCAAAACTAGCTCACTTGTTGTCCATTAACAACTATTCATATATTTGATGATTTTTTGTGTTAGGTCCATATCTCCTCATTCAATTGACCAAATATCTTAAAATTTTGAGTTAAAATGAAAACAACATTTACAATCAACTTTAATCAAGGCGTACACATGTGAATTGGCCTTTTACAATCCCATAAATGCATGGGAAATCCGAGATATAAAATATGGAGAGTCTGCATTTGAAGAATAAATTTTTGGAGTAAAATGGTAATAAAAATCTCTAAATATGTAAACATATGATGAAATTTGGATGAAAAATTGGAAATATATTTTTGAAAAACTTTTATGTAGACACTATTTAACAATTTTTCCATTTTATGAGGAAAAATTCATAATCATTTCGATGAAAATTCTATCCTATATAAAAGGAGGCAATAAAATCCGTTTAAAATCGTGCCATACAATCAGTCGACCACCAAAGCACCAAAAAGTACCATATTCTTCATCCCCATTTAAATTTCTACTTTTTTTGATTTCATTATTTTTAATTTAATTTATATCTTTAATTTTAATTTAATTTTCACTTTAGTATTAATAATATTAATTCATGGGTTTTATTAAAATTTTCATCCAACCATCCATACTCTCTGTTATTCTTTATATTTTATTTATTCATTATTATAATTATTATTGTTATTAGTATTATTATTATTTTTAAATTAATATTGTTATCATAAATATCATTTTAGAATTATTATTTTGAAATTATTTTCCATATTCTCTTATTTATCTTCTTATAATTCAATTAAAATTATTATATTATTAATAATATGTATATAAATAATTTATATTATTATTATTATTATTTTACCTCTCGATATAAATTATATAAATTTTATTTGTCTTATTTTCTCCCTTACCCTATTTCTCTCTCTCTGTCTTCTCATAACCCATTACACAATTTTTATGTTCTTCATCCACCATTATTTATGTCTTATTTTATTCTATCTATTTATCTTCTCATTCTATCCACTCCACCATTGTGATCACTTAATCTCAGAAATGAGAGACTGACCTTAAGGATTGGCTCGGGGAGAGTCAAAGGTGTTTAAGAATTTTCATTAAAGTTTAATTTTATATTTTTAGATAGAATAAAGTAGCATGTATGTATGACGTGAATGTCCTAGATGTGGTAAATTCCCCTAATGTCATAAAACACAATCTTCCTATATTCTGTTATTTAAATATTTTCCTCCCTCCATTGGTGAATTCCTCAAAAAATAGGAGTTGAGAAAATCAATTGACGAAACAATATCGATTGAGCTTGTTCCCGGATTGTGAAAACTCTTATACCAAGGGGTGTCATCAACCATGATTAAATTAATAGGAGGAATTATGGGAGATTAGTCATTTAATGACATTCTATAGTATCTAGATAAGTGTTTTTCATTGAATCATGAGATTTCATGCTCATATTATCAAACTATAATAAAACACATAAAGTAGAATAATTATTGAATCCAATGATAAATCCATGACTAATTGTTTTTCTTACTTAACAAATTTTATTTATTTTACTTGTTAGTATAAATTATAATTTCCATTATTTCTTGACATTAATCAAAAACCCAAAAATATTTAAATTTTTTTCATTAACCACCCAAAACAAAAACTGTTATTGATTAGGTGATTTATAATAATTAAGTGAACAAAATTAAAGGATACTCAATTTATAAGACCCTAATAAGCCATTATGCTACACAAGAAAGGTAGTATTTCTTTTTCCAAGACAAAAAATTGGTGTGTGTCAAAAAGAGCATCGTTACTGGCCAAAAAATCACATTTTTTCCTATATTTTTCTTTTTTATATTTTATATATATTTTATTTTATTTAATAAAAATAAAAACTAAAATTATCCATGATGTATTCAAATGATCATTTCTTAAATTTAAGTAAAAATTATTCTCATGTTGACAAATGATAAACTGGTGTACCCTAGTCAATAGAAGATAATGTCCCATTATGGGCTTGATAGATTAGGGGGTCCAAATCCAAATTTACAAATAGGAGGAATTCAAGGACCTCATCCAGGATCTCAATGATACCCTCAAGCAACTAGTGGTTGATTAATTGTCAATAGGTCTCATTTAATTACAGTAGTAAATCAATTAATTATATTAAGAAGTGTCCAAGACATAAGAATAATCCTCCTCATTTCCACCCATCCATTTTGAAGAAGTTACAACAGAAGATTTCTAGGAGAAAGTGGGAAAATACAAACTCATGTATGATATTATATAGCTTGATGAAAATGTGAACGATCTACAGGGAAGAATAAAAAAAATATCTAAATACTTCCACGTATCCTTATAATAACCTAAACATGAGTTTGATCCAAAACCAATAGATGGTCCAATTTTCTTACTTCAGTAGGAAAAGGATAAAGACTTTCCTACATAGCTTCTTGTGGGAGATCAACATGAGCTGGATGAATTCTGGAATGAATGTGAGGAATATATTGATTTCCCCAATTAATTCTAATAAGAAGTGCTTTTATAAAAAAAGTAAGACTCCATCAAAAGGGTTTATTTTTAAGTAAAGATGGAGGAACGTGGCTTACTACCTCCATCCACTAGGAATCTACCTTAAGAGAAACTTACCAATGAGTTATTTATTGAATCTAATCCATGCTAGGGAGTGGATCATTTCTCATACTTTAACTCTTACTATCTAATTGTAACTTAATTGTGAATAATTTAATATATATATATTTTAATATTTAGATTAATACAATCATTCATATGAATTGTAGGAGAATGAATAAATTGTTCATGCATCTACTAAGGAAGACATAGAGCTCCCGAATTTCAACGTACATAAAATTGAGGTGCCCCATCATGTGATCTATGTAGTTGACCCAAATAAATTTAAAAAAGAATCCCCTTATTAAAGGGTATAAATTAATTATTAAAAATTAACGTTTTACTCAAGTAAAAACATGTGTTTACCTCCCCTTTTGTTATTCATGTAATATAGCCTACGTGAATCAATCAATCAAAGAGAATGAATTTTCTGAAGTAGCAACCATGGAACAGGATGGTCCATACTTCATCATGCCCCTTCCATGAAAGTTAGAATTCATTTTTATGGGGGGAGGGGATATGGTATACTCTATCCATGGATCATTCCTTGCCTATGGGTATGAAACACAATATGGGAAGTGAAACTCAACACGGATCAAATCCATGAAGCCCCTTCCACTATTTGATTTTGGATAATAGCTTGTAATATCCTCTATTGGCAATAAAAACTTATGTCTCACATAGGAGATAATTCCAAGACTTATCCCTTTATAATTTATTTCTACTAATTTATATTTCAATTTTATTTATTGTGAGTTAGTCTAACATGAAACCCAATCCTTCCAATATTCTTGAGGAATAATGACATAATCTTTGGACTTAATTCAGAAATTATCTTCTATAAGGTCATACATGACAGAAGGTAGAATTTAATAGTGATTAATAAAGACTTATATTCATTATAAATGGAGTTAATTATTATTTATTAAACTGTAAACTCTTTAATTTTTTTTCCAAATCATGATTTGATCTTTAAAGTGAAATTACATGCCCAAAATTGGATTATGCTTTACATAACTTGTCTAGGAGATATGAGTTTAAATGGAATACTATGATTTCATGTTTTATATTTCAATTTTAATTATATTTAATTAGTAAAATGGAAAATTTAATGATCAATGTGAATAATGGATGATAACATGGGGGCTCATGATTTGAGGGAATTAATTTATTCATGTAAAGGAAATTTCCAAACCATTATTTATGCTTTGATTTTATGAAATTCATGTGAATTTATTTATTATTATTATTTATTCCATAAGTTATTATACTTAATAATATATCCCATTAAGTTGGTAATTTCTTGACCAATAACTTCCTATTTTATCTTGATTGTATTTCCTGAGTGATATTGGGACATTTCAATAACATGAACATCCGTTTGAACATGTCAAAGTTAAGACTGTGAAAAAAACATTAAAATGATTGAGGAAACATTTGATAACCAATTTTCCAAAAAATAACACATTTACGTCAATATTTATTTAACTCATAGATATAATGAATTATTTTTAGAGTAATGAGCTATGTATTATGATATTTTTATCTATTCATTCCCTCCTCTTATAAATTCCATGATATTTTAAAGTTGAAGAATGCGGGTGAAGAGAATCTTGATCAATGGGATGAAATGAATTGTATGAGTGATGTGTTGGGGTAAAATTTTGGTAATAAATAAATGTTTATATTTAATCAATATGCTTATTTATTTTCCATTTTGTAAAATAGAAAAAAAAATTAGAAAAAATGAATGGGTTTTGAATTATAAAAATCAAAAATCTCAATCACTAGACCGATGATTTTTCTCACATGTGATTAGGTGGTGGGTGTGAGGTTTATTCTATGAGTAAATTATGAAAAAAGGAAAAAATAAATATAAATATATATAATTAGTGAAAAGTTCAAGAAGGTTTATATCATTAATTATGCTTTCCTTATTCACGAAATTTACCTTAAAACATCAGGGGATGTGGGCGTTGCTACTTTGAATGGGATAATTTCATTAAACTTTTATTATTTATATCAGGCATTGTACTTAATAGATAAAACACCTCATTTTTCCTTAATATTTGATCCATAAAATAATACCAACCATAAGCCTCATATTCATTTGAACTTTGATTGAAAATTATACATGACTCTATGTTCATTTTATATTTACTATGTGAAGAAAGTAGTTCCTATACAAGATCATGGACAAGGATCATGTTATTCTGATATGAGCACAACTCTATATGAATTGTATCTTGAGAGATGATAGAAAATAATCCACTGTGAGTTAGATCATGATTTTTAATTTTTAAATTGTAACACCCCAAGCTTCCACGATACGTTTCCCTTTGAAAAATGCAAGAGCCTGCATTGTACGCAACTTCGAGATTCTAACACACCACGACCAATCAAAGTAGCCGTTATGAATAGTATTGCCAAATTTTTGAAATCAAATAAACATTATCTTTAAAAATGGACTTCATTTTTGGATTCTTAATATCCAAATTATCCAAGGGTGAATTTTTGGTATTTTTGAGAAAACATTAATATTTTGATGAATAGTTAAAAGTATTAAACATTAATAAAAAACATCTTTTTTAATCCACATAATTTATAGTGATAAATTATTCTATTTAGAGGTTTTAAAGTATAATTAGAATATATTATCACCATTAAATCCAATATTTTTAATTGGATGTAATTTCACATTTAAACTAGCCATAAACAAGTGTCAATCTTTTGATAGTTTTTATTTTGTAAAAAACATGCTCTTTATTTTGACAACGAGAATTAGTTTTACATTAAATTCTACCAATTATATGTTTTGAATTTAGAAAAATGGATTCCAGATTTAGAATCAGGATGTCCAAATTTTGTAAATAGGTATCTTATATTTTTATTCATGTTGAATAATTTCTTCGGTAAATATTTTATTTACCATGCTTAAAGGGTGAATCTGTTAAATAAGCATAAAAAATAATATTATAATAATATTAAATTACCCTAACACGTTTACTAACCCTATTGGATAATAAATTTCATACCATTGGAATATTTGGGTCTATTTTGTGACCCCATGGAGCCACTTTTAACAGATAATTACACTTTATATTAATTAAGATAAAGTAAATACAAAAATGACATATGCATATATCTTTTAGTAAAACAATTTTTAAATAGGGGTATACATGTTATCTGTAGAGACCCAAAGCTTTATGTACATGGACATTACATTACTTTTGCAGAATACTGAATACATAACAAAAACAGACAAACAAGGACTGTAATAGTTTAGGGTCTTTGGAAAATCTGAATATAAACTTCTAATCATGTTGAAATATCTTCAACAACTCCCATACCGATCTTCCCCTTTTTGTTTCCTTACCTAAAACCTTTATTTATTTCCTAGAGAAAATAAAACATAAAAAGGGTGAGCTAAAATGCTCAGTAAGGGTAAACATAGATAACATAAAACAATCCATAAACATTTGGAAGCAAAAAAATGAACATGAAATTTAAAACTCAAAATCTTGAGCAAAGACATAAATCATGGAAGTACGTAAGGAATATATCATAATGGAACATCAAACATGATAAAATATAATGGGAATACAACATGTCATTGTTGCACCCATTCATCACATGATATGATTTCCATAGTAGCCAAGGCATTGCTGCCAAGACCATCTTAGTTGACAATGTCCCTTTCTGAATCGAGTTCACTCTTCGTTTCAGTCATGTAACACTGAACCAGATTAACTTATCGTTCCAGCCATGTATATCTCATGAGATATAAAATCTTTATCCAATTAATTGGAGGGAGATATAGGTCCCACCAATCTCATAATGAAATCATTCTTACTTATGCCACAAAATAAACATAAAACATTCGTCATAACCAAATGAATAAAATGGGTTTCATAAACATAATCCCATCCTCACATATTCCATATAAAACAAATGGATATTTCATCATAAGAAAATTGAAACCATATAAATCATAGATACATTTTATTTGAAACATACACATATGAAATAATGTCATCTTATATGGAAAATGGTTTTGATAAAACACTTGAAATGAATTCTTGAGGAAAATATCCTGTATTCTTGAAAATAATTTTCTTTTCACAAAATTCCATTAAATTTTAAAAGAAAAGGATTTGGTTAAAAATATTCAAGAAATCCTATAGAGTAATCTCCATGAAAATAAGGCGTTATGAATCCATAAAAATCCGTTAATGCCTTATAAGTTAAAAAAACATTCTTCTCGTACTTTTTTCAGAAAAGTCAAAAAGTACCTCATAAAAGAATTATTCCATACATACCTTGTTGTAAAAGTCAAAAATGGGTCAAAAGTACATTAAACATACATAAAAAAACTTTTAGAAAACATGGACTTGGATTATAACAATAACCCTAGTAAATACTTACGAATAAACAATCTCGGATAAGAATGAGATTGGAAAGGTTATCCCTTACCTTAGGACCGATATGCTTCGTACGTATCTAAACCTCCTGTATAATGATTTAAATAATGTAATTGACTTATTACATAATCATATTAATTTTTATGATATCATATATGTTTCACTTATGACTTTATATTACCCGTTCCCTTGTAAATTCCATGTTAAAGCAGCGTTTTGGGTAAAATCATTTCATTTATCGTATGTGTTTTGACTTGTCATTCTTGATATTATTACTTATATACTGATTTAAATAACTCCATAATGTAAAACATGATTTATATATAATATATATTCATCATATACATGTATATTATATATTGATAAAAGGAATAAAATACACCATTCAAGGAGACGGTAGGCCGTACGTATGCATGAACGTTGTTTTCGTTTCCTCATTGAATTGAATAAAATTAAATAGATGACATAAATATATATACATAAATCCAGTAGAATTATTATGTAATATATTTAATTATTATTCATTATATAAACATTATAATCATTCATGTATGGTTAACCTGGAGAATGAATCTCATCGCATCGTGGAGACTGTAATCCGTACGTACGCACGAGCGATGATATCATTCCCATAATTATTGAATATAATTGGTGTGGATGGTATAATATATCAGAATCAGTATGGTGTTATAATAACCACATATAGTTATTCTTTACACCATTATACCCATCCATGTAAGGTGTTTGTGGAAAAACAGATTACACCACGGCGTGGAGACGGTATTCCGTACGTACGCATGCGCAGAGATTTCATTTTCCATAGGATGGATAGTAGGTGAAATGAGGTTGCTTAAAATTTATAATAACATATCATTATTTTAGTGATACTGATATTATTACATCACAATTAAACAACTAAAGTAGAAGAAGCAGAAGAATAAATAAAATTTAAAGAATCAGTAACGGACATTACCTCTTCTTTGAAGCGCCTCTTTGAGACCTCCCCTTAGGGAGCTAAAATTGGACTTTGAAGAAGACCAGGACCTCTAGGATGTTTTTAGGAAATTTGGGAAGTGAAATGGGTATGGGTGGGCCGATCTTGAAGGCTAAAATTGGTGTGACTAGGAGAGGGAGGAGGTACCCTTTTATAAGAGAGAAGAGGGGCACCTTTGGAAATATAAGAAATATTAGTTTATATTAAATCCAAACCCCACATAAAAACTTCACAAATGACTCATATACGATGATTAGATGATATAGGGTTGTAATATCATCAACCAATAAAATTTACACATGTTAGGAATTTATATTAAACATTATCAACATGATTTATCCTTATTTATCAATTTAATTTTATTTGTGGTAATAATATTCTAAATTTTAAATTAATATAAATAATTACATATGTGTTGTGAATTTTCCATAATTTGGCACTTTATGGATTTTTAGACCATTTAAATATAAATTTATAATTTTTAAATATTTTTGTGATTTTTAAGCCATTTTATAATTTGTTATTTTTATAAAATAACAATTGTGTCAATTTTGACACTGTTCATTTTTTTGAATTTAAATAAAATATATACAGAAGTTATGTTCGAACTAAAAACATTAATAGATTAATAACATGTCATAAATATCTATAAAATTAGTGTAGCACATTAAATAGTTCATATAATATTTATTTTAATATTTTTAAAACCATTTAATTGATATTTCTCTTAATAAAATAATTTCAACATCACTATTATGTCACCTTTAATGGTAATTATTTAATCCCTAAAAATTATAAATAAATTCATATTATGTATTTAATTTTATTACCTTTCTGTAGACTATTCATGTTTGAAGTTTCATTAAGTTTATCACAAAATTAAAATTATTAAAATTATAAAATTTAAGAAAGTGACATGTTGTCACTTTCTTTGGTTTTAATAATAATTAAATTATTTTCATGGACAAAAGTCCATTTAATGAATCTAATCTGACCCTTAGGTGATATGGGTCGACTTTTAGTCATCCAATAGGATTTTGTCAGGTGTTAGGGTAATTTTATAATCTTATATTTACCCTTAATTACCCGATTTACCTTTAACTATGGTAAATAAAATTTACTGTAGTTACTATTCAATATGCCCAAAATTAAAACGTAGCCTATTAAAATAATATGGACCCACTTATTTCAAATATAGAATAAATTTTTCAAAATTCAAAACACATAAGTTTCGGTGATTAATTTAAAATTAATCCCATTGTCCAAAGAAAATGGGTTTTAGTTTAAAACATTGCAAAAGATTGAATTGATTTAACCTACAAATTTAAGGTAGAATCAATGCTAATGACATAAATTGTATTAAATGGTAAAAATATATTCTACTTATACTTTAAAACCATTAATTTTTATAATTTACACATATAAATTTTTACGATGAAAAAAGTTGTTTTTAATTAAAATATAGCATGTTTTTACTATTCATTAAAATATGAAAGTTATCAGAAAAATATAAAAACTTTATCCAATGTAAATTTTTATATCCTGATTCAAAAAAAAAGTTTATTTTGTAAAATTTAACTTATAAACATGTCCAAAACAAGATTTAATTTGGGTGCGCCATTAAAAGGCGGCAAAACTGCATTTTTTGAAAAATACTTATTTTACCCGAAAAAATTTATTTTGTTCACATACCATGTTCTAGAAAATGTGTATGTTGAAATAATAATGTTATAAAATTGAAAATGTAGTAAATAATATTCATAACGGCTAGTTCTTAATAATATTATAACCACATGTCATTGTTTAGTGAAACCTGATATTGCGTACAACACACGCTATCGAGGAAAGTCGCGATTGCGTGTAATGCAAGCCAAGTCAGGGTTTCATGTTGTGCAAGAATCCTTCGTTGTTTCGTATAACATAATCCAACCATATTTCATTTATACATTGAATATATATATATATATATACACACTCAATCTTTCATAGAATGACTATTATAAAACAAACTTGAAATTGTGTGTAACACAATCTAAAAATAGTGTTGCACATACTGAAAGCAAATACGGTGTTTCATATTGCACAATATAATCTTGTTGTAGCATAAAACACATGATATAATATAAATTAAGATGAATACTTATCATAAAATACCGGGTTGTTACATTCTACCTCCCTTAAAATGAATTTCGCCCTCAAAATTCATCGGGATTATACATGGTTTTCTACTTGAAAGTTTCTTTAATTGCAACACGCATCGTAAAATGAAATACCAAAACATAACATTAAAAACTAAAGTATGAAATGTAATGGTTACCCAAATTAACTAATCAATAGGTTTCTATATAAGTGAACATAGGTGAAAATATGGATATGGAAGAAAAATCTAACCATCAAGTTCTGATGGAGAGTGGTAGAGGACATGGCTATGAAAAAGCCAACAATCACAAATCCATAGATTTGTGATGATCTAAGGTACCATCTGATTAATTGGATATAAGGTCACTAGGACAACAATTATGGTTTTCAAGATCATTTCCCTAAAGTTGATGAATTAAAAGAAATACTTACAGGATTTTGGTACAATCTCACTATTGTTCATGAATTGAACAATTTACACTTCATCTCTTAAAGAAATGAAGTTGAATTTGTTATTCCTGAAGTGTTAGAAGATCATGTGATAGAATGATGGGTCATTCCATCTATTTAAAACAAAAGGTTAGAAAAAGTTATAAGTCCATCTTATGGTGGGATTAATCGTGTATGGTTCCAAAAATGGACTTATACTTTATTTATCATACCGCTTAATAAAATAAAACTACTTTCCACTAACCAAGGACTTCTTGTAGGCCAGTGGTAGGCGATAAAGGCATGTCACACTTCAGTTGTGGGTTCAATTTCAACAGCCTTCTCTGATGTGACGGGTTCTCTCCCATCTTGCAGTTTGTCCCTTTTTCTAAAACTACATTATAATAACATTCCTGCAATAATATAGAAAAAAAAGTCCTAGCCTTAAACAATACTATCTGATGTCTAACATATCCCATTCCAATCATTAGACTTATCCAAAATACCTCTGTCTAATATCATAGTTTACAGAAAATGATTTCTGGAAAGGTCACATAACAAGAACGTGAATAACATCATTTTATCATATGATATATCTTGTTGGTCACATTCCAAACATGTGAATTCCTTAATCATGTGTTCTCTTGAAACAGAAATTACCATATACCTTAGTGAAAACATGAATGCTATAAAAAAACTCTTTACACATACCAAAATCCCAAAATATCTATATACTCAAACCATGATATAACTATTTCTTTATATCAGTCATGAGCTCATGAATACTGTCAAAAATTTCATTTTCTCTTTATCCAATCCTTTATGTGCATATAAGCTTCTTTCCAGAAATATCTCAATCACTTTCCATGGTTACCAGTACCATTAAATTATTGAAAAGCACAATATACCAATACATAAATATTCCAATATTCCATGATACTATATACAACATTATTTTGGAATCTCATTACATAAACACTTAATCATTCCACAACATCGTTATCATGATCGCATGTGACTTCCCTTTGTCCTTTACCTTAAGTGATTTCTCATGTCGATCATCATTAACCCTTGGATTAGGGAATTGATTAGCATAATTCCCCTTTTCATTACACTGGAAGCATTGAATTGTTGGTGTTGCGTTCTCTACAGTCTTTTCTTTAACATTAGTAACCCTTTTTTCATTACTTCGACACTCAGCTGCTCGATGACCTTCTTTTCCACACTTAAAACATTTTCTATTCCCTTTAAGACAATCTCCAACATGATTCTTTCAACACATTGAGAATAATGAAAAATTCATCTTCTTTTCACCAATTTTATGAGATTTCTCCTTGAACTCCATATTTCGTTTGTTGTCAAAACCAACTTCCATTTATACCTTGATAGCATAACGCACAATTTCTTCATAGCTACTGAAGTATCTTATAGATAAAACCCAAAACGAATAGTGTGAGAGGAAAAAATAATGATAGGGAAAATAACATAATAAAGGGGGAGTAACTTCAATATCTAACATCTTAGGTTTAATTATAAGAACATTACCGTAATTCTAGGATTATAACCTATACTTATACTTAACCTTAGGGATATCCCTAGACATACCTTAGAAATATATCTAGGGATCTCACTATAGTTCTCGCATCCTAGTTTCCAAAGGTTGAATAAACCTTTCCTATGATACCAACTGTAGAGACCCGAAGAATGATGTACATGGACATTACATTACTTTTGCGAAATATTTAATACATAACAAAAACAGACACACAAGGACCGTAATAGTTTAGTGTCTTTGGAAACTCGGAATATAAACTTCTTATCATGTTGAAATATCTTCAATAACTCCCGTAACGATCTTCCCATTTTTGATTCCTTACCTAAAAACTTTCTATATTTCCTGGGGAAACTCAAACATAAAAAGGGTGAGCTCAAATTCTCAGTAAGGGAATACATAGATAACATAAAACAATCCATAAACATTTGGAAGAAAAAACATGAACATGAAATTAAAACATCAAAATCTTGAGCAAAGACATAAATCATTGAAGTACATAAGGAATATATCAAAACAAAACATCAACCCTGATAAAATATAATGGGAATAAAACATGTAATTGTGTCAAACATTCAAAACATGATATGATTTCCTTAGTAGCCAAGGCATTGCTTCCAAGACCATCGTAGTGGACAACGCCCCTTTCGGAATCAAGTTCACTCCTCATTTCAGTCCTGTAACACTGAACCGGATTAACATACCATTCCAGCCATGTCTATCTCATGAGATATGAAATCTTTACCTAATGCATTGGAGGGAGATATAGGTCCCACCCATCTCATAATTAAGTCATTCATACTTTTGCCACAAAATAAAATTAAAACATTCATCATAAAATAAAGAATAAAATGGGTTTCAAAAACATCATCTCATCATCACATAATCCATATAAAACAAATGGATATTTCATTATAAGAAAAGTGAAACCATGTAAATCAAAGAGACATTATACTTGAAACAAACACATATGAAATAATTTCATCTTAGATGGAAAATGGTTTTGGTAAAACACTTGAAATGAATCTTGAGGAAAATATCCTTTCTTTTTGAAAATCTTTTTGTTTTCACAAAATTCCATTAAATTTTAAAAGAAAATGATTTGGTTGAAAATAGTCATGAAATCTTGTAGTGTATGCTTCATGAAAATAAGGCCTTATGAAACCGTAAAAATCCATTCATGCCGTATGAGTTAAAAAAACATTCTTCTCGTACTTTTGTCAGAAAAGTCAAAAAGTACCTCGTAAAAGAAAGATTCTATACATACCATGTAGTAAAAGTCAAAAATGGTTAAAAAGGTCATTAAAAATACATAAAAACACTTTTAGAAAACATGGACTTGGATGATAACAATAAACCCAGTAAATACTTACGAATAAACAATCTCGGATAAGAACAAGATTGGAAAGGATATCTCTTAACTTATGTCCGATATGCTTTGTACGTATCAGAACGTCCTGTATAATGATTTAAATAATGTCATTGACTTATTACAGAATCATATTCATTGTTATGATATCATATATGTTTCACTTATTTATATTACCCGTTCTTTTGTAAATTGCATGTTAAAGCAGTGTTTTGGGTAAAATCATTTCATTCATCGTATGTGTTTCTACTTTTAGTTCTTGATATTATTACTTATATCTTGATTTACATAATTCCACAATGTAAAAATGATTTATATATAATATATATTCATCATATACATATATATTATAGATCGATAAAAGGAATGAAATACACCGTTCATGGAGACAGTAGGTTGTACGTACGGATGAACGCTATTTTTGTTTCCTCATTGAATTGAAAGAAACTAAATAGATGAAATACATATATATATATATATACATAAATACAGTAGCATTATTATGTCATATATTTCATTATTATTCATTATATAAACTTTATAATCATTCATGTATGGTTAACATGGAGAATGAATCTCATCACGTCGTGGAGACGGTAATCCGTACGTACGCACGAGCGATGATATCGTTCCCATAATTATTGAATAGAATTGGGGTGGATGGTATAATATATCAGAATCAGTATGATGTTATAATAACCATATATATTTATTCTTTACACCATTATACCCATCCATGTAAGGTGTTGGTGTAAAAACAGATTACACCACGGCGTGGAGACGGTATTCCGTACGTACGCACGCGCGGAGATTTCGTTTTCCATAGGATGGATAGAAGGTAAAATGAGGTTGTTTAATATTTATAATAACATTTCATTATATGAGTGATACTGATTTTATTACTTCATAATGAAACAACTAATGAAGAAGAAGTAGAAGAAGAAATAAAATTGAAAGAATCGGTAACGGACATTACCCCTCCTTTGAAGCGCCTCTTTGAGACCTCCTCTTAGGGCACTAATATTTTTCATTGAAGAAGACCAGGACCTCTAGGATGTTTCTAGGGAAGTGGGGAAGTTAAATGGGTAGGGGTTTTCTGAGCTTGAAGGATCAAATTGGTGTGAGGAGGAGAGGGAGGAGGTGCCCTTTTATAAGAGAGAAGAGGGGCACCTTTGGAAATATAAGAAATATTAGTTTATATTAAATCCCAACCCCAATTAAAAACAACTGAAATGACTCATATCAGAATATTAGATGTGCTAAGGTTTTAATCTCATCAACCAATAAAATTTAGACATGTTAGGAATTTATTTTCAACATTATCTACTTGATTTATCCTTATTTATCAATTTAATTTTATTTGTGGTAATGATATTCTAAATTTTAAATTATTATAAATAATTACATATGTGTTGTGGATTTTCCATAATTTGACACATAATTAAATTTTATACCATATAAATTTTAATTTATAATTTTGAAATATTTTTGTGATTTTTAAACAATTTTATAATATTTTATTTTTTATAAAATAACAATAGTGTCAATTTTGACACTATTAATTTTTTTGAATATAAATAAAATATATACAGAAGATATGTTCAAAATGAAATATTTAATAGATTCATAACATGTCATATTTATCTATAATATTAGTTTATAACATTAAATAGTTCATATAAAATTTATTTTAATATTTTTAAAACCATTTATTTGATATTTATCTTAATAAAAAAAATTCAACATCACTATTATGTCACCTTTAATGGTAGTTATATAATCCCTAAAAATTTAAAATAAATTCATATTATGTAGATAATATTATTATATTTCTAGAGAAAATTCATTTATGAAGTTTAATTAAGTTTATCACTAAATTAAAATTATTATACTTATAAAATTTCAGAAAGTGATATGTTGTCACTTTCTTTGGTTTTAATAATAATTAAATTATTTTCATGGAAAAAATTCCATTAAATGAACCTAATCTAACCCTTAGGTGATATGGGTCTACTTTTAGTCATCCAATAGGATTTTGGCAGGTGTTAGGGTTATTTTATAATCTTATATTTACACTTAATTACACGATTTACCTTTAACTAAAGTAAATAAAATTTACCGTAGTTACTATTCATTATGCCCAAAAATAAAAAGTAGTCTATTAACATTTTCTGGACCAACTGATTCCAAATATGGAATATATTTTTCAAAATTCAAAATAGATAAGTAGAAGTAATTAATTTAAAATTAATCTCGTTGTCGAAAGAAAATGGGTTTTTGTTTAAAACATTGCAAAAGATTGAATTGATTTAACCTACAAATTCTAGGTAAAATCAATGATAATGACATACAGTGTATTAAATTGTAAAAATATATTCTATTTATACTTTAAAACCATTAATTATTGTAATTTAACCATAAAAATTGTTACGATGAAAAACGTTGTTTTTAATTAAGATATAGCGTGTTTTTACTATTCATTAAAATATGAAAGTTATCCGAAAAATATCAAAACATTATCCAATGTAAATTTTTATATCCCTATTCAAAAAAAGAAGTCTTTTTTGTAAAATTGAACTTATAAAAATGTCAAAAACTATATTTAATGTGGGTGTGCCATTAAAAGGCGGCAAAACTTCATTTTTTGAAAAATACTTATTTTACCTGAAAAAATTATTTTGTTCACATACCATGTTCTAGAAAATGTGTATGTTGAAGTAATAATGTTATAAAATTCAAAATGTAGTTAATACTATTCATAACAGCTAGTTAGTAATAATATTATAACCATATATCATTGTTTAGTGAAACCTGATATTGCGTACAACACACACTATCGACTAAAGTCGCGATTGCATGTAATGCAAGCCATGTTAGGGTTGTGTGTTGTGCAAGAATCCATCGTTGTTCTGTATAATAGAATCCAACCATATTTCATGTATACATTGAATATATATATATACACTCAATGTTGCATAGAATGAATAGTATAAAATGAACTTGAAATTCTATGTAAAACAATCTAAAAATAGTTTTGCGTATACTGCAAGCTAATACGGTGTTACGTATAGCACAAGATAGTATTGTTGTAGTATAAAACACATGACATCAAATAAATTAAAAAGAATACTTATCATAAAATATCGGGTTGTTACATTATCTCTTTGACTATAAACATTCAATAGAAAGATAATATTATTTCCAACATAATGGTAGTGTATTTATTATTTTTAGACATTGAATTAATAAATTTATTTATGACACAATGATGAAAATGTATTTTCTATATTAATGAAAGAATCAAGTAAATGGTATGATAAATCTTAAAATCAATATAATTTGAACGTTTTTATGAAATAAACGAATTTTATAGGTTACTATGACATGTTAGGTTTGCTTAAATGAATTTAGTTTGAATTAATAATTTTTTTTGGAATTTAACAAAAATAAATTATTAAATAGTTTTAAAATTTAAATAAAAGTGTTTTTAAAACAAATATTATATTATTAATTGATTTTCTATTTCTAATAATATAAGGTTCGGCCAAAGGAATTATTTAATGTTATGGGAATCATTAATTACCCACTTTGGGTTCTATTGTAAGTATATAGTATGTTTATTAACTATATAATATAAAAATACAAAGAGAAAATGTAAATGTCAAACTAATTTACTAAGAGTTAAATCTAAATGCTAAAGTTAATATAATGACCCAAACCTGTCTAAAACCTATTGGCTGAGTGTTTATCGACCCATACCCACATTATACTTCAAATAATCTACTTTGGAGCCATTATAAACATAAAATTAATTTATTATAAAATAATATGTCTAGATGTTCCTAAGGTTCCCTTCACCCCTCTTATAAAAGGACACTCCCCCTTCTCTGTAATTCACACCTTCAAAGCCTTTTGGATCTACCAAATACTTCGCATATATCCTCTAAACTTCCCCAACTTCATCCTAGAGTCCCTCCATTGGTCAAAAATCCATCTTATGGAGCTTTTTTGATCAATTCAAAAGAAAGAACCTGAAGAAGAGGTAATAATTTCACCACCCTCTTTCATGTTCTTTTCTTCTTCCACTTATTATTTATTTGTTATTTAGATTATAAAATAATAACTCCAGTACCTTTTATATATTGTGATGTTTATTTAAATATGGCACAACTATCTTAATTATTCTATCTATCCTTTGAATGACATGTCAGCATACGTGCGTACGTACAGATTACCATCTCCGCATTGCGGTGTAATTGTTATTCAATACATTATTATTTGGATGGGTATGATAATGTTGTGAAATATATAAATAATAAATATAACATGATAATGATTCTTTATATATTATATACCATCCAATTATATATTATTTTAATATCAAAAGAATGATATTGTTGTACTTGCATAAGTATGGATTACCTTGTCCACGAACGTGATGAGATTCATTCCCCATCGTATCCATTAAAGAATAAATTTCATTTTATGATTAAAAATAATGTATAGAGACATGATATTAGTCTGGATATTAATAATATACATTCCTTCCATAAAACATATGGCTCACATAACAATTAATATAAAGGAAAATGTATCTATTAACACCCAAAACGACGGGAATACTAAGATATTATTAACAAATCAAAGATGAAAGATCATATATGATATCATATTAATGTATATGATTTTTTTATAATTCAATAAAAATTATTTCACCATTATAAAAGAGTTTAACCTACCCTCAACCAAGGGAAAAATAAAAAGTAAGGGGTTGCTTATCTCACTTTTAATTGCTTGAGATTTTTATGGTTCACCACTTATTTATTGCATGTGGTGTGTGTACTGCACATGATTATATTGATTGTGTAATATACATTAATTTATGGATATTTACATAATTATTGTATGATACTTCATTTATTGTTGTATGTTTCACAGGTTTCCAAATCAATAAGGGAATTTGAGATTTCAATTTCAACTCATTCGCAATTACACACACTTAATTGATTATTTTACTCCAAGATTATGTGTGGAATAACTATTCCTTAACTTATGTCATAATTTCCACTCCCCTTTCGGTGGATATACTTTCGATATACATAATCACTCCATTGATAAATTCTCAAGTCATCGATATGAACTTGATAAGATTAATTTTAACTCAATCTCTATTTGTTTAGTTAAATAACCAATTCATTGGTGTTGTTTTTACAAGAATATGTGTGAATGTCCTCTGAATTATTTACAATAAATATCCAATCATATTGAGAGTATTTATATTTTTCACACATAATTATGTTGTTTATTTATCCTTAAACTAAGGAAATTGTCTTTATAAGAGATTTCATCTCAATTTACATTCAATAGAGATTTATTTAGTGTTATACAACAAATCACTTTTATATGGTGTATATAATGTAATTTGACATAGTATATCATGAATCCCATTACTATCATGTTATTACAAATTTTTTGTTACCTCAATTATTTTTATTCAATTGTTTCTCTTTTGGTTAAGAACTCTATCTAAAATATCATTTCAAAATGTTTTAAAGATTTATTATTCTAAATATTTCTCATTAATTTCCATGTTTTAAAAATGGTTTTAAGGATTTATTTATATGGAAATTAATTTTTTCAAATAAAAAATTCCTTTTAAATATTTCAATGTTGTATGGGACACTTTGATTAAAAAATCTATTTTTAAATGGCTTCTTTACAAACAGTGTGACTTTTAAATGATTTCAAGAAAAAGGGGGATATTTTTCTCAAATAATTTTGATGATTATTTTCATCTATGTCAGTATACATCATTTTTCTAGATTTCGGTTAATCTAATACAATAAAATCATCTATATTGTTTCTAATGAGTTATGTTTGACTGAGGATGTGCTATTTTTATACCATTCATGGTTTATGGATAAAGTATTGACATTTCATATTCTAATTTTAATACGAATGTTTATGTTATGTTTCAAACTATTCATATGAGGAATGCATTGGACTTATTATGTGATGGTTGGAGCCCTCTATAGCTCCTCGATGCATCTGTAGGTCTCATGAGAAAAACTGGTGTCTTAGAATAAGGCCTTGACAAAATCTTATTTGTAGTCTTGGCATAAATCCTTGACTATGTGGTTATTATAGTATGGAATTATGAATTCTATCATTATGAAAGTGGTTATTGATATTTCATTTGATTATTCAACAAGTATAATATCCATGTGAATAATTAAATGCCATTATTTGATTTTATCTTTGCCATATTATGCTGAAATTGATGTTTGAAAGGCTTTTGTTGTAGTCTTATACACTGCCTTAAATGTTTATGATTATTTATGAATGTTCCTTCTATAATTTTATCCTTACTGAGAATCTAAGATCACCCATTTCTATGTTTTATTTTTCCCAGGATGCAAAGAAGTATAATATAACTGACCTCCAGGGATAGTCTATGGGATCTCCGTGTTGTCTATAGAGACAATTTTGTTGTAGATTTCTATTTTATGAAGAAATTTAAACCTTATGAATATATCTAGTACATCCAATGCTACTAAACTAATTAGTCTTTCAAGACTTGATCTTTTATGATCATGTCAATGATACATAATAATTCACCGACTATGGGCATCTGGGGTCAGGGACTTACAGTTGGTATCAGAGGAAGTTTAGTACAAACATTGGAAACTAGATTTAGATAAACTCTGATCAGAGCACATATCCCTAAGATATACTTTAAGGATTTGTATAGAATAACATCCTATAATTTTGGTATTGTATAGATTTCATGAGTTTTCCAAGAAATACATCCCTATCTAGCTATGAGTACAAGAGGCAGCTCTAGAACAGATGTACCTAGGGGTAAAACCTGAAAACACTGCTTTGAGCTAGACTCTAACGAGAAAAGGTGCATGACAATGGTCCTTGCTGCACTCTTGGTTACAACACTCACTAGGGATATTATTAGGATAATGCAAATTTTATTTTCAAAACAATTTGTAGTATTTTAATATAAGCTGATAATAAATGACCTTGGTTAATCATAATGTGTTTCCAATTGAGAATATGGTGTCATGATATTATATAAATGAGTATATGACTACTGTTACTCACACAAGGCTTTCTGGTTTTAGTCAATGGTTGGATTCCAAGGAAGTCATAGTCACTTTGATAATGATGTACAAGGTGGGAATGATGGTTTAAATGAGAAAAAATGGGAATTTGATAGGAGTAAACGATATCGTGATCATGCCAAGTCAGTTTTCCAAAAATATGATAATCAACATATATATTAACCAACTCCTGAAATTAGAAAATATGATAAAGGTGATGAATGATAAGATCTCTAGTAGTGGAGACCATGGATAAATGAATCCTCAATTTCTATCATACATGATATGTGGAAGGAGACACCCAGGAAAGTGTCTCAATGGAACAATGACATGATTTACGTGTGGGGAAGAAATACATAATGTTAAGAATTGCCAAGGAAAAATTAAAATTACTATGGAAAAAAATTAAAATGGTCCCAATAATCCATTTACAGTCATTTTCCATAATTGTAGGGGACCTGGCCATTACCGGAGTGAATTCCCTATTCTGTAGGATATTTTCTTGGTCAAAGAAGAAGCTATGTGGAAATGAATGGTTGGAGAAATGTTTAAAAGTATTAGTGCTCCTTGTTTATGAGATTACTTTGGAATAATTTTCTCTTGTATTTGTAACCATGCAGTTTTCCTTGTGAGAATGATATTTGAGTAAGACTTATCTTTTGTCTTGTGGATATAGTTATAAATAACAATTTGGTTTTATATGATCATTGGGTTTGAGGAAATTACATGTTATTATATTTTAGGATGAAAATGGAATGTGTGATATAAGATTTGTGGTTAAATTAAGTTATGGTTAGTTTGAGGAATTTATCACATTTTGGTAATGTTGTAAAATATTGTTTTTGAAAAAGGACAACATGCAGATCGTGTGACAACCCGTCGTGTTGGACAAAGCTGTTCGAATTGAACCCACAACCAAAGTGCGATTGGGATTTATTACCTACCACTGGAATACGTTACGTCCATGGTTAGTGTGACTAATTATTTTAAGTTAAATGATTTTATTGATCAATAATAAGTTGATTTGGGATCTTATGTCTTATCAAATGAATAACCTTAGTGTAGTAAAATAATTTGCTGATTAATTGATAAATTTTATTTTGGAATATGTTCTCTTTGTTGGGAAAACTATTTTTCCAAGGAAAATAGAATACTATGGGATTTCATTTGAGGAGTAATGGTGTATTTGTATCTATGTTTTGATTCTGGATTTATAGTGATTTGGGTTTTTTTCTAGAAATTATTAACCTATAATAGAGAATATGTGATTAGGTTAATTACTTTTAAGTAAGTGATTTAAAGAGTAGTTGATGTCATTAGGAGATAAAATTTAATTTTGAACACTACATAACCAAATTCTTCTATGTTTTGGGTTTCAAAATTAGTTTGGATTATATTTAAGGATTTTAAGGACAATTGTTTAATGAATGGTATTTATTTATCATTGGGGTATTGTTGGTTTAATTTTAGAAATTAAGATTAGTGTTTCTTTCTCTAAAAGAATATCCTTTTGTGGGATCATCAGATCTTCTAATAACCATTTTGGTTTTGATTAATGTCTAAAGACAACTAAAATATATAGTTTATCCTTTGTGGATCATGTGATTCTTTAGAATATTATTCAAGCATTTCCCGTGTGACCAAGTCTTCTTGAACACTCATCGTTTAAAAAAAAGATGTTAGTGGTAGAAATTTATTAAATATTGAAAATATACTTAAAAATTAAGTATATCTCTATATTTTCTTATTGAATCTCATAAATGAATTCGTCATCTTTTTGTAATGAAACGTAAAATAATTTTTTTTTCCATTTACTTTTCTTACTGGGAGACTAATGACCGTTTATACCATCAAAAGTTTGTGGTTTTCTTGTTGTTAACTTTCTCCTGATCACGTTTTATATCCATCTCCATCAGAACTTGACACTTAGTTTATCTTCCATATCCATGTTTTCCTAAATGGAATCCTTGTATGGGTTATCTTGGGTGACCTTTGTACTTATCTTTATTTCTCTTAATGTGAGAGTTTTATTAACTCTTTTTTCCAATGTGGGACTTTCCATTACATTCCCTAGCCCAATTTTAAGAAATGCAAGGATGCAATTTATTGAAGGAGAGGATAATGTAACACCCCAAGCATTGATGGTATGTTTTCCTTTGAATAATTTAATAGCTTTCATGGTACACATCTTTGAGATTCTAACACACCACCACCAATCAAAGTAGCCGTTATGAATAGTAATATCCAGTATTTGAATTTTTATATATTTTATCTTTCAAAATGGACTTCATTTTTTGGATTCTCAATATCCAAATTAATCTAGGGTGATTTTTTTTGGGTATTTTCTAGAAAACATTCATATTTTGATGAATAGTAAAAAGTACTAAACATTAATAAAAAACAAATTTTTTAATCCAAATAATTTATAGTGATAAATTATAATATTTAGAGGTTTTAAAGTATAATTAGAATATGTTTTTAACTTTTAATCTAATATTGGTAATTGGATGTAATTTCAAATTTAAACTAGAAATAAACAAGTGTTCATCTTTTGATAGTTATTATTTCTTAAAAAACACGCTCTTTGTTTTGATAATAAGAATTAATTTTAAATTAATTTATGCCACTTATGTTTTTAGAATTTAGAAAAAGTGATTCCATATTTACAATATGTAGGTAAATATTCTGTAAATGGGTATCTTTTATTTTCAGACATTTTGATTTATTACTTCGGTAAATATTTTATTTACCATTGTTAAATGTTAAATCCGGTAAATAAGGGTAAAAAATAATATTATAATAATATTAAATTACCTTAACACATGTCCTAACCCTATTGGATGATACATTTCATACCATGGGCTTCTTTGGGTCGATTTTGGGACCCCATGGAGCTAGTTGTAAGTGATAATGACACTTTATATTAATTAAGTTAAAGTAAATACAAAAATGACATAAGCATATATCTTTTAGTAAAACAATTTTTACATAGAGTTATAAAAGTTATATCTTCGACTATAAATATTAATTATAAATAGAAAATTATGTCCTACAAAATGGTATTTTATTTATAATTTTTAGGCATTTAATAACTAAATTTATTTATGACACAATGATGATGCAATATTTTCTTTATTAATGAAAGAATCAAGTAAATGGTATTATAAATGTTAAATTAAATATAATTTTAAAGTTTTGATGACATCCACTAATTTCATAGGTTAATATGACATTTTAGTATTGCTTAAATGAGTATCTATAAAATTAATAATGTTTTTAGGACTTTACCAAAAATCAATTATTAAATAGTTCCAAAATTGACATAAAAGAGTTTTTAAAACAAATATTATATTATTAATTTATATTCTATTCATTAAAATCTAAGGTTCAAGAAAAAATGAGTATATAATAAATGGGGAATAAATAATTAACCACTTGGGATTCTCTTGGAAGTATATAGTAAGGTTATTAACTATATTATATAAAAATACTAAGAGACATGGTAAATGCCAAACTATTTAACTAAGAGTTAAATCTAAATGTTACGGTTAATATAGTGATCCAGAAATGACTAAAACCTATTGGTATAGTGTTATTTGACCTATAAACACATTATTCATTAAATAATATAGTTTTGATCCATTAGAAACAGAAAATTATTTTATTATAAAATAATATTTTGATCTTTTCTTAAGGTGCCCCTCACCCCTCTTATAAAAGGGCACTCCCCCTTATCTCTAATTCACACATTCAATGACTTTTGGATCGTCCAAAACCTGCCCAAATATCCTATAAACTTCCCACAGTTAATTCTAGGATCCCTCCTTTCGTTCTAAAACCAACTAAATGAGCCCTTTTGATCAAATCGAAAGGAAGAACCTGAAGAAGAGGTCATAATTTCACCACCCTCTTTCAAGTTCTTTTCTTATTCCACTTCTTCTGTCTTAGTTATTTAAATTCTAAAAAATAAATTCCAGTATATTATATATACTTATATGTTATTATAAATATGGTACAACCATCTTCATTATTCTATCCAACTTTTGAGTGACATGTCACCATATGTGCGTACGTACGTATTACCATCTCCACATCGCGGTGTAATTGTTATACAATACATTATTATTTGGATGGGTATAATAATGATGTGTAATTAATGTAAATAATAAATATAAAATGATAATTATTATGTATATATGATATAACATCCAATTATATATTATTTTAATATCAAAATAATGATATTGTCGCACGTGCATAAGTACATATTACCGTCTCCATGAACGCACTGTGATTCATTCCCCATCGTATCCATTCAATACTAAATTTCATTTTATGATTAAAAATAATGTTTACAGACTTTATATAATTCTTGATATGAATAAGATACATCCCATCCATAACAAATATGGCTCAGATAACAAATAATATAAAGGAAAACGAATATATTAATACCCGAAACAACGATAATACTAAGATATTATTAACAAATCAATGATAAAAGATCATATATGATATCATATTAATGTATAAAATTCCTGTATAATTCAATAATAATTATTTAACCATTATACAAGCGGTTAACATACCCTCAACCAAGGAAAAAGTACAATGAAGGGGTTTCTTATCTCACTTTTAATTCCGTGAGATTTCCATTGTTCACCACTTATTTATTGCAAGTGGTGTGTGTACTACACATGATTGTATTCGTTTTTTAATATACATTAATTTATATATATTTCCATAATCATTGTATGATATTTCTTTCATGGGAGTATAATTCGTATGTTATGAAATCAATAAGGGAATTTGAAATTTCAATTTCCACTCATTCGGCTTTATGCATTCTTCATTGATTATTTTACTCCATGATTATGCGTGGAATCACTATTACTTTTCTTATGTCATAATCTACACTCCCCTTTCTGTGGATGTACTTTTGATACAACTAATCAATCCATTGATAAATTCTCAAGTCATCGATATGAACTTGATGAGAGTAATTTTAACTCAATCTCTATTTGTTGAGTTAAATATCAAATTCATTGGTGATGTTTTTACAAGAATATGTGTGAATGTCCTCTGAATGATTTACACTGAATATCCAATAATATTGAGAGTATTTAAATTTTCTACACATAATTATGTAGTTGATTTATCCTTAACCAAAAAACATGGTCTTTATAAGAGATTTCATCTCAATTTACATTCCATTGAGACTTATTTGTTATCATACACCAAATCACTTTTATATGATGTATATAATGTACTTTGACATAGTATATCATGAATCCCTTTATTCACATGGTATTAAAACATTTTTATTACCTAAATTATTTTTATTCAAGTGTCTCCCTTTTGGTTAATAACTCTAACTAAAATATCATTTTAAAATGTTTTAAAGATTAATTATTCTAAATATTTTTCACTAATGTCCATGTTTTAAAAATGTTTTTAAGGATTTATTTATATGTACATTAATTTTTTCTAATAAAAATTAATTTTAAAATATTAAAAGTGGTATGGGACACATTGATTCAAAAATCTATTTTTAAATGTCTTCTTGAAAAATAGTGTGACTTTTAAATTATTTCAAGAAAAAGGGTAATATTTCTCTAAAATAGTTTCGATGTTTATTTTCATATATATCAATATCCATCATTATTCCCGATTGAGGTTAATATAATAAAATATAATCTTCCATATAGTATCTAATGAGTTATGTTTGAGTGTGGATGTGATATTTTTATACCATTCATGGTTTGTGTATAAAGTATTGAAATTTTGTATTGTAGTTTTAATACAAAATTTTATGTTTTTTTTCAAAATATTAACATGAGGAATGAATTGGACTTAGTAAGTGACAAGTGGAGCCTGCTATAGCTCCTCGATGCATCGGTAGGTCTCATGAGAAGAAATAGTGTCTTGGCATAAGGCCTCGAAAAAATCTTATTTGTAGTCTTGGCACAAGGCCTTGACTATGTTGTTATGATTGTCTAGCATTATACATTCCATCATTATGAAAGTGGATATTAATTTTTCATGTGATTATTCAACTAGTAGAATATCCATGTGAATAAATAAATGGCATTATTTTATTTTATATTTTCCATATTATGCTGAAGTTCATGTTTAAAAGGCTTTTTTTCTAGTCTTATACAATGCCTTAAATGTTTATGCTTATTTATGAAAGTTTCTGCTATAATAATATCCTTACTGATCATATAAGATCACCCCTTTCTATGTTTTATTTTTCCCAGGATGCAAATAAGTATATTAAGACTGACCTTTAGGGATAGTCTATGGGATCTCAGTGTTGTCTATGGAGACAATGTTGTTGTAGTTTTCCATTTTATGATGTAATGTAAACCTTATGAATGTGTATAGTACTTCAAAGGCAACTAAACTAATCATTATTTCAAGACATTATCTTTTATGATCATGAAAATGATAAGTAATAATGCACCGACTCTAGGCTTCTGGGGTCGGGGTGTTATAAAAATAATAATAAACAGAGGAACTTAATTAAATGAAAGTATAAGTTCCATCATTTTTCAAAGGATGAAATTAAATTTCATTTATTTTTTTTTATTTTGAAAATTGAGGAACTACATTTATTTTATTTTTGGATTTTGAATTTTGTATTTAAAATTCATAATAATTTGATATAATTACCTTTAATGTTTAATATTGATAACATTTGTGTCCACTTTAACTCAATGTTGAGATTTTTTTTCTTATTTACAAGAATTTTTTATGTGTGGGGGAATTCACTGGAAAATTATTTTGAATTTGTTTTATATTCCCAAAAGTAATTATTTTAATATCAATTGTCATATTTTCTGGTTTTAGTGGCATTTTGAGCTTAATTGGAGAAATATCCTTTTTCGGATTTTAAAATCTATATATTATTTCTATATTTAGCCCATAAATTTTTTTAAAATAATATAAATTTGGAAATTAATTTTTTAGGAATCTATACATCCTAGGATTTATTTCATTATTTTGGATCTATAGATAAATTAATCATTTGGAAGCGCACAACTATCTCACAAGTTTGGCATTGAAAACTACTGATAGATCTAGTGATTTTTAATGAATGGAAAATAAAACATGATTTTTCTGAGAAAATATACCGATATTTTGAGGGGAAACCATCATGTAATTTATTAAAAACATTCTAGAAGGCATCCACATGTGGAATGAAAATATTCGAGGTCATTAATGAATGGAAATTTGATGATATGGAATATGGAGAGCCTTCTTAGGAAGAGTAAATTATAATATTACAATGGACATAAATCTCTCTACACATTGGAAAATAAGATTAAATTTGAATGTAGAATGTGAAATATATTTATGAACAACCATTATGAATACACTATTCCATAATTTGGCCATTTAATGAGGATAAGACACAAAAAAATTCAATGGAATATTCTTGCCAAAAAAGGAAGCAAGAACCTCCTCTTAAAATCATCTCATATCATTAGTCGACCACAAAGTAATAGATATCCACCAAGGAGAAGAACTAAAGCATCCTCCTCCTCCCCCATTTATTCTTATTCTTCATTTTTTTGTTTTCTTTATCTTTGCTTTAATTATTATTTTCAATTATAATTTAAATTTCATTTTACTATAAATGAAATAAATTCATGCGTTTTTATTAAAACTTTCAACCATTCATCAATCTTTTCTCTTCTTCTTTTTGTTTTATTATATTAAATATTATTATTATATATATAATTTTAGAATTCTTATTTTCATATTATTTTCCTTATTTTCTTCTTTCAAATATTTTTCTTCATTTAAAATTATTTTCATAATAATTAAAATTATTAAATTTATTTAAAATATTTTTATAAATTATTAATATATTATTTATGTATTTTTTTATCTTCCTCTATACCTATCTCTTCTCATCCCCCATTCTTCCATTTTTGTTTAATTAATTCACTATTTTTTATTTTATTATATTCCTTATCATTATCCTCCCCTTCCATCCACCACACCATTATGATCAATTACTCTCATGAATGAATGGCTGGCCCCGAGGCTTGGATCAGAGGGAGGTAAAGTTGTTCATGAATTTACTTTAATTTTTAATTCCAATCATGTAGATACAATTGAGTAGAATGCATGGATGATGTGAATGTCCCTAATGAGGTGACTACCCCCAATGACATGAAACTCAATCTATCTATATTATTTTATTTAATACTTTTCCTTATCTCTATTTGTTAATTATTTATATAATTAGATTTTATCTAATTAGTGGATGAAAAATCATTTATTGAGATGAGACCTAGAAGATGACACCTCTTATACTAAGGACTACCATCAGCCTTGATTATAGTAAATGGTGGAATTAAGGGTGTCTAGGAATTGAATGGTATCCCACTATCTCCTAATATGAGTAAAATTTAGTGTTAAATATTTCTTTTAGGATTTCATATATAATCTTGTTCATGTATTTATAACCATTTAAATTTATCCTCATTCTTTCCACATTTTTTGACACATTTTGTCCTATGTTTATAAATTTCCAATCTATTTATTATCTTCTCTCTAACGGAATCTTGTTTCAAAATCATCCCTCTATGTATTAAATCTTCACTTCTTCTTGGTGTTTTCAATCAAAGGACACCATTGACCAGTATCTCTCCATAGATAATTTGAAACCATTAAAATCATCAATAATTCAATAAATCACAAACTGATTAATATCTTCTCTAAAAAATTGATCCACCACTCAGTAGATAATATTTTTTGTTATAATGAAATATAGTTGTTTTTCCTTATTAAATGATCCATTTATGTCAAAAATTACTTAGGGTAAAAAATTTATTCTTGAAAATAAAATGTAATTTATCCTAACCTTATTCAATTTCGGGAAAATGTTGACAATCTATTTAGCTCAAACTCCAACTTCATTATCTTTATAAGTTGTGAAATACCAATATTAGTTGTGGGTGTTGACATAATTTTTGATCCTTCCATCATATTCCATTAATAAATAATATAATATACATACCTATATCATAAAAATATACGAATAATGAATTAAATTATTTATTTTCTATGAATTAATAAAAAATATTAAATTCAAATATTCTATCTATTCAGGATTTTTTAATAATTTTGGAAGGGAGGTTTCAATGTCATTTATATTCTAATAATATTCTTCAAAATCTTATTCCTTGGGTTTATACTAAATATTCTATAATAAAATTTATAATAAAATTTAATCTAGTAACCTATATATAATGGCAATTTTATGGAATAGGAATATAATATATGGATGAAAATACATAGGATCTAGTAATTTAGTGGCTTCAAGAGACTAGATATATAAATTAAAATTATAATACATTGAAAAAATAAGATATATCATATGGATACATGAAATTTTTTTAATTATATTTGATATTTCTTATTTCACATATATTAATCGTACTGGGTTGTTAGTGAAATTGTGGAAAAATATAATGTGGTGAGCTCGGTTGCTCAGAAATGGGTATTGTAACATAGGATCAATATAATAAAAATAAAACGGTTCCCTAAATATTTTCATACATAATAATGGATAATTATTCAATTATCTCTTTGTATATAAGTAATAGATATATAAAATATCAATTTTTTTATATACAATGCACTAATATTTCTATCGAGGTGATTATATAACAATCAATATAGATACTATAGATTATTTAGAATACAAAGAAAAACACCCTTATGAATGGAATGATAATTAATTAATAATACATGTTTCTTTTAAATTATAATGTGATAATTAATAAATAGTTAGCGACTTCAATAATTTTCAATTGATGGAGGCCAAATAAATGGCAGAAAAATCCCCTCTAATATATAGGAGTAAGTTTAACAACTAGTATACATTAGGGAAATTAAATTTATTTAAGGAAATATATCCATGATAATGTGAATTGATAGAATTATGTGAACATGTATAAAAATTTTGTTTAATCCTATTCATAAAATTTAAAAGCTCCACCAACTACATCACTATAATCAATCCTTATAAAAATGCCACCTGTTGAAAATAATGCATCCAAAATACCTCAAGTACATGTCATTTGTATGGATTTAGATAATTGAGTTATGGTAGTGGAAATATTTAAGAATTATAATGTCCAAAAAATGTGATATAATGAGAGGGAATAGTGATCTATAATTAATAATTTAGTAATAATTTTTTTTATAATAAATGATAATAAAAATTGTCATTGTAGTGACATGAAATTGGAAAGGATTATACAGATAAAGTGAAAAAAGATATTAAGATGACTTACCTTGAAAATATGATTATCAAATATTGATAAATAACACCATATAACCTTAATAACGCTTTATAATTAAGATAAAGAATTTAAATGAGAGGATAACCATGATCACCAAAATTCTATTTCAAAAAAATAAAATAATGGGAAGGTATATATAGAAAATTGGGGGGGGGGGTGGGTGCTTATTAATTTTTCATTTCAGTCATCAGAAATCTTTTTTGTAGAAAATTTACAAAAAAATGGATTAAAAATAGGTTTAAATGATGTTATATTACATTTATGTCATGTTTTTGTTTCCAATTTTCTATTTATGTACCTAATTAATTTAGTTTAAATTACTTTATCCATTGAAAAAAATATCAATAAATAAATGTTTTAAAAACATATTTTTTATTATATACTTTGTAATGTCCCTGATAGGATGGGAAATGGATTTCAATACTTTAAATAAAATTATCTTAACAAGTTAACACATTTTTCATGGATTCTCTTATATTAGTTAGTAAATAATCATTTCATTATAATATATTTACAATAAATATTGTATATTTATAACATATTATAAAATTTGCTCAGATTTTTCTCTAGTCCTATGAGAGATTAAATGGGTTCCCTATCAATCCAAATAAAAAAATTATTTTTTTCCTTAATAAAAGGGTATGAACCAAAACTTATTCCACTGATGTATTTATGTATTTTTTTGATAAATTTGGCTATGAAAAAAAAAATCTATTAATTAACTAGAAGTTAATTTCAATTTTTTTTTCAAATTTAATGTCCATTTTATTTAAATAATTATATATATATAATAATTATTGTTATAAAAAATCATTTTTATTAAGAAATCAAACATTTTGTTACAATATTTTTAAAATATATTTTTAATAAATCATATTCTTATTTTCAAACACATGCATGTAATTACATTTTGAATCCATAATAAAAATACGTTATTAAAAATTATTATGTATATTATTAAAAAAAATTATTTATTCTCATGGATTCATGTAGGTATATTGTCTACAATACTATTAGAATGGGAAACTTTTTAGTATTCCGATTCCAAAAGTCATATTAACCCATATATATAAGCATCATTTTTACTTCTAAAATCATTCATAAAATTATCATATTTCATAAACCATTTATACACGTCTACATATTATTTTACTCATAAATTTTTTTATCATATATATTATTCAGTTTTTTAGTATAATATTTTGATGTTCAAGGTTGTGGTTACTCGTATTTTTTTTCAATTCTTGATGAAATAATGATAGTGAATGTGATTTCTTATTGTTAATTTTAAAATGATAATGTAATATAATGGATTATTTAATGTTGTAGTCATAGTAATAATATGTTTTTTATTATATTGATTCTTATATTATCCCACTTAAATAACTTGTTTTCACTCAATTTTGTGTATACATTAATACATGAACCAATAAGGATAAGTCATCCTCAATTATTCCTTACCCTACCATGTAAATTAATCTATATTTTCATTCCTCCAATGTACTATCACTAGACATGATTTCTAATTTCACAACAATATATCTATAGTGTCAAGAATATAGACTGGATCTTCATTATAAGATAATTCAGGATCCAACAAAATATCTTCAATGTAGTGCATTTGAACTCTGTTTTACATGTAGTTCGTCAATACTGGGACATAGAAGCCATCATGCACATTGGACATGTTAGATGAAATATCCAACTGAAAATCCAAAAAACAAATTCTCCCCAAAATAAGAAAAATCCCCCCATAAAACGGACATAGTTTCCCCACTTAACAATCCATAAAAATCCATTCCATGGTGATAAATTCAAGAATACACACTCTTCAGCATAAAATTTAAAGTCATTACTCGAATATGTATCACATATTTTATTTATACTTTGATTAATATTAATATTAATATGGTTAGCTTTCAATTTCTTAGTTTTTCCCACAATGAGATCTAGATCAACTAGCTTTATTCACCTAAATTTATTCAATAAGGTTGAAGTATGTAATATCTTACCATAAAAGGTCACATAAAATGATATTTTTAAACATGAATGAATTCTATTATTTTTTGAAAATTTTAGAAGAGGTTTATATCAATCCCATATTCCTTGGAAGTCAAGTGAACAAGAACACAACATGTCCTCTAATGTTTGGATCTTCCTTTTATATTTACCTACCATTTGAGAATGGTATGTAGTTATTAAGAGTATCTAAATGATTAGAGTTTTTTGAATACTCTACCAAGCATTCAATGTTAAATTAGTGTCATGATCAGATACAGCTGATAAAAGTGCACTATGAAGTCACATAACATTATTAATATAGATATGTGTATAACGTTTAAGGGGTATAACACTCTTTAAATATTGGGAATGTGATGATATGGTATAGTGATCAAGAATGATCCACATATAAAAATTCCACTAAGATTTCATGGGTATTTTATTAACAAAATCCATATTGATATTTTCCCACTTTTTCATTGGTATAGGGAGAGGTTTCATGGAAAAATTTCCATGTTTTCTTTAAATTTTTAGTTTTAAGCATTCAAATCATCTTTTCATATAGTATATAATTTCTTACATAATTTTGTCTAATAAAAAGTGTTATCTAAAATTATTATACGTCATAGTGTTACTAGGGTATATAGAGAAATTTGATCTATTTGATTCATAAAAATATTCCCTCTTTAGTTTAGGTACTGATGGTACCTGTAATCTTTTTATAAAATTTAATACAACATCTAAAAAGATAGTCTATTAATTTCCCTTCTTTTATGGCATTAATATTCTTTTTTTAAAACCCTTTTCCTCTTGATGATACTTCATTATTTTATATAGTAATGATTGATCATATATTACATGGAATATGAATGGTTTTCCCTTCCCTAATAATTTAAATATCCAAAATTACTAAAACCACAAACATTTGGTTCGTTTCTATCACAATCATGGATATAATTACACAATTTTTTATATTTAATGCATATGCGGTAAGATCCTTGACAAAATTGAGGCATGTTAATGTTGAAATCTTGTTTAAAAAATATTATGATTGTTAATGAAATATTTATCGATTCATTATGGAGGCTCAGGGGTGTCCTGGGGGTTTAGGACATGAAAGAGGGAAACATTTTACATCCAGTTCATGTATCATGCTTAGAAAATGGATAGTAGTAACTATTAACCCTAACCATAATTTACTGGAAGTGTGTTACCCAGTTTAATGTAACCATTCTAGGGGGAAGGAAAACATGAATTCTCTTGGACATAGCCATCCTACCCGGTCATCACACAGTTTGTAAAACCATGTGGGATTATTAGGAAACTGCGTATCATTTCCCCTATTAGAAAGAGGGTGGTGGACCATTGGTTTATGGTTTACCCAACCATGCGGAAAAACCACACGACCCATTAAAAATGAGAGCTTTACCATTTTCCCCTCTAATACCTTAAGTGTTCTGACATGGTATTTTCTTTTACTCTTCCCACAATAGCCCTAGTGGTGATCCAAATTTCCCTATACATACCAATGGTTGATCTACCTTGTTTACAAACAGTTTTTAGTGATATTGGAAGCAGATCAAATCTCTATGTGATTATAACAACCCTCTTCATTAATTTTCTTAGATTAGAGATTATGTAGTTGTTATTATATTTCTGAATCCCTAGAAAAATATTTTCCATCACATATTAGGCTGGGGATTCAAAGGGTTTTGATATCCAAATCAAAGGTTATTTTTAAGTGAGTGTTTTACTTCTGATCGAGGTATGTGGACTATAAGTTATATCCCATGGTCTTGTTGATTATTTATGTGTATGGGGATATAAAATTGGGTCATTGTGTGTCCCATTTTCTTAACCTTTCTAGATATTATTAATTTATGGTTTAAATTTTTAATTTAACCCCTCATGGTCCCCATGGGATATTTTGAGGTTAATTTCACTAGGTTATGGGCCACCCATGGGGTGTGCCGCTCCATGAACAAGGTGATTGAATTATTCACTGTGAAGTATGATTTTATTGAAATAGATACATTTATTAATTTATTGAAATTTTATTATGGGTTATGAAATTAAATTAATGGTATTTGGGTCTAGTTGTTAACAAGGAATAAGGGTTTTTCTGGTATGATGAAAAATGGCATAAGAGTGTTAATGATTGTGATAGAAAAAATTTAAATATTAGCTGAGGAATGTAAATGATAAATTAGTTAAAACAGTTATGTATTTTTAATGATTTTTTTCTTGATTCTCTATGGAATGTAAATAATAAATGGTTTAAATGGGTTAAGGCATGTAAACGAGGTAGTGTAAATAGGATAAGAAAAATGATATCTTTTGGGTTGAATAATATTTTGTTGTAAGTGATGAATGTGTTAACAGGTTATGGTTTCTGTTTGGTAAATTCCTTTTGGTAAAGAAGAATATGCACATGGATTACTAGTATATGGGGTTTTGAGTTGAGGTTATGAACCCTTGAGTCAGGTTGGACTAAGGATCTAATCCCCAACCATAGAATGCACTGGTTAGGGAGTTTGACTAAAGGTCAATTCCCCTAATGGTTTTATTAGACGAGACTACCTAGAATGAGGATCTATTGTATGTGTGATGGAGTTGTGTCTAAAATGTCTTCCATAGTGAGTTAGTGAACCAAAATTATCATCATATACATTGTACCTGGATGATATAGGCTGTAGTTCAATTGATAGAAATTCATAAACATTTGTATAAATGATGAATATGGTCTCAGTGAATATTGATAACTAACAGAAAAGAATTTATCCTATATTTATCTTGTAATAAATTTATTACATTCATAAAATATCATTTAAGGTTGGACATTTTGTGGACACCATCGGTGGTGTCCTATTGAGTTGTACTCACACCATGCTCGAGCTTCCATTGGGGTCCTGAGTAGACTTTAGGCTTGTAGACTAGGACAATGGAAATGGCTCTATGTAAGACAATTAATTTTAGAATGGTATTTGAATGGATGAGGGATCGAAAAATGGAGTCATGAACTATTTTTAGGATATTTTTTTCTGTATTTATTTTTTTTTTCCTCACACTTGGAACCGAATCACATTATATAGGATGATTTCTATTTGGTTGTGGGATTATACACAGTTTTGGGAAAAGTGATTGGAAATTAATATTTATTGTTTACATATTATTTATTTCTTTAATTCATACTTTACCTACTTTATCATACTATAATAAAGCGTTATAGTCTCCCCAAGTGGTCTCTTATACATTCACTTCTAGTTGGTATCCTCTAGTGTATGGGGAGGCACACCTGAGGCCATGTGGTAAACAAATGTAATGGATTTCATGTTGGGGTTGTCAAAAAGTGGTATTAAAGGGGTTTCATTATATTTCAATACTATTTTGGGATGGTATATGTGAGATTAATTTGTTTTGGGACTTGGTAATGAGATCACAAATGGGAGTAGCTAAACCATGTACAGAAGAAAACCATTGTTCCATGGGTGGAAATCCTATTCTTGATGTGTGTTTTTACAATTTAATTACATTTCTAAATTAAGGGACTCGCTTGTTGCGTGACATGACTATTTAAAAATATTTTCCCTGTGGATGAAATGGTATGGCATTGTGCATCCATGGATCACATTAGGAACCTAATGATATATGTGGCATTCATCATGGTAATAATCCATGGGGAGTATATGGGGGAGGTGAGGTATAGAAAGTGTCTCATTTTCATTGAAAATTTGAAATAAGTGGGTCTAATAATGATAATTCAAATGGGTAAATGGAATTAATTTGAAATAATTGTTATCTAATAGTTCCTAATAAATTGTAAATATTGAATAGTTCTTAAAACAGATAGATTTACATTGTGGATGTGAGAATGGTAAAGTAGGATTTAAAATGAAAAGACTTGTTTTTGTGTAATTTGGTTTACCCCATGTTAACCAAGACCCATGGTGGTGATGGATAAGGTTAGTAATAGAGATGTGAATATATATTTTTAGATAATGTACATAAAATGAGTTGTTCATGTCGAGTAGAGAGCTTAGTTTTGTGAATATTTTGGAAGTTTTACAACATGTGTTTGAGGTGTGTGTTTGGAATTATAGAGATAGGCCACCATGATGATTTGTACCAGTTGGGAGAAAAGAGAATATCACAGAGAATTATATTCCAGTGGGTGAGAAAAAAACCCCGGTGATCTGAGGTAACATAGGAATAATGAATTTCCATGAGAACATTTCTCATTTATGCAGATGTTTTAATAGGACACAGGGATGGTTATGATACAATGTTCCATCTATAGTGCACTCTATTTTTTCTGAGATGGGTTGGACTTAAGATTGGCGATTTCTAGATACAGTTTATCTAGATGATTATTGATCACATCTAGATGCAACATAATAAGAGATTAAATTTAGGGCTAAAATGTTCTAAGGTATGGAAAATCACTGGTAGGATATCCATGTTAAGACTGAGTAGGAAGAAGGGACTACAAAAAAATAACCCAATTAAAAGGATTAATTTTTTAGTTTAGAAGGGGTTACAACCCCCTCTAAACACATTAACAGTGGTTATGATGAACAGTCGCAAATATGTCCATTAACTATTGCTAAAGACATTATTGTAGAACTGCTAGTAATGTGATGGGAACATTAGTGGCAGTTAGATTAGAGGGGGTTAAAACCACCATTAATTTCACAACAGAACATCAGATTAGAGGGGGGGGGGGGGTTAACCCCTCTAATTTGTTTACTTGAGTAACAGTTGTTGGAAGCCACTGCTATTTGAATAAAATGTTACATATTAGAGGTGATTATTGATAAACGCGTTTATTTAAAGGTAATGTATAGGGGGTCTTAACCCCCTCTAATATACGGAATTTTAGAGGTGACTATGAGGAACCACAACTAATTATTATTTTTTAAA
Organism: Viscum album; assembly: GCA_963277665.1. Taxonomy (NCBI): domain Eukaryota; kingdom Viridiplantae; phylum Streptophyta; class Magnoliopsida; order Santalales; family Viscaceae; genus Viscum; species Viscum album. The sequence continues at coordinate 1,945,881,530 of OY728131.1, forward strand.
GAAAAAATATGAGCACCCCACCCATTACCTACTATTTTCCCGTTCATCCCCCACTACCATCTCATTCTCCCCATCTTATTTCCCCATCCCATCTACTCTTTTGTTCTTCCTCCCATCCCTCATCAGAACCACCCCACAGCCTCCCGTCCCACCATTCTCCCCATGTTCCCATCTAGTCCCACACCCTCCCTATAGTCCCCTATTGCACCAGTTCACCGGGCCTTACCCCATACCACTTCTGAAGTTCCCTAGTTCTCTAATACTATGTCATTCCTTTGTAAACTTCATGTGTTCACTGTTTAAAATATATACCTTATTGGGTTTCAACCATCCAACCACTAAGACATAAGGTCCGCCTCTATTCCACCGAGGCAAATAAATTTTGTTATAATAGTTGAAAATTATTTTATTTACATGTATTAAGAAGGTGACTGAAATATATATTATTTGAATAAATTTTGAAATAGATATAAATATTTTTATATGATATATTTTTATATAGTATTTAAAAATAATATATATTAGTTTATAATATTTATAAATAATATATATATTTATAATATATAATATATATACAATGTTTTTGTGTATAATATATGATGTATATATTTTTCTACAATCGATATATATGATATATTACATACATGAATATTATATAATATATAATATACTTGTTTATAATATATATATAATTATATTTACATATATAAATATATATGTATACTTATATTTGTCAATAGAAAATTATATTTTTGTGTTTGTGTATTTCTATATTTATATAATATTTATAGATATATATAATTATAGAATATATATTTATATTATCATATTTATATAATTGTATAAATGTATGTGGGTGGGTAACAATAACTATATTAAATATTATTACTATTATTGTGACACATATTTTTTAAATAATAAAAATTATATGTTGGTTTAATAAACACAATACATTTATATATTTTATGATTAATTTTATACATATATTATATTAAATAAATTTATATTATATATTTATGCTTGTGATTATATAAATTTATATTATATCATATATATATACATACAAAACAAAATACATTCATATAATATGAAATATATAATATAATTAAATGATATATATATTTATATACTAAATTAATTTACAATTATTTTGGTATAAAATATTTTATATAAAATAATTATATAATATATATAAATTTAGATATAATGAAATATTTAATATATTATATATATAATATATATAATAATACATACACACATATATATATATATATATTTAATGTTTCAATGTTATATATATTTTTATTTATAATATAAAATAAATATATTTATCCAAAAATATACAATAAAAATGTATTTATTTTTTTATATGTATACTATAAATCATAATATAAATGTATAATATTTATAAAACTATATATAAATATAATATATTGGAGTAAATATATTTATAATTACATTTATATTATGTATAACAATATTTAAATATTTATAAATTTTTTTAGTATGTATAAGTATTTAGGTAAAGTATTTATAGGATATCCTTAAATATATGACTATAATGTATTTAAATACATTTATATAATAATATTATGTAACATATTTATAAACACACAGACGCCCACACACGCATATAATTTATTATATTTGAATATATATGAGGTTTATTTCAAAAAAAAAATTAGAGGGGGTATTATACTCCCTCTAATAAAAGGGATCATCAGTTGTTCATGGCCCCTGTCACATTTCTTGAATTATAGGGGGTTCAAAATCCCCACTTTTTTCATCAATTAGAGTGGTTTCATCCCCCCTCTAATTCCATCAATTAGAGTGGGTTCAAAACAACCTATAATTTCTTAAATTATAAGGGGTTCAAAACTGCAATTAAATTCCAAGGTATTAGTGTCATCTCATGAATCCCTTATAATATCATAAATTATAAGGGGTTTTGAACCCCCACAATTACATTTTTAATAAAATAATAAATATATATATATATATCTAAATGAATATTATAAATTTCGAACCTCTAAAATCAAACTGAGCATATAGTACCACTAATTATTAAAGTAGTTGTTTCTTTCACATTACCACATACAAAATAAAACCCAATACTACCAAAATGAAGCTAAAAAAGATATAGGGGGATGTTAACCCCTGTAAATTTGATGATTATAGGGGGTTGTTCATAAACCCATCTAAAAACCGTAACTAATATGCAATTTTTTTGTAGTGAGGTATGTTGTGGATGGGTTTCCAAGATAATTTTCGTTAACATTTATATCTGGGATCCTTAAGGATACATAAGGTTATCGAGTTTATGTGTTTGACTCAGGGGATGATGATAGTGATGGATTATATTGTACGCTTCGAAAACTCATAAATCCTTGTTTGAGCATTGGGAGGAGAGGAAAAAACCACAATGAGAGGATTCTATGATGTATATAGAAATGAGATTATATCCCATGTGAATATCTTCAATTCAAAAGGTTTTCTATAGTGGTGGATCAGAAACATATTTTTGAAGGGAACATGAAGGAGTCCTTTGGTGGTGGACACAAAATTCCATTTAGGCAATCTTGTGCTGCTGTTTCTAATTGTAGGAAGAACCGCTTATAGTGTTTTCACCAAGGATATGGTGGACATAGTGGTTTGAAAAAAGAACTATCTTCTCATGTTAGTGAACATATTTGATGCTATTTGTTTTTTAGGCCAGATCACTTGTGAAGTAACTGTCCATGACCACTCAATTAATGTCGAGCATGTAGAATGATGGGTAATGTTCATAGGTTCATTTGTAACAATTAATATTCAGGCATAGATGAAGGATCAAGGCAAATTTGGAGTGTAGGTAGGGGGTCATTTACCCCATATAAGGATGGTTATTGGAGAACTACTAGTCAAAATGATCGGGGTAGAGGATGTGGTACTCCAAGATGAGAGAATCCATATTTGATGGGTATTATGTTAGCATAAAATTAATTAATATATAGTCTAGTGTATAGGGATATGTTAGCTTCATAAATTTCATCCTACAGTTAGTGGTTGAAATGTTGGGGAATAAATGGTTTAATGTATTATTATTATAGATTCTATCCTTTCTTGTTTTTTTTGAAACAAGTGCCTCATATCATTTTATATTTTCTCAGTTTTTGGTGATGTTTGTCATAGAAGTGGAAAATATTTGCTGGGTTATATCGATTTATTCACTATTAGGGATGTGAGAAGGAAATATTTTTCAATTTATGGTGTGTACTCTTGAGGTTGGTGGGTTCCGATGCAAGTGGGACTTGTTTATACTCAAGATTTTAGTTTTTGATCTAATTTTGGGCATGGATTGGATAGTTCTTTATGAAAACCATATCAACTACTACCATCATAGGATAATTTTCATCTCTATAGAGGTAAATACTAATGTTCACCTAAGGGAATGGGATATCCAAGTGTGCCATGTAGGTCCAATCAGTCAGTAGTTGAATGAAAATACAACACAAGTGTATTTTCCAATTTTTTATGATAGGGGAGAAGAGTATCCTATCTTGCCTCCTATGCTGGATCAATTTCAAGATGCTTTTGTTGAGGAATTCTTAGGGATTCCACTAGAGGGAGATGTTGTGTACACAATAGAGTTTATTCTAGGAGAAGTACCCAATTATATTATTCTATATAGAATGGAAGAAAAAATAATTCAAGAACATAAAATTAAAATAGATGAATTGGAGATATAGGTTAGTATTTATCCAATTAAATCTCTTTGGGAATCCCTAATTCAATTTGAAAAGAAATTAAATGGGTCGCTAAAGTTGTGCATTGTTTACTAGCGTTTGGATGAAATGATGGTTAAGATCTGATTAACTGATATATGAGTCAATGATATTTTTGACAATATGATCAGAGCTTCAATGTTCCCTAAAATTAATATGAGATTAGATTATCATCAGCTAAGTGTGAGACATTCCGATTTACTGAAAACTACTTTCAGGTGCATGTATTAGTTGTATGAGTTTTTCAAAGTAACATTATACCTGACTAAGGCTCCAAATTGTATATGGTCCTGATGAATTGAGTATTTCTTCTATACCTAGATCAGTTCTTAGCTTTCTTTATAGATGATATCTATGTGTATTCCAAGACTCATGGAAATCATGACAAAAATCTTGACATCATCCTAAGTACACAATCGGATCGTAGGATATATGATAAAATATCCAAATAACATTTCTATATTTACACAATACATTTCTTAGGTCACATTATATCTGAAGAGAGTGTATCTATGGACCGATAAAAAGTGAGATCAGTTAAATTTTAGGGGAAACAGAAGAATTCTTTTGATTTCTAATGATTTATGGGTTTTGAAGAATATTATATATGGTTCGTCAAATATTTTTATTTTTTTGCAACACCACTCTCATTCGTCACCATGAAGGGTATCATGTTTGAATGGTCTAGTCATGTTAGAATGGTTTCGTGGAGTTAAATAAGCTATTAACTAACAAAAGAATTATGATCCTACCCAATTCAGGTAAATAGAATACTTGGTTTTATAGTACTTCTAGTGTTGGGATTAGGGAAGTGTTGATATAGGATGATCAATTTGTGGTGTATGGGTAATGAAATTTGAGGCCCTATGAATGATGTTACCCTACACATGATCTTGAGTTTTTCTTAGTGGGTTATTCCATAAAGATATGTTTGAATTACTCGATAAGAGAATGATTTAGTGTGTATAACAGTCATAACATTTATACGTACATCTTCTCTTAGAATGATTTTAATATTTGTCAGTGAAGATGTGTTAAATACATGAATTGCTTTGATTTTTCGCTTGTTTACATTCTAGGGAAAGGAAAAAGTGATGAGTATGTTTTTATTAAGAAGACTCAAAACCCAAAATTTTACGAATCTAGTTATGAGTGTAGGATGATGTAATTGTTTATAGTGATAAAACTGGTGGTATAGAATGGGCCAAGAATGATGACCCTCATATCCTTCAAAGTTGATAACTAGATTCTGAGCCATATCAAGGAAAATAAAAATGAGTATATATATTTTTTTGGATTATAGGGAAATTCATAATGGTGGGTTGCCCAATTCATGTTAGACCCTATGTGATGATGAGATCATTTATGATTGTTATTTTGTTTTCATGCCTACATGTATGCGGGAAGAGTTGAACCATGAGTTTCACACCTCAAAATGTGAGGTGAATCTTGGTATAACATAAATTTTTAATGATCCTCAAAGACAATATAGGTGGACATGGATGAATGAATAGGTTTTATATTTTTTGGTGTGATGTTACACTTGTCAGAAAGTCAGGGATGAGCATTAGTGATGAGGTGATTTATTATAGCCTTTTCCCATTCCAGAATAGAAATTAGATTTTGTGACGATGGATTTTATTTAGGGTTTTTTGTGGATTCCATGGAAGAATTATTTAGTTTGGGTAGTTTTGGATCATTTGACCAAGGTGTAAATGTTTTAACTATTAATGATACCTTCACCATTGACCATTTGGGTGAATTGTATGTTCATGAAATAGTATGGCTTCATGCGGTGACATAAAATATATTTTTTGATCATGACTTACAGTTAATTTCATGCTTCTAGTAGTGGTTATATAAAGATCTTGGTATGTAGGTGTTTTTAGTGCATATTTCTACTATAACGAGGACAAGAAATTGTAGTATACTATTCATGTATTCTTAGGGATTGTATCTTAGAATATGGTGGATATTGAGAGATTCACTTGAAAATTATCCATTTTTCCAAAAACATTAGTTTATAGGATACAAATCAAATTATAGTATATAAGGATATCTATGGTAGAACGTGTAGATATTTGTTATGTTTGATAGAGGATGGGGAATCAAAGTTATTTGGATCGAGTCTCATGCATGACAATTCATAATAGGATTAGATGAATTGGAAATGTATGGATATGGATGAGGGTAGGAAAAAATATTATGGGGGTAAACATCATTGACAAATTGAGTTTAGGGTTGGTGATTGTGTGTTTCTTTGGGCGTGACCTAGGTTGAGGAACGTTCACATTTAAAAACATGGTATGTTGGAAACCGGATACACGAGGCCATTTTAGATTATAGAGAGAATCAGACTTGTGGCATACTGATTGTGTAATGCCCAGACCCCAGTTACCCAGAGTCGGTGAATTATTACATAACATTGGCATCATTCCAAAGGATCAAGTCTCAAAAGACCGATTAGTTTAGTATTCTTGAAGTCACTAGATATATTCATAAGTCTTACATTACATCATAAGGTAAAAAAACTACAACAACATCTTGTCATCATATCCCCTCATACTATCCCTGCAGGTCATTCATAAATTACTTTTTCAAAATCCTGGAAAAAATATAACATTGAAAGGGGTGAGTTCTGATGCTCAGTAGGGATAACAATATAGCAGAAGCATTCATAGATAAGAATAAGAATTTAAGGAAATGTATAACTAAAACAAAAGCCTTTTAAACATGATGTTCAGTATAATATGGAAAAGATAAAATGAAATAATTTCATTTACTTATTCACATGGATATTCTACTAGTCGAATAATCACATGCAATATCAATAACCACTTTTATAATGATGGAATGCATAATTCCAGACTATCATGACCACGTAGAAAAGGCCTCATGCCAAGACTACAAATAAGATTTTGTCAATGCCTCATGCCAACACACTAGTTTGTCTCATGAGACCTACCGATGCATCAAGGATCTATAACAGGTTCCACCCGTCACTTATAATTCCAATGAATTCCTCAAATGAAAATTTTGAAACATAACATAAACATTCGTATTGAAACTAGCATACAAAATGTCAGTACTTTTAACCACAAACCATGAATGGTATAAAAATAGAACATCTACAGTCAAACCTAACTCATTTGATTCAATATGGAAGATTGTATTGTATCAAATTAACCACAATTGAGAATAATGAAGGATATTTTCATAGATTAAAATAATCATCAAACTATTGAGAGAAATATCCCCCTTTTTCTTGAAAACATTTAAAATTCACATTATTTTTCTTAAAGCCAATTAAAATCGATTTTTTTGAATCAAAGTCTCCCATACCACTTTGAAACATTTAAAATGAATTTTAATTTTAAAACATTAATGTCCATATATATAAATCCTTTAAAACATTTTAAAAACATGGACATTAATGGGAACGATTTAGAATAATAAATCCTTAAATCATTTAAAATGATATTTTAGTTAGATTTCCTAACAAAAATAAAGACACTTGAATAAAAATAACTGAGGAAATCAAAACTTTATAATAACATTAGAATAAAAGGATTCGTGATATACTATTTCAATGTCCATTATATACACCATATAAAAGTAATTTGGTGTATAACAACTAAGAAGTCTCAATGGAATGTACATTGAGATGAATTCTATTATAAAGACCATATCCTTAGGTTAATGATAAATCAACGACATAATTATGTGTAAAAAATATAAATACACTCAATATGATTGGATTATTAGTGTAAATCAATCAGATTAAATTCACACATATTCCTGTAAAAACAACACCAATGAATTGGATATTTTACTCAACAAATGGAGATTGAGTTAAAATTACTCTTATCAAGTTAAAATCGATGACTTGGGAATTTATCAATGGAGTGATTATGTGTATAAAAATTCTATCCACAGAAAGGGGAGTGTAAATTATGACATAATCAAATGAATAGTGATTCCACACATAATATTGGAGTAAAATAATAAATGAAGTATGCCTATAGCCGAATGAGTACAAATTGAAATTTAAAATTCCCTTATTGATTAGGTAACTTACGAAACATACAACCATGAAAGAAGGATCATACAATGATGATGTAAATACCCTTAAATTAAATTAAATTACACAATGAATAAAATCATGGACAGTACACATACACCACATGCAATAAATAAGTGGTGAACAATGGAATTCTCATGAAATTAAGAGTGAGATAAGAAACCCCTTACTTTGTACTTTTTCTTTGGTCGATGGTAAGATAACCTCCTGTATAATGGTGAAATAATTAGTATTTTATTATACAAGAATAATTTACATTAAAATGATATTATATATAGTCTTTTATCGTTGATTTGTTAATAATATCATAGTATTATCGTCATTTCGGGTGTTACCGGATTCGTTTTCTTTTATATTATTAGTTATGCAATCCATAATTGTTATGGATGGGATGTATCTTATTAATATCTAGAATTATATAATGTCTCTAAAAATTATTTTTATTCATCAAATTAAATTTATTCTTGAATGGATATGATGGGGAATGAATCTCATTGCGTTCGTGGAGACGGTAATCCATAAGTACGCACGAGCAACAATATCTTTATTTAGATATTAAAATAATATATAATTGAATGGTATATCATATATACAGAATAATAATAATTTTATATTTATTATTTACATGAATTAAACATCATTATTATTCCAATCCAAATAAAAATATATTGAATAATAATTACACCATGACTTGGAGACGACATGCCATACGTAAGCATGTATGGTGACATGTCATTCAAAGGATGGATACAATACTGAATATGGTTGTACCATATTTATAAGAACATCACAGAATATAGAAGATACTAGAATTATTATTTTATAATGGAAATAACAAATAAAGAATAAGTGGAATAAGAAATGAACTTGAAAGTGGGTGGTGAAATCATTACCTTTTCTTCGGGTTCTTCCTTTTGATTTTATCAAAAGGGATCCATAGGATGTCTTTTTGATCATACTAAGGCCTCTAGGTTAAATTGAGGGAAGTTGAGAGAATATTTTGGCAGGGGTTGGTTGAGACAAATGGCTTTGAAGGTGTGAAGAATTGGTTAGAAGTGGTGTCATTTTATAGGGGGGGATGGGGCTCTTTAGGAAAAACAAAATGTATTATTTTATAATAAATTAATATTCGGTTTATAAAAGCCCCAAATTTGATTATTTAAATTTTAAGGTGTGTATAGGTTTAAAAACGTTCAACCAATAGGTTTTGAATAGGTTTGGGTCTGTAAATTGACCTTATCTTTTAGTTTTAACTCTTAGTTAATTAGTTAAAAATTTACCATGTCACTTTGTATTTTCATATTATATAGTTATTAAACTTACTATATACATACAAGAGACCCCCATGTGGTCCAATAATGAGACACCTATTATGATATAAGTCTTTTTTCCGAACCTTATATTTTTAGAAATTTAATATCAATTAATAATATAATATTTGTTTTAAAAACTCTTTTATGTCAATTTTGACACTATTCAATAATTGATTTTTGATAAATTTTTAACAACTTTATTAATTCGAAATAAATTCATTTAAGAAATATAATAATGTCATAATAAGCAATACAATTCATTTATGTCATCAAAACTTTCAAATAATATTAATTTTAACATTTATAATACAAATTATTTGTTTCTTTCATTAATAATGATAATACAACATCATTATTGTGTCATAAATAATATTAATTATTAAATGTCTAAAAATTATAAATAAAATCCCATTATGTATGAAATCTTTTTAAATTTTTAATGAATATTTATAGTAAAAAATACAACATATATAACCCTATGTAAAAATTGTATTTCTAAAAGATATATGCTTTTGTCATTTTTGTATTTATTTTAAGTTAATTAATATAAAGTGTCATTATCACTTAAAAATGGATCCATGGGGTCCCAAAATAGACCCAAAGATGACCATGCTCGGAAATGTATCAACCAATAAGGTTAGAACACGTTTTAGGGTAATTTAGTACTATTATAAAATTATTGTTTACCCTTATTTACCGGATTTACCCTTTAACCACAGTGAATAAAATATTTACCGAAGTAATTATTCAAAATGTCTAAAAATAAAAGTTATCTATTTAAACAATTTTTACCTCCTGATTATGAATATGGAATCTATTTTTCTAAATTCAATACACAGAAGTGGCAGAAATTAATTTAAAATTAATTCCAGTTGTTAATACAAAAATCGTGTTTTTAAGAGATAATAACTATCAAAAGATTGACAGTTGTTTATGTCCGGTATAAATGTGAAATTATGTAAAATGAACAACAATGTATTAAATGGTAAAAATATATTTTAAATATACTTTAAAACCACTAAAATTCATAATTTATCACTATTAATTATTTTGATTAAAAAGGTTGTTTTTAATTAAAATTTTGTAATTTTCACTATTCATCATAATATAAAAGTTATCCGAAAAGTACCAAAAATTTACACTAGGCTAATTTTCATATTCCAAATAAAATATTAAAGTCCATTTTGAGAGATAAAATTTATAAAATTTCAAAAAGTCGGTATTACTATTAATAACGGAAACTTTGATTGGTCGTGGTGTGTTAGAATCTCGAAGTTGCATACAATGCAAGCTGTTTCATTATTAAAAGATAATCATAACATGGATGCTTGGGGTGAAACACTATACCCTACTTCAATAAATTGTGCTCTCTAAATTTTTAAAATTGGGCTTTGGAATATAATGTAATGTCCCAATCAGAAAAAGGGTCAATAAAACTCTCACTTTAAAAGAAAGAAAGAGATATACAAAGGTCACTCGAGATAACCTATACTAGGATTCCATGTATGAAAACATGGATATGGATGATAAACTTAGTGTCAAGTTCTGATTTATAGGGATAGAAATCATGATCATGAGAAAGTTAACAATAAGAAAACCACAAACATGTGTTGGGACAAACGGTCATTAGTCTCCCCGTAGGAAAAGTTAACGGGCAACATTTTTTGTTTTAAGTTATATTACATAAGGACGAGGAATTCATTTATGATATTGACTAAGAACATAAAGAGATATAATTACTTTTTAAGTTGAGTTTCATTCTTTAATAAATTTCTACCACTAACCCTTTTTTTGAACAATGGGTATTCAAGAAGACTTGGTCACACTTGAAGAGCTAGAATAGACTTATAGCGAATAACATGATCCACATAGGAAAAACTATATATTTACCTTGTATTTAGAGATTAATCAAATCCAAAACGGTTTGTCTAAGATCTTATGATCCCCCAAAAGGATATTCCTTAGTGAAAGAAACAGCAATCTTAATTTTTAAAATCAATACCCAAAAGTTAAATAAATTCCATTCAATAATCAATTGTCATTAAAATCCTTCAATATAATCAAAACTAATATTGAAACCCAAAACATAGAATATTTTTGTTATGTAGTCTTCCACAATAAATTTTATCTCAAAATGACATCAACTACTCTTAAAGTCACATACTTAAATGAAATTAACCTAATCACGTATTCTCTATTATAGGTTAATCATTTCCATAAATAACCCAAATCACTATAAATCTACAATAAAAACATAGATAAAAATCCACCATTACTCCTCAAATTAAATACCATAGTATTCTATTTTCCTTGGGAATATAGTGTTCCCAAAAAAGTGAACATCTTCCAAAATAACATTTATCACTTAATCACAAAATAATTTTCTTATACTAAGGGTATTCATTTGATTAGACATAAGATCCCAAATAAAATTATTATTGATCAATAAAATCATTTAACTAAAAATAATAGTCACACTAACCAAGGACTTCACGTAGTCTAGTGGTAGGCAATAAATCCCAATTGTACTTTGGTTGTGGGTTCGATTTCCACAGATTTGTCCAATGTGAAGGGTTTTCACACTGTCTATGTGTTGTCCTTTTTCAAAAAATATATTTTATAATATTACGAAAATGAGATAAATTTCTCAAAATAACCATAACACAATTTAACCACAAATGTTATCTCATACCTTGCATTTTCATCCCAAAATATAATAACATGTAATTGCCTCAAACTCAATGATCATATAAGACCAAATGGTTATTTATAACTATATCCGCAAGTGAAAAGATAATTTTCCTTAAATATCATTTTCACATGATAAATTGTAGGGTTACACATACAAGAGAAAATTCTTCCAATGTAATCCCTTCAATAAAGAGCACTTACACATTTAAACATTTCACAATAAATTTATTTAAACATAGGTTCTTCATCATATGTTCCTCGAGTTCCCACATTTCCTCTTCCATATTATGATTTCTCCATAAAACTTTTACCAGACGAGTCATCTAGTTTCTCAACACTTGATCTTTGGTACGAATAATTCTTATAGGCTCTTCAAAATAAGATAGATCGTGTTCCAGTTCTAATTCTTCATAGGTGAGTACATGCGTTGGGTCAGGCATGTATTTGGTCACTAGTGATATGTGGAACACATCATGAACTCTGGAGAGACTAGGAAGAATTTCCTTTAGGTAGAATGTGTTCATGTGTCATAATGGTACCTCATGAATTTTTCAAAATCATCTACATCCTTTACCCAAAAACACCCCATCCATCTTAGATTATATCGATGGAAGCATCGATTCATCATAAAAAAATAGTTATTTCTTATATATAATTTTGAGACATCGTCTTTAATATGTTTATTTAAAAAAAATCGTACTGATTCATCTTCAAATATTTCAAAATAAGGCTTTGGTAAATCAGTTTTTGTATATCCCAAAAGACAAAAATATATAATTTGATACATATAGGCTGCTCGAAGGTCTCCCTCTTCTGCAGCATCTAGAAAATCATTTAGTGCATCATAATTTTGAGATAAAGTGAATAATTTGAAAAGACCCTGATGGTACTTCCCACTCTTAGCGTGGTAAGAAAGTTGAGAGTGCAATATTATCCCATAGTTGGTACATGATCCTTGAATGAATCATGCAATGATAGAGGTATTGGATGTCTCATAAAGTTGTTTGCATGTAACTTGGACATTTGAAAAAGATTCAACATCATTTGCGCATGACTTCTAGATAATAATTGTAAGTAGTTCTTCAGGAAGATAGAGAAGAGTTGTTCATGATCTTTCTCCATCCATGTTTTAACTAAAAAAAATAAAATACAATTAGGGTTTTTTAATACTTATCTAATAAGAATGTAATAAAATTAGACATAATAGGATAATCTTTTAATTGAGCAATATATCCTAACATGGGGTACCCTATGTTAAAATCTATGTTATCCACTATCAATTTCCCAACATATATTCTTAGGGGAATTTTTTTATTCCCTTTATAATGGTTCATAGTAATCATGTCAATTTACTAAATCATATCCCCTGGGAGTGTCGTAACCAAGACTGCAGCAAGGCCCGTTGTCGTGCACCCGTTTCCATTCGAGTCTAGCTCAAAGTGGTGTTTTCAGGTTTTACCCCTAGCTACATCTGTGCCAGAGCCGCCTATACCTTCTCGTATCCAGACAGGGATGTATTGCTCAGAAAACTCACAAAATATCTATAATACCAATATTCTAGTATCTTCTTCTATACTAATCCTCAAATTCTATCTTAGGTTTATGTGATCTAATCAGAGTTTATCTAAATCTAGATTCTAAGGTTTGTACTAAACTTCTCTAATATAAACTGTAATGCCCCAACCCCAGTTACCCAGAGTCCATACATTATTACATAACATTGGCGTGATCACAAAGGATAAAGTCTCGAAAGACCAATTATTTTAGTAGTCTTGGAAACACTAGATATATTCATAAGTCTTACATTATATCATAAGTTAAAAAAACTAAAACAACATCTTCTCTTCATATCTCCTCATACTATCCTGGCAGGTCATTCATAAATTACCTATTCACAATCCTGGGAAAAATAAAACACTGAAAGGGGTGATCTTAGAAGCTCAGTAAGGATAACAATATAGCAGAGGCTTTTATAGATAAGCGTAAACATTTATGGCAATGTATAACTAAAACAAAGGCCTTTTAAACTTGAACATCAGCATTATATGGCAAAGATAAAATGAAATAATTCCATTTACTTATTCACATGGATATTCTACTAGTTGAATAATCACATTCAATATCAATAACCTCTTTCATAATGATGGAATGCATAATACCAGACTATCATAACCACGTATCCAAGGCCTCGTGCCAAGGCTAAAAATAAGATTTTGTCAAGGCCTCATGCCAAGACACTAGTTTGTCTCATGAGACCTACCGATGCACCGAGGAGCTATAGTAGGCTCCACCCGTCACTTACTAAGTCCAATGCATTCCCCATATGAAAAATTTGAAATATATCATAAACATTCGTATTGAAACTAGCATACAGAATGTCAATAATTTTAACCACAAACCATTAATGGAATAAAAATACCACATCCATAGTCAAACATAACTCATTCGATACAATATGGAATATTTTATTGTATCATATTATCCTCAATTGATAAGAATGAAGGATTTTGACATAGATTAAAATAATCATCAAACTATTGATAGAAATATCCCCCTTTTTCTTGAAATCATTTAAAATTCACACTAATTGTTATGAAGCCATTTAAAATAGATTTTTTTGAATCAAAGTGTCCCACACAACTTTGAAAATTTTAAAAGGAATTTTAATTTTAATAAATTAATGTCAATATATATAAATCCTTAAAAACATTTTTAAATTATGGACATTAATGAGAAAGATTTAGAATAAAAAATCTTTAAAACATTTAATATGATATTTTAGTTAGAGTTCCTAACCAAAATAATGACAATTTAATACAAAAATTTGAGGAAATCAAAACTTTATAATATCATGAGAATAAAGGGATTCATGATATACTATGTCAAAGTACATTATATACACCATATAAAAGTGATTTGGTGTATAACAACAAATAAGTCTCAATGGAATGTAAATTGTGACAAATTCTCTTATAAAGACCATATCCTTAGGTTAAGGATAAATCAACGACATATTTATGTATGACAAATATAAATACACTCAATATTATTAGATATTTAGTGTAAAACAAGATTATGACATTCAAACATATTCTTGTAAAAACATCATCAATGAATTGGATATTTAACTCAACAAATGGAGATTGAGTTAAAATTACTCTGATCATGTTCAAATCGATGAGTTGGGAATTTATAAATGGGGTGATTATGTGTATAAAAAGTATATCCACAGAAAGGGGAGTGGAAATTATGACATAATCAAATGAATAGTGATTCCACACATAATATTGGAGTAAAATAATCAATGAAGTGTGCCTAAAGCCAAATGAGTGAAAATTGAAATTTCAAATTCCCTTATCGATTAGGTAACTTACGAAACATACACCCATGAAATAAGAATCATACAATGTTGATGTAAATACCCATAAATTAAAGTATATTACACAATGAATAAAATCATGGGCAGTACTCATACACCACATGCAATAAATAAGTGGTGAACAAAGGAATTCTCACAAAATTACGAGTGAGATAAGAAACCCCTTACTTTATACTTTTTCCTTGGTTGATGGTTGGTTAACCTCCTTTATAATGGTGAAATAGTTGTTGTTGAATTATAAAATAATAATTTACATTTATATGAATTTATATATGATCTTTTAACATTGATTTGTTAATAATATCATAGTATTATTGTCATTTTGGGTGTTAACAGATTCGGTTTCTGATATATTATTTTTTATGCAAGCCATATTTGTTATGGATAGGATGTATATAATTCAAATTCATAATGATATAATGTCTCTAAAAATTATTTTTATTCATCAAATGAAACTTATTCTTGATTAGATAAGATGGGGAATGAATCTCATTGCGTTCGTGGAGACGGAAATCCATACGTACGCACGAGTGACAATATCATTATTTTGATATTAAAATAATATATAATTGAATGGTATATCATATATACAGAATCATGAACATGTTATATTTATTATTTATATGAATTAAACATCATTATTATACCCATGAAAATAATAATATATTGAATAACAATTACACCACGACGTGGAGACGGTAGGCTATACGTACGCACGTTTGGTGACATGTCATTCAAAGGATGGATAGAATACTGAATATGGTTGTACCATATTTATACTAACATCAAAGATATAGAAGATATTGGAGTTATTATTTTATAATGTAAATAACAAAGAAAGAATAAGTGGAAGAAGAATGGAACTTGAAAGAGGGTGGTGAAATCATAACCCTTTCTTCTGGTTCTTCCTTTTGATTTGATGAAAAGGGCTCCATAAGATGGATTTATGATCAAAATAATGCCTCTAGGTAGAAGTGAGGGAAGTTGATAAAATATTTAGGTAGGGGTTGGCCAAGCCAAAAGGATTGGAAGGTGTGCATAATTGGTTAGAAGTAGTGTCCTTTTATAAGGGGGAAGGGGCTCTTTAGGAAATGCTTAAAGTATTATTTTATAATAAATTCATATTCGGTTTATAATGGCTCAAAAGTGTATTATTTAAAGGATAAGGTGGGGAAAGGTCAAAAACCACTCAACCAATATGTTTTAGATAGGTTTGGGTCACTAAATTAACCATATCTATTTGTTTTAACTCTTAGTTAATTAGTTTAACATTTACCATGTCACTTTGTATATTTATATTAGATAGTTAATAAACATACTACATACATACAAGTGACCCAAAATTGGTACATTAATGATACACCTATCATGATATAAGTCATTTGGCCGAACCTTAGATTTTTAGGAATTTAATATCAATTAATAATATAATATTTGTTTTAAAAACTCTTTTTTTGTCAATTTTGACACTATTCAATAATTCATTTTTGCTAAAGTGTTACCAACTTTATTAATTAGAACCAAATTTATTTAGACAATAAAATAATGTCATATTAAGCAATTTAATTCATGGATTTCATCAAAAATTTAAAATTATATTAATTTTTACATTTATAATACCAATTATTTGATTCTTTCATTAATAAGGAAAATATTGCATCATTATTATGTCATAAATAATATTAATTATTTAATGTATAAATATTATATATAAAATACAATTATTTATTAAATATTTTTATATTTCTAATGAATATTTATAGTCAAAAATCCAAAATATAAAACCCTATGTAAAAATTGTTTTTCTAAAAGTTATATGCTTGTGTCATTTTTGTATTTATTTTAACTTAATTAATAGAAAGTGTCAATATCACTTACAAGTGGACCCATGGGGACCCAAAATCGACCCAAAGATTCCCATGGTCGTAAACTTATCAACCAAGAGGGTTAGGACACGTTTTAGGGTAATTTAGAATTATTATAATATTATTTTTTACCCTTATTTACTGGATTTACCCTTTAACCATGGTAAATAAAATATTCACCGAAATAATTATTCAAAATGTCTAAAAATAAAATTTACCTATTTACAAAATTTTTACCTCCTTATTATGAATATGGAATCAATTTTTCAAAATTAAAAACACATAATTGGCAGAAATTAATTTAAAATTAATTCCTGTTGTTAAAACAAAAACCGTGTTTTTAAGAGATTATAATTATCAAAAGATCGACCGTTGTTTATGTCCGTTTTAAATGTGAAATTATGTCCAATGACCAAAAATTTATTAAAAGATAAAAATATATTCAAAAAATAATTTTAAACCACTCAAATTCATAATTTATCACTATTAATTATTTTTGATTAAAAAAGTTGTTTTTAATTAAAATTTTGTAATTTTCACTATTCATCATAATATAAAAGTTCTCCGAAAAGTACCAAAATTTTACACTAGGCTAATTTCAATATTAAGAATCCAAAAATGAAGTCATTTTTGAGAGATAAAATTTGTAAAATTTCAAAAACTGGGTATTACAATTCATAACGGCTACTTTGATTGGTCGTGGTGTGTTAGAATCTCGAAGTTGCGTACAATGCAAGCTATTGCATTATTCAATGGGAAAATTATCGTGGAAGCTTGGGGTGATATATATTTACTCTTCCATAAATTTATAGGGGAATTCATGTTGTTTTTCACATGTTAAAAATTCAGAAGTATATCATTGACCGTTATTATGAGATTTATATTGATGATGTCGAGCATGAGTTTGATTCGTCCTTCAAGGATCATCTGATATCTATTATGGATCATGGTGAGAATGTTTTAAGGGTAAATATTGTACCTTTTTTGTTCTTGTGGTAGTATTTTAATGTTCAAGAAAACACATGGGAGAGGGATAAGGATATTAGGGCCCATTAACCCGATATTTACACCTTAAAAACTCAATGATGCTTCAGATTATGGCTCGAGGATGAGTTGTTCGAAGGTGAAGAGGTCGTAAGATACCGGACATATTTGTGGTATGGTATTGTATTAAATTTTAATTTAAATACACTTAATATTGTAAATTAAATTATTCAAAATAAAATGTGTATGTTTGGGGTGGTTACTAGGGGTTCAGTACATTATAGTGGGGAAAATGGTTCATCCTGTGCATGTGGCCCGATTGGTGCATGGTTCATTGTAACCAATCACCCTAACCGTGAATTCCAAGTGATTTGGTGGATGGTTTAATGAATCCCTAAATGGGGGAAGGGTGAAACATGAAGGATTGGAGAGATCCATCCCATAGACTGATCAAATGGTTTTTAAAACCATTCAAAATTCCCAATAAACTGTACATCCTAGCCCCCTTTTAAATATATAGTGGAATACAGTTTTGAAAACCATGCAGTCAAACTATGTACGCATTTAACAATGGGGGTTTATGATTTTCCCTCTTGGTCCTAATATTTTCTAACTCCATAT
Source organism: Viscum album (assembly GCA_963277665.1). Lineage (NCBI taxonomy): Eukaryota > Viridiplantae > Streptophyta > Magnoliopsida > Santalales > Viscaceae > Viscum > Viscum album. Next base: position 1,945,900,228 of record OY728131.1, read on the forward strand.
TTTCCCTTAATCATCCCACCAACAGACCTAGTGATAATCCACATAATTCTAGAATTCCCAAGGGTGAATGTATCACATTTTTAAACCATTTTGATTACCTTTGGGCATAGATCAATTATCTAGGTGAGACTAAGAGCCCTCTTCCTTCCTATTTCCAATTTGGGCTTGTGTAGTTTTTCATATTCTTCCAAATACCAAAAATAGTCATTTTTAGAGAATTTTTCATTAGGGTCTTAAAGGATGTTAAAATAGGAATCAAAAGATATGGTTATGTAAGTGATTTATTTTGGATCGAAGTAGGTGGTATACAAGTTACATCCCATTGTCTTATCGATTGTTTATGTGTATGTGGTTGTGTTATGGTATCATTGTGGTTCCCATTTGCGTTTCCTTTCTATAAATGAGAAATTTATTGATTAAATGTTAAATATAACCCATCATGATCATTGTGGGATTACATGAGGTTAATTTGATTATGATATGACCTACCAAGGGGTTGTGACACTCCTTGAATAAGGATACTGAAATGTTAAGTGTTAAATTTGAATGTATAGAAATAATGACCTTGATAAATATGTTGACATGTTATCTTAGGTTATGAAATTTAATTGAGTGTATGTTAGTCTAGTTATTAACATGGAATAATGGGTTTTTTGGTATAATGGAAGATGGTTTAAATGAGTTTTGGATTGTATATGATGAACTTTGTTAATTAGATAAGGCATGAAAATGATAAATGGCTTAAATAAGTTAAGGATTTTATATAATAGACATTGTTTATTTGATTATTCATGTAAATGAAAAATTGGTAAAATGGATTCATGCATGTAAATGAGAATTTGTATATAGGATAAGGAAATATTTTATCTTATGTGTTTAATGCACTTTTGTTGTAAATGATAAATGTATTAAGCAGTTATGGTTATGTTTGGTAAATTTCTTATGGTTAAAGAAGCATGTGAAAATGGATTAGTGGTATGTGGGGGTTATTTACATGAGTTTCTATGACCATGGTTTGGGTTAGACTCAGGCTCTAAATGCCTCCCAAACAATGCACGAGTTATTGAGTCCTCCCAAGGCTCTATGCCCCTAACAGTTGCATTGGTTGAGTCAAAATAGACTAAGACTCCAATGTAATTTTAAATAATTTTTATGTGTAATGGTTCCCTGGTGTGATAGTGATCATGAATTATCCCCTTATGAATAATAGTTGATCAACATATGTTGTAGTGTAATTGATGAAAATTCCTAACTAATTTTACAAATTATTAAAATGGATCAAGTGAATTTTTTTAACAAATGGAACCCAGTTTACCTTTTATATATATTTTTATCCAATTAGTATATTTATATGGAATCTATTTCTACTAAATATTTTGTAGACACCATTGGTATTGGACTAATGATTTTCACTCACAACCTACTCCGAATGCCATTGGGTACCTGAGTGGACTTCATGCTTAAAGATCCAGACAAGGGAAAATGACATATGCTAGTTGGTTGAATTCGACATGGGATTTTCATAAATAAGAGATCCAGACATAGATTTAGTACCCTTTTGGGAATTTCATTATTTTTATCTATTTTTGGATTTCCATACACTTGGAATGGTATGAAATTACATAACATGTTTACTGTTTTGTTATGGGCTTGTACCTATTTTAGGAGAAAGTGTTTGAAAAGAATGTTTATTGATTAATTATTGTTTATTACCTTATTTTATACTTTAACTTATTTTTATTACACTAATAAATATGTTATAGTATCCACACGTGATCTCTTAGATCATTGCTACTAGTGAGCAGCCTCTGGCATAGGGGAAGGCATGATTGAGGTCATGTGGCAGCCTGGATTGGGGTACCATTTTAGTGGCTTCTGGGATTGGGACGTTATGTCTAAACCTTGTTTTCCTTCCCATTTTGGTATTGAGTTTACTAATTATTTTCCTTAAGTAGTTAAAACTTTCTCTTTAGTGGTGGTACTTAAATAGATTTTTGTTTTTCTTGGATTCAGGCAGTGAAATGTATTTTTTGATTATTGCATCATATGTTATGATAAGGGGAAAGGAATCACTACACAATCTATTAGTCTAAAATATTCATCCTCATAGGTGAATAATTCATCAAAATATAATATATATTTTTTTTGGAAAATAATATAAATGAATAATAATTTAACTATAAAAAATTCTGTATGTTAAGAAATTGATGAACCTGGATTTAAATTACTTCATTGTGGTGGATAGACATCACTCTAATTAAATAAAAAATTTATTGTTTTAGGTTACCTCAATAAACATTCTAATGATGAAATATTAATTAATAAATAATTAATAGGAATATGATCTTAGTATGAGCAACGATACTATTGTCAAATTATGTCATTATTAAACGAACCATTGTGTGCTAATTAATCCATACTAATAGAATTTAAATTTGAGGGCCTATTTCAATTATATTTTTATTTTTTCCAAACATAAATCATCAATTTTTGAAATATTAATATAAATATATTATTTATTTATTTAATTTTTTAGAAAACAAAACTCTTAATAATTGTGTAAAATATCCACATAATATCCAAAACAATATTCCAAGATCAATAAAGGATTCAATTTATTGAGCTAGTTTAATTTGTTTAAATGATCATTTGTTCAGGTAAAGAATGAAAATAATTTCCATGTAAATTTCACAATCATATATTGTTGAATTTTCAATCCACTAAAATAAAAATACTTTTAGATTTTAATTCCTTGAAAAACAAAAAAAAATATTCATACAACCTAAAAAACATAAGAAGAATAACATCCATAAGAAAAAAATACTAATTTTATTAGAATATACACCATTAAAAAGCTAAAAATATCCTGGAATGATTTAAAACAAAACAATTTGAAAATAAATGAAGTATATTTAATTTAATTATCTATAGAAACAACCTTATACTTGAAATTAATCAAAATTAAAATGGAAGAGATACTAAATAAATAATCATATTATAAATTCATATGAGATTTATTATATTAGGTTCTTGAAAATAAACCTATATGTTTCTATAATAGATTAATCAAAGGATGAATACACCATCACTTGACATTTTGGATATATTCCCTATTAAAAATTCACTAAAAATGTATTTTTACAGTTGTGAAACTCTTTATGTTAATTCATCTATGTTTTAATCTCCTCAAAATGCAACTCATTCAATACCACCCCATGATAAGTATCATCTAGATACTTCTATTATCAATAAATTTTTTAAATCATGAACTTATTCTAGCCTAGATGGCAACAACGAATGATAAGAAACCTCTCTTATATTATCCATGATTTCAAGGGTCCTCATTGATCCTAGTGACATATTTATTTTAAAATTAAGCCTATATATCAAACTAAGATTAAATTAAATATAGTGATCTAAAATAACCATTATTTGAACTTTAAAAATCCTCAAAATATAAGGAATATAAAACCTTTCAAAAATATCAATTAAAAAATATGATATATTGAGGTTAATTATTAGCATAACATACCTAGAGAGGATTTATAACTTATCAGGTTAATTGAGTAAATAAATCATTGAAATTATATAATTTTGTAAAAATGGGTAAGTATCATATTAATTTCCTATAAAACATCACATGAATCCATCAACCATTCTAGTGGATTTTATTTCCAAAAAATGTAATACGATTTAAGTTGATGCAAGTGATTTTGTATAGATTCATAGTGAAACCAGTCGAGAGAAATCAATATTATATTAGGTAAGATGATTCATGTAACAAATTATTTTCAAAAAAGTGTTTCAAAATAAAAATATTGTAAGCAGTGATTATTAAATAAATAATTATTTATATCTAAATAAATTATTTCATCACTGTTTATTTACTATAATATAGCAATCTTCTTATTTCATATTTTATTATTCATTAATATGTTTTAATATCCTTACTTAGTATGACTATGAATCTATTTAGGTTTTTCCCAATTGATAATTACATTACTAGACCCCATAATATAACATCATAAAACCTAGGTATCATAATTACAATATATGAATCTGACACTCCAACCGGTTTCCTAAATTCAATAAATGTCATTGTTCAGTTATAAATGATCATGTTGTGCTCCCCACCACTTTAGAAGAAGCCCCATATTTAGATTTAGCATAAATATCTTGTCTTATCAAATACCTCAATGATGAAGTCTCATAATTTTATTTCTATTACCCAATGGAATAATAGATACAATTCTAGTATTTTCTATGGTACGTTACCCACCACACATTTACTATTGTAAGACACGTCATCTCAAGGATGTTTTGTATGTTATAGGTATATTTATCCAAAAAATTTCATTTATATGATACATTGACTTTGGGAATCATTAGATGTCATTGAAATTTAAATTTTTATGTATATTATTTATAAACTAACGATTAAATTTAAAACCATTCATTCCTCTATCATGTATAAATAATAAATTCCCTATCTATCAACCACTACCTTATAGTCAGTGTGGTGGGTGATATGTTAATGACAGATTTCATCATATCATAATATAAAAATATATTCAAAATAATCAATTTCCAATCACTGTCATTATTATTAGAGAAGTGTATACTAATTGAACCTATAAAACCCATAAGTATAAATCTTCACCATCACACCACACATATGTTTTTGTTCTTACATTGTATTTATCTAAATGTATTCCAAAATATGATAACCCTAGGAGGACATTATACTAGTCACCTCAGTGAACTCACATTGTCTACCTGAGACAATAATAAATAATTTTAATATGTAAGAAACATTATCCATGACCAAAACATGAAAAAACTTATGTCAAAAAATTATAAAGGTAATGAGTTCAAGAATATGTCAAATTAAACATCTACAAATTTGAGCTAATGGTAATTGGTTATAAATTTATATCTATTTATCTTCACTCAAAGGGAAATCATGGTTTTTTGAACCAATAATGTTTAATCTCAAATTGAAAACCCCTAACAATGTTATGTTAAAATTTATATCATTAATTCATTGTGGTGATATAACATAATAAATTTCTCCCATATTTATCAAATCATTAATAAATATATTTATCTAATCGATGTTGGATGATGTTATTTATTATGTATGATGACCCAGACCAAATCTTTTGGAAATGACATGTATTTAATCAGATATTTCATTTCAACACATTCCCAATACAATTTTAGTTTATAGTTTTATAAAATTAGGATAAAATATTAACTGAAAAACTAATTACTTCTTCAATAAATGGATATTTTTTAACCACTATGAGAGAAACTGTTAAATCCATAAATTTCATTGGCATTTACAATAAGTTACTTTCATAATATATGCTTCTAGATATATATAATGTATTATATTTCATCATAACATAGGGAAATTGAAACATATGAGAGGGGTGGGATCATATTTACTGTAAGGGTAAATACAAGTGACAATAATCAAAGATCATAAAAGAAAAAAAAAGATCATATGGTAATAATTAAGATACATAATAAAATAATACCCAAAAAGACTAGGTAACGATCGTGGGATAATTATTTTTATAAAATAAGACTCGAATCAAAATATTGAGTCAACAAACATGATCTATAAGGGAAAACCATAGTCATAATAATGTACATAGACCTATTAGAAATATTGTAAATATATAACATACATATTCCTAGAAAATATTTTGAACAAATCTCCAAACATCATTTTCAAAGGAAAATTTATTAATAAAGATTCCAAAATCTCATTCACACAACATAACTTTGAATAATTATTCCCACATTTCATTTACAAATAAAACATGTGAACAAATATTCCCACATCTCATTATTGAAACATTTCATTATATTATGTCATACGATACCTTAAGTAATGCAATGATGTTTATATAAGAACCCACACATTCTTATGGATAATCATGAGTTCTTCTTGAAAATAATTATTCATCATATCATAAAGAACCCATGGAATGGAAATGGTTTTCATTCATCATAATCTAAGGAATCAATAAAAATAAACAGGGTTTTATTCAATACATCAATTAATTTATACGTATATAACATTCAATAAAAATAATAATGCATATAGTATTCACATAATATAGATATAGGTTATCTGGTTATGATAATAATACTCCATAACAAATCAATATATGTTATCAAGGTGAAAATCCTTTAATCAATGGAATCATGAATATGGTATTTACAAAAGCAAGGCATTGAATGAAAAAATATGATTTTATATCAAAAGTGATTAAGAAAGAATAAGGTAGTGATGGATAATTCCATTGATAATGGAGAACAACACATATTACTTCTATAAACATAATGTGGGTAGTATAATTTAATAATTATCCCTGATAAAGAATAAGAAATATTATGGGATGTTAATATAGGTAAAAATATTATTTTAGAGTGTTATAAATAAACTCACATGATAAATAAGAAATTCCCAAGATCATTTGGATTAAATTTAAAATAAATGTTTTTTAAAAATAGGAGGAAAATAATATTACTTATAAATCGATAGAACTTATGGATAAATTTTCATATAAAATGATAAATAAGATAAAAAAATACTTTCACAAGAATACATCCAAAGAGATTAGAATTTTAAAAAATAACTATAGAAAACCATATTAAGTGATTTTATATGAAAAAAATTCAAATAATATAATGCTAGTTGAACTGGATCATTTTAATTTTTGAAATAGATATAGGGTTGCCAAAAAATTGTGGTCATTAATATAAATGTTATACTTATTGAAAAAACTTCTATTGAAAAACTTATAACATTAAAATATTATAAAACATCTAGTTTAAAACATGGTAAATATGAGACAAATATCAACATGGATAACTAGAAGAGAATAATAATATTCTAATCATAGAGTGAAATTCTATACAATTTTTTATTATGGGTTATCATATTTGAGAGGCCAAGATTTTAAAATGTGTTTTGAAAGAGAAACCATATTGATTGAGTGACATTCAATTAAAAACCCTTGAAGGAGAGCGAGAATGAAATTTTACATCAAATATTATGAATAGAGATTATTTCATGATAAGAAATATAAATTAGGTTTTATATACATCACTTAGAATAAATTAGGGGAATAATAAAAAATGTTTCAAAGAGAGGAATTAGAGAAGAAAAATCATTACCTTTGTTAGAATTCATTCTGTGCTTACACCAAACATCATAAAATAGGTAATTTAATTTTTTATTTAAATAACATATTTATAATTATAACCAATTTTCCCTATTAATAATCATTCCATACAAAAATAGTATTTAATTTTTACCCATCTTCCTTTATTAGTTGTTAATAATTTTAATGATGTACACTAGTTTCATATGAGAAGTTTCAATATTTTTTCTTATTACAAATAAATTTTATATCAAATAATTAATTTTACTATAACAGATGATTTATAATGATTAAATTTCATTTATTTAGTATTTAGTCTTTATCTAATAGGATGTAACCAAAAACGACTAATTTTCTATGATTTTTAACATATAAAGATAAGTGATCTTAATTAATAAGAGTAATATTGATATATCTTTTACTGAGAAAATAATTCTTTTTTATTTATATATTTAAATAATAATATAGCCTAAATTATTTTTTCCATAATCATCGATGATGTGATTTCATGGAATTATTCAAGTAGGTGGTCAAATAGACCCAAATAAGAACACATCATTATTAATTGATATTTGGAGGTGATAATTTTACAATATAATTATAAATGCAGCATACTGATATATTATTATGATTATTATTGTGATATATGATAAATATAATTATTTATGAGGAGAGGTTATGGATTAAAAATAATTGTTTATTATGATTAATTTTTTTTCTCTTCATTCTTTATTTGAGACAGTTAATATATAATGATTTTTAACCATACATACTATTAAAAGAGTGATTCAATTTTTATTAATATAACCATATTTAAATCATAATAAAAATATTTTTCCTTTTAAAATAATCCTTAGGAGAATCCATGTATGGAAGTGATAAAATGAAAAATGATAATAGATTGTTTTATGGAGGTTGTATGATGATTTAATTTTCTGTAGAACATAGAAAATAAGTTATATAGATTATGATTTAAGAATATTCAATATTTCATAATTATAATAATATTTTATTATCTTCCATATTATAACCGTCCTTTTAATGTGGAAATGTCAGACTAAACACATTATGTCATGGAGGCATTTGTTTGCATAATTAATGATTCATGTTTTCATTTAACATAATTTAAATGAACTGGGTGGTTAGTAGTTCAAGCATTATTTTAATAAGATGACTATATAAAAATTTTACTTATGTTATTATTATATTACTCTAAAAAAATTAATTGGAATAATTTCATATAAAGAAACAAAATAATAATAATGAGAGGTTAGGAACATATACATCACTACGTGGATTGACCACTTTTCAAAGGCGAATAATCCTTTAAGGGATTGTATTTTGAGAAAAAAAAATAACTTCCACAAGCTTTATAGTTGTATTGATAGATTTTAGGTAATAATATTTTACCAAATAATGGGTTTTTTTGAGTGGATGTGAGGATTCGAGTTCCCCTTTCAAAAGTGTAAATGAGTGGAAATATTGTAAATACCAAAAAAAATTCAATTATTGGAAGTCACTATTAAGAAATGTTTCTGAAAAATTTAGAAATAATGGATTCAATAGTAGATATTGTCTGATAAAACCTCAAAAAATCAATTAAAAACAATTTATAAACTTTTTAATCCCTTTACCTTCAAGGTTACTTATTATTGCCATTTTTGTTTTCACAATGGTATGTAGTGTTTACACAAGTAATTTATTATTTATGTCCATAAATAAAATGGTCCTTCATAGGTAATTTAAACTAAGTGATTCTAAATTTGAAATCAATTTTATTGTAACCAATCTCTAAATTTAATAAATATTCCATATAAAATACAAAGTATATAATATATCAAAAATATTTTATTTTTGAAAAATTTACCACATGTTTTAAACTAAGAAATATGTGTTTTTATATTAAAAAAAGTTTTAAAATATTAAACCCTCTTTTTAAATATCTATTTGGTGTTATAAATATGTTTCATGAATTTGAAATTCATTTATATATACTAATAATAGACTAGATGACATGTTATTTGAAAAAAAATGTATTTCTCCCAATTCACCTAAAAATCCATTTTTAAGAAAAATTAAAAAATTCATAGTAAGATAATTTTTAAATTATAAATATATAAATTAATTAAATATTATAAAATAAGTATTATAAAAATTTTATATTTAGTAATTTATATAATAAAATTAAATATACTGAAATAAATTTTTATTGGAAAATGATTTCATAAACACTATGTGTCTTTAATTTTATTTCATATAAAATTACCTATAATTGAATAATGAAATAATAATTTAGAATTTTATATATTAACCATTATAACATACATATAAATAAGATCAAATTAATTTATTAAGGTAACATACTATACTAATTTGGAGAACTAGTTCTTCAAAAGACATTCTGTTAAAAAACTAATCAATCCTAATATTATTATATAATTATTTAAATTTATAATTACCCTTTTACATTCTAATGATTAAATTATTCATGTACATTTATTATATCATATTTTTTTAGTTAGGAGTTTATTATGGAGAAAGGAATCAAACATATTATTTATTTAGGTAAAATATATAATGAGACAATATGTTATTACATTCTCTACATTAAATAAATTTTGATCTCATAATTTTAATTTCATCTTAATGAATATATTAGTTGAGGGAAATCATAAAATGATTATAATTCAGGATATAAATTCCAATATAACATCTAACATACTCTCTTAGGCTCTACTATGCTACATATCATACCTCAAACAAAACTAATCATACAATCATATAACCGAATATGTATATAATATAATTATATATTGTCCATAACATACTTCTACCAATACGATTTAAATATCCAAGACATAAATCCTATGTGACATTATATATTCCATTAAAAATTAACTTTATTTATAACCATAAATTTTATTAATTACTAGTTAATAAGTTGTAAAACTAGTAAATTCATATCATATTCCCAAAAATTAGCTAATTATCCACACAAAAATATCATGGATCCCTTATTATTTAAGTGATTAATAAATTTGAATACTATATAACTCAATTTATCAATGTCAATCAACCATTTTTTACGTCAATATCAAGATTATACTAATCCTAAGTGTTTTCTATTCCTATATCATGTATTCTTAAATAGTAATCACTCAAAAGATAACCATTTCTTAAAATCATTTTTTTATAAATTATTGATACCATTTAATATATGTCTTTATACCTTTAAAAAAACTACTAAATAGAAATACATAGATATTTCACATATTCCACATATCTATTATTATATAACTGAATACCATCGATAAATATCAATCACTACTGAAAATAGATATGATTCCCATGAAGAAATTTATTTTATCATTCAAACCCTACTACCTTAGGTAAGATAATAAAACTCAACATTTCCATCCAAACTACCATATAAAAATATTATCAACCATTTAAGTGTTATTCCTTATTAATTTATAATAAATTGTGGTTTCTAGATAACCACCATTCTCAAAATAATTCCCATAATATTGTTTTAACTAAATTATATAACCCAAAAGGTTACTATATTATATAAAATATGAATGTGAGAAACATAAATTTTATGATAACTTCTCTAATGACCAATTCATTTCAAGCTATGATACCTTAATTTTAATAATGTCACACATTGTTCATATTATTACTCTCTTGGTTTCACTTAGGGTTATTTAATTTTATTTATATAGTAAATATAAATATTACCCCTAAATGTAATTAATAATTAAATCCTTTATAAGAGTTTTTTATGATAATGTGACTGACTAATGCATATCCCTTGGGAGTGTCAAATTAGGTGTACAGTTTTGTATTTTTGTCGTGCATCAAGTGATTGTTGAGTTAATAACCAATTATCAATTTTTAGAGTTATTAACCCTATGTAAATTTATTTTTAGATCCTTCAACCAATTTTAATATCCATATAATAATATGAGAACTATAAAAACTACATAATCATAAACAGTAAAAAAATTCAGTGCTATCCTATACTAAGAATTATTTCTTAAATTTTTACTAGTGTTTTCACTATAGTTACCATATCCTAATCCATAGAATAAATTTGAATTATTACCTTAACTTTTAATCATACAATATCCTAAAGGGTTATATATTCCACTAATTTGATGATCAATCCAATGTTATGGACCCTTAAATAATCCCCAACAAATATCATAATCTCTAAATTTATCTAAAACCTAAGATAATAACAAATTTATTGGCCCATACATAATATATTGGTAATGATATGTCATAAGGAAAATATATCATTAAAATAAATTGGTTTTATCATTTAGTTTTTGTGTCTTAAAAAATATGACAAAAAATTTACTATTAAAACACACTTATTTTCATAGGCAATAGACATTTTTAATTCCACATTAAGAGTAGCTACTTAATCCATTTTAATTATTCAATCTCCACCAAAAAATATTATCAAAGGATATACTTATAGTCACATATTATGTATTAAATATCCTTATTACCGAAGGAAAAGGAATCTTATTAAATGGATGAGGTCAGATACTCAGTAGGGGTCAACATAAGTGAAAATAGTCAAATATCATAAGTGAGTATAATATGAGAGTATAGAAATAATCATTACACATAAGAAAATAATACCCTCAAAATCATAGGTCATAACAATGGATGAAATCTAGATATAAAATATGAAATTTATTAAAACATTGAGTCAATAAACATGATACATGAGGGAATAATGTAGTCATGTAAAAGATTATAAAAATGTGAAACATCATTAAAATATGTATCATACATAAGAATATACAATCTTATGATAAAATATTATTTTATAATTTTAACCTAAATTTTTTTAAACAAATCATTCCTATTCTCATTTAAAGAAAAAGTTAGTAAACAAATAACCCAATATCTCATTCACTTGAAAAAAGTGAACAAATAATTCCATATACCATTCACACATAATTTCATTATATCATGTCATATAAAACCATATCCAATGCTTTGGATAGTTATATATGACACCACCCATCATTATCCGTACATATGAGTACCACTTGAAAATAATTATTTATCATATCTTAATGAAACCATTAAAATAAAATGGGATTCATTCAACAAAATATGAAGAACCCATGAAAATAAAATGATCTTAATTCATCACACAAATTAATATTTTGGGTGAATAAAATTAAATCAAGATAATAATTCCTATGAATATATGTAAGATATATAGGTGGACACCATTTAATAAATGTAATAAATAATAGAGTGTTCATAGACTAAAGGTATCAGAGGAATAATGAAGATTATCTATTGAAACTGATTATGTAATACAAAGGTAGTAATGGATAATTCATTTGAAAGAGGAGATAAATATACAATCCATATTTATAAAAAACATTAATCGAATAATTTATTGTATAGCCTTGAACTAGAGAATGATATATCAATGGATTTTGACTTATATTAAAAACATATTTTTAGAATATTTGATTGAAAATCACTATATGAATAAGAAATTACCCTTATCTTTAGAATTATATTTTAAATAAATATTTTATAAAACAATAAGAAAAATATTTTTTTAATAAATGAATAAAACAAATAAGGGATCTTTCATATAAAAAGAAAAATATTGTGAATATATATGTCATTATACAAATATCAAACAAGATTATTTCTTTTTTTAAAATGACCCATATATAAATATTAAAGTGATTTTGATTGAAATAATTTTCAATGAAAATCGAGGTCATTTAATTTTTTATATATTTTTAAATAGATATAGGGATTTCTAAAAAAATATATTGTTCATTATAAAAGGAATTCCATTTTTATAAAACATTTGTTTAAACCCACATTGTTTTTAAAGACTAAGAAAAATCCAGTTTTAAATAAGGTAATGGGCACAAAAATATCACCACGAAAAACCATTTATGAAGAAAAATATTGTAAAAAATAGAATTTATGTATATATAAATTTCCAAGATGAGTAAATATATTTAAAAGGTGGAAATTTTAAAACAAGGTTTCAAACAGAATCTGTATGGCTTGAGTGACATTAAAATCAAAACCCATAATGGAGATAAACATTTAAATTGGAATTAAAATATCACTAATTGAGGTTATTTCATGATAAAACATATCAATTAGGAATAATATACCACATCTAAAATAAATTTGGTGTATAAAAGAAAAATATATCTCAAAGGGAGAAAATTAAGCTGGAAAATTGTTACCTTTTTCCTAATTCTTTTTTAACATAAATTAAAAAGAATATGTAAGTAATTTTATTTTATTATTAAAATACCTAGTAACCTTATTTATATCTATAATAATTTATACTTCTCAATAATTACCATTCCATTAATATATATATTACTTAGTTTTTACCAATTTTTCCATGGCATGAGATTTTAATTTTATTAGTTTATACTAGCTTCATAGTAGCGATGTCAGTATTTATTCTTATTAAAAATTTCATCATTAATTAATAATTATTCTCCACTAATTTTTGATTTATAATAATTTATTTAGTTCAAATCTAATTTCACATGTATTTTAGTCTTTATCCTTGAAGATGATAGCCATAACTATCATTTATTGGTGATTTAAACCTTCAAAAGATGATTTCTTAATTAATTAGGTAAATATTTTTTTCCCTCTAAATTTTTTTTTTGTTATCTAAAAATATATAACAAGTTATATGCATAATTATGGTTTAATAATCATTTGTTTTATAATTTTGTAGCATTTTTCAAGTAGGTGGTCAAACAGACTCAAATATGGACATACTAGGATTGATGGATGATTATGTTGTGATTAAGTAACATTATCATTATAATTTATTTTTTATTAGTATGATATATCTGAAATATATATAATTACTAGAAGTTAGGTACAATTTTTTTTCTATATGAATAATTTTTTTTCCTCTTTGTCCACTTGTTAATGAAAGTTAATTTTATAAGGATTGTTTATTCTTCATATCAATAAGTTAATTATTTAATTTGTATTTAAAGAAAATTATTGTTATCATAAACTTCATGTGTATCCTTTGAAACCATTATTATGACCATTTTGGTATATTTTTTATGAAATGAATAAAATAATGATCATTCCATAGAGGCAGTAGTCTACACGTACACATGAATGAAGATTTCATTTTCAATAGAATGTGGAAAAGGAATGATTTGATTTAATATTAAAAATATAAAATATTTCATAAATATAATAATTATAAATTAAATTCTATATTAGGAACATAATTTTACGGTGGTGAAGGAAAATTATACATGCTGCACCGTGGAGGTAGTTGTCTACACAATACATGATTCACATTTTTATTTTTCTTAATTGAAAAAGGGAGGGTGGTAAATTGTTAGAAAATAATTTTAATAAAAAACCATTATAATAATGATAAAAAAATTTAATTCTATTATGGTGAGTATAAATTTTATAAATAATAATAGAACACAATGAAATTTGAAAATGAAGGATAGGTAACAAACAAATACATCACTTTATGTTTTACCGCTTTTTAAAGGTGAAGAAACCACTTTGGGGTTGTTTTTTGATAATAATAAGAACTAATTAAAGTGTATCGATGTTTTTGGATATATTGTTGAAAACATTGGTCTAAAATAAGGGGGTTTGAGTATATGTGATGATAAGTGTTCCCCTTTTATAAGTTAAAATGTGTGTCATTTTTGTAAATACACCAATGTTGTCAATAATGGGAGGTCACTAAAATATAGAGTGACTCCAAAATTGATAAATAGTAGAGTATATAATATATAAGTTATATCTATTCCACGAATAATGAAATTGAAAAAATATTTTAAAAATGTTAGTCCATTTATCTCTAAGGTTACTCATTTTTACAATTATAGTTTTCAACGGGTAAAATGATTTTAGTTAGGTCATTCATCCATTATGTGAAAAAATAAAATTTTCCTTGTTATATAATCTAGGAAAACCAATTAATAATTTATTCCCATTTTATTTAATTATTTCTTTAAAAGTGATTAAAATTTATTTTAAAATACTAATAGTGTAATATATTAAAACATTTTTTTGAAAAATTTATCTTATATTTAATATTAAACCAATTTGTTGTCAAATAATATAAATAAATTTTAAAATTATAAAGTCACCAATAATATACATATTCATTCGTAGAATTTTTTTTTCACTAATTTCATATTCGTACTTATATACTATTTATTTTCTAAAAGACCATTTATTTGTGAAAATAGTATCTCACACTATTCACATTACAAGAATTATTTTTTGAAAAATATAAAGAAAATAACCATATTATATTTTTAAAATTATAAATTAAATATTTCATTTATTTTTTTATGATTAAAATAATAAAATTCACATATTTAGTTTTTTAAATAAAAATACAAATATGAAAAAACCTTGTCTAATAGAAAAATTATTTCATTAACATCATGTTTTATTAATATTATTTCATATAAATTTCTAAATAATTTAATATTTACGTAATAGATTAAAATTTTAAATATTTATTATTATATAATTCCATTAAATGTGTTCACTTTAATTAATTAAGGTACAATATTATGCCCTTTTTTGTAAATTGTTCTATGAAACAAAACCTTTATAAAATATTAATATATTAGAATAATACAGTATAATTATTTTAATTTATTATTCTAAATTAATATAATATTGATTATATTATTGATATAAATTTAATACAAAGAAGTTTTTTAGTATGTTTTCAGGTGTGGAGATATGTATCCATCACAATGTTTATATACAGAAATTGTTATGTGAAATCTGAGGTTGCTATAATGTGAGGATATTGAGATTAAAAATGTACCATGATGCATCCTTATACTGAATAAAACATCTTGCCAGGGAGGTACAAATGTCACATATTTAAGAAAGAAATCATCAATCAATAGATCTATATTATAAGGATCATCCTTTTACTCCTCTAATGGAAATAATCCCAGGCCTATAATAATAAGAGCTTGAGGCGCAATACCTAAATAGTTAATGTACTAATATTGATAGCTAATGGAAGATAGTAAAATCCACTTTAAGAGAAGAATACAATACTTCAATGGAAAAAATTAGTTATCATTAAAAATGATAAACCATTTTTTTAAATTAAATCATATATATATTTATTAGTAAAAACAAAAAATACAATGATATATGATATTTCCAAACCAAAAAATCAAAACCTAGAAAGAAATCTAATGATCATAAATTCTCTCCAAAAATTGTTTATTTCTATTGAAAATTATGAAGTTTATAAAACTAGAAAATGAAGTTTATATGTATGATTATTAAAATTTTGAATCAAAATAGTCAATGAATAAAATTTTATCATTACATGATACTAAAAAAATCTCTACATTCCCATGACAATATAATAATATCAAAATATTATTTATCACATTAGATCCTCATAATGTGAATTAAATTTTTTTCATTAGTTTGATATAAAGAGTGTTTTGTATCCAATTTTTTATACCCAATATACAAGCCCCACTATTACACATGGAAACAAATTTGTTTTATAAATATACATGAATATGAATATTCATAAGGAGGACACACACCTAGAGAGTGGGATAAAAAATACTTAATCCAAAAGAGCCACTGGATTCCTCGTATAACCTCATTAAATAAAACAAAAATAAATCCAATCACACAAGTGAATAACTTCAAATAAAATAGAATGTAACTATTGTAATGTTAATCCTATTAGAATTACCCAACATGGGAATTTTACACAATTATTCCTCATAAGAGTTAAATCTTATTCTTCTATGCATGAAATCTAAAATATATATAGATTAATGGACTGATATGACACATATCCTCACACGAATATCTATAAAATGAACATGGTTCTAACATATATATATAACTCTCCTTAATAAATATACTACAAAATATTTGAAAAATTCCCATTTAAATTTCAGTACATTATTAAGAATGATGAAGACCATGCATGGATTTAAAAATCCAAATCTATGTCACCCCTGAATACTACAATATTCCAACAATATATCAGTTGATAAAAATGTAATACAGTAAATTTGATAAAAAATCATTCCCAATAGGAATATTCCCCTCACCCTATGCATAACCCTTAAAAAGAAATCCATTTAATGTGAGATTTGAAATATTTTCAAAAAATAGATTTTTATATGTGAGAACATTTTCATCAAATATCGCATCAAAAACATCTTATAATACAATCATGTGGTTTTTTAAATGAAAAAAATAACCATGGAATCAATTTTGAAACCCATACTTATTTTATGAAAACTTCCATTTATAAATAATCTTTCAAAACCATGTTAATGAAGATGTAGAGTTTAATGTGAATAAATGTCAACTAAAACAAACACCAATAATATACTGTGTAACCACAATCATCATGAAAATTTTAGATCTTAGTGAAAATCCTAGGACACATCAAATTTAAATACATCAATAACTGACCAATGCCTTATATAAAAAAATACAATAACACTCAACATTTCTCAATGAAGTGTACCCCAGGGTCATAATCTCATACGTAGAACCCTATCAATCCTGAGGTTCATAGATAGAAAATGATATAAAACATTAACAACATGTGTTCCGAGAATTATTAACTACCTGCCTATACCATATCATTTCATAAAAATTGAGGTCAGCACATAAATTATCGCATAAGAATAATTATAAATAATAAGATCACCATCAAATTTGATCACCATTTAGATAAATATCCTATTCATTTCTACTTAGAAACATATTGATAAATATATGAATTTTCACATTGGCGTAATCATTATATAAGTAACAATATTAAAATATTCAAAGAAAACTAGGGGAATAATTCATGGTATACCTTAAAAAATATTTATATAATGTGCTAGGAAATCATTTTAATATAATTTGAGAAAAGAATTTTAAAATATACATTAAATAAATAAAAAATAAAATCATCATAAAATTATTACATTCAAATTAATAGAACTCCCATTATTTAAAATAAAATAACAACCTTATATAAAAATAACTTTCTATGAAAATTTATTTAATATCATGAATACCTTCAATAATTTTCGAATATCATAATAAAATCGTGTAATTTTTTTATCAAAAATTTGGTGAGTATGATAATTTTAAATTAAATTTAAAGAGACCAAATTGAAAAAGAAAATGTTTTTATTCAATAGATTCCAAGTGAAACACAACTTCCCCTTTAAAATGGTTCATAACCATAAATAATACTATATTTTATTATCTAGAAATTTAATATAAGGGATAAAAAATCATAGTTATAATTTTCATTGATTATACATCGAGAAATATACCGTGGATCCATCACTTTAAATATCCATGTTTCTGAATCACCTTAAGAGGATATGAAAGAATTACGGAGGAAAAAAGGAAACCCAAATCCATGAAACCCATAACTAAAAATGATTCTAAAAGAACCATATTATAAGGCCCCGACCTTAAACCTTACTTAATATTTAATTAAATGAATAATTATCGTTGAGGATATTTTCAGGTTTAGAGTTTTAGAGAATTAGAACATAACTATTACATCTCAAAAGATTACAAAGTAGTCACTTCTAGTAAGTTTCCATAATAAAAAAAACTCTTAAAAAGAAACGTGTCTAGTTCCATGTTTTATATAGGATGAAATTCCCTTGATCCCATCCTTGACCTTATTCCACATTAAGTCCTGTGAAAACATTTCAAAAAAACTTGGGGTGAGCATAAAAAGCTCAGTAAGGGATACTGAAAGAATGAAAACTGTTAGTTTTTCAAACATTAAATAAACCATATATACTCTATCAAAGTAATACCTTCTCTTTCATGAAGTAGTAAAAACTCTTCACTGAACAAAGTATCATTACTTACCTTTTTGTAACCAAAGGATTACCATAAAATACATAAAAAGAACACATAACATATATAAAGGTAACTTGGGACATAAACATACTTAAGTGGAATAACCATACGGTCGACTTCCACACATATCACTGAATGGAATAGGCATACGGCCAATTTCCATACATACTTAATGGAATAGCCATACGGACGACTTCCATACCCAATGAATTGGAGGTTATAATGTAACCACCCATCCTGGTATTCACGGAACCACCCGTCATATGGTTTATAACGTAACCACCTGTTAAAATGTCCAAGTACCAATATAAAATCATAAATCATAAAACCAATATAAAGGAATGATAACATTTTCTACTTTTCAATCACAATATATCATAAATATATTGATATAATAGAATCCTTTTTCAAAACCATTTTCAATACCAAAATACATAAAAGATTATATGGTATTTATTTTATTCTAAAACATTACGGCTTGTTGAGAAAGCCAAAGACCAAATAATACTCGCGGCGGCAGAAAAGGTCATTGTCGCCGCGTACGTTAAAAGAAACATTCCTTTTTGTCGTTTTGTAAAATGCTTCGTAGAAAAAGATTCCTTTTGTATAAAATTAAAAGTCAAAGGGGTTTATACACTGTATAAAAGAAAGTTGTGTATAAAACAAAATATGCCTCAATGAAAGGAGATTGAGAGAAAGTCCCTTACCTCGGGTCCGACTTGACTCGATCGTTCTTTAAAGTCCTGAATAATAAACTTGAGTTAATTTATACTTGATTAAGAACCTTTTTACAGTTCATTATTCCTTTTATATCACTTATTTCCATGTTATAAACAATATGTAACCATTTAAGTTAATAATGTTTGTTTTGTCAATATTCGGTTCTTAAGTCGAAAGTGGACTTCTTACAATAACATGTTGTTCGTGTGGTCAAAGGTTCTTTATATCCAGAATGAAATTCCCGATTTGGATATAATATGTATCATATATATCCAGTATATACATGTATTTAATATTACATAATCATTTAGGGGTAAGAAATGAAATGCACCGTTCATTGAGACGGTAAGTCGTACGTACGCATGAATGCTACTTTCATTTCTTTATCATATTAATGGAATTAAAACTAAATGAGAGATATGTATATTTTAATTCCAGAATTATATTTATCATTTAGATATATCATTAATTATATGTATCCATTATATACATGTACTTTTAATAGTACAATACATTTGGGGATAAGAAATGAAATGCACCGTTCATGGAGACGGTAAGCCGTACGTACGCATGAACGCTACTTTCATTTCTATATCATACTTTAATGGAAATAAATAATAATTATATAGAGGTATATTATAATTCCAGTATAAAATCATATATAATAACTTTAAATCCATCCTTTACACGTCCCACATATGGCATTAACGAATAACATCACTTTGAGGGGGCGGTAGTCCGCACTTCCTTAAATGAAGATATCGTGTTTACCCATAATGGAAACCATAAAGGTATTCCCAAAATAAAAAATACAGAAGCTTAAAGAAAAAAATAAACATATTATATATCATATATAAAAATAGTGACATCATAATGGCCACCTTTGAAGGTGTTAAATGAGTATTGAACAATCATCGTTTTGGGAGGCAGAATTTCGCCATCCACGGAAACCGTATGTTCTTTAACCATTTGATGTAGTTGTGTGAGAGTGTAGCTCAAATAAATCTTATAAAAACATCCTAGTATATTGAAGATACTGGTGTTGTTACAAAAGAATTAAATAAAAAGAGTTTAGAGGGTTGGAGAAGCAAAATAAAACAAATGAACAAGAGAGAATGAATTACCTTAAAAAGTGTAACTCCTGTTGATTTGATCCTAAAGGCATCCATTGAAAGGATTCTGCCCAAAGGGAATCCTCTAGGATGAGGAGAGGGATGTGGAGAGAGTAAATGGGCAGGTTTTGGCCGAGCCAAAGGCTTGAGGAGTGTGTGAAATGAGGTAGAGGTGGGGGCCTTTTATAAGAGGAGAGGAGGGGCACTTTTGGAAAGTAATGAAATATTACTTTATTTGAAAATGTGTTTAGGTTTTAAAAAGTCCCACATTGATATAATTCGTGGATAAGGTGATACGGGTTCGAAATCCTCTCATCCAATTGGTTTTGGACATGTGTAGTTCATAGAATTTACATTATCTTTCCATTTTATTTAAATCGTCAAATAACGATGTCATCGCTGCATCATTATTATGTCATAAATAATTTAATTTATTTAATGTCTAAAAATTATAAAAAAAATACTATGATGTAGGAAATCTTTTTATCTTTCCAATTATTATTTATAATCAAAAATCTGATCTTTATAACCCCATGTAAAAATTGTTGTAGTAAAACATATCATGTTTTTGTCATTTTTACTTTTACATTAAATAAAAAGTTATTTATGTCATTTCCCAACCAAAGTGGCTCCATGGGGTCCCCAAGTTGACCCATGGCTTTTCTGGGTCGGCCATGACACAACCAATAAGGTTGGGACATGTGTCTAGGTCATTTAATATTATTAAAGCATTATTTATACCTTAAACTACACTAATTACCACTAATCGCGATAAAAAACATAATAAGTTACTATTCACCAAAAAATTATTTTAATCTCATTGAACCACATTTTACTTCTTAATGTCAACCATGTATGTCGGATTTTTGAAAATCAAAACACAATGATGGAAAAATTTCATTTAAACGGAAAATCAGTTTTTATAAGTACCACTTAGTGGTTTCACTATTCATCAAAAATTGAAGTTTTTCAGAAAATTACAAAAAATTCACCCTAAGATACATTTGATATTACAAATTCAAAAATGAAGTCTATTTTACAAAATTCAAAACATATAAGTCACATTAATTAATTTAATAATTAATTCCCACTGTCAGAGCAAATAGCATGTTTTTATGAAACAATAATTATCAAAAGATTGACACTAGTTTAAGTCCGATTTCAAAGTGAAATTAATTCCAACGACCACTATTGGATTTAATGGTAAAAATATTTTCTAATTTCACTTTAAAAACAATTAAAAAGATAATCTAATAATATAAATAAATTAGATTAAAAATAGGTTTTTAATTAAAATACAACATTTTACATTATTCATTAAAAAAATGAACTTTATCAGAAAGGTACCAAAAATTTACACAAAGTAAATTTTAATGTCCCGATTCTAAAGAAGAGTTATATTTGGTGCAATAGAAATTATAAGATCGATCAAAACTATATTTAATGACGGTTCTCCGTCAAAAGGTGATAAGTGGACCTTTCGTGAAAATTAGGGTATAAATGCCTAAAATTGAACTCTTTCCATATTTTAAGCCTTTATCTTTTATTGGGTAAATGTAAAAACATTTAAAAACATATATAATCATATTTTAGTTATTTCTATCCATTACCACCAGTACAACGACTACTCGTTAACTAACATTTAAAATAATATTATTTTATTACTTGTGTGCAACGTAAGTTTTCAAAGAAACTCATCGTTGCGTACCGAGTACGCTATCGAACGTAGAAACCCCTTTTAATTAAAATTAATATTTAATTTGTAAATATTAATAAATAAAAATAATTTTATTCTTTATTTAACTGGGATGTTACATCCTTCCCCCCTTTTGGGAATTGCGTCCTCGCAATTTTATTCACTTATCAAAATAAGTGGGGGTATTTATCCCTCAAAGAATTTTCAGATTCCCACGTTACCTCTTCAATCACATGGTTTTTTCACAAAACCTTTACCTGATGAATCACCTTATTCCGTAACACTTGCTCCCTGTGGTCAAGAATCTGGACCGGTTGTTCCTCATAAGATAGGTTCTCTTCCAGCTGAACTACCTCTGGACTCAAAACATGAGATGGATCTGGCATATACTTTCTCAACATTGAAACATGAAAAACATTGTGTACCTGAGATAAACTCGGAGGTAAAGCCACCCGATATGCAACTGATCCAACTCTCTCCAGAATTTCATATGGTCCAATAAACCTTGGACTCAGCTTTCCTTTCATACCAAATCTCATCACACTTTTCCAAGGAGAAACCTTGAGAAAAACATGATCACCTACCTCGAATGATAGATCCTTCCTCCGGTTATCCGCATTTCTCTTCTGCCTTCTTTGAGCTGTTCTCTTGTGCTTCTAAATCAAATGAACTTTTTCTGCCATCTCTTCTACCAATTCTGGTCCCATCAGCTTCCTTTCACCCACTTTATCCCAGAAAGCTGGAGTTTGACACCGATTCCCATATAATGCCTGAAATGGTGCCATATGTATACTGGAATGAAAACTGTTATTATAAGAAAACTCAACCAAAGAAAGATGTTGGTCCCAACTTCCCTGATAATCCATCGAACAAGCTCGTAGCATATCCTCCAAGGTCTGAATTGTTCGTTCTGACTGCCCATCTGATTGAGGATGAAAAGCTGTACTAACAATTAATTCAGTACCCAACGACTTCTAAAGGCCTTTCCAAAAGTTAGAAGTGAACCTGGGATCACGATCATATACAATGGAGAGAGGAACTCCATGTAACCTGACTATCTCTTTAAGATACAAACGGGAAAGTTGATCTCGAGAGAAAGTATCTCGTATAGAATGGAAATGAGCATATTTGGTCAAGTGATCAACAATAACCCAGATTTCATTATTACCTCTAGATTTCCTCGGTAATCCCACAACAAAGTCCATGGATATGTTTTCCCATTTCCGCTCTGGCAATGGTAATGGATGAAGCATCCCTTTCGGTAACTGCCGCTCTGCTTTAACTTGTTGACATGTCAAACACTTCACAGTAAAATCAGCAATGTCTCTTTTCATTCCATCCCACCAGTAATACTCCCGCAGATCTCTGTACATCTTAGTACTGCCATGATGAACTAAAAACGGGGAACTATGAGCTTCACATAACAACTCATTCTTCAACTGTGAATCACAAGGCACACACCATCTCTTCCCAAATCTCAAAACACAAACACAAACTTATCCAAGAACTCATGGAAAATTTTATTCATAAGGTCCATGAATACAGCAGGTGCATTGGTTAACCCAAAAGGCATAACTACAAATTTATAATGGCCATATCTAGTACGGAACGCAGTCTTCGGAACGTCTGCTTCTTTTACTTTCAACTGATGGTACCCCGACCTCAAGTCAATCTTTGAAAAATACTGAGCTCCCTGGAGCTGATACCACTTCATTCGATGGCCCAACATCTGCTGAAGTTGTTGCAAAGGATTTTACCACCCCTTTATACTTGTAGTCTAGCTGCATTCCCCTACTTGAGTTCTTCGTTGGACATTTGTTTGCATAATGACCCATTTCATTACACATAAAACATCTTACCGTTGGCTTTTCATTTCGCTCTTGATCATCTTCCATACAGTTACGAGCAATATGACTAGACTTACCACACCAAAAGCACTTACCAGACTTGGATAAACATTCTCCAGGATGCATTTTACCACACTTCTCATAGGATGGATATTTGGTTTTCTTACCTCCTTGCTTCTTTGATGAATTCTTCCCCTTTTCCTGCCAACTAGACCTCTTATTCTCTTAATTTTCATAGAACACCTGATCATCAGCAAACTCCATTTCCACCTTCTCCGCACATCGAACAAGTTTTTCATAACAGTTGAACTCACGAGAAGCTAAATCCCTTCGATACTTTGGCTTTAACCGTTAGTAAAAACGGTTCATTTTACTATCAAGATCTCGTATGAAGTTTGGAGCATACCTTGCCAATCGAGTGAACATTTCTTCATAAGCAGCCACTGAATCATCCTCCTGCCTCAATTCTAGGAACTGTTTTTCTATACTAAGACGAACCACCTTAGGAAAATATTTCTCAAGAAACATACCTTTTAATTCGTCCTAGTGAAGATCCTCAATCTCATCACTATCCCTTATATTTTTCACCATCGACCACCACTGATCAGCTTCTCCTTCAAAACGGTAAACAGAAAGACTAACCTTTTGATGTTCTGAACACCCCATGACATCAAAAATCTTCTCCAGTGCTTTAATCCACCCTTCTGCTTGCACAGGGTCAGATGATCCTCTGAATGATGGGGGATGTTGCCTCATGAAATGTTCCATCACTGACATGTTCCTCTGGGGTTGATCTGGCTAATCTCGTGCATGGATACCACCACCATTTATAGCTTGAGTCAACTGTGCCATCACTGCAACAAACTGTTCAGTTCTGATTCTGACCATCTCAGGTTGCTGATTTGGAAGGTTATCTTCCTCCTGATGTCGTCCCAACATAGCTGCTTTGTTTCCTCTGCGGAAAACCATTGTGAACACAGAAATATCTTAGGAGAAGCAACATGGTAATCCGTAAATGCTATATCATTTCAATCATATTAAAATTTAACACTTTTCTAACTCCTAAAGATGTCTAAACTGACCTTTGATACCAACTATAAGGCCCCGGCCTTAAACCTTACTTAATATTGAATTAAATGAATAATTATCTTTGAGGATCTTTTCAGGTTTAGAGTTTTAGAGAATTAGAACATAACTATTACATCTCAAAATATTACAAAGTAGTCACTTCTTACTAAGTTTCCATAATAATAAAAAAACTCTTAAAAAGAAACGTGTCTAGTTCCATGTTTTATATAGGATGACATTCCCTTGATCCCATCCTTGAACTTATTCCACATTAAGTCATGTGAAAACATTTCAAAAAAACTTGGGGTGAGAATAAAAAGCTCAGTAAGGGATACAGAAAGAATGAAAACTGTTAGTTTTTCAAACATCAAATAAACCATATATACTCTATCAAAGTAATATCTTCACCTTCATGAAGTAGTAAAAACTCTTCACTGAATAAAGTATCATTACTTACCTTTTTGTAACCCAAGGATTACCATAAAATCCATAAAAAGAACACATAACATATATAAAGGTAACTTGGGACATAAACACACTTAAGTGGAATAACCATACGGTCGACTTCCCCACATATCACTTAATGGAATATCCATACGGACAATTTCCATACATACTTAATTGAATAGCCATACGGCCGACTTCCATACCCAATGCATTGGAGGTTATAACGTAACCACCCATCCTGGTATTCACGACACCACCCATCATATGGTTTATAACGTAACCACCCGTTAAAATGTCCAAGTACCAATATAAAATCATAAAACATAAAACCAATATAAAGGAATGATAACATTTCCACATTTCAATCACAATATATCATAAATATATTGACATAATAGAATCCTTTTTCAAAACCATTTTCAATACCAAAATACATGAAAGTGTATATGGTATTTATTTTATTCTAAAAACATTACGGCTTATTGAGAAAGCCAAAGACCAAATAATACTCGCGGCGGTGGAAAAGGTCGTTGTCGCCGCGTACGTTAAAAGAAACATTCCTTTTTTTCGTTTTGTAAAACACTTCGTAGAAAAAGATTCCTTTTATAAAAAAGTAAAATTCAAAGGAGTTTATACACCGTATAAAAGAAAGTTGTGTATAAAACTAAATATGCCTCAATGAAAGGAGATTGAGACGAAGTCCCTTACCTTGGGTCCGACTTGACTCGATCGTTCTTTAACGTCCTGAATAATAAACTTGAGTTAATTTATACTTGATTAAGAACCTTTTTAATTTTCATTATTCCTTTTATATCACTTATTGCCATGTTATAAACATTATTCATCCATTTAAGTTAATAATGTTTGTTTTGTCAATATTTGGTTCTTAAGTCGAAAGTGGACTTTTTACAATTACATGTTGTTCGTGTGGTCAAAGGTTCTTTATATCCAGAATAAAATTCCCGATTTGGATATAATATGTATCATATATATCCCGCATATAAATGTATTTATAATATTACATAATCATTTAGGGGTACGAAATGAAATGCACCGTTCATGGAGACGGTAAGCCGTACGTACGCATGAATGCTACTTTCATTTCTTTGTCATATTAATGGAATTAAAACTAAATGAGAGGTATGTATATTTTAATTCCATAATTATATTCATCATTTAGATATATCATTAATTATATATATCCATTATATACATGTACTTTTAATAGTACATTACATTTGGGGATAAGAAATGAAATGCACCGTTCATGGAGACGGTAAACCGTACGTACGCAGGAACGCTACTTTCATTTCTATATCACACTTTAATGGAAAGAAATAATAATTATATAGAGGTATATTATAATTCCAGTATAACATCATATATAATAACTTTAAATCCATCCTTTACACGTCCCACATATGGCATTAACGAATCACATCACTTTGAGGGGGTGGTAGTCCGCACTTCCTTAAATGAAGATATCGTGTTTACCCATAATGGAAACCACAAAGGTATGCACAAAATGAAAAATACAGAAGCTTAAAGAAAAAAATAAACATATTATATATCATATATAAAAATAGTGACATCATAATGGCCACCTTTGAAGGTGTTAAATGAGTATTGAACAATCATCGTTTCGGGAGGCAGAATTTCGCCATC
Source organism: Viscum album (assembly GCA_963277665.1). NCBI lineage: Eukaryota > Viridiplantae > Streptophyta > Magnoliopsida > Santalales > Viscaceae > Viscum > Viscum album. The sequence goes on from OY728131.1 coordinate 1,945,927,889, forward strand.
CACGGAAACCATATGTTCTTTAACCATTTAATGTAGCTGTGTGAGATTGTAGCTCAAATAAATCTTATAAAAACATCCTAGTATATTTAAGATACTGGTGTTGTTACAAAATAATTATATAAAAAGATTTTAGAGGGTTGGAGAAGAAAAATAAAACAAATGAACAAGAGAGAATGAATTACCTTTAAATGTGTAACTCCTTTTGATTTGAGCCTAAAGGATTCCTTTGAAAGAATTATGCCCAAAGTGAATCCTCTAGGATTAGGAGAGGGATGTGGAGATAGTAAATGGACAGGGTTTGGCCGAGCAAAAGGCTTGAGGAGTGTGTGAAATGAGGTAGAGGTGGGGGCCTTTTATAAGAGGAGAGGAGGGGCACTTTTGGAAAGTAAAGAAATATTACTTTATTTGAAAATGTGTTTCGGTTTTAAAAGGACCCACATTGACATAATTCGTGTATAAGATGATAAGGGTTCGAAATCCACTCATCCAATTAGTTTTGGACATGTTTAGTGCATATATTTAACATTATCGTTCCATTTTATTTAAATCGTCAAATAATGATGTCATCGCTGCATCATTATTATGTCATAAATAATTTAATTTGTTTAATGTCTAAAAATTATAAAAAAAAATACTATTATGTAGGAAATCTTTTTATCTTTCCAATGACTATTTATAATCAAAACTCTTATCTTTATAACCCCATGTAAAAATTGTTGTAGTAAAACATATCATGTTTGTGTCATTTTTACTTTTACATTAAATAAAAAGTTATTTATGTCATTTCCCAACCAAAGTGGCTCCATGGGGTCCCCAAGTTGACCCATAGCTTTTCTTGGTCGGCCATGACACAACCACTATGTTTGGGACATGTTTCTAGGTCATTTCATATTATTAAAGCATTATTTATACCTTAAACTACACTAATTACCACTAATCGCGATTAAAAACTTAATAAGTTACTATTCACCAAAAAAATTATTTTAATCTCATTGAACCACATTTTAATTCTTAATGTCAACAATGTATGTCGGATTTTTGAAAATCAAAACACAATGATGGAAAAATTTCATTTAAACATAAAATCAGTTTTTATAAGTACCACTTAGTGGTTTCACTATTCATCAAAAATTGAAGTTTTTCAGAAAATTACCAAAAATTCACCCTAAGCTACATTTTATATTAAAAATTCAAAAATGAAGTCTATTTTACACAATTCTAAACATATAAGTCACATTAATTAATTTAATAATTAATTTCCGCTGTCAGAGCAAATAGCGTGTTTTTATGAAATAATAAGTTTCAAAAGATTGACACTAGTTTAAGTCTGATTTCAAAGTGAAATTAATTCCAATGACCACTATTGGATTTAATGGTAAAAATAATTTCTAATTTAACTTTTAAACCAATTAAAAATATAATCTAATCATATAAATAAATTAGATTAAAAAGAGGTTTTGAATTAAAATACAACATTTTACACTATTCATTAAAAAATGTACTTTATCAGAAAGGTACCAAAAAATTACACAAAGTAAATTTTGATGTCCCGATTCTAAAAAAGAGTTATATTTGGTCCAATAGAATTTATAAGATCGATCAAAACTATATTTAACGACGGGTCTCCGTCAAAAGGTGATAAGTGGACCTTTCGTTAAAATTAGGGTATAAATGCCTAAAATTGAACTCTTTCCGTATTTTAATCCTTTATCTTTTATTAGGTAAATGTAAAAACATTTAAAAACATATATAATCATATTTTAGTTATTTCTATCCATTCCCGCTAGTACAATGGCTACTTGTTAACTAAAATTTAAAATAATATTATTTTATTACTTGTGTGCAACGTAAGTTTTCAAAGAAACTCATCGTTGCGTACTGAGTACACTATCGAACGTAGAAACCCCTTTTAATTAAAATTAATATTTAATTCGTAAATATTAATAAATATAAAAATTCTTTATTCTTTATTTACCTGGGATGTTACACATATGTTTATAAGAAATTTTGAGGTATGGAGGAGAAGATGACATAAGGATAAATAAAGAGTGGTGGAGATTCATTGGATGAAACTAATAGAAATAGATAACAAAATACCTTAAGAAATCGTTTAATAGCTATTAGGGGAAGTGTGATCTATGTGGATGGGACCTTAGGGTCACATGCGACGAGTACAAAAGGAGAGGATATTATATGGATTTAATTTTAGGGATGTAAAAAATAGAACATACACTTTTTAAAAGACTGTAATGATTCTAGAGTTTTTCAAACCATGTTCCAACCATATGAAACAATTTTTTTAAAACTGTAAAACATCTCGCAAGGTTATTGTGTGGTTACTACTTTCCTTGAATAAATTGGGTGTAATGACCAAAAATTTTAGTAATGAATATTTCTCTTAATCTAATTAAGTGTATTATTATGTAATATGGTTATATAAAAAATATGTACATATTTATTATTATGTTTTTGTATTTTGAAATTTTCTTAAGAATTTTTAATGTTGCTAATATATCCAGTGAACAATGATCAGATGATTAGTATAAATATCGAGATTTACCGTATCCAATTTAACCAGACAAAGGAATGGATGGCCTCATTCAGTAGAATTTCTCCATACAAATCCCATTTTTTTGAACTTATAAATGAGGTGGCATCACTGGGATATTCTCTTGACTAATCCCAAGCCAAGCTTCAACATGTTAAGCTCGAATGAAACTGACTACAAAAGAAGTGGAAGTTGATAGGGATTACCACCCAATCAATGTTATCCGAGACACCCCAAGAGTCTATAACCATCACACACATTAGCCGTAGGTCATATGAATGTGTTATAAGGGGTTATGTAACAAGACCCTAACACCATGATTATGTGCATTAGTTTTTTATAGAATAAATAATTTACATTCATTTTATTATTGTTATTTTGGAAATAGTTCTTAAATCATAAATAGTATTCTTAGTTAATATTCAATTAATAAATATATTTTGATGAATTAGAATTATTAATTAAATAATATTTTAATAAAATATTTAAAAGAAAATTTTTATTAATTATAAATGATCGTATAATTTTTAGGAATACAATTGTGATTTTTTTAAGGATTGAAATACATTTTTTTCAAAACCCATGAATTTTTGATAAAGATCAGTTTTTATTTTAAATGTAAACATTAACATATTTAAGAAAATTATTTAGAAAAAAAAAATAATTTTTTTGAATCAAGAAATCAAAATTATCCAAATGTGAATTTCTCATAATTTTCTTAGAGAGTCGAACTTTTGGGTAAAAAATCAGATACCATTTAATTATATACTGTGTTTTATGACATTATAATGTCCCAACAGTGATGAAATAAAATAATTTAAATTGTTTTTATCCAATATATGTTTTATCATTAAAAAAATGAGATATTTGGTTTTTTTATTTAATTTACAAATCTTTAGTGTACCTTCCAAGGCTTATAAAATATTTTAACCTTTTAAAATGTTTTCCTTGGGAGTATGACTCTCTTCCACATAAGAAAGCATAATATTTTAAGAATTTTGTACATTGGCCATATAAAATAATGTTTTACACATGCCTTTTCCAAAAAAAAGGGGATGAAATCATGGGATGGATTGTGGTTTTGATGAGTTTAATGTGTAGTGTACAAAACCTAAATAATAAATAATTCCTTCTCTTTTCCTATATAAACCCAACGCTCCCACTTAATCTTCAATACATACCTTTTAGCTATACCAAAACCTGACCTACACTCTCTATAATACTCCCATGGTTCTTAAATCTCACATGAAGACACTCTCAATCCTATCCCAAGACATTGGTATCACACTTCCAATTAAGGGATTTATTCCTTTCTCAATATTGTTAAAAATTCATTATGTTGTTATACCATTTTTTCAATTAAAAATTTTAAGGTATAATTTATCACCACCCCTATACTTCCCACCATATGATTTCATTATTACATACCTCTTTTTCACTCATTAATACCTCTCATGTACTCTTGTTACCATGAATAAATTCAGTAAGGGATTTCTCTCTCCCCATTTACATTCAATCAATTAATTAGTATTATGAATCTAAATACCATTACATTTGTTGGAAATGTTTCTATACAACCCCTTGTTTTTCATTCCATGTCAATATTATGAGAAACCTCTTTATCTCTCATCAACCATTTTTATGAATTCTTATGTCACGTCGTTATGCTGCCGAAATTACACCATGATATTCCAAGCCAAAGCCATTGTGTAGTGAATACCATGACCATTTCTCTATCACGAGTATTCAACATTATCGACATTTACATATTTATTAAAGATTTTCATCTATATATTCAAAATTCTTTTTTTGTGGAATAAATTATGGTGTTGAATGATTCAATTTTATATGATCAATGTGGCACACTTATACATAAAATGAAATGATTAAGAAATGTGCACCTTGATATCTCTCCAATGCATTGAGTAAAGATTAGTATGATAACATGTCAAGTGACATTAGGTTTTACTCATGATAATTAAAGTTAACTTATGGTTTACTCATTCTCTATGTGGAATGAGCATTGGATCATGCTAATATCATGTTAAAGGTTTTTCCACATTTCTAAGTTATGGTCAATTGGTATTATTATTTCAAACATGTATTATATTATTCATTTTAGGAATTTCTTACTCCCTTAATGGGATTTATAGATCACGTTTTTTATGTGTTTCTTCAGGTAATCCCATACCATTCTAAAAAAGAAGGAATGTGTGTGGTCGTGTAAAAGTAGTTCTCTATAAAGATTTGTATTTAATGTTTTAAGTTGATTTTTAATGTTTCTATGCCCCAAGTACACTAAACCACTCAATATTTTATGATTTTTCATGTAAAGAGTTATTGTAATAAATAATGTTTAAATTTGTAAGAAAGAGCAGCGTTGTTAGATTTGGTATTAGGGGATAAGTTTAGTTTTTTTGGGTTATGGATTTTAAAACCCTAGTAAAATCCTTAGGGTTAATACTATGTATAATAAAAACATCCCTAAATTTTGGTGAGTATTATGTAAGTTGTTTTTCAAGTAAATACATCACTATTTGTATATGAGCAAGTAGAGGCGGCTCTAGTACAAATGTATTTTGGGGTAAAACCATAAAACAAAACATTGAGATAGACTCAAATGGTAATTGGTGCACAATAAAAATCCCTTGTTTACTCTTGGATATGACTCTCTCAGGGGATATGCTTTGTTAAATTTATATTCTTAGTAAGAACCATTATCAGGCAAATAAAAAATACCCCAATGGATATATAATGGGATGTAGATCGTGAATCACATTGATTGAACCATATAAATTTATATATTAAGGAAATATATGTAATTTATATGTCATCTATTTTTGTATTTGGATTACCATTAATGGGTTACCCATAACATTAATTTTATTCTATCTAATGGACATTAAAAGGAGGACTTAGGCTAACAACTGATGTGAAGATAAATGTGATGACCGTTCTAATGAGATGCCCAATCCGATGGGAGTGGGAATCATGAACTTTGACCTGATACTCTCTCAGTTAAATCAAGTATTTAATAGAAACATGGGTCAAGAGGAACGTTAAACTCTTCCTAGGAATGAAAAGGTCGCAATCTAGAGCTTTATGGGATGAAGGCCTAATACTTTTAATGGATCATATGATCCCTTAATAATCAAACAATGGATCAAATCCATTGAGAAGATCTTCCCCATCCTTCAGTGTTCTGAAAAAGGGAAGATACTCTTGGATTCTTATCCTATGGATGGTGAATATGATCAATGGTGTAAATTGATCAATATGGTGTAAATCATTTCCTAATCCCTTTCGAGAAATTTTCAGGATTCTTCTTTCCATACCTTTTGAAGGTGGGAAATTGGATTTTTGTAGTACCATTTGATTTATCGATTAGACTGCAAGAATTAAAGTCCACCTTACATTTCCTATCTCCATGATACCCTTGATATTCTGTGATCAACATTTTTACTTTGAGGGCACATTGGACAATTTATTCATAGCTCTTGAAGTCACGGATTTCTAGGACTTTCTGTATTCTTGGATTCAACCCACAAAAGAAGTGATCAAACATATATTCGGGGATAACAACAATGCAAAGGGAATATCATGAAAGCGTTGTGAAGTTTTCCACATATGCTCTGATGGATAATGTTTTTCGACAAATATTTTTCTCACACAATACGACTTTATATAGAAATGGACTTACTTCCATTCAAGAAAAATGATGACGAATCCATCAGAGCATATGTGGAAAACTTCACAACGCTTTCATGATATTCCCTTTGCATTGTTGTTATCCCCAAATATATGTTTGATCACTTCTTTTGTGGGTTGAATCCAAGAATACAGAAAGTCCTAGAAATCCGTGACTTCAAGAGCTATGAATAAATTGTCCAATGTGCCCTCAAAGTAAAAATGTTGATCACAGAATATCAAGGGTATCATGGAGATAGGAAATGTAAGGTGGACTTTAATTATTGCAGTCTAATCGATAAATCAAATGGTACTACAAAAATCCAATTTCCCACCTTCCAAAGGTATGGAAAGAAGAACCCTGAAAATTTCTCGAAAGGGATTAGGAAATGATTTAGGTGTTGATGAGAAGGAAACCTAACCATTATCTACCAACATGAAAAACCCACACTTATTATAGAGGAGAGGAGTGATCCATTGGACCCTCAACACATTGTTCATTACATTAAATCCAAAGAACCAGGGCACTTTTCAAACCAGTTCCCAATCTAGGGTTTTTAGAGGCAACCAACAACCTCCAGGGTAGCAAGGGTGATATTTTTCCATCACTACTACCAAAGTGAACCCTGACAACAAAGTGGTTATAGGTACTCTAGTTATTATTTCATGAATAGTGAACATAATTTTTGATTATGTTATTACGCATTCTTTAATATCTTCAATATTTATTAGTACAATCTCAACACCACCACAAATCAGGGATGTATAGATGTCGTTGAGTATGGAAAATGGGTCAATCATTATATCAAATGAATATAACTCCTCCCCTGTCTTAATTTGTGGATTGAACTTCCCTAGGAACCTCTTCATTCACCCTTTAGCGGAATTTGATGTAATTATTAGCATTTATTGGTTTTACTAATATAGAGCCAGCATAATTTTCTTTGAGAGGGAAATCACTATCCATAAGGTGAATCGACCCTAGATTATTTGCAAGTTCAAGGAGGAGGGTGCATATTATTTAGAAACATTACCTCATGTGCGGATATTAATTCCCAATGAGCATGCACATCTTGATCAGATGATTCAGCCTAAGGAAGCAACTATCATTGAAGACATGCCTATTATGAGGGAATTCGTTGAAGTAATTCTGGAGGAATTTTCTAGTCTTCCGTCGAGATGAGATATTGAATTCTCAATTGATGTTATACCTGGGGAATTTCCAATATCCAAGACACCATATATAATGGCTATTGTGGACCCTAAGGAGCTGATGAAACAACTATAGGAGAATCTAGACAATGGGTTTATATTCCCATGTGCTTCACCATGGGGTGCACTTGTCCTCTTCATCAGGAAGAAGGGTGGGTCAATGCACCTTTTCATTGATTATTATGGGCTCAAAAAACCACAATAAAGAACAAGAATTTTATGCCCATATTTTATAACTTTTTCGATCATATACGTGGATAAAAATACTTCTCTGTGGTGGATTTGCGGTTGAGATATTACCATGTAAGGATGAAGAAAGAGGATATCCCCAAAAATGCTTCTCGTACAAGATACTTGTACTATGAATTAATAGTAATGCCTTTCAGACACACTAATACTCTAGAAATATTCATGGTCTTGATGAATAGAGTCACTATAGAATACCTTGACAAATATTTGCTAGTCTTTAGTGATGATATTATAATGTACTATAAAACCAAGAAGGAGCATGAGGAGGATCTTAGAACTGTACTAGAGAACTTTCATAAGAAGTAGATCTATGCAATGTACATCAAGTGTGAGTTTTTGTATAAGGAGTTCTCATTAGTGGGTCATATCATCATAGGAAATGGGATATCTGCAAATCCATCTTCGACAGCTGCAATTGAGGTATGGATGAAGCCAACATTGGTGACACATATCCGTTTCATCTTTGGGTTAGATGGATATTATCACTAATTTGTGAGAAAGTTCTAATGATTATGAAACCCTCTTACCAAGCTTACTCAGAAGGGAGTCAATATTTATTGGAGTGGTGAATGCGAAGAGAGATTCAAGGAGTTGAAAAGAATGCTTTTGACTACACTCATTCTCACATTAACCATAAGTGGAGATGTTTTTGGGGTATTCCATGATGATTCAAAGAAGTTCCTGAGCTATGTGTTGATTAAAAATAACAATGTCATTGCCTATGCTTCAAGGAAATTGAATGTTCATGAGAAAAACAACCCAACACATGATTTGGAGTTGGTTGTATTGATCTTAGCTTAAAAATTTTGGTGACATTAAATCTTTGTGGGGAACTATAAAATATATATGGACCAAATAAGCCTCATGTATATATTCACATAGAATGAGTTAAATATGAACCAACGAAGACAGTTAGAGCTAATAAATGACTATGAATTATCAATCCATTACCACCATTGGATGGTGAATAATGTGGAGGATGCTTTATGTAGAAATGACCATACAATTTTTTCATTTATGAGAATTGAAAAGGATCCAATATTCTTGGATTTTATGAAGATGGACATGGGAATCATAGAGAATGGAACATCTTCAATTTTTTCGCAAATGATTTATCAACTGTCTCTTTTCGAAAGGATAATGTATTCTAAAAAAATGATGATGGAATTCAGAAGAAAGTGGAAAATATCATAAAAGATAAATCCTCATATTTTAATGTTAATGAAGAAAGATTTGTAAAATTTGGGTCAATACTATGTGTTCAATAAAATCCGGAGGTAAAGAATGAAATGTTGGATGATGCACAATGTTCAAATTTCTGCATTCACCCAGGAAACACGAAGATGTATTGTGATCTCCAAGATATTTATTGTTGGGATAAAATGAAGAAGGAGATCATTGAGTATACAGTAATGTTATTGGTATGTCAAAAAGTGAAGGCTGGTAGGAAGAATTCCAAGGGGATGTTGTAACCATTACCCATTCCACCCTGGAAATGGGAAAACATCACCATGATTTTTTTCATCAGACATCCAAAGACATCCAATGGAAAAACTGTTATCTAGGTTATTGTGGATCATTTTATAAAGATTTAAAATATCATTTCAATTCGGGGGGTTTATTATTGGATAAACTGAAATTGATATACATCAAGTAAGTGGATGTGATTACCCTTAATGTTTGAATGCAGTTTTTGTCAAAACCGCTAAATTTTCTATAAATGTCAATTTTTATTTTAAAATAAAAAATTATCATATTTAGAAAATTATATAAATAAAATAAATATTATTTCTAGAATCATGATTTTGAAATTATTCAATGGTGACTTTTTCATAATTTTCTAATACAGTCAAATTTGTTGGTAAAAAAACATGTGCATTATCTGAGAATAGTGCTGAGTTTTCTGAGACATCACCTACTCTAGTCCAAGATTTCGATGTTTGAATTATTGATCCAGGATGTGATGTTCTTGAGACATGTAGTTTTGGAACATGGGATATCAGTTGGCCCTAAAAAGGTGAAACCAGTTATGATATGGGGGGAACCACATAATGTCTTCAATATTAAGATCTTGTTGGGTTTATCTAGATACTACTTCCCGTTCGTGAAGTAATTATCAAAGTTGGATTCTCTGATGACTTCTATTCATCATAAGGGATTGATGTCTGTGTGGAGTGAGAAATTTAGAGTTCTTTCAATGAGTTGAGACATCATTTGACTACTACAACGGTTTTGACTCTGCTAGAGACCAGTCAGGGCAATGCGTTCTTCTGTGATGCATCAGTTTCAGGCTTGGGATGCCTTATTATTAAGGTTTAACATGTTGTTGCTTGTAGATCACATCAGCTTAGGATGAATGAGATGAATTATCTAACCAATGATATCGAACTGATAGATGTAATGCACGCTCTCAAGAGTTGGACGAATTACATTTATGAGGAATGGTTTATTGTCTTCACAAACCAAAAAATCTTGTGTTGTATATATTCTAAAAAAGAATCAAATCTCTGTTAGAGACACTGGGTGGAATACCTATAGTATTTTCACATTAACATCACCTATACCTCGTGGAAAAGTAATTTCATTGCCTATTCTTTGAGCTGTAATATTCTAACCTTGACAGTGAATGATTCTTAGGAAGAGTGGAACTTTATTTCCCTATTTGCGCAGTTTTATATTGGAGTTCTAGATACATAGGACAAGATTTCATTGGATAGTGTTCAGTTTACATCCAATCCTCTTTAAATAATTCTTTAGGATCAATAGTTTGATGTTGAATTTTGTAGCATTAGAGATTCTCTTAATGGAGGGGATACAATTTCCTAGTGGTCATTCTCTAAAGAGGGAATTGTATGATATCATAATCATTTTGTGGAACCACCTTCGGTAAGGAATGATTTTATGGGGGATTTCTATAACACCTAGTGGGTTGTGCACCCAAAAACAACAAAAATGTTCTACAACATGAGGCAGTGATTCTTGTGGCCAGGTATGAGCAATGGCATTGCTGAGTTTGTCACTCATTTCATTACATGCCAACAGGTGAAAGCTATGACCAGAAACCTTCAAGGTTGCTTCATCCACTTCCAGTCCCTACCTGGATGGGTGATGAGATCTCAATGAAAATTGTGGTGAGGTTTTTCTATAACTAAAGGAAGAATAATTCCATTTTTGTGGTGATTGATAAGCTAATGAAATCAGATCACATTATACCCCTTCGTGATACAGCCAATGTTGTGGAGTTGGGAAGTATCTTTGTGAAAGTGATTTTTTAGGTTGCATGGAGTTCCATCTGATATAGTTTATAATATATATCCTCATTTACTTCTTTATTTTGGAGAGGCCTTTAAGATGATATTTGAAATCACATCCATTTCAGTATGGAGTACCATGCACAGCTGAATGGCCAGACAGAAATATCTATACAAATTCCTAAAGATATTCTCTACACAAGAATTTTTGACATTTGTGGAGCATGGGATGATCACTTGGTGTTGTTTGGGTTTTCTTATAACAATATTTTCTATCTTGTGATTTGAATATCTCTTTTTGATGCCTTGTAAATCTCTATATTTTGGTCAGGGATTAGTAAGAGTTCCTCGATTGGACCGAGCTTGGTCTAAGAGAAAATAGTAATAATTCAGTTTATTTTTCAGTGAATGTAGATAGATTATATCCAATACATGTCTTATGTTGATCATCACCGTAGACATTTGGAGTTCTCAGTTGGTGACTTAGTGTTCTTGAAAGTTTCACCCCAGTGGGGTCATCGAAAACTTGGTTGGTAAGGGAAGCTTCTTCCTCATTTGTTTGGACCTTTTGAGGTTGTTGAGTTGGTGGGAAAAGTTATGTACTATATAGCACTACCCCCGGAAATGAAGTCAACACGGAACATGTTTCAGGTAAATTAGCTTCCAAGGAATCTATCTAATCCATATCATGTTCTGATTTGGGTTTATCTTGATGTGGAACCTGATTTTTCCATGACTGAACAACTAGTCAACATAGATGATTCTGATACCAAGGTATTTAATGGTACAATGATACCTTTGGTACATATGATATGGTAGCACAGTTCTGATTTCCATGAGTCATGGGAGAGAGAGGCACTAATGAGAGTGTAGTAGACTCATCTTTATTGGATGAGATGCTTATTCATATGCATTCTAATGACAAAATGTTTCTTTTTTGGGGAGTTTGTAACGTCCCGTTACTATTTTAAGGTATTTGTAACCCCCTCCTATAATATGATCTTTGGCTAGGTTCCTTTTGGGTTAATTTTTGGTAAATTTCTGAGAATACTGGAGGTTTCTAGGTAGGGGCACAGTTTTCACAAAGCCTGTGCATGGTTAGGAAAAATTGTGAACTCGGGCCATGGTTGGATAGTAGGCTCTACAAGTCCTATGCACGGTCTGACCTAATTGTGCATATCATCCCATGAAACCATGTATGTGGTGTTTTCCAAATATGATCATTTTATTAAAAAATTTCACACCCCCCATTTTTCCCACATACAAACCTCCTTCGAACCTAATCAGTATCTCTAATCCTCAGATCCTAGAAGGGTGATTTTTGGTTCCTCAAACCCCTCCAAGATGTGATATGAAGCTTCAGGAAAGACCTTCAATCTCAATATTGTTTTTTCCTCATCCAGTTATCTAACTCTTTCTTTATCCCTCTATCTTATTAGGGTTTCATAAAACATTATATTGATTTATAGATATAATACCCCTTGTTTTGGGATCCTAAACCTAGGTATGACTCCCTTTTGAGTGACCTTTATTCTTTGTGGCCAAATCCTAATTAGGATTTGGTGTTATGAGATCCATTATTTTCAGTAGGTGGTTCCATTACGATGCAAAATTTTTATTGAACCTAATTTCTTTTATTAATTTTAAATTTTTTGGGTTTTAATGAAACTATTTTCATTTGAATAAAATGGATTTCAATTATTTTTTCAGAAAAATTCTCAATTCTGAAAAATTGGGATTTTTGAGGAAAAATTGTGTTTTGGCCTGGAAATGGAATTTGGTGTGAGTTAAATTTTTTAATTTAAATTTCCTTTTTTATGGGAATTGAATAAATTTGAATGTTGATTTTAAATGAATAAAAAATAATTTTATGTAATATTTTTGAAAACCCTTGATTTAATTGAATTGGGGGTTTGTGATGAAAATAATGGGGTTTTTGATTTTCTTTCAAACCCTGATTTTGTAAAAATGAATTTAAAATGTTTTTATGGAAACCTTAGGGTGTCATCTTGGTGAAAAGAATTTTATTTATTAAAAATCCACTATGGGTTTTCAAGGGAAAATTGTAATTTTTAAAATATAGTGTAATTCCCCAACCCTAGTTACCCAGAGTCGGTGCATTATTTTTATACATTGGAATGATTACAAGGAATCATGTCCCAAAATAACGATTAGTTTAGCAGTTCTGGAAAATAGATTACATACATGAATTTTACATTACACTTTATAACATACAAAACAATATAAATAATCCTTTATTAATGCCATTATTCCCTTGTCTTAACCCTTCTTATCAATCACAATATACTTCTTGGAATTCTGGGAAAAATAAAACATAGAAAATGGTGAGCTCAAATGCTCTATAAGGGTAAGAAATACATTGGAATATTTCATAAATAAGCCTAAACATTTAAGGAAATGTATAATTAAACAAAATCCTTTTAAAATTTAACTTCAACATAGTATGGAAAAAGTAAAATGAAAGAATGCCATTTACTTATTCACATGGATATTCTACTAATTGAATAATCACATGCACTATCAATAACCACATTCATAAGGATTGAATGCATAATTCCAGACTATCATAACCACATAGCCAAGGCCTCGTGCCAAGACTACAAATAAGATTTTTTCCAAGGCCTTGTGCCAAGACACTAGTTTGTCTAATAAGACCTACCGATGCATCGAGGATCTATAGCGGGCTCCACCCATCACTTAAAAAGTCCAATACATTCCCATATGAAAAGGTTTAAACATAACATAAACATTCGTATTAAAACTAGCATATGAAATGACAATACTTTCTCCATAAACCATTAATGGTATAAAAATAACACATCCACAGTAAGCCATATCCCAAAACCCTCAATACAGTACAAATGTTTTGTATCATAATAAATCAACTTCAAATAAGTATAAATTCCATCAAATAATGTTGACATAGATGAAATCAAAACTATTTGAGATAAATATCTCTTTTCTCGAAATCATTTAATAGTCACACATTTATAAAGGAAGTAATTTAAAAGAGATTTTTGAATCAAAGTTTCCCATACCACTTTGAAACTTTTGAAAATAAATATCATTTCAAAACCATCATGTCCATATAAATAAATCCTTAAAATCATTTTGAAAACAGGGACAATAATTAATTTTTTTTAGAAAGATACAACATTAAAACATTTAAAATTATGATAATGATAATGAGTACCTTTCAAAAATTCTTAAAATATTCTTTTTGAAATCATTTAAAGGTCACATAATTATAAAATAAAACATTTACATTGAAATTATTCTTCTAAGCTTGTAAGGGAAGCTTTGACTATTTTATAACGGCAGTAAATAGCCGCACATTCCATATAAGTTAAAAAAACATTCATACCTTAAATTTGTCAAAAAGGTTACAAGTTCCTTGTCTGGAAAACGATGGAAAGATTCCTTTCAAAACACATAAGGGTATAAATGAATTTAACACATTGTCTAGTAAATACTAAAAATGTTTCTAAATACATTTTTAAGGAACATGAATGTGGACGATAAAGAGACCCCAGTAGATAATTAGGTATAAACAACCTCGGAAAATGAAGAGACTGTGAAATAAACCCTTACCTTGTACTTTTCATTGGTTGGGGTAGGTTAAACTACTGTATAATGGTGAAATAATTGTTATTAAATTATACAAGAATCATATACATTAATATGATATCATATATGATCTTTTAACATTGATTTGTTAATAATATCTTAGTATTATCGTTGTTTCGGGTGTTAACTTACTCATTTTATTTTATATGTTTTGTTACGTAAGCTGTGGTTGTCATGGATAGTTTGTATCTTATTCATATCCAAAATGATATCAAGTCCTTAAACATTATTTTTAAATCATCAAATGATAATTATACTTGAATGGATACGATAGATAATGAATCTCATCGCGTTCATGGTGACGGTAGTCCGTACGTACGCACGAGCGACAATATCATTATTTAGATGTTAAAATAATATATAATCGGATGGTATATCATATATACCAAATTATAATCATGTTATATTTATTATTTAAATGAATTAAAAATCATTATTATACCCATCAAAATAAGAATTTATTGAATAACAATTACACCCGACGTGGAGACGGTAATCCGTACGTACGCACATATGGTGACATGTTATTAAAAGGATGGATAGAATACTGAAATATGGTTGTAAAATGATTATAATAAAATCAAAGTATATATAATATACTGGATATATTATTTTATAATGGTAATAACAAATAAATAAGAAGTTGAAGAAGAAAGGAACATGAAAAATGGTGGTGAAATCATTACCTCTTCTTCGGGTTCTTCCATTTGATTTGATCAAAAGGGATCCTTAAGTTGGCTTTTTGAATAAATTAAGGCCTCTAGAATTAAGTGAGGGAATTTGAGAGTGTATTTGGGCATTGGTTTTCCGAATCAAAAGGCTTTGAAGGTGTGAATTAATGAGAAGGGTGAGTGCCCTTTTATAAGAGGGGTGAGAGGCACATTTGGAAAAGCTAGAAATATTATTTTATAATACATTCATATTCGGTTTTTAATGTCTCAAAAGTGTATTATTTAAAGTTTAAGGCGGGGAGGGGTCTAAAACCACTCAACCAATAGAATTTATACTGGTTTGGGTTACTATATTAACCATATCTTTAAGTATTAACTCTTAGATAATTAGTTTCACTTTTACAATGTCTCTTTGTATTTTTATATTATATGGTTAATAAACATACTATATACATCCAAGTGACCCCCAAGTGGTCCATTAATGATAAACCTATCATTATATAAGTCCTTTAGCCAAACCTTATAATTTTAAGAATTTAATATCAATTAATAATATAATATTTGTTTTAAAAATTCTTTTATGTCAATTTTGACACTATTCAATAATTGATTTTTTTACAACTCATAACAGAATTATTACTTCGAACAATGCCAATTAAATCAATTCTAATATGTCATATTAACCTTTAAAATAATTGTAATTCAATAAAAGTCTCAAATTATATTTATATGGGTATTTATAATATCAATTATTTTAATTTTTCACTATTATGGTAATTACTGCATCATCATTCTGTCATAAATAAATTAAATTATTTAATGTCTAAAAATTATAAATAAAATATAATTATGTAGGAAATATTCTTATATTTCTAATGAATATTTATATTTGAAACTCAAACATATATAACCCTATGTAAAAATTGTTTTTCTAAAAGATACATGCTTATGTCATTTTTGTACTTATTTTAACTTAATTAAAATAAAGTGTCCCTATCACCTTCATGGGGTCCCAAAATCGACCCAAAGATGCCCATGGTCGGACATTTATTTCCAAATATGGTTAGGGAACATTTTAAGGTCATTTAGAATCATTATAATATTATTATTTAACCCTTATTTACCAGATTTACCCTTTAACCGTAGTAAATAAAATAATTACTGAAGTAATTATTCAAAATGTCTAAAAAAAGTTACCTATTTACAAAATTTGGACAACCTGATTCAAAATATGGAATCCATTTTTCCAAATTCGAAACATAGAAGTGGAAGAAATTAATTTAAAATTATTCCCGCTTTCAAAACCTAAAGCGTGTTTTTAAGATATAATAACTATCAAAAGATTAATACTTTTTTATGTCCGGTTTAATTGTGAAATTATGTCCAATGACCAAAATTGTATTAAATGGAAAAAATATATTCTAAATATAATTTAAAACCACTCAAATTCATAATTTATCACTATTAGTTATTTTGATTAAAAAAGTTGTTTTTAATTAAAATTTAGTAATTTTCACTATTCATCAAAATATTAAAGTTATCTAAAGAGTACCAAAATTTCACCCCAGGCTAAATTCAATACTCTGAATCCAAAAATTAATTCAATTTTTAGAGGTAAAATTTATAAAATTTCTAAAAGTAGGTATTACTATTCATAACAGCTAGTTTGATTTGGTTATGGTGTGTGTTAGAACTCGAATTGCGTACAACACACGGTACTGTATTATTCAAAGAGAGGCATACCGTGGAAGCTTGGGGTGTTAAATTGTAAATTTTTTATTTCCCCATTCTAAATAATAAATTTATTTAGTCAAATTTAATATATAAAAGTTTAAAATATTGGATTTAAAAATGGTTCACAATTAAAGTTTGTAAAAGTGCATTTTTAAAAAATACTTCTTTTATCTGAAAAAAGGAATTTGTTCTTACATTATGTCTAAGAAACTCAGAATATGGATTATAAAATTATAAGGATTATATAAAGTATAAAATTTAGTTAATACTATTCATAGCCTCTTTTGAAAGGCTTATTTGGTAAGTCATGGTGGGCTTGAACTCGGTGTTGCATGTAGTGCAAGTTATTGAAGTATTTTGAAGAAATAACACATTATGAAATCTTGGGGTTTTACATTCTCCCCTCCTTCAATAAATTGCGTCCTCGCATTTTGAAAATGTTCTTAGAAAATAAAAGGTTGAAAATAGAAAATTTCTTTGTGGGAAAACCCACATCAGAAATTGGGTTACTGAAATTTAGTCTTAATACGAGGAAAAGGGAAATGAAAGGGTCACCACCAAAATATGATCTCGATTAGGAGAACAATAGTGGAAATTAGAGACATATAATTGGAGGAAAAACGTAAATATTTATAGGTAGTTATTGAGGTCATCAATAAAAAACAAGTGTAAAATTGAGGTCCTTAAATTCTTCAATCTATGATGATTTGAAATACCATCGGTTCAACAAAACATGGGGTATTAGGATAACACATTTTTGGTTTTAGGATTACTTAAATAAAGTATAAGAAATAATTTCTTCATAGAATAAGAGAAGAAGAAAAATATATTCTTGAAAAGTAGAGTTCCATCCTTTAACTAATTTCTACCAAAACTCATCTTTCAATCTAAAAGATAATAGAACGAAAAAAAATTATATTTATCATATTCGTATAGGGTTCCAAAAAATGAATTTATAATTCATCTACCAG
The DNA here is from genome assembly GCA_963277665.1 of Viscum album. Lineage (NCBI taxonomy): Eukaryota > Viridiplantae > Streptophyta > Magnoliopsida > Santalales > Viscaceae > Viscum > Viscum album. Next base: position 1,945,945,860 of record OY728131.1, read on the forward strand.
ATATTTTTTCAAAGAAATACATTATTTAATCTTGGAAACTACGTGGGCCAGTGTTTGGTGATACACCCTTTTTACCCTTCGGTTGTGGGTTCAAGTCTCGCGGCCTTACCGGACGCGAAGGGTTTCCGCCCAACCTCTGGGTTGTCCTTTTAGGGAAATCCAAAAATAATTCAAACTAGAACTATCCAAAATGCTTTAGTCCAAAAATGAAGATCCTTTTTTTTCTACGTAATAACATGTGAACACCTTCATCATGTATTCTTTTAAAACACTGCAACATCCTGAATTACCATAAAACATTATTGATTATATTAATGATCCCTTATTCCTTAATGAATGATAGATATACTCATTCAATCCAAAAATGTTTTAAACCCCAACAATGATGGAATATACAAATCATTAATTATCTTCAAGGTAGTCAAGAATATCCAATATAATTTATCCAAACCAATCATGTATTATTCTAAAATCACTACCTCGGTATCAAAACCATATTATTGTTTATCTTTCTCTCAACCATATATTTTCCAAAAATGTATCATGCTATTGAGTCACTTTTCATTGTTCCACACAATCTCAAGTCCTTAATGGAATATTACTGCAGTAGAATCCCTATATACTCCATAATTATTATAAGAAGTACATTGTCGATACAACACTCAAATGACTTAATCAACATAAGAACTCTAATCATTCCTCTTCATATGTGGTAGTTTCATAACTTGATTATTATCCAATAGCATAATTATGGAATATTCTGATGACTGGGACAATAGGTTTACGTAGTTTCCAAACTCCTTGAAAATGAACCATTGTTCATTTGAAACAATTTTCATACCCTTATAGTCACGTACTTTGTGCCCTTTTTATCCACACTTATAACAAACTCCCATTCCTTTCAGGCATGTTCCAGGGTGTTTCTTCCCATAGTTATCACATATGGGGAAATTCTTCTTTTCCCGCTTCCCTTTATCCATCTTTCTCTATTCCATCTATTTCTTCTCTTGCTTCCCATCAAATCCATAGGACTAAGTAAACTCTTTAGTTATCCTATCCACACATGATACTATTTCTTCATATGATGATAATATGTGGGAGAATATTTCCCTTCTAAATGATGTCTTAATACCATTAAAGATACAATCCTTCTTACTCTTTGGATAATACGTATTACTGGAGTTCACATTCCTTCTACTGGGTGACATTTATATACAATAGCATAAACTAGGTTAGTTTATGAATTACAATAAATAATTCCTATTGCAAATTGAACAGTTTATGAATATAATCCATAATCAAATTTTTTTTTCCTTTGAGTAATTATATACTCATGATCCCTTCATAATGGTTTTAAAATAAAATGAGAATTATCCTAAGCATATCATCCGGGAGTGTCGTAACCAAGAGTGCAGTAAGGCCCGTTGTCGTGCCCCAGTTCCCGTTCGAGTCTAGCTCAATGCTGTGTTTTTGGGCTTTACCCCAAGGTGCATCTGTGCCAGAGCCGTCTCTACCTGCTCGTATCCAGACATGGATGTATTTCTTGGAAAACTCAAAAAATCTCTACAATACAAAAATCTAGGAAGTTATTCTATACTAATCCTCAAAGTTTATCTTATGGCTATGTGCTCTAATCAGAGTTTATCTAAATCTAGTTTACAAGGTTGTTGCTAAACTTCCTTTGATACCAACTGTAACGCCCCGACCCTAGTTACCAAGATTCGGTGCATTATTTTAATACATTGGCATGATTACAAGGAATAAAGTCCCAAAAGACCGATTAGTTTAGCAGTCTTGGAAAATAGATTACATACATGCATGTTACATTACACTTCATAACATACAAAACAACATAAATAATCCTTTATGAATGCCATTATTCCCTTCTCTTAAACCTTCTTATCAATAAAAATATACTTATTGGAATCCTGGTAAAAATAAAACATAGAAAGGGGTGAGATCAAACGCTCCATAAGGGTAAGAAATATAGCGGAAACTTTCATTAATAACCATAAACATTTAAGGCAATGTATAACTAAAAAAAAAGCATTTTAAAGATGAACTTCAAGATAGTATGATAAAAGTAAAATGAAAAAACTCCATTTCCTTATTCACATGGATATTCTACAAATCGAATAATCACATGAAATATCAATAAACACTTTCATAATGATAGAATGAATAATGCCAGACTATCATAACCATATAGCCAAGGCCTCATGCCAAGACTACAAATAAGATTTTTCCAAGGCCTTGTGCCAAGACACTAGTTTGTCTCATGAGACCTACCAATCCATCGAGGAGCTCTAACGGGCTCCACTCATCAGTTACTAAGTCTAATGCATTCCCATATGAAAAGGTTTAAACATAACATAAACATTCGTATTAAAACTAGCATACAAAATGTCAATAATTTCTCCATAAACCATGAATGGTGTAAAAATAACACATCCACAGTAAAACATATCACAAAACCTTCAATACAATACGAAAGTTTTGTATCATAATAAATCAACTTCAAATAAGCATAAATTCCATCGAAGGATGTTGACATAGATGAAATCAAAACTATTTGAGATAAATACCTCTTTCCTCGAAATCATTGAAAAGTCACAAATTTATAAAGGAAGTAATTTAAAAGAGATTTTTGAATCAAAGTGTCCCATACCACTTTGAAACTTTTGAAAAGAAATATCATTTAAAAATCATCATGTCCATATTAATAAATCCTTAAAATCATTTTGAAAACATGGACATTAATTAAAAATATTTAGAATGATAAATCTTAAAAACATCTAAAATTATGATCTTGATAAAGAGTACCTTTAAAAAAAATTTAAAATATTCATTTTGAAATCATTTAAAGGTCACATAATTATAAAATAAAACATTTACATTGAAAGTATTCTTATAAGTTTGTAAGGGAAGCTTTGAAGATTTTATAACGGTGGTAAATAGCCGCACCCGCCGTATAATTGAAAAAAAACATTCTTACCTTAAGTTTGTCGAAAAGGTTAAAAGTGCCTTGTTTGGAAAATGACAGAAATATTCCTTTCAAAACACATAAGGGTATAAATGACATTAACCAATTGTCTAGTAAATAGTAAAAATGTTTCTAAATACATTTTTAAGGAACATGGATGTGGATGATAAAGAGATCCCATTAGATAATTACGTATAAACAACCTCAGATAGTGAAGAGATTGTGAAATAAACGCTTACCTTGTACTTTTCCTTGGTTGGGGTAGGTTAAACTCATGTATAATGGTGAAATAATTGTTATTAAATTATACAATAATCATATACATTAATATGATATCATATACGATCTTTTAACATTGATTTGTTAATAATGTCTTAGTATTATCGTTGTTTCGGGTGTTAACTTACTCATTTTCTTTTATATGTTTTGTTACGTAAGTCATGGTTTTCATGGATAGGTTGTATATTAATCATATCCATAATTATATCAAGTCCTTAAAAATTATTTTTAAATCATAAAATGATAATTATACTTGAATTGATACGATAGAGAATGAATCTCATCGCGTTCGTGGAGACAGTAGTCCGTACGTACACATGAGCGACATTATCATTCTTTTGATATTAAAATAATATATAATTGGATGGTATATCATATATACCGAATCATTATAATGTGATAGTTATTATTTACATTAATTACACATCATTATTATACCCATCCAAATAATAATTTATTGAATGACAATTACACCACGACTTGGAGACGGTAAGCCGTACGTACGCATATATAGTAAAATGTTATTCAAAGGATGGATAGAATACTGTAATATGGTTGTAAATTGTTTATAATAACATAAAATTATATATAATATACTGGAGTTATTATTTTATAATGGTAATAACAAATAAATAAGAAGTGGATGAAGAAAGGAACTTGAAAAAGGGTGGTGAAATCATTACCTCTTCTTCGGGTTCTTCCATTTTATTTGATCAAAATGGATCCTTAAGATGGATTTCTTACTAAAGTGAGGCCTCTAGGATGAATTTAGGGAAGTTTAGATAGTATTTGGGCAGAGTTTGGCAGAACCAAAAGGCATTTAAGGTGTGAGTTAATGAGAATGGGGAGTGCCCTTTTATAAGAGGGGTGAGGGGCACCTTTGGAAAAGCTAGAAATGTTATTTTATAATAAATTCATATTTGGGTTTTAATGGCTCAAAAGTAGATTATTTAGAGGTTAAGGTAGGGATTGGTCGAAAACAACTCAACCAATATAATTTAGACAGTTTTGGGTTACTATATTAACCTTATCATTAAGTATTAACTCTTAGTTAATTAGTTTCACTTTTACAATGTCTCTTTGTATTTTTATATTACATGGTTAATAAACATACTATATACATCCAAGAGACCCCCAAGTGGACCATTAATGATACACCAATCATGATATAAGTCTCCTATCTGAACCTTAGATTTTTAGGAATTTAATATAAATTAATAATATAATATTTGTTTTGAAAACTCTTTTATGTCAATTTTGACACTATTGAATAATTGATTTTTGTAAAACTGATAACAGAATGATTACTTCGAAAAAATACCATTAAATCAATCTTAATATGTCATATTAACCTATAAAATTAGTTTAATTCCATAAATGTCTCAAATTATATTTATTTTGGTTTTTATAATATCAATTAGTTTAATTTTTTCACTATTATGGTAATTACTGCATCATCATTGTGTCATAAATAAATTATATTATTTATTGTCTAAAAATTATAAATAAAATATCATTATGTATTTAATTGTATTATATTTCTAAAGAAATTTTATAGTCGAAAATAAAACATATATAACCCTATGTAAAAAATTGTTTTTCTAAAAGATATATGCTTGTGTCATTTTTGTACTTATTTTAACATAATTAAAATAAGGTATCCCTATCACCTTAATGGGGTCCAAAAATCGCCCAAAGATGCCCATGGTCGGCCATGTATCCACCAATAAGGTTAGGGCACGTTTTAGGGTAATTTAGTATTATTATAATATTATTTTTTAACCCTTATTTACCATATTTACCCTTTAACCATAGTAAATAAAATATTTACTGAAGTAATTATTCAAAATGTCTAAAAATAAAAGTTACATATTTACAAAATTTGGACATCATGATTCCAAATATGTAATTCATTTTTCCAAATTCAAAACACAGAAGTGGCAGAAATTAATTTAAAATTAATTCCCACTGTCAAAACAAAAAGCGTGTTTTTAAGATATAATAACTATCAAAAGATTGATACTTGTTTATATCCGGTTTAATTGTGAAATTATGTCCAATGACCAAAATTGTATTAAATTGTAAAAATATATTCTAAATATACTTTAAAAACCCTCAAATTCCTAATTTATCACTATTAATTATTTTGATTAAAAAAGTTGTTTTTAATTAAAATTTAGAAATTTTCACTATTCATCAAAATATTAAAGTTATCTGAAAAGTACCAAAATTTCAACCCAGGATAAATTCGATACTCCGAATCCAAAAATGAAGTCCATTTTGAGAGATAAAATTTATAAAATTTCTAAAAGTAGGTATTACTATCCATAACGGCTAGTTTGATTTGGTTATGGCGTGTGTTAGAACACGAATTTGCGTACAAAACACACTACTATATTATTCAAAGAGAAGCGTACTGTGGATTCTTGGGGTGTTACATTTTAAATTTTTTATTTCCCCATTATAAATAATAAATTTATTTAGTCAAATTGAATATATAAAAGTTTAAAATATTGTATTTAAAAAGGGTTCACAATTAATGTTGGTAAAAGTGCATTTTTGAAAAATACTTCTTTTATCTGAAAAAGGAATTTGTTCTTACATTATGTCTAAGAAACTCATAATATGGATTATAAAATTTTATGGATTATATAAATTATAGAATTTATTTAATACTATTAATATCCTCTTTTGAACAACTTGTTTGGTAAGTCATGGTACGCTTGAACTCGGTGTTTCATGTAGTGCAAGTTATTGAATTAATTTGAAGAAATAAACCATTATGAAATCTTGGGGTGTTACATAGAGAATGGGACGAATTTCATTTTCCATTATAGAATGAATTTCCCATCGTTGATTTTATACTTGATCACATGAAAGCCTTATGTAGTTAGTGAGTTAGTTTGGATGGCACATAATGATTCTACAATGTTCTATAACATCATATCAACACATTCCAATAATTAGTCTATGGTGATTAATCCCTTTACTTTAGGCCTAAAGGGGTGTATGCACATACTTTCCCATTCACAATTTTGGATCCCTATGGTCTGGACTACCATACCTATTAGAAACATGACCAGGATTCTCTCTTGATTACATTATTGAAAGTGTATATATTCCATTATTTTAAACTGTTTTACATGACTTGAGAATTTATATAAAATGTTAATATAAAGTTTTTATTCAATAGATTTTTGATAACGACTTTTTATGAAAAGTATCCTTTTGTTAAAATAAAATTCCATATTTTGAAATGTTTTAAATCATTTGAAATGTATAACATGATTTTCTAATGGTATTTACACTTTTTAAACTGTATAGAATTATTTCCTTAAATATTCTTTGTTAATTTACAAACTTATTGGTTTTAAAATTGGAAGCGCATATTGGTTACATTGATATTGGAATATATTATGAATGTTTAGGTGAAATCCTTCTGGACCATGTCTCACAACCTACTTGGGCCTTTAGGTGATTGTATATTTTCTCCAACCATGTTCAAGAAAATTAATGGGATATCATGAAGGTGGATATTACTGCTGAACTTTGGTCTTGGTGAGTTGTGTCCTTAGGGAAATTGGGATACTTTTAATCATTTAGTTCTTAGGTTGCAGTACTTTGATAGTTATGCCTATTTATCATACAATTCGTTACTCCTAGTAGAGTTTCCTTTGATATTCATAATTTCTTTTTTTTTATTTTATTTATGCATTTTTGGTGGAAAAATCATTTCCACATTTAGTTTTAATGATGTCAGGTGATAGTCACCGACGCATCGGGATCAGGAATGTCATTCGGGCTATGTCAAAACTAACTTGGTTATACGGTTTATATGGTACCAAGGTTTGTTCATGAAATCTTTTATCTTGAAATTATTTATATAGGTTTATTTGATCAATATTGAATTTTTATAATATGAATTATAGTTTTTATGGTGTTTTAAAGAAAACACATACCACTTTTTAGTAGTTCACTGTAGGAATACCAAGAAACATATTATAGGACTCATGGAAGAATAAATAATACATCAATAATGACCTGAATTGTTAGTATAACATACCAATATTTATTCTTATAAAAATTAATTAAAAAAATAAAAATGAATGTGAATTATAGTTAGTAAAATGAGGGCTAAACCATGCTAACTAATCAAGGATTCAAAGACTAACACACAAACTCCATCATGACATTGTTTTTAACAAATATTAAGGGGATATTCAAATTTAAACTTAGGGTAGGTTTATAAGGAAGATAATAAAATGAATGTAAACAAACCCTTACCTGATAATATAAACAATTGAATGTTTTCATTGTGCAATATACTAATTCTAAAGAAGTTATCATCCTTTACCATGAAATGTTTTCAAATATATATCTGATTTGGGTTTGCATATAAATTAATTTTAATTTATTTGTATATATCCTAGATCTAAATTGAAGTCCAATTTATTTTCATGACTATGGTGAAATTTTAGGAAAGAGATGCCAATGATTTTAGGTTAGTAATTATTTATTTGTTTGAATTTTTTTAAATTATATTATCACAAAAACTATTTATTTATATATATTTAAATCAATAGAACAAAGAGTTTATATTTAGTTAAACCCAACATGATAATAAATTATTGTATACTATGAACATTTGAATACATACTATTTTTGTTTAGGGTTATTCATTCCTGAAATCTTTGGTAATTCTACCACCAAACTGTGGGATGGATTTTTCTAGGGTTATTTTCTGTGTGCTAGACTACAAACTTATGCACAACATTTTATAACACAAAAAACAGTTCATAAAATGATACAAATAATATAACTAGATTCCCAATAAACTAATATAACTAGATTACACCTTTTAATTCTGTATTACCTTTTCACCTCAACTCCCATAACCCAATATTGGGATAAGGGTATTTTTTCATTCCCACCCAATTTTTTGGTCTTCTAGATAGTTGGTCAACGATATAGCCCCATGGACTATCACATTCCATTTTGGTATTGACCCTCATATACAGTAGTTAAATGATTATAGGTTTTAGGTTAAAATATAAATTCAAAATTCACTAGTTCTCTTGACATCTCAATTTGGTTTTCAACAATATTACTATGGATTAATGGAATGGACTTAATACCAAATATAAACAATTAATTTATGAATTTTTTTTTATTTTATTAATTTTGTTTAGAAATTAAAAATTAAAAATATTGTCATATATTATTATAAAAAAATAAGTAGGATCCATTTTTAAAATATCTATTGGGATTGGGAGGTATGAAAGGGGATAAACTATATTATTGGTGAAAAATTAATATATTAATATTAATAAAATTTCATATTTTAAACGTATTCTACCACATAACATTGGATTGATCACCAAAATTATATTAATCATGTTATAATTATTGGGGATGACATTCTTTTTTATGAAAATGGTATTATGAATATGGGTAGAATGTATAAATTCAAATGGAATCATTTACAACACCATTACTACCTATAAATTCATATCAATTGAGTGAGTCATTCATTAAACACTAATTAAAATATCTCACTTGTTCTAATGATTTCATTATTTTTTATGGAAAATATTTCAGATTAAAAAAATATGAAAGATATGGATTTAGATGAAGAAGATAATGTAAATTATTATTTGAAGGAGGAAAATTATGCTTTACCCATAAAATTTAAGGAGGACGTTTTACAAAACTTTATAAAAACCAATAATGAACATCTAAAAAGTTTTTATTTTTAAAATGGTAATGAGAATAAATTATTTGGTAATATTTAATCTCTAATAGTTATATCATCTAAGGGATCATGTGATGATGTAGTTCCATATTTTTTTAATGGAATTTTTCTTATATATATTTTCATTTCATAAAATGAAAAATGGAATGAAATTATTCAATATTTAAATTATTTATTAATATCCATTTAATTTTGATAACTCAATGGATATATAATTTTCTATGGAAGGTTTTTATGATATTTTTTAGATTAATATAAATTAATAGAATGGATAACCAAAGGAGTAACCAAGCATTCCATACCCACCCACATTAAAAATGAATGGTACAATGACCTATGATTTTAACATAGTGATATTAAATCTTATAGATGAATATTTAATACATTTCCAAAACACAGTCTTGAGAACCATAATATTTTATTATCTTAGGAGACAAGGTAGACAATATTTTAATTTTGTGAATGATCTTAAACATCACTCATCATAACCATCACATTTATTACTCTTAAAAAAACACACCATACATGAAACCATTATTCATAACTTGGGTGACGGAAACATAATAAAATGTGAGATCAGATTCTCAATAAGGGTTAAAAAAGGAGATACATAAGAAAAAAATGAACATAATTGTATAATAACTTGATCATGACATTTGAAACTCATATCCTGTATATTAAATATCATAATATTCTATCATAGAATAAAATTTGGAATTCCATAAGACATGAATCATAATTTAATCAAAGAATATGAGTCATGAGAGCATAACATTGGTATATGACATATATTTTTGACAAAAACATAATAGTGGGAAATTATTTCCATTCTATTCAGGGCTTGTTGTGAAAGATATCATATTGGAATTAGTTCACTCCCTGAACCATAATATTTTTAATGGTTATCTCCCATAAACATCATTACATACAAATTACCTTACTAAAATGTGTTAACTCCCCCAATATAGTCATATCAATATAATGATATATAAATATTTCCCTAAAAACATGGATGGAGATATATGTCCCACTAGCTATATAATGAATAACATACATATTTATTCCACAAGATCATGAAACATCCATCATATCAAAACCCATGAAATTAAATTCATTTCATAAAAAATTAATCATATGAAAACATGAAAACAATTAATAGGTTTCATAATCATTTCATAACTTCAACATAGAATAACTCGAAGTTAATTAAGTGGGTTTCATAATTATTTTATCATTGTATAACATGTGGTAGAGAAATAGGTTTCATAATCATATTTTTTGAATAAAAAATTAAATGAAATAGAATGAATGGTATCAAAGGTTTATATCCACAAAAAAACATAAATTACCTCAAGGGACTTCATCTTACATAAATAATTATTTTTAATGATAAATCACATGAATCAATTCCTACGGATGAAAAAATTCCAATAAATATTACTTTCTAAAATAAAAATTTCATAAAATATTTTTGAAATCCTTTTATTCGAAATTAAAATAAAAAAATTATATGAATATTAAAATTAAATAATGGGCATGATGTTGGGAAATTTTTTTCATTCCGTACATGTTAAAATAGATATTCCTTTTATATTTTCTGTAAAATCCAAAAAAAATAATATGGAAAATAGAATGAATTTTTTTTTTAAATAATTTATTCATGGGAAAAAAATTTATTAAATCATTTTAATAACATTTAAAATATTTTTTATTTTTTTCAAGAAAACATGTTCAAGGAAGAAAAATATTTTTATGACCAATGAGACTAAGATAAATAATTTTTTTTTTCTAAAAGTATTATTTTGAACTCTTTAGTAAATAATAATAAGAAAATATAGGGAAAAAATAAAATAGAATAAGATAATAATCGGAAAATAAAATTCAATTGTTTCAAGATAAATTTATCTTAATATTCAATAAACATATACATAATCCTAAATAATCTTGATGAATGATGAGATTGCAACAAAAATGTTTACCACTTGGAAAACATTGAATTAGATGCTCTATGCAGGAATAAAAATTAATGAAAAATTAAAAATCATGGAAATAAATAAATAAATTATATTACATGCTAATGGGAATATTTATATACCTTATAAAATATTATAGGTTCATAACATAACATTTATCTCACGAAAATAAAATTGAGGCAAAAATGCATTACTACATGGGTATCTATTGAACTATAAACCCCATGAATATGACATCAAAATATTGATATTTTAGTCCATATAATTCTCATGATATTCAATATTAAAGACACTCATGGATATTATATACAATAAAAATTAGAAATAAGTGGTAAATTTGGTATTTATCTCACAAATATAAAAGTGAGATGAAAATTTCATTATCACTTTTGTAATATTTTGAATCGAAATTCCCAATAAAAAATAATATTAAATAAAACATTAAATATCATTCATATATGGTTATTAATGATATAACATTTAAAAGGGTCAGAATATACACTACACAAAATAAAAAAGTGTTGAATTTTCATATGCCTCCTAGTAATAAAAGAGAGACTGCAAATCCCATAGCTCTCGTATCGACTTCCTTAGTACACATACAATCCTACTTCATAATAAGTATAGGTTTATAATAAATATATTATAGAAGCATAATTATATATATTATACAATATATTATATACTTATTATAATTTATTACCTATCTATTATAATTTCCTTGTTGAAATCATGTTTCAGAAAATAACCACTTTGATTTTGGTATAAAGATTGATTTTTTATTTAATATCATCCTATTTTTATCATGGTTTCATAATATCTAGAAAAATAATAATGAAATAATTATCATATTTATACATCAATTATAATTTGATGACCTATCATGAATAATATTTTTGATAAATGAAGTATGTTACGATCTTCTGGATAATAGGTCATATGTACACTTGAGTAACACTTCCACCTATAAACGATCATTGTTGAAAGATGGTAAGTAATATTTTCACTTACTATTATGTTGATAATATCATAAATAACATATTAATTTAACTAATATAATTATAAAAATTATCCATCTATTATGGCGATGAAAAGATATTCATATCTCTATGTTAACGCCGAAGTCCAAACCTAGATGAAAGATTTTATCATCTTTTTGGGCCTGATATGGCAAGGGAAAAATTATATATTAACTTTTAGGAATAATAAAAATTTCATTAATATAATTTTTATATCATTTATTTCAAATAAATTCATTAAATTTATCCTTATTATCTTCCATGTAAAGCATTAGTGCAAATCCAATTACATCACATTGCAAGGTGGTAGTCCTCTGTACACAAGGGTGATGTTATCGTATCATATATAGAAGAAAAAGTAAAAATTAATATATGATATAAGGAATAAAGATGTATAATTATTTTTAAAAAATTACATATATATATAACTTATATCCATCATCTCACCCAACTGTGAGAGGTGGTAATGAAAATATGAATGGCCTTGGTTCATGAGCTGGTAGTCCGTCGTACACCGGAATGATGATATCATAACCCATTTGATTTAAGTGGATATTTTTTTAGGTAATTAACATAAAATAAGACATATAAAAATGTTTAATATAATATTTTTATAACATAATAATTGTTTTATAATAATTTAAATAAGTGAATGATGAAATAAAATACAAACCTTCATTTAAGATTGTTTCCTATTCTTCAAGTAACCTTTTTAGTTTTTCATCAAGGACCCTAATTGGATAGTTTACCCAGAAATATAAATTATATAATGATATTAGGGATTCTGGGAAGTAATTTTGACTAAAATTTTCTGATCTAGAAGGTTTGTAATTTATTAATATGATAAAAGAGGGTGTAGCCTTTATATATGAGGTGAGTGGCACAATTTTAAATTGGAAAAGAAAAAGGTGTACCCATGTTTTTTACATTCTAAAAGTATAAAAAATGGAATATTTTCGTGAATTATCCATGATAATTGAAACATATATTGATATAATATATTTTTTACAAGTGTTTAAGTCATTTTAACTCCTACATTTTTAGTTTAACCCCTACAAAACGCATGTTTACCTTGATCATTGTAGTTAATTTTAACTATTTTCACTTTTTACTATGGAAAAAATTATGTTGTCCATATTACAAAATATAAATTATTATAAATAATAATATAGATTTTTTTTTCAAATTCAATTCTTATAAGAGGGAAATTTTAATTTAAAATTAATCATATAGACATGATGAAAAAGTGGCTTTTCGAAGAGAAAAGTTTCCAAAGATTACTATATCTTTGTTTTGAAAACTTAATATGAAAATGATAAAAAATAAATAAATTGGATTTATTGGTATATAATTATACTAATTTTAATTTTCAATTTATTTAAATTACAATTTAATTTATAAATAATTGAATAAAATATGCAGTTTTCCATTAAAAGTTAGTATTTTTTACTATTCATAAAAATTAAAAATTTAAGAAAATTATTAAAATTAACCCTATGAATAATTTGACATATTTATTTAAAAAAATAAAATTATTTTTCACTATTATTTTTTTAAAATTTGTGCAAATATAGTTTTAAAATAATTGTATAAAATGAAAAAAAATTCATTTTAGAAAAATTATATATTTAAATATAAAATCAGATGTATTCTTCTATACTATAAAGAAAACACATAAGATAAAAGTTATATAGTTTCCTAAATGTATAATCCACTAATTTCTATAAATTATGTTTTGTTTTTCTAGAAATTACTTATTAGAAAAAAATTCTTGTACTTTTAAATATTTTTTATTTTGGTTTATTTTTATTCGAACATAAAATAATTACTTTTATCTAAATGTGTAAACAATATGTTCTCATAATTTATTTAATCGTATTCTTACCTACCATTCCAAAAATAAGGTGATAATAAATCATAAAATAATATGACACATTTCATTTAAACTCAGTTTTCTGTATAAAATCAGAAAAAATCAGTGTTATCTACAATGGAAGATATTTTAAAGATTAAATTAATTGAGAAAATGATCACAAAATATCAAGGTTTAACATTATACTATCCTTTAAATTAATGTTCCCTCATAATTCATCACTTCTCCTAGAAAACAAGGACACATTGGCCTCATTGCATCCTTCAGATCCCAAGTAGCTTATTCAAGATATCGATTTCACCATAAAACTTTGAATAGGAATATACTATTATTTCATAAAACCTTATATATTGGATCTTGAATCTCTACCAGGAATTCCACATAATGAACATCATGCTCCACCGGTACAACCTCTTAGTCCAGTACATGTGTTGGATCAGGTATATACTTCCTTCGTAGAGATACATGGAACCCATATTGAACCTAAGAGAGGTTTTATGGATGATATAAATGAAAATATACTATCTTGATATTATCATGTACTTCAAAGGGACTGATATTCTTAGGGGTTATTTTTACCACCTATCTTTCATTGAGAAATTTATAGAAATATCTTCTCACTACCTTCAAATTCTGGATCACATCAATGATTTCTAGTATAAAATTTCTATCAATTTTTTTTCATATTTATTTGTTTATTAATGGATATGTCATTATATTACATCTCATTATCATTCTCAAGCCCCAATAGGTTAATTTCAACAACTGTATTTATATACACTATATTTGTAGAAAAGTTTACACAAAGGGCTTCCTAAAGAGTCATATGAATACTCATGTGAGATTTTTTGTTGAAATAAAACTCAACATGAGGATGGTGTTGATCTGAGCCACCTTTGAAAACCATTGATCAAGATATTAGTATAACTTATATGGTTTCAATGGTTCCTTTAGAATAATTATCTTTCTAAGGACGATACAAAGTGACTAAAATCAACATTGTATCAGGATAATATTGAATACTTCAAAAAAACATCAAGGTAAATATTAGATCTAGACTTGATATAATTGAATGTAATAACCCATGAAAACTTATCAATTATTTAATGTATATTATAGAAAGAGGATCCAGTGGTAATCCTTATATGAGAAAAATTAATTGCTCTAAATATACAAGGTGATCACATAAAACACACGATAACCTTAACATCAATGATAAGATAAACCCTAAATATTATTATAACCATTAATGGTTTTTTCACAAAGTTTAAATGAATACCTCCTTAAATAAATTTTTCGCAAAATCATATACAAAACCGATGGGTTTTACTACCATAAATGACTCCTAAAACATAATTATTATTGATAAAATATCACCTTGTAAAACCTCATAATGGGTGTTTATGACATTGAACATATGGTCAACCTTAAACTCATAAACACATTATGGTATCCATATCATTGAATTTAATCATACATGAACACATACATGCTCCAAAATTAACACAATCCAAATATGTTTCCTAATTATTATAACTAAAATTCCATTATTGAAATAATTCCAAAATATAATTAATTAATCTAAATATATACATGCATATATCCTTTCATATCATCAGTTTGAATAACATATGTGTTTTAAATGTTGATAGGATAACCCTTAGTTTAGATCATTAAGTCGGATAATTCCCTTGTTTCCCACATATAAGACATTGAATTCCATGAAAATATTTGACCATGTAACCTTCCATTCTATATAGATATAATCTTTTCTTCCATTTGAGATATCATTACTGGTTATTATTACCATGTTCGTGACATATAAGGTAATGGATCATCTTTTTTCTAGTTTTATTACAACCTAAACCTTCATTATAGTTTTTCTTCTTCTTATATTATGGTATAGAAATCTCAATGATGTTCACATTGTTATATATCCTGATATCTAATTATGCATAATATATATATATATATATATATATATATATCGTCATCATCCAATTATTTTTCTTATGTCCTATGAATTGCCCGATTGATTTAGTGTTAAAATAACTCCTTCATGTTCCAACCACTAACACTATCCATAAAGCATAATATGAGCACAAATACTATTAGTGGGAATCAAGATAATAATGTAAAATTACTTATATGACTTCTAAATCATGGTAAATTATTTCAAATATATGACACTATAGGATTAACCAAAGCTATTGGTGGTCATTATTAAAATCCTTTAAAATGGATCTAGAAGAGTTTGTGAATTTACAAAGAATATCCCCCAAGATTTTGAAAACATGTCTATGATAATACCGATTGTGATTAACCAGGTGACGATCAAGTCCATCTCAATATGAACTTTTCAGCATTATGAACTCTACATACCAATGTGAAAGAGACACATCCACTTATAGTATCTAGATAGGGATTTAATTTCTTAGAAAACACTTTATCTACCCTTTACTAAAATTCTATTACATTTTCCTATACTTTTACTCATCCTTAGAATTATTGTTAGACGTACCCCATGACATATCCTCAGAAATATCCCTAGGGATCTTGAAAATGTTTTATAATCATAGTATCCAAATTATAAAAAAAACCATTCATAATATATGAACTTTAGTGAAAAAACTTTTCATATATAGATATTACTTCATCCTAGATTAATTTTCAAAACATTATAAAAACACACACTTGAGGACCATACAAGTTTAGAGTCTTTGAATACTATGTCAATAGTCTTATAATTTAGTTAATTATCTTCAACATAACAAACAAAGACAACCCCTTTTAGTAATATTTACAAACATAACCGACTTAAAACCATTTGTCCTAACCAAGAAATTGGAAACATAAGAAAGAGTGATCTTACATGCTCTATAAGGGTAAACAAGGGATATATATAAGAATTACTCATAAAAAACGGTATAAAAACTTAATCATAACATTTTAAAATCATACCTTACCAATAAAATATCATAATATTGAGTCATGGAACAAATGATTAATTTTCACTTGATAAGAATCATAAGGGAATCAAAGATCATGATACCTGAGAGTATAGTATTTTCATAAGAAAAATATTTTCGGCATACACAAAATAATAGAAAATAATTTACACAATAGCTTATGATCATTTCAATGGATATCATAGGTTAAAGGATTCACTCCCAAAACCATTAGTTGTAACTGTTCACTCCCAAGATAATCATATTGAAAATTGTCCCTTTCCGAACCAAGTTAACTCTTTATTATAGTCCTATATATCTTTTGAGATATAAATCATTACACAATGCATTGGAGGGAGATACAGGTCCCACCAATCACATTATTAAAATTATACTTATGTGTTATACAACATCATAAAACATTCATCATATCATAACCCATGAAATAAAATGGGTTTCATTATCATTTCATCATATCATAACCTGTGGATATGATATTTGATCTATAATCATTTCATATTTTCTTCATAGTATAATCAGTTGAGAAATTCGTGGGTTTTATAAGAATTTTATTATGTTATAATTGGTGGAATTGAAGAAGGCTTCCTAAACATGATTAAATAGAAAACATTTATTTAAACAATAAGAATGGTATCATTGTTTCATATCCTGAGAAATTAATAAATTACATCCACCAATTTCATCTTATATGAAAAATTATTTTGAATGATAAATCACTTAGGGAATTCCATGATGAAGATAATTTTTCTTTTAAAAATCCCTTTTTAAAAAAATTAATTCATTAATTATTTTAAAAATCCTATACTATAAACATAAAACCAAACAATTATAGTGTAATTTCCAATAAAAATAATGTTCATGATGGTGGGTCATTTCATTCATAAAATACATGTTAAAATAGAGATTCCTTTAACAATTTTGATAACATCCTATTGATAAGTGTTTAAAAAAATGACATGGGATTCCATTATTTTTTCCAAAGGTTAAATCATGGGTAAAAATTTATTTAATAAATCATTTTTACAGTTTTTATAAAAAAAAATAAACATTTATAGAAAACATGGTTTTGGAATAAAAATTGGTTTTGAACTGAAGAGATAAACAAATATGATTTTTTTCTTTAAACTATCCATTTGAACTCATGATTATATAAAGATAATAAAATGAAGGAAAAATATATATTATCTTGTCAAAACTATATGAGAGTAAAATTAATGTGTTTTTTGAGATATTTATAATAATATTTCTTTCCTAAAAAACATAATAATAAACAATCTTGATAAATAATGAGATTGTAAAATAAAATCATTACCACTTTTGTAACATTTAATTTTCTAGTATAATGAATGAATAATATTAAACTAAAGAAAATATATAATAATAATAAATTAATTAATTATATTCCATGAAAATGAGGCTATATGTATATATTATAAAATAATATAAGATTATAACATAAAATATGTCTTATGAAATGAAAATTGAGAAACAATTCATTACCGCCTGAGTATCTTTTGATCCATAAGAAAAAAGAAAGAGATAAAAACTACATATTGAATAAAAATAATTATCATGATAATGGATATAAAATAATTTTATGGATAGTATGTGCACAACATATAATAAAAAATTGTGATTATGGAATGTATCTCAATGATATAAAATCAAAACCAGAAATCCACATTACCACCATAGTGATCTTTGAAATCGTAATCCCAAATAAAAAAAATTAAAAAAACATTAAATATTTTTAAAATAACTATAATAATGATATAAAATAAATATGGTAAATTCTATAAACCACACAAAAAAAAAGGATTTGGGAATTTATATAATTCTTGGATAAATAAAAAGAGAGTCTAAAAATCCATTACCACGAGTCACGACTTCCATTCGTACACATTTAAACCTCTTGTGTAAAAAATATATTTTTATTATAATTATATATATATTATAAAATATATGATTTACTTATGACTAATTATAAGCTTTTTTGTTCCTAATTCGTTTTTAAAGTCACCTTTTGATTAGTAACAGTTTTGTTTTTCAAATATGTTTTCAATTATTACTTTATATCTTATTAAATTTATCATGGTCCAATAGTGTCTAAAATAATAATCATGAAATATTTATAATATATATATATATAAATTATTCTTTTAATAAAAATCATGATACATCACTACACCAAAATTAGGTTTTAGCGGCGATTTTGTGGCGACGGTTCACAAAACCACCGCTAAACATTTCACTAAAATGGTTTCGCAGCGGTTTATTATAAACTATCGTGAAACCCTCCATATTTTTTTACGCCGTCGACCATTCCCCCCTACCCTGACCCCACTTTTTCCCCCGACCCCCCGTGACCCCAGGTGACCCCGCGACCTCGGCGACCCCCCGCGACCTCCCGATGACCCTGCGCGACCCTGCGACCATGTCGACCCCTTCCACGGTGACCCACGACCCCGTAGCGACTCCCTCTTCACATCCAAGGTGATTTTTAGCGTATTTTTCCACTTCCCCATTTCTCTCTTACCCTTATGTATTTCTTGGTTTCCTTTTAGGTCTTAGCCAGACCCTAGATGTTAGGGTTGATGTTTAGTTCATTTTTCTTTGGATCTAGGGTGTGTGGTCGGTATATGGGGCCTTGTTCTCCCTCCTATTGAAGTTTCATTTCATTCAAACACAATTAGTTGTCATTTCCATGGCTTTTCTTTCTAATTCAATACATATGATCCTTGGGTGTTACTAAATAATTTTTAAAACATGATTTGCACCTTGTTAATGTACTTTGTTAAATTATTATGGTATTTTATTGGTGATATGATTTTTTAAAAATATCTTTCAAAGTGAATCTTAAATTATGCCTATGTTTTCTTATGCCTAATGTGTATGGTTAAATTTTAATTGTTCTTTAATAGAGAAATTGTATGATTTGGATGGTTCTTTACCTTATTAATGTTTTATTTAATTGATTGTATGCTGTTTGGCATTTGTTATGTGGAACATGGTGATTTTTATAGTATGGTTAAAGTGTTTTTTGGAAAGCTCTCTTAGTTTTTAAAGATAATTGTTGGTCCTTTGAAAATTATATGAAATGGATGAGTTTGGTTTGAAAGAAAAGTGATGATTCTAAAAATATTTTTGGGTGTCTCATCAATGTTAAAGGGTTTCATTGGATTTTAGAACATCCATGGGTTAATAGAGGATGGTGGTGAACTTGAGGTCACATGGGGATTGCGGTAGTGGTTTGGTTTTGTTTTGGTGTGTTCAATGACATCACTTTATGATGCATCTCTTATTGCATATTTTTGTATTCTGTTAAAATAATATGCACTATCATATTCAAGGAACATAAGTGTTATCTTACACATTCCTTGTTGATGGGCCTATAGGGTATACCATGAATTTTTCTAGGGTTGAGTGGTGATTTCTAGTAGGTTTATGTCTTTTGAATTTATCCATAATATTTCCCTTAGTAGTGAATTGTAAAGGGCTTAGGGGGGAGAATATTTGATATTTCGTAGTTCCCCCTTTGAATGTTTTGAACCTGAATTTTTTTTCCTTTCGAATTTTCAGATGATCAAAATGATTCTATATCTATACAAGGAAAATATCTTGTCAGTGGAGACTCGATTTTTCCAATGTCACCTATTATGGGTTTTTGACGTCAAGAGTTCCAATTATCTTTACGTTAGTACCTTATGGAATTTTAAGGTGTACAAATGTATTTTATGTCTAAGTTCAAACATTGTAGACCAATGTGTGGTTGAGGCTTAACATTATAAAGATTTAATGAAAGTATGAGGTTTTCTCTATAGAAGTAAGTTTAAGGTAATCCCAAGTAAGATTAAGAGCCTAATACTAATAAAAAAAGACTCAATTATGGGTTCACATTGATTAAATTTATATTTATTAGACAAAACATTATAGGAGTTATAGTTTTATAGCTTAGACCACAGAGGTGAGGTTGTATATTCAACATAGAAGAAAAACTGTCCCTACCTACTTTTTTTCCCCATACCAATTCATTATACCCCTAATATGGGAGTATTCACTTTGTTTAAGGATTTTTATACTCAGACCATGAATTTTGAGTTACTATATTTCATAAAAATGGAAAATCAAACATGACCTGAATTTGTTAGGGGTGTAAATCAGTATAAACAACCACAAATAGAGTTGAAGACAATTTATGGTCTTTAGAATCAGACCCAGAAGTTGAACACCAGGATTCTCACTATGGTATTCTCAAACATGTTAGAAAAGATCTTCATAAGTTCTGAACTAGTGTCACTTACTAAATATTTTAAATTTATTATGATTGAATTAAGTATAATAGTTTGTGTTCATGATGAAAATTAAATTCTAAATAATTACATCAAATTAACTGAGCTTAGGACATGAAATATACATAAATGTTTGAAGAAAAAATTAGACATGTCTTTTATATTATATCAAATCCAAATTTTATGGTTTACATTATTTTTTTAATATGGGTTGTTTGAAATATTGAAGATAAAATTTTATAGTACTAAACACAAAACATATTTAAGTGAAAATGACATACATCATTCATTAGTTTTTAAAAGATATTTTAATGAGAACCCCACTATGGAAATCCAAGTGGATGAATTAAAATTTCACAACCTAATGATATAATGAATAACAATGGTCTCTACAAATTCAAAGAAATAAGAAACAGTATAATATTCAATGGGAGAGGTAAATTCAAATAGATAGTGAAAAGATTGAAAACATAAAGAGAAATTAAATATGACCAATTTTCATGAACTGCCCTAGGCTACCCATAATCCAGGTACCCAAGCTAGCCTGCGATAAGTCTCAAAGGGTGTTATATAATGGCTAAATATTTCTAGTAATGTCATTGTACTAATGGTATGGAAATCGTGCATCTTTGGTGTGTTCAATGACATCACATTCAATGAGGTGTTGTTTGAGGAAACATAAATGTGTGAGCTACAGTGTTATGATAAGAGTGTAACCCGATATTCTTATTGCTCTTCAATGTGGTGTTGATGTTGTCTCCTAGGGACCAGACTTGTTCAGTTTGTCTGGGAATTCTAAGTAAGTGGTAAATGTGATCAATTTATCATCTTTATTATATTATGCATACTTTATGATCAATGGGTCATCATTATTATATTATGTTTCTGTAATATTACACTATCATATATATGAATCTCTTTCTATATTTCGTAGTAACTATGTGTTTTAATATTTCTATTGTTGTGTAGGAACAATGTGATATATATAGATAAAAGTTGGATCACATTACCGAGGAACACACCTCATTATGTTAAGGGTTTGAATGAGTTTATATATTTTTCAATTTCTAATCGATCTGTTGAAGGGAGAATAAAATGTCCATGTCCTAAATGTAAATTTATAACATGGTTGAAGAGAGATGAGGTTTATGAGC
Organism: Viscum album; assembly: GCA_963277665.1. Taxonomy (NCBI): domain Eukaryota; kingdom Viridiplantae; phylum Streptophyta; class Magnoliopsida; order Santalales; family Viscaceae; genus Viscum; species Viscum album. The sequence goes on from OY728131.1 coordinate 1,945,968,151, forward strand.
ATTTAATACTTACCCATTCCAAGGTCAATATTTGTGTTGGATTTCTCATGGAGAATCGAACGTTACAGAAAGATTGAGCACTGATGTTAATCCGCAGAATGAGGTCCCATGTTCATTGAAAATGGAAAATGAAATGTAAAACCTAATAAATGATGCATTCGGCACTGAAAGACACCATTATCTGCATCAAAACATATCAGAACAACCAGAAGAGGGTGCTATAAATTGCAACGTGACAAGTGATGTTTTTGAGACTGTAACACAGGCAGGTCAAGATTTTAATATATCATTGGATCCTCCTCTTGATTCTGTGGAGCCAAATGTAAGAGAAAAATTCACTGAGGAAAATGTGTTTCATGATTTAGTTGATGATGGAAATCAAGAGTTGTGTAGTGGGTGTTTGAAATATTCAAAGCTTTCATTTCTGCTGAAATTTTACCATATCAAATGTCTATGTGGAATTAAAAATAAGGAAATATCCATGATATTGGAATTGATCCATGAGGAATTTCCAGAAGTAAAAATCCCATAATCATTTTATGATATGAAAAATGTTGTTAACAAGCTTGGTCTGAATTATACAAAAATACATGCGCGCCTAATGATTGTTTGCTTTATTGGGGGGAGGATTCAAGTAGACAGAATTGCAAGAAATGTTCTTCTTCTAGATGGCATGAAAAGGGTGATGTTGAAAGTCTAAATAAACATAATTTCATGGAGATGATGAAAAGGAGTACACCTGCAAAGTTTTTGCGGTACATTCCTTTGAATCCTCGATTTCAAAGATTATTCATGTCATCGAAAACCACCGAACACATGAAGTGGCATTCTGTAGATAATAACAATAATGGGTTAATGAGACATCCACAAGATTCCCAATCGTGGAAGACATTTCATTCATTACATCTCTATTTTTCAACTGATCCTAGGAATGTTCGATTAGGATTGGCTGCCTATGGATTCAACCCATTTGGGACTTTGAGTACAAATTATAGCATTTGGCCAATTGTTTTGATCCCTTATAATCTACCTCTGTGGATATTTATGCAACATACATCATTTATCCTTTTGATGATTATTCCTAGAAAACAAATGCCTGGAAATGATATTGATGTATACTTGCAGCCTTTGATTGAAGAATTGCAGGAGTTATGGAGCAACTGTGTTGAGACATTTGATGCTTCTTCTAAAACAATGTTCAAAATGCATGCTGATTTAATATGGACCATTAGTGACTTCCATGGGCTTGGGAATTTATCTTATTGAAACACTTAAATGGGTTTTTCTTTTTCCATTTTTAACTTTTATTTTGAGCCCAAACGGCTACCTCACAGTAGAAAATGGTGCTTCTTGTGTCATCTATGATTTCTCGATGCATCTCATAGATTTCGTCTGAACAGATCAAAATTTAATGGTTGCATTGATCATAGACCACCTCCAAAGTTGTTAAATGGTTTTGAAATATTGGCACATCTTGAATTTGTTGAAACAAAATTTGGTAAGGTTTATCATTTGAATGATAGCAGAAAACGGGTCCGAAGTGCATCATCAAGCGAAACCGGAACACAACAATGGATGAAAAAAAGTATATTCTTCAAACTTCCGTATTAGGAATTTAATTTATTGAGGAATAATCTTTATGTGATGCATATTGAGAAGAATGTCTGTGGCAATTTGATTTTTACATTGCTTAATGAGCATTGAATGTCGAAATATCATCTCAATGATCCCAAAGACTTACAAGCAATGAACATAAAACACGATCTATGGACAAATGAGAATGAAAAGTATCCTCCAGCAATTTTTGCAATGAAAAATATGGATAAAGATACATTCCTTCGAATGTTAAAGAATGTTAAGGTATCTGATGGGTATTAAAGTAACATCTCGAGGAGTGTTGACCTGAAGAATCGTAAGTTACATGGATTGAAGATCCACGATTCACATATTCTGTTACAACAATTACTACCATTGGAATTGCATAAATTATTACCTAAAAAAATTACTGCTGTTGTACTCCAGTTCTGCACATTTTTCAAAAAACTATGTGAGAAATCCATATATCCATTTCAGCTTGACAGCCTCTAGGAGAGGTTTGTATTGACCCTCTGCGCAATGGAGATGATCTTTCCTCCGTCCTTTTTTACTGTAATCATGAATTTAACTATGCATTTGGTATAGGAAGCTAAATTATGAGGCCTTGTTCATTATCGATGGATGTATCTAATTGGGAGGTACTTTATTTATATGGTTTCCAGTTAAGTAGAAAAAATTTTGTACTTAATTAAATGCATAATTATGTTTATTTTATTTCACAGATATCTTTGGCATTTGAAATCATACGTGAGAAATAAATCTAAACCAGAAGGCTCGATTGCTGAAGGCTATGTGGCTGAGGAGTGTCTTAACTTTTGTTCTCAATACTAGGATGATATTGAGACAAGATTTAATTGAGTTGGATGGGTTGAAAACACATTGAATCAATCTCAAATACATCAGAAATCCAAAATACTTCCTGCTATTGGCTGATTAGTTGGGAGGACCTCAAATGTGACATTGACTGAATTGGAATTATTACAGGCACATAGATATGTGCTGCTGAATAGTGAAATTGCAGATCCATTTATTGAAGAGTTGAGGATACAAACAAAGAGACGAATGAGAGGCAGAACATGAAATGATAAAGATATAACGGAAGCTGTTAATAAAGAGATTTTAGAATGGTTTGCACGAAGTGTAAGTTTATAAATATTGCAATAAATACGAATATTAGTTTGACGCATACATTTTGTAAATATAATGAAATATATTTCTTTTTTCAGATCATGAATACTGATACTCGAGTAGAGGTTTCAAAATATTTGATGTTTCTTGCTAGAGGTCCCATAAAAGAAGTTATAAAGTACGACGCTTATAATGTGAATGGCTTTAGATTTTGTACAGTCGATCGTGAAGTGGGTTTGAGAACACAGAATAGTTTTATATTTACATATGATGAAGTGGAATACTATAGAAAGATGCATGATATTATTCAATTAAACTACCATAAAAATTTTTTAGTTCTTTTATTCCAATGGAAATGGGTCGATATTATCATAGGTGTTAAAAGAGATTCCTTGCAATTTACTTCTATTAAATTCTCTCTCTTGATGGATGTTGGTGATTGTGAACTGCATGATCCATATATCTTAGCATCGTATGAAAAAATGGTATATTATGTAAATGATGTTTCCGATGAAGGGTGGAGTGTAGTTTCTCACGTAATACAAATAGATTTATATAATATGGGAGATGAAGTGGAAAATATTACCTCTGAAAATGAATTTAATCTACAATAGGAAGAAGGATTATTCTTCCATAATGATATTGAAAATATTAGTCTAGAAAGGATGAATGATATGGATGAAGCAATGGAGCAGGAAACCAACATGATTGGATGGGAAAATCATTGTATGTACAATTATTTATTTATTCAGTAACCACTTGTTTGATTTCTGTAGTCATTCATTATCATTGTTATATATATTATTTCTGTTATTACTCCATCTATTATCATTTTTAATTTTTTTTCTCCATAATTTTTTTGAAATATATATTCTGAACTTAATTTTAATTTATAAAGTGATAGGAATTCCAAGGAAGAAGCGGTACATTATTTCATCGAGTTTTGTGATAGATAACAATCCATCTGGCTCCCTCCCCACGACATCTGAGGTACCAGATGCCGAAACCCCTGCACCATCTCCCCCTGCATCATCTCTCACACCATCTATGGATGTCCGAGTAGAGGCTGAGTCATTGACTCCCCCTTAAGGAGCCTTAGCAGTGGGGCAGTGACGCGACCCGTCCAGTTCATCCCGGACATACTAGAGTGTCACTCTCATAGGTACAAATTTAAATTAAATAAATTTATTTCATTTTTTTTATACTAATTTATTTCTCATTGAAGATGAAAAAAATTAAACCGTGGAGGAAATCATCAAAATTTCAGATGTTTGGAATTTTAATGGTGAAAAGATTGTTGTGCCATTTGATTCTTATGGGGTCCCTACGGATGATGTGACAGGGTTACTTGGCCAGATTCTAGGCCAGCTGGTAGCGGAGCCCATTTCCCTTCCCATTTCATATGACGATTGGAGACATATGCCTCCAAGCTGGAAACATGAAGTGTTTGATTCTAAAATCATGGTATATTTATTACATTATGGTTTAATTGAATGTCATGTTACTAATATGCTGAAAATGAATTTCTGTATACAGATGTTCTTCTACATTACCATTGCTGATGTGATAGAATGGAAGTGGACGTTGAAAAATCTAGGTAAGAAGTGGAATGATTTTAAATGGAGATTGTGGTGTGAAGTCAACGATGCTTCATTGATTGCGCTGCAAATATATGAGAAGCTACCCAGTGGGGTACCGAAAGCGCAATGGAAAGGGTTTGTTGACAAGCATTGGGATCAGAAGCGGATGGTATTGAAATATATATATTATAATATAATCCTCATTTTATATTTTTACATGTATATGAAAAGGACATGAAATTCAATACTTCAGTATTAAATTGCTTTTTATTTATTTCAGGATCTCTCAAGACAGAATGCATCAAACCGAGCGAAGCAAGTCATCCCCCACACTACGGGCTCAAAAAGTTTTTCTAGAAGTCGAATGACATTGGTAATCTTTTAGTTAGATTAAATATTTATAAGACAATATTATCTCTTTAATATATTGAATTGTTGATATATCTTTGATTAATGCAGTCACATAGTTTAGGCCATGAAGCATCCAGAACTGAACTGTGGTTGGATGTTCACAAGAAATCAGATGGATGTTTTGTTAATGAGCCTACTAAAGAAGCTGGTGTATGGAGTCAATTTTTTATCATAATAACTTATTATTAGTTTCTAATGTGTTAATATTTATTGATATTTGATTTATAGGTCAATATTAAAGAGCTATGGGATGCCAATCCTACGAATTCCTACTCTGTCTCCCAGGACGACTCGGTTGCTAAAGTCCTTGGGAATGAGGATCCTGGGAGAGTGCGGAGGATGGGATTGGGACCCGTGCCATCTGAGGTTTTTAGTAGGCCACCGGGGATAGCTGCTGCATCTACACCTGACTTTTGTCAGCCCATACCCAGAGATGAAAAAAAAAATATATTGTTTCTTTACGAAACACAGTTCACCAGCAAGGGGATCAGATATCTGCATTGCAGAAAGTGTTGACTGAAATACGTTAGTAGATGAGTAGATATGCCCCCAGTTGGAGTGCATCGATTGGTGGTATGCATGTAAATCACAGAAAATCAAAATCATTTAGTTTTCTAATATTCAATGGTTTTATGTTTTAATATAAATATGCATCCATATTTAATTTTCAATATAATGTTCTTACAGGTGACATCACGAAGTGGAAATGAAGGTGGAGAGGGTGATGATGCATCATCGGACCTTGAGTATTTGTATTGTTGATGTGTTGAAAAAAAATGGAAACAATTGATTTGTATATGTAACATTTGTGGCAAATAGATTCCACCACACATTTTCATGTCCTAAAATTTCCTTGATTTCTCATGTTTCTTTTTATGCATTTTATTTATTTCTGATGTTTCTATTTATGTCTTCATTTCTCAAGTGTGGTATATATCATTACATTTAGGTCTATATTTGAATTGGTAGTTGAGATTTTGGATGACTAGGACTTAAACCCATTGTTGATGAGGGTGAAACAATTGCATGTAGTAGAGTTTGATACAACAATAGTTATGAATATACCATTAGAATGGACATTTTATGACTTTTATGAAAGGTCATGTTGTTAAGCATTGTTCTAGATGGGCATTGGGAAGGAAGGTGCTCTTGGCCCAGAGTTAGTGCAGAGCACAACATAGAATTTTGATATCATGCAAGATATGATGAATGCAGCTCTGGATAGGAAGATGTCAAATGTTGATCATATGAGGAGACCATTAGAGTTCATGGTTATAGAACATGTTTTCTTTATGGTTTCCCATATACATGGGTATAAAATGTTTAGTATGGTTAGAAATATTTCTTTCACGTTCATTATACCTTTCTATGTGTTTGGGAGAGTTGGTGTGGTGGCATATCAGCTAGAATTTTCAACTCATTTGTGGAGGATTCATGATGTTCTCCAAGACACCGAGATCTATCAGAATCTACATGATACATATCATGTCTGATACATGGGATAACCGGATGTGGAGAATGATGCAATGTTCCTTGAAAAACTTTTAATAATTGAGGATCATAGGGATAAAGTGCTTTGTGGATGGATGATTCATTTGGATCATGTGTTGTGGAGAAATGTTTTCTATGAGGATAGTACTAGGGACTGAGAAGTTAATATGCGTTCCTAGTATACTAATCTGTATTGAGTAGATGGTCTGAGCATTACTTTGATGTTTTAATTTTTTAATTTCCATTGAAGTGATATCTGACCTTGTTTTGCAATAAGATATGTTGTGATCCATTTTTTCTTTGAATGTGTATGAAATATCCTGACATTTGGGAAGGGAGGACCTAATTCTTAAGGAAGACGAATTATTGTGGGTGTTATTAATCTTGTGTGGGTGAGTCAGTGCCTCCCCATACATGTAGTATCCTGAAATTGAGGAAGGAGCTCTCTAATCCATGTGTCTAGATGGTGTGACCATCAGTGACTCAGGGATTTGGTGTCGGTGAGTCAAGGGTGTCAGTGTTTATGAGTCATGGGCTTCAGTGTTAGTGCCATGGTGTCAGTTCTAGGGCATCGATACAAGGGTGTTGCTCACATGGAATAAGTTCTAGGGCATTGATGCTAGGGTGTTGGTTCCAGGGTGAAAATCTCATGGAATCAGTGATAGAGTATCAATGATCCACCCATTAGTGACTCATTTTATGTTTTCCCCAGACATCCCAGTCTCTCCCTTATGATTTTCTTTTAACAAAAATTATTTTACCTATTGAGTTTGACTTTGCATAATTTTTTTCCATTGTATTCAAGGAGAATTATTAATTCTCTAAACCTTAATCACCCTTATATATGGAAAAACCAAATTAAATATATGTGTTGTTGACCACAACACGTATTTCAAGTATTTTGAAGCAATATCTCTAATTTTATTGTTATATGTTTTCAAAAAACCATGTTTTATGCTATGTATGGGTGTTTTTAAGAGTTTTTTGAAGGATATTTTGTATATATTTAATTTCATAATGTCCTCAAAGATTTGAGATATTCAAATAGAATGGTCAATCCATGATCTGTTTTATCCAGCACATTGAAATTATATCCCTTGTTATAAGGATCTAACTCATTCTTAAGCCAAGATACTCTAATTTCCAATGGATTCTTTTCCTTCTCCCAAGGTGTGGAAAGAGTCCTTCCTCCTTCGAAGAGACATTCCCTGTAACACCCGAGATTTTTATGAGTAATATTTTGTTTTTATGTTATATTTATATCATCAAAGTAATCTTTCACTACACACTATCTTGGCTTACTTTACACGCAATCGCGACCTTCGTCGATTGCTTGCGTCGTACGTAATACCGAGTTTCACTAAACAACGATATGCTATTAAAATATTATTAAAACTAGCCGTTATGAATAGTAATAACCACTTTTTGAAATTTTATAAATTTTATTTTTCAAAATGCACTTCATTTTTGGATTCGGAATATCGAAATTAGCCTAGGGTGAAATTTTGGTATTTTTCTGAAAACTTTCAATTTTTGATGAATAGTGAAACCACTAAGTGGTAGGTTAAAAACTGAATTTTGCATAAAACCTAATTTTACCGCTTCTTTGAATGGAATTTCGAAAATCTGACAGACACGGTTGATATCAGTAAGTAAAATGTGGTTCAATGAGATAAAAATAATTTTTTGGTGAATAGTAACTTTTTACTTTTTTTACCGCGGTTAATAGTAAATAGGGTAACTAAGGGTAAATATGAAATTAATATTACCCTAACACATGTCCTAATTCTATTGGATAAGTTTAATTCTACCAAAAACAACCTTATGAATATAATATGACCATTTAGGTCCACTTGGATTAGATTATGACATTTAATATTATTTTATATAATGAATAGTTAAATAGTTAAAATCAATGTTTAATAAAGAAAACATTTTTAATATGGGTTTATACATAAGATAAATTCGATTATAAATATTCATTAGAAAGAAAAAAATATTTACTACATATTGATATTTTATTTATAATTTTTAGACTTTAAATAAATTAATTTATTTATGATACAACGATGATGCAGTAATTACCCTTTTAAGGAAATGTTAACATAATTGATGTTATAAATGCCCAAATAAATGTAATTTGAGACGTTTTATGAATTCCAATAATTTTCTAGGTTACTATGATATATTAGTGTTGATTTAATCAAATTGGTTCGAACATATAATTCTGTTATGACTTTCACAAAAAATCATATATCAAATAGTGGAAAAATTGACACAAAATAGTTTTTAAATCAAATATTATATTATTAATTGTTATTTTATTCCTAAAAATCTAAGGTTCGGCCAAATGACTTAGATAAGGATATATATATTAATAATAAACAACTTGGGGTTCGTTTGGCATGTTATAGTAAGTGTATTAACCATATAGTGTAAGAAAACAAAAAGACACGATAAAAGTTAAATTATTTAACTTAGAGTTAAATCCAATTGATAACGTTACAATAATAACCTAAACTTGTCTAAATCCTATTGGCTGATACGATTTCGACCCATCCCCACTTTACCTTCGAAATAAGACCCTTTGGAACAATTATAAACCGATTTTGACTTTAATATAAAATAATATTTTGAGATATTCCTAAGGTGCCCCTCTCCTCCCTTATAAAAGGGGACGTCATCCCCCTCCTCCTCACACATATTTGAGCACTCAAGCTCGGCCAAACCCTGCCAAAATCCCTTCTCCACTTCCCTAGAATAATCCTAGAGGTCCTGGTTATCTTCAAAGACCAATCATAGTTCCTAAGTGGAGGATTCAAAGAGGCGTTTCAAAGAAGAGGTAATTTCCATTACCTATCTTTTCAATTTCTTTCTTCTTCAACATCTTCTTCGTTAGTTGTTTCATGATAAAGTAATAACATAAGTATTACATACATACTGATATGTTACTATAAATATCAAACAACCCTAATTCACCTTCTATCCATCCTACGGAAAAATGAAATCACCGCGCGTGCGTACGTACGGAATACCGTCTCCACGCCGTGGTGTAATCTATTTTCCACCATCACCTTAAAAGGATGGGTATACTGGTGTAATGAGTAACTATATATGATTATTATAAAGTTATATTGATACTGAAATAGTATAAATACACTTAAATACAATTCCACGATCATGGGAACAATATCTTCGCTCGTGCGTACGCACAGAATACCGTCTCCATGATGTGATGCGACATGTTCTACATGATCATCATTACATATTAATTATATAAATGAATTGAATGAATAAATATGATATTTGTTAAAATAATACCATTCTGGATATAAGGTATCTATAACCTTAAAAGAAGAATAAGAATTTATTCGGCAAAACACGCATAAGAACAAAAGGCAATAAAGACCCGAGTAACAAGTAACAATGAAATATTACTAATAAGAAGCTATGAATATGACCATATATGATATCATATCAATATTTAGGATTCTGGAATAAGTCAATAACATTATTTAAACCATTATAAAGGAGCTTTGGATACGTACAAAGCAAATCGGACCTACGGTAAGGGAAATATCACAATCTCATTTTTATCCGAGATTGTTTATTCGTAAGTATTTACTGGGGTGTATTTTATCATCCACATCCATGTTCCCTCAATATGTAATATTGTTTCCATCCAATTACAATATATTAAATCCAATTTTACCCTTCAGTGAGGTTTTAGTAAAGAATATGAAAGGAATCTTTTGTCATTTTTTTGTACGGGGTACTTTTTGACTTTTCTGACAAAAGTACGAAGAGTGTTTTTTTAACTTATAGGACATTAATGGATTTTTAAAACATTATTTCCAAGAAGCTTCCATTATAAGTTTTCATGTTTATTTTTAATCAACTTCTTTTAGTTTATAATTTTATGACATATTAAGAAAAGAAAAGTTTTTTTGAAGAAGAAAGGATATTTTCCTCAAGAATGGAGTTCAAGTGTTTTATCAAAATTATTTTCCATATAAGATAATAAAGGGCTCTATTTTTATCCCTATTATTACATTGATTTGATTATGTTGTGAGGGAATTATTTTTATGAAGTCATTTACCTTATATGATTTGTTTTATGATGTCATGATGTTTCAAGAATCCCATTTTTGTTACATGTGTTATACGATGATGTATGATTTATGTTTTATGTGGAACACATAAGAAAGGATTCATTATAAGATGGGTGGGACCTATATCTCCCTCCGATACATTGGGTAAAGATTTATATCTCATGATATAGACAGGGCTGGAATGGTAGGTTATACAGGTTCAGTGAAACAGGACTAGAACGAGGGTGACTCGGTTCAGATAGGGACTTTGTCCACTAAGATAGTCTTGGAAATGAGTCATGACTAACAAGAAATGATTTTCCATGATTATGTGTGCACGCCACAAAGTTTCACGTTTTATGTTATGATTATAGGGATCTCATTTTCACTTCTATGATTTATTCCTTGTTAAGATATTATGATCTCTTTTGCAGGTTATGATTTTCAAAAAGATATGATATGATTTTTATTTACTTTATTTGCCCTTTCTGAGCATTTGAGCTCACCCTTTTTTTGTATGTTTTCTTTTCCCCAGGTCAGGAAGATGGATATTAAGTAGAATATGCTAAAAGGGACCATAGATATGATGAAATAAATGGGAGACACTGTAGAAGATTTATGAACCAGTTGTTTATGTTTCCCAGTTTCTAAAGACACTGTACCTATACAGTCATTTGTGGTTTTGATGTATGTTGTAATAAGTGTGATTCAATTTTGAAGTATTAACAATGTATGTAAAGTATGGTTCGTTATAGTTGGTATCAGAGGAAAGGTATAGTCAACCTTTGGAAACTAGGACGTGAAAGCCTTAGTAAGAACCCTAAGGATAAGTCTAAGAATTGAACACAATATTAGTGTTTTAGAAATGGCCATGAATAACCTAGGATAAGACCTTAAGCGTGAAAATTTTATTCTTTATTTATGTGGTTTTCCTATTATAATTAGTGTTGCTCACACTATTCTTCTTGGTTTTAGTCAATGGCTGGAACCCGAAGGAACCGTGTTAATGTGGAATGCGATGGGCAATGCAATGATTGTCCCCCTGAGCAACCTAATGATATGGGAGCTGGAATGCAAAATATTGTACCCATGCTCACACAACTTTCTCAAGATATTAATCATGAAGGTCTTCCAAATGAGCAAAGGAAGGAGCAACATTCTGTTGAATCCTTCATGAGGCAGTGTCCACCATCTTTCAGCGGGTCTACTGATCCATTAGTTGCTGAACAATGGAGTAGTACTAATGAAAAGATATTTTCAGTTCTTCAATGTTCTGAACATGATAAAGTTATCCTAACAGTGTATCGTTTGGAAGGATATGCTGATCAATGGTGGAATCTTATTATGAATACGAGGTAAAGGGATGAAATTGAGTCCATGTAATGGGACGAGTTCAAGAACTTATTTTTCAATAAGTACTTCCCTCGTATTCTCCGAAAAAAGATGGAGAAAGAGTTTCTTGAACTGAAGTAAAGGGATGATGAATCTGTTGGTACCTATGAAGCAAATTTTACAAGACTTGCAAGGTATACTTTTGGTATTATTATCCAACCTGAGAGTAAGATCGATCGATTCTTTAGTGGCAAAAAACCAAGTCTTCGAAGGGCGTTAGCCATAAGGGACTTCAATAGCTATGAGGAAATCGTTCGATGTGCTCTCAAAGTCGAGATGGAGATTGGAGTAACCCATCAGTCATATGGGTTTGATAAGAAGAGGAAAATGGAATTCAAAGGAAAATCTAAAGAGCACACTGAAAAGAAGATGAGCTTTCCCTTATGCTCAAAGTGTGGAATGAAACATGGAGGGAGTTGTCTTAAAGGGACAAGTAAATGTTTCAAATGTGGAAAGGAAGGTCATCGGGCATTTGAATGCGGAGATAATGGGAAGAAGATGTCTAATGATGCAAACAAAGGAAGGGATACACAGAATGAACCTACTACACTTCAATGTTTCAAGTGAAAGGAGATGGGGCATTATGCCAATCAATTCTCAAATCCAAGGGTTGATGATGATGGTTGACGTCAACAAAATCTTAAGGCTAAAGACAAAGGAAAGTCACATGAAATTTCTATCAGCGATGTTGAGTACGACAACGAAGTGGTGAAAGGTACACTTACCATCAACTCTAAAGTAGAAAATGTTTTATTTGATTCTGGATCCACCCACTCCTTTATTTCTGAAAAATTTTCTAAGGGTATCACTGTATTACCTCAATAATTAGATGTTGAGTTAGCTGTGACAACACCTAATGGAATAACAGTCGCATCAAAAGTTTATAAATCTTCTCCGATCGAAGTTTGTGGGAAAGTGCTTCCTGCAAATCTTGTGATCCTTCCTTTAGTGGAATTCGATGTGATTCTTGGCATGGATTGGCTTTCTTTATACGGAGCTCATATCAATTTCCAAAGAAGGGAAGTCACATTTCATATTCCAGATCAATCTATGATCGTCTATCAATGCAAGGATGAACATAACCTTCGAGTGGAAATTTCTTCCATTTTATGGGTATTGATTCTACTAAATGAAGGTTATTTATCTCAAATGGTTGGTGACAAACTCAAGATTAAGAATATGACCATCGTACGGGAGTTTGATGATGTCTTTCCGGAGGAATTACCGGGTCATCCACCAAATCGTGAAGTTGAGTTTTCAATAGAACTCGTACCGGGTGCTTTGCCTATTTCAAAGACACATTATAGAATGGCCCCAATTGAGTTGCATGAATTGAAGAAGCAACTCCAAGAGAATCTTGATAAGGGATTCATATGCCCTAGTGCGTCACCTTGGGGAGAACCTATTCTATTTGTTAAGAAGAAAGATGGATCAATGAGACTCTTCATTGATTATCGAGAACTTAACAAGATCACTATCAAGAACAAATATCCTCTCCCACGCATTGACGACTTATTTGACCAACTACGCGGAGCTCAATACTTTTCCAAGATTGATCTTCGTTCAGGGTATCATCAATTAAGGGTCAAAAGGGAGGATATACCAAAGACGTCTTTCCGTACAAAGAATGGACACTATAAATTTATAGTGATTCCATTTGGTCTTACTAATGCCCCTGCTATCTTCATGTATCTAATGAATAGAGTATTTAGAAACTATCTTGATCAATTTTTGGTAGTCTTTATAGACGATATTCTTGTCTATTCAAAAAGCAAGGAAGAGCATGAAGATCACTTGATAATTATATTGATGACCCTGAGAAAGGATAAGCATTATGCCAAATTTACCAAGTGTGAATTTTGGCTTCAAAAAGTTGCATTTTCGGGTCACATAATTTCAAAAGAGGGGATATCTGTGGATCCAGCAAAAACAGAGGTTATCGAAAGATGGTCGAGACCAACAACAGTAACTGAGATCCGAAGATTTCTTGGTTTGGCTGGATATTATCGACGTTTTGTAAAAGATTTTTCACTATTATCTAATCCACTCACCAAGTTGACTCAGAAAGGAGTTAAGTTTGTTTGGACAGAGGAATGTGAAGAGAATTTCAAGGAGTTGAAAAGAAGGTTATCCAGTGAAACTGTGCTCACACTGCCTTGTAGTGGAAAAAGGTTTGTGATCTACAGTGATGCATCCAAGATGGGATTGGGGTGTGTTCTTATGAAAAATGATATGGTGATAGCTTATGCCTCACGACAGTTGAAAATACATGAGAAAAATTACCCAACTCATGATTTGGATTTAGCTGCAGTAATCTTTGCATTAAAGATTTGGAGGCATTACCTTTATGGTGAAAGGTGTGATATTTATACTGATCATAAAAGTTTAAAGTATATTTTCACACAAAAGGAGCTGAATATGCGTCAAAGAAGATGGTTGGAACTGATTAAGGATTATGAATGATCAATCCATTACCAGCCTAGGAAAGAAAACAAGGTGGAAGATGCATTAAGTCGACAAGACCATGCTAGTTTATCCCTGATGAGGATCACAAAAGATCCAATATTTATGGATTTACAAAGGATGGATCTTGGAATTATAATGGAAGGGGAAAAATATTATCTTTCTCAAAGGAATGATCGACCATCTATACTTGTGAAGATTAAAGAGGCACAGAAAGAAGATGTCGAGTTACAAAAGAAGGTGAGAAATGTTCCTGAATTCAACCTTGATTGTAATGGGATAATAAAGTTCAGGAATCGGGTTTGTGTTCCTCCCATCCCCGAATTAAAGAAGGAGCTGCTGGATGAGGCTCATAGTTCTTCATTCTCTATTCATCCTGGAAGCACGAAGATGTATAGGGACCTGAAAGAGTACTTCTGGTGGGATGACATGAAAAGAGATGTTGTTGAATATGTCTCTCGATGTTTGGTTAGTCAACAAGTTAAAGCTGTGAGACAGAAGTCTAAGGGGATGTTACAACCATTACCCATACCCGAATGGAAATGGGAAAACATCACTATGGACTTTGTCACAGGACTTCCTAAAACATCCAAAGGCAATAATGCTATCTGGGTCATAGTTGATCGTCTTACAAAGTCTGCACACTTCATTGCTATTAGAGAGGATTTCCCTCTAGATCAGCTTGCCAGGATATATGTAAAGGAAGTGGTAAGATTGCATGGAGTACCACTTTCTATTATATCTGATCAGGATCTGAAATTTACCTCGAAGTTCTGGCGAAGTCTTCAGCATACTCTGGATACAGAGTTGAGTTTCAGCACTACTTATCATCCTCAGACAGACGGTCAGTCTGAGAGAACAATTCAAACCCTAGAAGATATGTTGAGAGCTTGCTCTATGGATTTAAAAGGAGGTTGGGATCAACACCTACCTTTGGTGGAATTTTCTTATAATAATATCTTTCACTCCAGTATTCAGATGGCTCCTTATGAAGCTCTCTATGGAAAGAAATGCAGGACTCCAACTTTCTTGGATGAAGTTGGGGAAAGAAAGATATTAGGACCTGATCTCGTTGATGAAATGGCAGAAAAGGTCAGATCTATTCAACAACACATAAGGATAGCTCAGAGTCAAACGAAAGTTATGCCGAAAACCGATGAAAAGACCTAGAGTTTGAAGTGGGTGATAAACTGTTCTTATGAATATCTCCCTGGAAGAGGGTTATGAGATTTGGAAAGAAGGGGAAGTTGAGCCCTAGATATATCGGTCCTTTCGAAATACTGGATCGTGTTGGAAAGGTAGCTTACCGATTGGCGCTTCCACCGAATCTCTCTCAAGTTCACAATGTGTTCCATGTATCTCTCCTAAAAAAGTACATACCTGATCCTTCACATGTACTCAGCTCAGAAGTTGTACCGCTGGAGCAAGATCTTTCTTATGAAGAACAACCGATAGAGATTCTGGATCGTAGCGAAAAAGTCCTACAAAACAAGACCACTCGATTGGTGAAAGTTTTATGGAGGATATTTTGTATATATTTAATTTCATAATGTCCTAAAAGATTTGAGATATTCAAATAGCATGGTCAATCCATGATCTGTTTTATCTAGCACATTGAAATTATATCCCTTGTTATAAGGATCTAACTCATTCTTAAGCCAAGATACTCTAATTTCCAGTGGATTCTTTTCCTTCTCCCAAGGTGTGGAAAGAGTCCTTCCTCCTTCGAAGAGACATTCCCTGTAACACCCGAGATTTTTATGAGTAATATTTTGTTTTTATGTTATATTTATATCATCAAAGGAATCTTTCACTACACACTAGCTTGGCTTACTTTACACGCAATCGCGACCTTCGTCGATAGCTTGCGTCGTACGCAATACCGAGTTTCACTAAACAACGATATGCTATTAAAATATTTTTAAAACTAGCCGTTATGAATAGTAATAACCACTTTTTGAAAATTTATAAATTTTATTTTTCAAAATGGACATCATTTTTGGATTCGTAATATCGAAATTAGCCTAGGGTGAAATTTTGGTATTTTTCTGAAAACATTCAATTCTTGATGAATAGTGAAACCACTAAGTGGTAGGTTAAAAACTGAATTTTGCATAAAACGTAATATTACCGCTTCTGTGAATGGAATTTTGAAAATCCGATAGACACGGTTGATATCAGTATGTAAAATGTGGTTCAATGAGATAAAAATAATTTTCTGGTGAATAGTAACTTTTTACTTTTTTTACCGCGATTAATAGTAAATAGGGTAACTAAGGGTAAATATGATATTACTATTACCCTAACACATGTCCTAATTCTATTGGATAAGTGTAATTCGACCAAAAACAACCTTATGCATATAATATGACCATTTAGGTCCACTTGGATTAGATTATGACATTTAATATTATTTTATTTAATGAATAGTTAAAATAGTTAAAATCAATGTTTAATAACTAAAAGATTTTTAATATGTGTTTATACATAAGATAAATTCAATTATAAATATTCATTAGAAAGATAAAAATATTTCCTACAGAATGATATTTTATTTATAATTTTTAGACTTTAAATAAATAAATTTATTTATGATACAACGATGATACAGTAATTACCCTTTTAAGAAAATGTTAACATAATTGATGTTATAAATGCCCAAATAAATGTAATTTGAGACTTTTTATGAATTGAAATAATTTTCTAGGTTACTATGATATATTAGTGTTGATTTAATCAACTTGGTTCGAACATATAATTCTGTTATGACTTTCACAAAAATCATATATCAAATAGTGACAAAATTGACACAAAATAGTTTTTAAATCAAATATTATATTATTAATTGTTATTTTATTCCTAAAAATCTAAGGTTCGGCCAAATAACTTAGATAAGGATATATATATTAATAATAAACAACTTGGGGTTCGTTTGGCATGTTATAGTATGTGTATTAACCATATAGTGTAAGAAAACAAAAAGACACGGTAAAAGTTAAATTATTTAACTTAGAGTTAAATCCAATTGATAAGGTTAAAATAATAACCTAACCTTGTCTAAATCCTATTGGAGGATAGTATTTGGACCGATACCCACTTTAACTTCGAAATAAGACCCTTTGGAACCATTATAAACCGATTCTGACTTTAATATAAAATAATATTTTGAGATATTCCTAAGGTGCCCCTCTCCTCCCTTATAAAAGGGGACCTCCTCCCCCTCCTCCTCACACCAATTTGAGAACTAAATCTCGGCCAAACCCTGCCAAAATCCCTTCTGAACTACCCTAGAATAATCCTAGAGGTCCTGGTCTACATCAAAGACCAATCATAGTTCCCTAAGTGGAGTATTCAAAGAGGCGTTTCAAAGAAGAGGTAATATCCATTACCGATATTTTCAATTTCTTTCTTCTTCAACTTCTTCTTCATTAGTTGTTTAATGATAAAGTAATAACATCAGTATTACTTACATACTGATATGTTATTATAAATATGAAACAACCCTAATTCACCTTCTATCCATCCTACGGAAAAATGAAATCATCGCGCGTGCGTACATACGGAATATCGTCTCCACGCCGTGGTGTAATCTATTTTACACCATCACCTTAAAAGGATGGGTATAATGGTGTAATGAGTAACTATATATGATTATTATAAAGTTATATTCATCCTGAAATAGTATAAATACACTTAAATACAATTCCATGATCATGGGAACAATATCATCGCTCGTGCGTACGTATGGAATATCGTCTCCACGATGTGATGCGACTTGTTCTACATGATCATCATTACATAGTAATTATATAAATGAATTTAATGAATAAATATGATATATGTTACACTAATACCATTCTGGATATAAGGTATCTATAACCTTAAAAGAAGAATAAGAATTTATTCGGAAAAACACGCATAAGAACAAAAGGCAATAAAGACCCAAGTAACAAGTAACAATGAAATATTACTAATAAGAAGCTAAGAATATGACCATATATGATATCATATCAATATGTATGATTCTGGAATAAGACAATAACATTATTTAAACCATTATATAGGAGATTCGGACACGTACAAAGAAAATTGGACCTAAGGTAAGGGAAATATCACAATCTCATTTTTATCAGAGATTGTTTATTCGTAAGTATTTACTGTGGTGTATTTTATCATCCACATCCATGTTCCCTCAATATGTAATATTGTTTCCATCCACTTACAATAGTTTAAATCCAATTTTACCCTTCGGTGAGTTTTTAGAAAAGAATATGAAAGGAATCTTTTGTCGTTTTTTCATACGAGGTACTTTTTGACTTTTCTGAAAAAAGTACGAAGAATGTTATTTTTAAGTTATACGGCATGAATGGATTTTTAAAACATTATTTCCAATAAGATTCCATTAAAAGTTTTCAAGTTTATTTTTAATCAACTTCTTTTAGTTTATAATGGTATGACATGTTAAGAAATGAAAAGTGTTTTTGAAGAAGAAAGGATATTTTCCTCATGAATGGAGTTCAAGTGTTTTATCAAAATTATTTTCCATCTAAGATAATAAAGGGTTATGTTTTTATCCCTATTATTACATTGATTTGATTATGTTGTGAAGGAATTATTTTTATGAAGTCATTTACCTTATATGATTTGTTTTATGATGTCATGATGTTTCAAGAATCCCATTTTTGTTACATGTGTTATGCGATGATGTATGATTTATGATTTATGTGGAACAATAAGAAAGGATTCATTATAAGATGGGTGGGACCTATATCTCCCTCCAATGCATTGGGTAAAGATTTATATCTCATGAGATAGACAGGGCTGGAACGGTAGGTTATACCGGTTCAGTGAAACAGGACTGGAACGAGGGTGACTCGGTTCAGAAAGGGACTTTGTCCACTAAGATAGTCTTGGCAATGAGTCATGACTAACAAGAAAGGATTTTCCATGATTATGTGTGCATTCCACAAAGTTTCAAGTATTATGTTATGATTATGGGGATATCATTTTCACTTCTATGATTTATTCCATGTTAAGATATTATGATCTCTTTTGCAGGTTATGATTTTCAAAAAGATATGATATGATTTTTATTTCCTTTATTTGCCCTCACTGAGCATTTGAGCTCACCCTTTTTTTGTATGTTTTCTTTTCCCCAGGTCAGGAAGATGGATATTAAGTATAATATACTAAAAGGGACCCTAGATATGATGAAATAAATGGGAGACACTGTAGAAGAATTATGAACCAGTTGTTTATGTTTCCCAGTTTCTAAAGACACTATACCTATATGGTCCTTTGTGGTTTTGTTGTATGTTGTAATAAGTGTGCTTCAATTTTGAAGTATTAACAATGTATGTAAAGTAGGGGTCGTTATATTCCCCCACCCTGTTCTACTTTCATGTAGTTCCTTAGAGTTATTCCTTACTCCTCATGTGATATCATGCTCTTTATTCAAGGAGGAACTTGGATCCTTTGATAATCCAAGTAAGGATTTTCTTTCATTTATGTTTCTATGAGCATCTTGCATGGTTGTTCTAGTAATGTTCTATGTGAATACTACTGAAATATATTATGTAACATAAGGAATAATTTATTGAGTATGATGATAAAAATTCATTGAAGGGGTTATAGTACATATACTATTTCTACATGTTATCTTTTTTTATTGTTATGACTTGTTGTGGATGCGTGCCTTCTAAAAATCATGGAAATTGGTGGTCTTTTCTTACACACTATTAATATTTTTATGGGTTAAATTGCTGGGAAAAAATGTTGTAATGTGGAAACTGATTCATTATGTACACATGGTTAATTAAATAGATACTCGAGGAATAAGAACCATTATGTGATACCCCAGTAAAAAAAATTAATTCAAGAACAGTGTTGGCTAAATCTGAATTTACCCCTGTTTGATGGGTGTGGTTATGTAATGTGTGTTATGGTTGGGTTTTATGATTTTTGTGGAATGTTTGTGAATTGAAGCGGCAGTTCTATCTATGTTTGTGGGATTGATTTTTGAATGGAAGAACATGTAGGCAGTTGAACTACCTTGGGTTATATTGTGTCCATCAGACAGGAGTCTATATGGGGAATGCAATGTGGCATTGGTGGTGGTGTGCAGTGGGACTACAAGAATGGTTTTCATTCATTTTTGAGTTGGTTAGGGATTTTATTTTTTGGTAGTAATGTAATATATAATTTGAATCCCTTGAATAAATGTATAGAATGTGGTTAAATTAAAAGTGGCTAGATTATTCATTGGAAGTATATGTTGTGTGGGTTTGCATATAGCGGTTGCAAAAAAAGTGTTACTATTGGGTTGTTCATTGTTTGGTTGAAACCTATAGGTTGGGATACTGTTTTATTATCTATATTTCTATGAACATATTTTTTTTTTGTGATTTCTATACACACCTGACCGTCATTTACCACCCTGTATTTAACACCCCCATTCCATTGGATAGGGTGTCTTTTCACACCATCTCGGCTCTTCATAATGGATAGTTAATGGATCATCTCTTCTTCACTATCCATACCACTCGAGTAATCCGAGCAGTCTAGGATGGATTGATGTTTTCTATTTCCCATGGGTCTTTGGGTATGAGGTGTTGTGGACGGGATTCATAGATTTTTGGAGGATGGTTTGTTTCCCACGTGTATTATGGATGAGTTCCATGTGTCTATGGATGGAACGTGTGATTTTGGTGACCTATATGGTTGTTGTTTATAGTAACATATGTGTGTGGTTTTCATGGCCCATATGTTTATTATTGGAGGAGGGGTATTTTTTTGGTTGGGGTTTACCATATGGTTGTTTTTGTGGTTGAGGTATTTGTGTGGTTGTGGTGGACCACATGGTCGTTGTTGTGGGAAGGGTATGCATGTTTTTTTGGTGGACCACATGGTCATTATTTTAGGATTTATCAGCATGTTGTTGCTGTAGGAAGTATATGTGTGTGGTTATGGACTTGGTGTGAGCGGGTGGGTTGTGGTAGTAATATTATAGTGGGATTTGTGGGGGAGGTCTAATGTGTTAGGATATCTCAATTAACTAGTGTCAATGTGATTATGGGTACCTAAATAACAATGACCTAATACTACTACTTTACATGACTTGTTTTATTTGGTGAGTGTGTCATGGTGAGGCTGTGTGGTGAGTATTACATGATAGGTGATTTTGGATTCTGCTGTCTTCACAAGAATATTAGTATGTTCCCCCACCTACGCATGAGTGACTTGGGGTTCCATAATGAGTATACATGTATGATCACCATATATATATATATACAATTAAAACCAGGTTTCTAGGTGGATTTGAGGATCACGCTAGATATTAATAGATTAGGCGTCATAATAGTTAATTTTGCTGAATAGTCCCTTTTATTTTGAGACATTGAAGATTTATTGCACCATGAATTAATTTTGCATTTGAACATTAATGTTGGAATGGATTTTGGGTCTATGTTGAAACATTTATTTTGTGTGGCTGATGACTTTGTCCTCCTACACAGTAGGTGTAGTGACTTGGTTGGTCGATATGATATGTGATTCCTTCTTATTGATCCCCATGTTGGGTGTTGTTTCTCAGGTCGTTCTCAGTTGGTTTATATTTCTAGTTTTATTTGTTTTTCAGGGAAGTGGTGCAATAGAAGCAATGAATTATTTTTATTTATTCTGGGCAGCTTTTCGCGGCGGTTTTAACCACCACTACATGCATATTTGCGGCTGTTTCGCGGTGGTTATAACCACCACTAAATAGGAGCATCGT
Source organism: Viscum album (assembly GCA_963277665.1). Lineage (NCBI taxonomy): Eukaryota > Viridiplantae > Streptophyta > Magnoliopsida > Santalales > Viscaceae > Viscum > Viscum album. The sequence continues at coordinate 1,945,990,074 of OY728131.1, forward strand.
GGCTGCCTCATTCCATGACAGTTACCGTGAATTTAGTGGCAGTTAATATGACTGCTAGAATTTTAGTTTATTCGTGGCGGTTATAACCGCCCCAAATAAAGTGATATCCAGGGCTCGTAAAACCACCGCTAAATTCAGAAAAACCACCGCGAAGTGAGGAAGCTATAACGCTTTCCTAAAACCATCGCTAAATGCAAATAACCGCCTCTAATAGATTGGCGACAACCTATTTCACGGCAGTTTCTGTAAACCACCACCAAAAAATGTAGTGGCGATTTAAACCGCCGCTATACAACAATTCTATTTTAGTGTATCTTTTTGAGAAATTAATTACTTAATGATCATGTAGACAATTGGTTCTACACACACATACATCAGGTGTCCGTTTTTTAACGATCATTTTGGAATGGTGAGAAGTAATTATTTAAATTTATAGTGTTATAATAATATAATAAATACCATATTATTTTAGTAAATATATTTATATATCATTTATCAATAATGTTTATAAAAAGAGATCCATATCACTATGTGAAGTTGGTAGTCCACAGTTACATGAATGATATTTTCATCTCTCAGTGAATGAAATGGTAAGAAATAAAAGGATATATTATATTTTAATAATGATGATTATTTCAATAATATACTAATTATTTAATTTATATCCTAAATATATTAATTAAATTTACCATTATTTTATTCCATGTAATGATTTAGTGGAAAAAGGAATCACATTGCTTTTCATGGCAGTAGTCAGTCGAACACATGAGTGGAGTTATCATATCCCATACAACGTTGAAATTATAAAAGTTATATATGTTTTAATTAAACTAGAGGTATAAATATTTTCTAAAAATAATATATATATTTTATACCTATCGTATTACGTAACTGTTAGAGGTGTTAATTGAAAAACGAATGTAATTGGTTCTTAATGTTATAACCCACCATACATACGAATGATAATTTCACAAACCAATTAATGGAAGTTGAGACTGTTATAGATCATGATGTTAATATAAAAACAATATAGTATATTTATAATAATAATTATTTTATATCATAATGGTATAATATTAATTTAAGGTGGTAGAGGAATAAAAAATGGTCTTTGAAGAACTCAACCTCTTCTTCTGGAAACTTTCTACACTTTGCACCCAAATCATTCATATGTTTTTTCAACTGATAAATATTATAAGATGTGAAAATGGAATTTGAGATGTAATTTTTGTAGGTATTGGACCAACCAAACGGGTTTTATGGTGTGAGTAGGAGATGAAAATGTGTGTCCTATTATAAGTGATGCGAGTGGTACACGTGTAATTTTTAAAAATAAAAACATATACCCAAATTTTTTATATTCTAAAATAGTGAAAAAGGATTATTATCTATAATTATATATGATATGGTCTAAATATTTCAATAAAATATATTTTAAAAGTGTTTTTAGATCATTTTATCCTTTCTCATTTTAGTTTTACCCACATAAACCAATTTTCCCCTTAACCGTAGTAATTAATATATAATGTTTTCACTATTAATTATGGTAAAAACTTAATATTATATAATTAGATAATATAAATTATTCTAATTCAAAATCTGTAAACAATTTTTCCAAACACCAATGAAATAGTGAAAAAAATTTATTTAAAATTAATCCAACAGATGCAACAAGAATGGATGTTTTCAAATTGAAAATGTTCAAAAGTTTGTTTTGATATCAAAATTAAACATAAAAAATAATTATATTGAAATAAATTGGATTAATATATGTTAATTATCTAATTATAATTTTAAAAAAGATAAATTTTATTTTAACATTTTAAATAATATAAATGAATCGGTTGTTTTTAATTATAATTGAATGAATTTTACTATTTATCAAAAAATTAATTTTTTAATCTTAAAAATATAAAAAAGTCACTCTATGATAAGATTTAAATGCTGATTGAAAAAATTAAGTTTATTTTTTAAAATAAATTTTATAAAACTGTCAAAAAAATATTTTTAAAGTAAGTGTGAAAACGGGAAACAAAACTATTTTTTAGAAAAATATAATTTTTAAACATAAAATCAGATATATTCTTATATCATGTATAAAAAACAAATAATATAAATATTAAATTAGAGATATAATATATAATATATAAGTACCATTAAAATTATTCACCAAAAGTGGTTTTTCTAATTTATTATGGGAAAACATGATTGTTTTAAAAAAATAGTTTTTCAGAAAAATATTTCCCTGATTTTGAAATAGTTGTTATTTTTAGTTTTATTTAATTGATCACCAAATAATTCATTTAATATAAATTATTAATTCATATATTTTTATAATTTAGTTTATATTTTTCATAACCACCATTATAATTGTCTATGTGATAACTATCATATAATAATATTACATGTTTCGTTTAATCTCATTGTTTTGTGTAACAATAAATGTTGAAAAAGATCAAATTCAATTCAAGAATAAATATTTCAAAACATATTAACGGATTTGCAGATTCATTTAACTATATCATCAAATGGATTTGTATGACATGATAATTAGAGTTGATAAATCTGTTAACCACAAATTCACTTATTTAATTGACCAAATCCAATAAATAATTATAACTCATCTTCTTAAAAAATAATTTTCCAGCGACAGAGAAAGAAATGTAAAAAATTGTTCTGTTTGATGAGAATAATCTCCATAATCAAATACATTATATAAAATGGACTTCTAAATTAAATGATAAGGAATATAAAAAAATATTTTCAATAGGAGGAAAATGAATAAATAAAACAATGAGGTTTCAATTTTATATTTTTTTTATTCCATATTATCTATTTGTTTTTTACATCATTGAATAACGCAGAAAAATTGAATCACAAATTTAATCACACATATCATAGTATTTCATTAATATTTTGGATCTCCTAAAAAATTTATAATAAATACAAACTTTAGTTATGCATCTAGAATGTAATTAAAATATATTTATTTATATATATGTATTTTCATTAATTTTTCATTGCAAACATTTTATAATATTAATGATTCCTGAACTTTCATTCATATAATCCATATATAGATTCATGACAAACCAATAGGGTTATTTTTTTCCGAAATTCATTGAATTTTTTAATATAAATTTAATTTAATTGTAAATATAACATTTTGTATATATTTAAATTTAATTTTAAATTGGCCATTACAAATAGTTATGGGATTTATTTTGGGATATGATTTCATATATGTCATATTATATTAATTATTTCATAATGACCTATGATGAAGTGTTCTTCATTGATGTAATTTAATATCTTTTTATGAATTTCTGGCATGAATATTAGTTAATTACAAAGAACTTGGTTGAATCATCTAGATGTTTTTCATATGCATGGAATGTAAAACCATTATTTTTTATAAATAAATTATACGGTTATTTAAATAATAAAATTTTAATTTTTATAATATAATATTCTATATTAATATGAATATTTTATTTCATAGTTTATATCATGGAAACACTTGCTATTACAGTCTTTCATATGAATTTCTTTTTACTGATGCATTGAATTTGAAGATCTTTCACATGTGGTTACTATGTGATCTTAATTTAATAATCCCTTAATTTGTTCAATAATTCATCAATGTTAGTCATTTTATAGAAATTGGTATAAAAATATCATATTAGTATCTTACATCAACGAGATATATTAATCTATTAAAAATACTCCCCAATATGATAATGACCCTCTATTATTATTCAATGCTGAATATCAATGAGATTGTATTTACTTTGAAAGTATTAACCCACTCTTTGGTGATGATAAAATCATTGTTTACCACATATGAGTTTATGATAATATGGATATAGATAGGTTGAATTTATTTTAAAATAATAAAAAATGATAAATTTTTAATTAAATAATGCTATTTCATGGATATTTGAAAAATTAGCTTATGCCTACTATACTTTCATACTTTTGGATATTAGAGTGTTATTAATGGTGAATGTTTTATTTACAATTATTAATCATTTATATTCATCTTTATTCAAATGATTTTATTTTTTATGATAATAATTATTTCTTTTATGGTTCATTTTATGTGATTTTCGAGGTTTCGTTGGGGGAAAATGAGTACATATATATGAGAGTTTAATAGATCCATTTTTTTGTAATAATGTTTTATATATGTTTTCATTCAAAATGATTAAAATTAATATAATTTTTTTTTTATTTTTATAAAATATTTTATAGTTTATTTTTTCAAATAATTATGTTCCCCTATAATCTTTAAATATTTAGAACTGTTTTATGAAAAACGGGGTACTTTTTTATAGTTCATAGTTTGAAAATCAATCCACATACTCTAGATTTCATACTAGATTCAAAAATCATATTAATGAAAATTAAGTATTAGCATCACCGGAAAAATAATTTATTTAAAAAAAATAAATTTATAGAAAAACATCTAGAATGTAAATCCTAGTTGGATGCATGAGCACTAACCTATTCGAACTAACAATGTATGTTACTAAGAACCCCAAATTACCATTTAGCTCAATTTTTAAAGAATTTTGAGTGGTACTTTTTGGATTATAACTATATGGGAGAATAAATTTAGAGTCATGAGAGGTTTATATCTGAACCCTATCTCTAATAAACCCTAAATATTGGGTTCTTAAGGTGGATAAGAATATTGTTAATATCAGGATTTTTGAAGACCAAGGATCATTTTCCGATCTTTGTTAGGTTTACGTATTGATGCAATTTCATATTTATTATATTTATATATATCTCTAAATGTATATTGTATGATTTATTATTTTCTTCATTTTTGTGTAAATTCTATTGATAATGAGTGTTTACATTAATTATGTCGTTTATTTTTGTTTTTAATTATTATATATGTATACATTATAGAGTGATAGATTATTTGTAATTTTCTGTATTTAAATCAATAAACCATGTGTTTAGATTCAGTAAAACCTAAAATGGTTATGTACTATGGAATTCTATGACCATTTTGTTTATTCCCACTTTTATTTCGGCTAAGTAATTACTTAAATATTATGTAAATCAATCACTTCAGAAAGGGTTTGATTTTTCTAGTGTTATTGTTTATGTTCCAAGTTAGGGAATCATGAATAGCATTGAATCCCGCAACAACCATTCAAAAAATGAGTCCAATTTAATGAGAGAAATATAAACACCCAAATAATATTTATCTTTTTTTCTTTTGATTATAACTTAATAACCTTACACCATATAGCACAAAATAATAACACTTTTTTTCAATCTATTATATATTTACTTTATGTGTCTCTCATATTGTTGGTTAAAGACATAGCTGAAAGGAATATCCTTATTCTATTTGGGATAAAATCATACTTCCACTATCTATATAGTTGGTTTCCATAGGGTAAAATAATAATTCCAAAAAGTTGGTGCCCAAGAGTACCCACACACTATCTTTTTTGTATTTATACATTGATGTACACTTCATACATTACCTTATTACATTAAACTATTGATTTAACTTTCATATTATTAGAATAAATTTAAAAAGCCAGAAATAATGATTTTATTGAATATTATTAAACTCTAGTGTATCCATTATGTATTATTATTTGGATTTAAACTTTGGAATAACAATTTATGCATTCATGGATAGTGTTAAATAAAAGAGTTTCATTGTATAAATAATTAAATGATAGAAAATCCAAACCTCCTTTTATAATAATCTTATGGTTCCTTATATACATAAAGTTTGATGATTTATTTTTTTACAATATCTATAAATGAATGAATATCATTCAATCTCCATAATAATATGTATTTTGGGATTGTTTTCAAGAACATGTATTAAATCAATATGAGTCCATGAGTGATTTGAACTCTAATTCTCTCAATTTTCACATATACATCACAATATTCATATGATCAACCCTCAAATAAAATAATTATAAGGGGTTGAAAAACATTTAAATAAAAAATTATGAAACTATTGTGAAGTAAATTTCATTTGAATTGGACTTTCTAATCATTTATAATTACTTATGATAACAAGATAATTATTTTATTTGTTTTTCTTGAACCAAAAAAATCAAATTCATGTCTTTTATTAGTTTCCAACAATTAATTTTGAGTCTAAAGAAGTTTGGGAACAAAATAATTGAAATTGGAGATTTAATGACTTTGAACGATATTGTAGCAGTCTGATGATTGTATTCCACAAAAAAATACACAATAATTTCAGTTCTATAGAATCACCATTTACATTCTTTGATGTAGTACCATAAATAGGAAGTATTGGATTAATTTGTACAAGGGTAAGTCCCTGATTGTGTAATCTTGAATTAAATTATATCCTTGAAATAACCAGAGGTTATGAATATGTGAAGGGATATATAATATTGATAGACCTTGGGGCGGGTTGAAAACCCCCATATTACCATATTAAACAGCCTAATTTGTCTCTATTATGAGTAATATAATACCATAAAAATTTCCATATAAGAATTATATATGTATTTAATATATATCTTAGTGGCTATATAGTAGTAACCTAGGATCTCTCTAGTCCTTCATGACTATTTCAAAATTTTTATATCCTTATAATCCTCAAATATTATTGAATATACTCATTGATCAATCATTTATTCATGGGAACCAAAAAAATTTCCCCATTGGGAAAGGATAACCCCACTATACATGGTAAGATGATACCTTTCCTGTGGTTAAGTTCCAGAATCGTATTTCTCTCTATCCATATGGTAATTTTAGGATAAATTCATTTTCATGTTTTATTGTAGGAAACATTTAACCTTCCCTCATGGCTCAATGGCCCAAACAATAAACTATTCCCCCTTGGAAAAAAATATCTATCATATAGGTGATCCTTGATATGATTAAATGTTCAACCATTCAAGTCCACGCTATGTTAGTGAAATCTATATACATTATAAAGGTACTCCACATGATTATATAATTAACTAATACAATGGATATCTAAATTTAAAATAATAATATCAATATTTATATAATAACAATGGTAGAACAAAAAATATATCATATAGTTCCTTACAAAAATAATGAATCCAACCATTATAGAGGTTCTCCTTGTGCTATAGAAAAAGAAAAAAATAGAGTTAATTCCCAAAGTATCATGATTACTTTTTGTTGAGTACCTATTTACATTATAGAATCCAATTAACATGGTAGTCCACTCCATGTTATAGAAAAAAACTATATTAGACCTCCCCGAAATAGGAAAATAACTAATAAGAATATATTTATTGTTTATAATGATGAAGAAACCCCTATGTGGTGGGTATTCACCCACTAATGTGGGTTATCTAACATGAGGTGACATATGTAAACTACACATTCTTTATAGACAATCTAACAAGATATAAATAAATTAGATATTTTCATTATCCTTTTGAAAAATATTATAGAGTTATTTCCCTAGTTTACGTGAGTTATCATATTCAAGTAGGTGATTCACTTTATGCTCGAACCCCATCAGAAATAAATTTTCATTGATACTAAAACAAGAGTCTCTACTCTATGTTCTAAAATCCCTAAAGACAATGATTTTGAGATGATTTAATGTAAAACCCATACACATGTGTATATACCAGTTATAATTATGATCACCCCTTATCAATATATTCTATTAAAACTATAGATAGATATAAAAATATCCACTTATTGGTTGTAGGTAGATCTAAATTTTTGAGGGATACGTTGAGATAAAATCCATAATCAGTCCCTCAATTTTACTTATAGAATATACTTATGACTAATATGACCAAGAATTTTCAAAACCAGTTGAACAGTAGAACATAAAATGGAACATTTCACTAAAAAATAAAATGTGTTGTCCATTTTATATAAATCTGACTTCGATAATATATGGTAGGAGTTCCCAAGAGATAACGTACTTATTGTGTAGTGGATTTATTAATCTCATTGTTATATCATTTTCAATATTGTGATGCATGAATATATATCTTGTATCATTTAAAAATGTTTCACCATATTCAATCATCTCAATTTTCAATTTATGTGATAGGTTAGATATATCGAGCACATTAGGAAGATCGATGAACAATATCGAATTATTGACCATAAAAGCCTCTTGGGGACATGAAATCATATTTCTATAGAATGATTTTTTTAACTATAATTTATTTTAGTGGATATATTGAAATAAATTAATAATATTATTTCATTATCCTCCCATAATTATGTACTGATAAGGGGTTAGGGGATGTGTAATTAACTATATTTCACCTATACCATTTATAATCAACTGATGTTTAGGTATTATACCTAGATACCTACTTAGAATGATCATCTTAAGAGTTAAAACATTGTCTCACCATTATAGGTTCCCTGAATAAAGAGTCGTGAAATTTCCATCCACTATTATCAAAAGGGGAATAATTTATTTAAATCTAAAAAGGGGTAACCCTAGTGAGATTGATTAATTGATAAAATTACTCATGATGATATTCCTGAAGAAAAATGGCACCAAATCCTATAATGGAAAAACTTGTTAAGATAATAACTCTATAAAGGTATATTCCCCTTAACCAGTGATTGATTGACTAGGGGTACCACAATTATTGATTTATATCAAAAAATATTACACATAATATAATATGAGCCTATAACGTTTGATGATCCACCATACTATCATTAAAATTATTTGGAGAATCCCATATAATTGAGACGGGAGAATATTTACCCCCAAACCCATATCCTATGACACCAATTAGGTAGATGATATACTCATTTAGAATAAAATAGGCTTTTAAGAATCCATTTTATAAAATAAATGATGAGGAGTTATAAAATATTATATTGTTGACTCTTCATTATATTTTTAATGTTTTTGAAGTTTGAGATAATTCCATATTACTAAGTTTCCATGAAAAATGTTTTAGTTCTCCATGTAAATCACATAAAATTGGTATGAAAAAACTCATCAAGTTAAGTAGATATAATTTTATCTATTATATTATATTTGATATTTAGTTATAATTATATAATTTATTATAAATTTATACATAATAATTCCTTATATTCCATTGATGAAAATGATGTTATTTTTTCAATTAGTGAATTTAATCATAAAATGTTCTTTTAATCCATTAAAATAGGATTAAAAATAAAATAAATAAAAGGATGATCTTCCATTTAACCCTAGAATCATATAAAATACATGAATAAAGAGATTAATCCTAATGAAAAATTACTGACCAGACATTAGGCCATTTTCAAAATTAATTGTTACCTTTCTCCATTTCATGATGGACAAGGGAAAGGTAATATCCAAGTACTAAACCCATTGGAAACTAAATTCTATTATGTACATATTTTTCAATTATTATATTTCATGAATATTGTATAAAGTAAAAATAAAGTGATAGATAAATGTTGATAGAAATCATGGAATCATACCTATTAAATGTAATTTTTTGGCTAAAGATCCCCCTCCACTGATTGATTTTCAATGACCCAAAATTTTATAAATAAAATTTCATTTTAAATGAACAAATGATTTTATGTAATGTAGTTATAGAAAATAAATACACTACATTGTTTATTTTGGATTGTTGTAAATTATAGCCTATGTGAATTTAAAATACCATAAATAATCATTACTGTTGATATCATGTACATTATAAAATGACAATTAAGATTAATATATAATAAGTGTACTGATAAAATTAAATTGAAATAGTTGAATGAAGGAACAAACTCAACCTATAGGATAATTCCATATAATCCCATTTATAAAATAATATATGGGAGATAGAATCACTAGGACTTATCGATGAACAAAAACAAGTTTCGATTCAATAACTAAAACATATGAAAAATATTTTATGGGAGAAGTTAAACCTTATGAAGATCACAATCCAAACCATGCTTTCCAAACAACCATAAGAAAGAAACTCCATTACACCCGTACCCTTATGTCATGCACTAGTTTTATAATGGTTTTTGTATCTATACCCTAGTAATACAATTTTTTATATATTATTTTTATTAAAATAATTATTAAATTTATTCCTTTTTATTATTAATTTATAAATGATTAAATGATGAGTTTTTTAAAAATATATTTTGATAACATGAAATCAAATTTTTTTTAGAAATATATTATTTCAATCAAAACACTCTTTTTGATGATTATTATAAATTTTGAAAGAAATATTCATTTCATAAAATATTCTTATTAAATAATATTTATTTATTTATAAATGATATAATCAATTAATGAAGTCCAATAACGTTTTATTGGGGTTATAAAGATGTTAGTATCATAAAAAAGTATTTCATGTAAATAATGATATTTATTTAATAGTATAAATTTTAATATATGTGGAATTACATTGAGAAAATAATGTTTTTTATTTAAATCAATACAGTGAAATTATCCATTACTGAATATTTCGTATTTTTTTAGATAATATTTTTTTGGGAAAAGTTACATATGATATAAATATATGACATCTATTACGATATCATAATAGACCAAATGGGTTTTAAAAAATTCTATAAAGTGAATTTATGGCCAATAATATTTTTCCCCTTTAATTGAATGTCGTTCAACATTATTTTATTAATTTTATAATCTTTTAAGGAATCCATGAAAACCAATAATATATTCTTTCATTTTAAAATAATTATTTTTTAACATGGATCACATACACATGACCAGTGTTATTGTTTTAATTATTTGGTTATTGACATTATAAAATATTTAAAACCACTTATATTCAATAGAATACATGGGGTGGTTTTTGATTTAAATTATTTCTTTTATAGAGTTCAAAACAAAACTATAGTAATTTATATGAAATTACCATCTCTATTTTCATAATCACCCACCCAAAATACAACTCATCTTCACTAAAAACAAATTTTACATGAATTTTCTCTTTATATCACTCTATAACCCCTCCCATGGGGTTAACAACCAATTGAGAATATTATTCCATGCTTTTATAAGCACCGCATCAAGGTTAGGGATCCCCTTATCTTCTTTTGTATTTATAGTTCTTTCATTAAATAAGATTTTTGACTTCCAATTTAAAATTTTGTAATGTGTTTATATACCTCAATTTAATATACTCATTATTTCATGTTATTGAGAGACTGCCTTTAACTCTCAATAAAAACTTTTCTTAATTGGTAGTATACACCCAATATGCTACTGAAATTATCAAGTGATTTTCCATGATAATTTTTATCATTAATACTACGCATAACCATTTCCACTCAAGGATATTAACACATAATTTCTTATAATCCCCAACCCAAGAATCATTGAGCTACTGCCTTCATTATTACATTTTAATAAGATACACAGGAACACATTCCAAGGGAATGGTTAGCATAGTAGTTTTGGTAATCTAGATACGTACTTGATTCATGAATTAAAATAGAATAAACAAAATACATCATAATTGTTTTCAAGAATATCAGTATTACCACTTTCATTTCCTTTTATATTAATAATTATACAGTTTATATATTTTGGGAGAAAAAAAAATATGGATGACATTAAATACTCTGTAAATATTATTTATAGTGGAATAAATCATGAATCAGTAATCATAATCAATATAGAAAGGTAAATAAATGTGAAAACAAGACCCTTATATAAATAGGTAAGTAAAAAATAAATATTGGAAGGTAAATATTTGAAAACACATTCCATTTAATCAATGAAGTAAAAGTAAATGAAATCCAAAGAAAATTTCAATGTAAAAAATCATCAGGATAATAATAACTATACTCTTAATAATGGAAATTATTAATTATTGGATTTCATATTTCCAAATCTCATTATTACCTTAACATCAAGAACATTCAAAAGAATATTTTGAGTATACTACTATCAAGATGTAATGACCAATTGTTAAATATAAAATCTCCCTTTTGATTGAATTAAATGTTTTATAATGTAATACTATTTTATAAAACACATGCCCTTATTTTTATTAATTAGAATAAAGTGTATTTAAAAAACCATTATGTATCATTAATGTTAATAATATAATTTTTGAATAATGATCAAATTATTAGTACAAATACAGGGTTTTAACAAATCCAATTGACACATACAAAGGACTTGATGGCCTCAAATAGCAGGATTGTAACATATGAAGCCCAATTTTTGTAGATTCCAAGGGATATAGAATCATTAGCCTATTAATTTGACAAATACCATAATATGATCCAAAAAATTAAGCTTGAGAATACCCATTTACCAGAGAAGTTCAAGCTCATTGAGATCACAACCCAAACAACATTTTTCAAACCGTCCCAATAAAGTCCCACAATCTCACACCTTACCCTTAATGTGTTTTATAGTGTATTAATGAGTTATGTATCAAGATAATATATATATGAGTATGTAAGTAACAATTTATGAATAATTAATAAGTGTTCAACCTATTATTGTATCTTTATTAATAATTTTTTGTTTTTGATTAAACACACAAAGTATTATTTGTTTATATTCAAAATTAAATTATAATATTTTATTTAATGAATTATTGGAATTTTTACATTATAATTATTTTAATAAAATAGTATTATTATATAGTTTTTATTAAATATAAATGACTATTTAATTTCTATGAATTCAAATTTAATTTTCATAAGGGCTCAAAAACTGTTATTGTCTAAAAAATGAGAATTTATTAATAACTGTTTATTTAATTTTAAAATTTAAAATACACATATTTAAAAAATTAGTTAGATAATTTTCAAAAAAAAATTTAATTAGAACATCAAAATTATCAAACATTGAAGTTTTCACCATTTTCTGAGATAGTCGATTTTTCGAGTGAAATTAAATACCATAAAAATATATTTTTTGTATTATGACATCATAATGGCCTAATAGTGATATAATAATTAAAAAATGATATCCAAGACCAAATAATTTGTTCCTTTAAAAATAATTATTTTAAGTTTATTTAATTTTTTTATGAAGCCTTTATGCGTCCTCCAAAACCACTTATATGTTTTTTGGTTTTAAAATCATTTAAATAACATTGTGACTCACCTCCACATAATAAAGGGAGATATTTTATTATATTCTTACCTTAGAAATATAAATTAATTATATATAATCCCATTTTATAGATACCATGGGAAAAAACATGGGATGTTTTGTGGTTTTGGTTATTGTATTATGTAGAGTCCAAAACCAAAATAATAACGAAATCCCCATATTTTCTAATATAAACCCACCCAATATCTCATTTAGATCCCCAAAAAATTATTGGAACACATTAATACTCTGACCTACAATCTTTAAGAAACTCCTAAGGATTCCCCAAACTATCAAGGAGCCTCTACCATGTATTTGGAGTCCCACACTCAGGTAAGGAACCGTCATCTCATCCATTCAATTCAAGAACCATATTTAGAGATTTTAATATAAATTACAATTTTTTATAATTTAATTTGTTTGTAAACATAAAAATACCATCTAATTGATTTTTTTAATGTGATACCATTCATTATATCTCATTTTACCATTAACTAATCCATTACTACACTAAAATCCAATAAGGGGTTTTTCTATTGACATTTACATTCAAGAACTTCATTTATGTTATGTCCCTTAAATTAAATTTTCTTATATAGTGATATGATATTACAGATTACACTTAATTAACATTAAATTTATAAATGGGAGATCCCCTTTAACTCCCATTGATCCTCTCACGATCCTTTATGTACACTTGTTACCAGGCCAAAATATAGTTAGGATTCCTTTCATTATTCAAGGTACGTCGTTAACGTATGCCTTGTATTTACAAATTTTAATATTGGGATATTATTTACCATATACCTATTAATAAAAATTTTATTTCTATGTGATGAGATACCCTATCCTCTCCCATTAACACATTTTTAGGAATCTTTATATGACATTTTGAAATTTCCCTACGATTTTTCCATGATGAAACAATTGTGTATTGAATACCATACATATTTCATATCAATGGTTTTCACATTTTTTAACATATATATTTTTATTGGGTACTGACATAAATTTATTCTATAATCCTTGATCATGGAATAATTTATGATGTTCAACGAATCCATGTTGTATAATCTATATGGAACACTGAATCGTGAGAATGAAATGAATGTGATGGGTGAGCCCAGATTTATAATTTTATTTAGTCCCAATTTAAATGACTATTGTATAACATGTGTCACCTTATTCCATGTTTAATTACTGAATGATATTTATAGCTCACCAATTTCTTATGTTTGTCCCTTGGTTATCTTGGGCAGTTTAAAAATCCACGGATCTCTAAAATCATGTAAATAGAGTTTTTTGTAATTTTGTTATATCACATGTTAGATATGTTATCCTATTTACATAATTCCCAATTAATTTTGACTTTTTTAAATTTTCGGTTTTATTATGTTCACATTTGTGTAATAAATCATGAAATAATGTTTAATTAAGAACATGGTTGTTATAGTTGGAATCAGAGAATTTTTTTACTAATTTTTATTATTATGATTAGAAAACAATATAATAGATTAAGTGGTTTTCCAAGAAACTACATCCATTTCATCATATTACAAGTGGACATGATTCTGGGACAATTGTACCCAGGGGTGACAAATGAGACAAGGTGTGTCAGGTCATACTCTGTGTAACATTACACATTATAGTGAGCCTTACTAATCACCTATTTTGACACTCCTAGGGGATATTATTTGGTATATTCATAAGATCAATATGAACTATTATTATGGGAACAAAAAATTCTTATTATAATACATGTTAGGAAATAGATCATGGATAACATATAACGAAGCTTAAAAATTCATAAGTTAATAAAATACATGTAATTTATATCTTATTTATTTAATGGAAATAGATTAAACCATTATGTGAGTGAAAATTTAAAAATACTCATCCCTAATTTTTTATTTAATATAGACAATGGAGAAAAATAGGTGGAATCTGGTAAATAATCAGTGTTGTGAAAAATGTGATGACTACCCCAATGATATGAAATACCTGATGGGAGAGGGAATCAAAACATTTATGGTGATACTCTCTCAACTGACACTGGTTTTGAATTGAAACCATGATCTATAGAAGCACCAAACCCCCCTAAAGATAGAACAAGATGAAATTGAGAGATTAATACAATAAAGGCATCCTATATTCAATGGATAACATGATTCCTTTATCGATGAATAATATATCAAGTCCATTGAGAATATATTATCAATAATTTAGTGTTATGTACAAGATATGGTTACACTAGCTATTTATCATTTGGAGGGAGAAGATGATGAGTGGTGGAATTTGATAAAAAATTCAAATCCTAAGGAAGTGATAACGACGATGGAGTGGAAGAATCTTAGGAAAATATTTTTCAACAAATATTTTCCCCACACTCTATGACTTAAAATGTAATAGTATTTCCTCACCCGCAATAAAAAATATAATGAATCTAGTAGGGAGAATGAGTAAAACTTCACAAACCTTTCACGATATGCCACCAACATTATCATTACACCCAAATACAAGGTTGAACACTTTATTGGTGGGATATAACCTCGTTTACAAAAAATCTCTGGTGATTCATGACGTTTATAGATATGAAGAAATTGTCCAACGTTATTTCAAAGTTGAAAGGGGGATCATAGAATCTCAATGGTATAACCGGGATAAGAACTATAAAGTGGTTTTAAATTTTGGTGGTCCGATGGGGAAATATAATGGTTCTAAGAAATTTATACATCCCACTTTTCAAATGTGGTGAATGAATCACCCCAAAAACTACATAAAGGGAAAGAATAATTGCTTTCGTTTTGGGAAGGAAAGAAAACTCTAGAAATATTAACAATGGGATAAACCCACTAATGTGATGGAGGAAATGAAATATTCGGTAAACCCTCAATGCATTTTTCATTTATTAAAATTCACAGAACCATAGAACTTTTCAAACTAATGTTGTAATCAATGGGAATTTGAGGACAACATGAGACCTCCAAGGTAGCAAGGTAGAGCTATTTCCATCTCAACCACCAAGGTGCATCCTGATAATGAAGTGGTGATATGTACAGAAGTTTTTTATTGAATAATAGTGAACATAATTTTTTATTTTAGTTTAATGAATTCATTCATTTCATGAATGTTTAGTAGAACCCTTCAAACACAACCATACTGCATTAAAGTATTTATATTAGTGAAAATTAAAAATGGGGAAATTATATCATCCCAAGTAGACAACTCATTACTTGTCAAATTTTGTGGGATTGACTTACCAAAGAGCCTTATTATGCTCTCATTGGTATAATTTTTTGTAATTATAGGCATGGATTGAATTTTCCTTTATAGAGAGGACATAAATTTCCCTAAGATGGAAATCACTCTCTAAATCATGAATCGAACCCTGATTTTGTACAAGTGTACGGAGGGGGATGAATATAATTTTCCACCAAAATCTCAATCATGTATATTATTTCCCTAAAACAAAGAATATACATATTTAAAATTATTGAGTTTAAGAAAAGAACTGTCCTCAAAGACATGCCTCCTGTGAGGGAATACAGTAAGGGGTTTCTTGAGGAATTTCATGGTCTTCCTGCTAGACGAGAGGCTTCATTTTCAATAGATCTTATACTTAATCCCTTTTTGTTATCGATGAATATGTATAGAATGGATTTTGTGGAACTTTAGAAGTTGACAAAACAACTAAAAAGAATTGGGATAAACAGTTTATTCACCCATGTGCTTCAGCATGGGGTTTACTAGTACTCGTTGTCTATAAGAAGGATTTCTCAATGCACCTTTTCATTGATTATCATTAGATCAAAAATATCACGATAAAGAAAAAGTATGTTCTACAAAAAATTGATTAATTTTTCAATCAACAATATGGAGAATAATAATTCTCTACGGTGGGTCTACAGTCAGGATATTACCATGTTTGAGTGAAGGTGGAAGATATCCCTATGACTACTTTTTAATAAAAGGTACCAGCTCCATCAATTCATAATAATGCCTTTTGGATTCACTAATTCTCAATCAACATTAATGGACCTAATTAATAGTGTCATTAGAGAATTCCAAGACAAATTTGAGGTAGTATTTATAGATTATATTTTAATATACTCCGAAATAAAGGAGGTTCACATGGAGCATCTGGGCACTGTTTTATAGACCTTTCAAAAAGGATAATTATATGCCACATACAAGAAATGTGTGTTATTATTGAAGGATTTATCATTATTTAGGAATACAATTATAATAAATGGGATATCTATGTACACATCAAATAAATAATTGTGCAGCGCATCATCTAGGATAGATACCAATAGTATGCTTGGATAAGCTCGGTACTACCGTTGATTTGTCAGAAATGTACCCTGATTTTAAAAAACTCTAACCAACATGACTAAGAAGGTAGTTATGTTTTATTAGAATGAGGAATGTTCATATATAATTAAGGATTTAAAAATGAGGATTATGACTGCAAATGTACTCACACTGTCAATAAGTGGAGGTATTTTCATTGTATTTAGTCATGCTTTGAGGATGATATGGGTTGTGTACTAATGAAATATGAAAAAAAATCATAGCCTATGATTCAAGTCAGTTTAAATTTCATGAATATATTTCCCAATTCAGGGTCTAGAATTAGCTATAGTAATATTATATTTGAAAATATTGCAGCATTATCTCTTTTGAGAGAATTGGGAAATATATACAGATCATAAAATCCTAAAGTATAAATTCACACAGAAAGAGCTGAATATGCACTAATGAAGATGGTTCGACCGGAAAATGGTCTATGATATCTCAATCCACTACAATCATGGGAAAGTGAATAAATTGGTAGACAATCTAATTAGAAAAGACCCAAATATTATATCATTAATGAGGATTGAAAGGGATCTAATCTTCTTATATTTGAAAAGGATATACATGTGAATCATTAAGGAAGCCGCATCATAAATCCATTCAAAAAGGATTGATAAACCATCTTTTTGGAATGTTTAAAGGATTATATAACTAATTATGTGGGAATTAAAAAAAATTAAAAGCTATAAGAAATGGAAATCCCCATAATTCAATGTTATTGAAGAATGAATTGTATGATTTCAGTCAAGAATATGTCTTCCGTAAAATCTTGATATAAAGGTGGAACTGTGGGATGATATACATAGTTTGGTTTTATCCATTCACCCAAGAAGAAAAAAGATTTATCAAAATCTCCAAGATCACTATTGATGGGATAATATGAAGAAGGAGATCATTAAATATACAGGAATGTGCATGATTGGCCAGAAAGTGAATCCTAAAATATATATGACTATAGGGATGTTGCAACCACTACCCATACCAACAAAAAAAATTCTAAAACATCACCATTGAATTTTTCACTAGAAATTCAATGAAATCTGGTGGAAATAATGCTATATGGGTTGTTATGGACCGTCTTAAAAATAAAAATCCCATTATTATGAATCGTTTGGATTTATCACTTGACTATGTTCTTAAAATATAATTTAGAAATATGGTAATCCTATATGGATTACCACTATCAATTGTATCATATATATATATATCAAATATTTAGCTCAAAGTTTGAGAAATGTCTCCAACATGATCTAAGTACTATGGTGAACTGTAGTAAGATTTATCATCCTCAAAATAATGCGAAATCGGAGAAAAATATTCATACACTAAAAGATAACTTTTGAGCATGTACTGTGGACTTTATAGAATGATGATACCAATATTTACCTCTGGTCAGGTTCTTATACATCAAGTGTTTCCACAAATTCATCGAAATTGCCACATATGAGGCCATTTATTTGAAGAGGTTTTGAACACCTTCATGTTAGGATGATGATGGATAATTAAAATTGAAAGGTATTGAAATGATTAAGGAAATTGTGGAAAAGGTTCAGACCATTCATCCTCAGATAAAGGCTTCATAGATTTAACAACAAGGATATGATTACAATCATTGATGGGACTTTGAGTTCGATGTTGGATACATGGTATTACTCTATATAGCTCAATGTAATAAATTGAATAGATTTGGGAGGAAGGGAAACCATAGTCTAAAAAACATCAGGCCCTTTGATATCATTGATTGCATCAAAATGGTGTACAATCAAATTGTACTCCCACCAATAAAATCTCAAGTACATGATGTATTCCACGTATCTCTCTTGTAGAAGTACATACGTTACCCATCACATGTACTCAATACAAAGGTGATACTAATGTAAAATTAACATTAATATGAATAGAATATGTTGAATATCATCTATCATTGATAAAACATTCTATGAATTAAAATAATTCAACTTGAAAAAGTTGTGTGGAGAAACCAAAATTTTGATAATGAAATGTGGGAACCAATGTGTATATGAAATGGAGTTAATCTCATCAATATTAGTGTGGGAG
The DNA here is from genome assembly GCA_963277665.1 of Viscum album. Lineage (NCBI taxonomy): Eukaryota > Viridiplantae > Streptophyta > Magnoliopsida > Santalales > Viscaceae > Viscum > Viscum album. The sequence goes on from OY728131.1 coordinate 1,946,009,575, forward strand.
AAGAAAATTTTGAGGATGAAAATTTTCAATTGGGAATGACTTTATTGACCTGAACATATATAAATTAAATTTCCCTTATAATTTAATTAAATATCTTAATATCTAGTATGGTTATAGAAAACACATTAAATTATTTTATTTTATAATATTGAATTAGATTTTGAATACCATTAAGAATAATTAATATTAATAATATATCCACTAAACAATGATCACCTGATTAGTAAAAATACAGGGTTTTAAAAAATCTAATTGACATGGACAAAAGAAGCGAAGACCTCAACCAGTAGGATCATACCCTATGAAACCCATTTATCAGAGATTTTGAGGGAGATATAACCACTTGTATTTTCACTTTAGTAAGACCAATATTATATCAAACAACTAAATCATGAGTAAATACATTGATGGGAGAAATTCAAGCTCATCGAGATGACAACCCAACCCACATTCGCAAAACCACCCCACGAAGCTACCACAATCACGTTGCATACCATTTGGTAATTTATTGGTGTATTAAAGGGATATGTATCAAGACCCTAGAAATATTAATATTTGCATTATATTTTATATAATAATGAGTATATATTAATAAAATAATCATTACTTTATTATTTTATTATTATTTTTCAAAAAATCACAGATAATATTTCTGTTTTATATTCAATTTCATTTAATGAATTTTTTTTTTGAATCAATAACTTTTTGAAATAATTAATATTTTAATAAAATATTATTATAATGTAATTTTTATTAAATATAAATGATCATATATTTTTATGAAGTAAAATGTAATTTTTACAGGGGTTCAAAAACTATTATTGTCAAAAAACCCACATTAAATTATAAATGTTGATTTTATTTTAAAAGGGAAAATTCATATATTTATAAATTTATTGATTTAAATTGACTATTATTTTTAATATTATAAAATATAAATAATCTAATGGTATATGTTTTATAATTTTCTGAGATAGTCGAATTTTCTGGTAAAAATTAAATATCGTATAAATATAAATTGTGTATTATGACAACATAATTACCAAAAAAGTGAAGTAATAAACACTATAAAGGATATTCATGAACAAATATTTTTTTTAAATTTAATTTAATGTGATTTTATTTTTATTTTATTTATTTTATTAACACATTATGAATCCTCCAAATCCATTTATATATTTATATGGTTTTTAAATTATTTCTTAAAGAGTTTGACTCACCACCACATAATAAAGGGAATTATATTATTAATTTCATAAATTTGAATTATAAAATAATTATAAACAATACCATTTTGTAGAAATATTGGTCAAAACCCTTGGAATATATATGGTTTTGGTTAATTTATTATTTAGTGTCCAATACCAAAATATTATATAAATCAAATTCTTTTCCAATATAAACCCATCAAATATCCAATTTATCATCACCAAAATTACTTGGAGAACATGTATACTATTACCTATACTATCAAAAACATTCCTAAGGATCCCAACTCTCTAAATAATCCCCTCTCAATCATATAGAGTCACACACTCAAGTATGGGACCTTCCTCCTCTCCTTTAAATTCAACCATATTCTTTTGAATTTATGTTATTAATTGCAATTTTTTATAATTTAATTTTCTTAAAAAATACCCTTAATATAAAATTTATGGTATTTTAATGAAATATAAGATATTATATCTCATTTTGGCCTTTACCTATGCCGTTAATATGCATAAATTCTATAATGTGTTTCTCTCTTCTCATTTGCATTCAAGAACTTCTTTTAGGAGATATCTCTTAACATCAATTTGATTATGTTGGGATATGATCTTCCATACCCCCCTTAATGTCTATATAATTTATAATTTATTAAATCCTCATTTCAATTAAATTAATCCTCCCATTATTCATGTTTTTTATAGCTATTACGATGCCAAAATATAGATAGGATTATTTTCATTATTCATGTTTCTTCGTTAACTTGTGCCTTATATTTCAAAATTATAATATTGGAATATTTGTTTACATTTCCATATTAATACCCATTTTATTTGTATGTTATTATGAACCCTCACATCTCCCATCAACCCATTTTTTTGAATCTTATTTTGATGATGTTATGCTATAAAACTTTCCTCGCGATTTTTTTATTCCAATGAAATTGTGTAGTGATTATCAAACCAATTTTCAATCAAAGGTGTTCAAATTAATAAAAATATAATATTTTTTAGTGACATATATATATTTATTCTACACTAATAGATCATGGAATAATGTTTGATGATGGATGAATCTAATTTTTCTGATCTATGTAGCAAACTTAAGCATGTGAATTTAATGAACGTAAAGGGTGTGCACGAAATTATGTAGCACTCCAATTCATTTTTTATGACTAGTATCATGATACGCCATACTGGGACATGGATTAAACCTGATTCTATTATTGGTCATTTTCCACCATGATTTTATGGTATTTTAGACTTGACCTATGTTTATGATGCAGTGCTTTAAGTTGTTTTTACATTTACCATGTTATGATTATCATGTTATATCACATCTCATTGTTCATGTTTAGGATTCATAATTTTTTTTTATGATTCACTAATTTAAATATTGTCTAATTTGTGTAACCTTTTTTCATGTCTAATACCCTTCTAATATTTATACCACACCCATTTCTTTTTTATTCTATATGTTTTACCATGATGTTTTAAAATCCATGGAACATTATATGCATGTCAACGAAGTTTTTAATAATGTTATTATATCTAATTGTCATGATATTACGTTATGTAACTAATTCTCAGAGAAAAGGGAATTTTATATCTTTTGGGTTATATTATTATTTATTTTATGTAAAAAATAATGAATTAATGTGTACTAAATAAAAGTATTGTTATATAATATCTTTCAAAATAATGTTTAAAACATACTGGTTACAAATTCACAAGGTTTTTTGAATAGATTTAATATATAAAGACTACTCATACATTGAGGGGATTTCATTAACTATTCACCAAACCATATATTTCATGTAAAAAATTGTTTCACATATATCAAATAAACAATTTCACTTATAAAAAAGCATCTTGATCAAATATTCTTATTGAATAAAGGATACAGATTTATCAATGTTTCCCTAATTAATTAAATAACATTGACTGTAAATAACATTTTTAAAAATGGTATAAGGATTACGAAAAAAATCATATTTATCACAAAATAATATGTATATTAATGATAAATTTATTCTCAAATGATAAATGGTTACAAGAATGTGATTTTTTAATAGAGAGTCAACAATCAAAAAATAAAGATAGATTGTAAAACAACTCTTACCATTTAGTAATTTCCATGTTGAATCCCCATGTATTAAATATTTTAAATTTAAAGATAAAATAATGTGAATAATATATTAATCAGGATTTTCTATTAAATGTGGTTGTATACACACCACTTCAATGAATATAGGTTCATAATATAACATGCATCTCAAAGAAGGAAAACTAATACTATAATATGTTACCTCACGAATTCCTTTCATTGATCATCCAATAACATTAGTAAATTTATTCTAAGTATATTATTAATTTATAAAAGAACCATACTAATACATATAATATCATATATGATACTTTTATTATATATTATCACACATCATTAGTAATATTTCATTATTTTCATTGTTTCGGAAGTTAGCTACCCTATTTTCTCATGCATGTTTTTTCATAAAAGATCTTGTTCTTGTGAATATTATATAGTTTAATAATATAAAAAATAATAAACACTAAATAATAATCATATTTATTCATTAATTATAATTTTAAAACCATCCAAGAATAATGGTTATGAAAAATGTAGTATGTTATGATAAAAGAGATTGTAGGCCATATGTACACATGAGTAACATTTCCATTTTCATCGATCATTTGGGAAAAGTTGTAATTAATATTTGAACATTTAATAAAGATAATAATTTCATTAACATAATATTATATACTTATATATATAATTCACATGATGTGGTGATGAAAATGATGTCACATCGCTTCTTGAACTTGGTAGTCCACACGTACACGAATGACATTATCATCATTCGTTGAGTTAAAAAGTATGAAAATAAAATGATACATTATCTTTACATAATGATTAATATTTAATGAATATAATAATTATTTAATGTGTACCACATATAGTAATTCCTTCTCACCTTCTATATAAAGCATTTGGGAAATAAAAATCACATCACTTCACCATGCTGTTTTCAACCACACACACGAGCGGAACAATCATGTCACCTACAAAATGGTAAATAATAAGTTATATATTAAATATTGAATCCCTTGGTATAATATTTTCATTTTATATTTTTATATATATATATTATCCAACATAATACCAAACCAAGAGTGGTGTTAACAGAAAATAGATGACAATAGTGTGCGAGCAAGTAGTCCTCCATACACAAGAATGATGATTTCATGACCAATTTGATAAACATGAATTATATTGTTGATAATAAAAATAATATAAAACATACCAGTATATGAAATATATTGATTTTATTATTTCATAATGATTTGGAATTAATTTATGGAGGCGGAGAATGAAATAAAATGAATACTCTTATTGAAAAACATTAAATCTCTTTCGGGAATCCTCCTCAGGTTTTCACTAAATTATTCAAAGGATGAATTTATTAAAAAAATGATACTATGATGAGGTTATGGAATTTGTGATGTGATTTGATAAGTTTTTTTTCTGGCCAAATGGGTGTGAATCTGTGAATAATTGAGGGGGTGAGGGCCCTTTTACTGTTGATGAGTGAAATTCTTGTAAATACTCAAAAGTACTCACTATTGGGAGTAAAATATTCCATAAATGGTCTAAAAGAATTTAAATTAATGAGGTGAAATGATAATATGATCAATTAAAATTTCCACCACACAATAAAACAAATTTATGCATTCAGTTCCTTAACTCCAATGTTTCCATAATTTTTTCCATTTTGTGTTTTCATTATTAGAATTATTCTTCTAACCAAATTAATTTATCCTTTAATAATAAAATAAAATGACACATACATGATAATTTAGAACAGAAAATTATAAAAATTAATTCTAATTTATACATAAAAAATCTCTGGTGTGCTGAAATTTAATATTTACACAAGGGAATGTATCGTGCAATAACACTACATTAGTCATGACCGTGCTAAAAAAATTTACTATATTGTGGTCAATATGTCTATTCTAAAATATAAATTGGTCCATTAGTAGAAATGAAATTATATTTATAAAAATATTAAAATAACATGATAGATTTTGGGATTTTTATTAATTTTAATTCATTTATTATGAAATTACATTATTGTCAATTTCAAAATTATTCATCTAATTTGAATTAAAAAATATCAAGAAAATAATAGAATTAAAATTTAATGTTTAAAAACATTTTAAAAATGATTTATTAAAAAGAAAAATTAATGGACTAAAACAATTCATTTAATTTACATTACTTTTATTATTATTTTATGATTTATTTAATTGAAGTATTAATTAAAAAATTCTTATACTAGATTTTCTTATGTATTTAAAGTAATTATTTCATCTCTGATTTTTTAAAAGATATATAATCATAAAAAAAACAAATATATATTTCAAAATAGTAATTATTACCAAACATATGAGGTTTTATACGCACCCTAATACAGTGTAGACATTAAAGGAAATGAATATTTCTTTTTTTTATTTTTCATTAAATAACTTATTTTATCAGCCACATTCAAGGAATATTGTCCAGTAAAACTCCTAAAATCAGGAATATAGTTATAAGTGGTGAAATTTGGACATAGAATGGGTTTCATGAATGTTTACTATTATTTTATTCAATATCTATTAAGTTTATCTTCCATTAAACTTTTGTAACCTTAATTGCAGTAATTATTTTTAACTTTTTTCACTAATAATTATTGTCATATATTATTTTAACCTTTTTAGATAATATAAATTATGATGATACCAAATATGTAATAAATTTTTATAAATTCAACTCCTAAAAGTGAAATAATTTAACATAAAATTAATCCCCCCAACACGACGAGAAAGCATGTTTTAATGTGGAATGTTGAACATTTTACATTGTTTTTATATCGAAATTAAATATAAAAATGATTCTAATGAAATAAATTGAATTAATTGATATATAATTTAAATATTTTATCCTTAAAACTAATTAAAAATATAATTTATCCTTATTAATTAATTAATAAAAAAGGCGGGTTTTAATTGAAATTTAGTTTTTCACTATTCATAAAAAATGGAACTTCTATAAAAAACCCAAAAATTAACGATAAGATAAATTTTGTTTTGAAGATTAAAAAATGTGTTTTTATTTTTTGAGACAAATTTTCTAAAATTTTAAAAAAATAAATTAAATTTTTTTCTCCAACAGCGACAACACTATATTTTAAGAAAAATATAGTTTTTTTAAAAGCATTTCTTTTTTTTATCTTAAGACATTCATAATATTTTTTATAATAATTAGGTAAAAAATAAATTTGTCGAAAATATACAGTTTAATATGTTATTTAATCATATTTATACCCATGATTTCAATGACTAGGTGATAATTATCTTATTAAAGAAGAATATTTATAGTTTATTATTGTTTCTTAGAACGTAGTCCTTCATGAAATGAAAGATATAGAAAAAACACATTGATGAATGTAATGAAAGATAAAATTAATTTTTCAGGAAATTATATATATATATATTGTTATTAATTTATTTAAAATAGGTTAAATATATCATAACATCTCTAAATTTTATATTCCATCTTATGCTTGTTGTTCTGTCTCATACACACAATTGCATTTGATTATCATGTTTTAAAATATCATGGTGTTAAATTATACCGACATTAAAAAAAATTTAGCATTTCAATTTAAATATTTTCTTCGAAATCAAGGGTTTGACATTTAGAAATACCGTTGTTGAAAAAACCTAATCGTAAAAGGGTTAATAAACCATCCTCTTATAAGAGAGAACGGAAAGTATTTGGATCATTTGGAATAACACATAAATCAAGTTCCAATTAAGAGAAAAATGATTAAAAGTGAAAATATGAAAATAGGAGGAAGAGAAAAAATATTTATAGATTTTGATAGGGTTAATTTATCATAATCTGATTAATGGTCAATAGAATGTGAAGAGCCTTAAAACCATAAATATGTGATCATTTGATAGACCCTAAAATTCATTGGACATGAATGTAATGAGATAAAAAATTTATTTCAATATCATATTCATAATGTTGATTAATTTTTTAACTATTTAATAATTAAATGAAATGTAATTCATTTATATATTTCTATTTCATAAACAAAATTTCACCCTTTAGCTATGCATTGATCAATTTCTAGTTTATCCATTACTCAATGAAATGAATATAATAAAATGAAATTTTAATCCTAAAGAACTAGAATTCACTTATAACGGATCATAATATCCATAATGAGTGAAATGTTTTCCCATAATTCACTAATTATTTACTGAAAAAATATGGATATAAAAAGTTATGCAATATAAAAATTAATCTTTAAAACTCAAAAGTAACACCTCGGGTTCATTATTAATATTTATTTCTCAAATATTTTACTTAAAAATAATAAACATTAATATGGGAAAACTTATAGGCTAGTGGTAGGAATGAACCCCTTATCAACCTTCACTCATGGGTTCGATCCCAACTACCTTGCCATTTGGGATGGGTTCTCACCCAATATGTGGGTTTTACTTTTTAATAATAATATTAATATAACTACTATAATGTTTATAAAAATATAATAGACATACTTGAAATAAAATTAATCATCGAAAAAAATTTCACGAATATTTTTAATATAACATATTTTTTAAAATGTCTAACAATATCATTATTACAATGTAATTAATTACCATATCAGAAATAAATGTTATCGATACCCTTAAAGTTATTTCTATAAAATTTAAAGGCATGGTTACTCAAAAAAAATTCTACTAAGAGATATAATTTCCAAAAATTTCTAGCAAAATTTCTATAATTATTTTTCAGTCCTATAAAAAAATTAAAAAGGGGTGTTTAAGAATTTTAACATATGATAAATATCAGACTTATTAACCCATTATGGTTTCAATAACTCTTAAGGTAATAAGATCATATATTAAATTATAATTTTAAACATTCATTAAACCTTAAATAATACTTATAACCAAAAAATTATATTAGTAAAAATACTTTTTAAACATAATTAATAAATCCCTATACATACATAATTCATTATTTTTATTTCAATATATTTTCATATTTAATATAGGGTTTAAACATGGTTATTTATTATCATCATCCATTCAAACTAATCAGAACAAGTTGTAAGAAAATTTGAATTATCCTATGCATATCCACCGGGAGTGCCATATCATGTGTGCAGTAAGGCCCGTTATCGTGTAGTGGGTAATGCATCCTTCAAAATTGACAAAAACATATTCATAGTTATTACCCCTATGTAAATCTATTCTAGAACCACATCAAATTTTAGTTTCTATATGAGGATGTATTTATAGGATAGACCATATAATCTAAAACATACAAAAACATTAGAATGTTCTTCTATACATATCAATAATATCTATAATATGGTTTTGATACATAATATTTGTTATCTTAAATCCAATTCTCAAGGTTTTTACTGAACTTACTATGATACCATCTATAGTCACCTCAAACCTGGACGTCTTTAACAAGTGACCAATTTATTACATTTCCATAAGATATAAGAAAATGCATCCTAAAGGTATAAATAGTTTTATAGTCTTGGTAAACTAAATACATAATTGAGTGTTTATTTAAAATTGAATACAAAATTAAAATATTTTTGTTCAATAATATAATTATTACCTCTAATAGACAATTATATATCATACATTTTACACTTCATGGATTCCTGAGAAAAGAAACAAAAGAATTATGGGAAAAAATTCTTATTAAGGTTTTTGTAAAATAGAATAAATCCATAATTAATAAGAAAATTATATTGAAATATAAATCAGTGAGCAGAAATTTCATTTTAAAAATAAGTTAATAAAAAATATATTTAAAGATAAATAACTGAAAACATGTTATATTTAATCAATAAACTCAAAATTAAATTCATCCATATATAATAACATTGTGCGAATATTTCGGATAAAAATAGCAAAACTCTTAAGGAAAGAAATACATAAATAACAGATGACATGTTTTCAAATAAAAAGATACCATTATCTTTAAGTCCTTTCAAAACATGTTTTATAAAATATAACTATCGAGACCATTAACGAGACAGTTTAAGTCATAGTGGTTACAAATGAATAAGGTTTTCCCAAATGTTTATGTCTCATGATACCACCGATGCATCAAGGGAATTTCTTTAAATGTTCCCTAATCATATTATTTCATGTTGGAATCATTAACTATATATCTAATAATATATTTATCTCATAAACAATGTTCCTTATCAAATATCTTCACTGAGAAAAGGATACAGATTTATTAATAATTCCGTAGTTAATCAAATAAATTTTAAAGAGAATCTCATACATAAAAATTTTATTTAGTTTCTGAAAAAATAATATTCTTCACAAAATAATATTTACATTTAATATAATTGTTTTAAAATTTTTTTTTTCAAGAATTGATTTTTTCAAGAGAAAATTAATAGTCAAAAAAGAAAGTTAGATTACAAAATAACTATTACAGTTTTGAAATTTCTATGTCCAGACTTCTACGATAAAAAATTATAATTGAAACATAAAATACCATTAAGAAATTATTATTCCTGATATTACTAGTAATATGGTTTTTATATAATCCTTTTCAAACAATATAGCTTCATAATATAACATAGGTCTCAATGAAGAAAAATTGATATAAAAATTCATTAAACAATGATTCCCTTTAGCTAAATTCTCTTTAACCTCTTTTTTAATTTTATTAATTAATGTTATTAATTTATACAATGACCATATTAATATTTATAATATCATAAATTATCATTTTATTACATCTTAACACAAATTTATTTGTTATCTTTCATAATTTTCAATTTTTGGGTGTTGACAACCAAATTTTCCCATGCATGTTTTTTTATAAAATATATATTTCTTGTTAATGTGTTATAGTTTTCTCATATCCAAAATATTAATTATGAAATAATCAACATATTCATAATTCAATTATAATTTTAAAACCAATCGTGGAAGACGGTAATGAGAAATGAGGTACGTTACGATCAAGGATATGGTATGACGTATATACACATGAGTGACATTTCCATTTTTCACTGATAGTTATGGAATGGATATAAGTAATATTATAATTATAAATAATTATCAAAATATAAATAATATTATATTATATAATTATATATATAATTAATGTGGTGTGGTGATGAAAAGAGAGTAACATCACTACGTGATTGTAGTGGTGCACATGTACATGAATGACATTAACATCTTTCATTGAGTGGAAATAAACGAAAATAAATGATATATTTTCTTTAAAAAATGATACATATGTCTTTCATATGAAAATTATATAACTTATATTACATATAAATATTATTTATCACCTTCCAGGTAAAGAGTTAGTGAAAAACATTCCACATTGCATCGTGATATGGTATTTCGTCATACATGAGTGAAATTATCGTGTCTACAATGTAATAGAAATTAATTAATTATATATTATATAATTAATATAGAGGTATAATGAAGTTATATATGTTATTTTTATATTTTATATCCATCATATTACCAAGACATGATATGTTGTAATGGAAAAACAAACAACATTTGTTCATGAGGCGGTAGTCCTTCGTAATCATAAATAGTGATTTCATAACCAATTTTATGGGAGTGTGTATGGTTTTAGGTAGAAATATTAAAATGAAAACATCCCAATATATGGAATATAATGATTTTATTATGTCATCAGGATTTGAAAAAAATTAATGGATGAGAAGGGGGAAATAAAATGATGATGATTCTTGTAGAATATTACCTCTCCTCCATGAATCCTCCTTAGGTTTTCACTATTTCCATCAAAGGAAGGATTTATGAAAAAAATTAAAGCCTAAATTATTATTTTAGGGATTATATATAATTATTTGGGTAGGTATTTGGCTATGAAAATTAGGTTTTAATGTGTCAATAAGTGAAGGGAGTGAGTGCACTTTTGTAGTTGAGGAGGAGTGGAATTCGGGTAAATTCTCAAAAGTATTCACTATTAGGACAACAATATTACCTCAAGTGGATCCATGACTGATATTTAATTGTTTTAAAGAATTATATTGTTGAAACAATTTCCATTAACAAATAAATACCATTCTTTTAACTATTTTCTTCCTTATATCCTATGTTTATTCTTTTTTCATTTTGGTATTTCGTTCTGGTAATTAGTTTTCTAACCTAAATAAATTATCATTTAAGACTCAAATTAAATATCTTTAAACGTTAATTTTTACCCACCAATTTTAAATTTCAATTATAATTTATAAAATTATAAAATTATGTTTGTTGAAAATTCATTTTACCAAAAGAGCATTTTATGTGAAAGACCGCCATTTTAAATGTAACTGTGTTAATATAGTGTTTACTATTTGTCAAATAATATACTAATTATAGAAGAATAATTAATTCATGAATGGAAACTAGTTAATATTTATAAATATATTAAAATAAATATTTTAGATATAGAATTTTTGTAATTTTAAATCATTTAATAAAATATCATTTATTATAAAATAATATTAATTTCATTTATAACATTATTCATATAATTCGAATTTCAAAAAATCAATACAATGATTGATTTTTAATATATTATTTTCACACCTATGTAAAATGATAAAATAGTCTACAAAATTTATGTAATTCAAGATTTTATTCAATTTACTTCACTTTTAATATTTTTAGTATATTTATTTAACTAAATTATTAACCAAATAATTCTTAAGTTGGCGTATCATAATAATTTAACGTAATTATTTCATCTATAATAAATTAAAATAAATTATCTAGATAAATTACTGATTTAACTTCACAAATAGAGTTTATTACTGATCAAATGATGTTTTATCACTATCCCCACGATTTATAGACATGAAACCCATGAAAGGTTCCTTTTTTGTCAGTTATATTACGTTACATATTATACAAAACTATTTCATGGAATAGTGTAAAAAAACTCATAAAATAATAGATAAGGTTACGATGGAAAAACATTTTCCATCCATGTTTCATTGTAAATGTTTTTAGGTTTATATAACCATATTAATTAAGTTTATATTATACTAAACTCATTTTTATTTTAATCAGAATAATTAAATTTAACAGTTTTCACTAATATTTATTTTAAATAATTATGCTGAAGATATTAGATAATATAAATTATTATGATTCCAAAGATGGAATATATTTTTTCAAATTCAACTCACATATGTGAAATAATTTAATTTAAAAAAATCCAAAAAATCTATGACAATACGAGTTTTTATTGTTAAAATGCTCAACATTTTATAATGATTTCATATAGAAATTAAATTTTCAATTGATTCAAATATCATAAATTTTATTATTTTACATAATATTTAACTAACATTAATTAAATTATAATAATAATATATTATATAGTTATAAATTTAATAAATAAAAAAGCGATTTTTTAAAAATAAAATTTATTATATTTTACTATTCCTCAAAAAATGACACTCCTATGAAGAATCCAAAAAATTAACCCTAAGCTAATTTTTATATTACTATTTAATAATATAGTTTAATTTTTTAGATAATTTTGTTAAATGGATAAAAATAAACTCTATATTAAGTGTTCTAAGTATGACTAAACTATATTTTAAAAACATAATTTTTTTCCAAAGAACATTTATTTTTCAATTTAAATGATTCTAATAATTACATATAATAAATATATAACCAATAAATATGTGTAAGATATATATTTTCATAATATAGTTAATCATATTAATATCCACCATTATCACATCTTGGCGATTACATTCATATTAAATAATAATTTTAATAGTATATTGTTATTCGGTAAAACTCGGTCTTGCATATAAAATAAGATATCAAAGAAAATAATTGTTTCATGTAATGTATGATAAAAGAAGTAGTTAATTAATTATAAGATATAAAGTTTATTAAATTTATTCAATAATGTAAATATATAATAATATCATTGGGTGTTTTGTTAACTTATAAACTTGATGCTGCCTTTCATACAAGCTATCAAATATGATGTTCGTGTTTTCATTCTTAGTGTGTTACAATGTACCTGTCCATAATATATTTATTACATCTAGGTTTGTATACCACACTCCTTATTGATCATACTAAATGTTATGAAATAAATTCATGTTTTGATTGATCTATGTGGAAGATAAATTCACTATATAATATTAATTGGTTAAGTGGGACAAAAATTATTTTTCCCTCCTATATATTTGGTAATGTATTTATCTCTTGATATAACATATATGGTTCATGTAATGTTATACTTTGTACACTATTATAAAACTTCATGGTATTCAGCATTGACTTATGATTTAGATTTCATTTTTATGTTGGTTACACATTCCTATTTCTCCTAGATGTTGTCAACTAATATCATGATTTTATGATCATGTTTTTTCTCACTGATTTTAAGTCTCCTTGATATGACTCTTGAAAATTTTATATTTGTTTCAACATTTTATGCTTTCATTATTCCCTTACTAGTCTTTATAACACAACCCTTTCTTATATGAATCCCCAGGTCATCCCATATAGTATTATTCAATCAATGGATTTTAAGGGAATGTTATAGAGTTTCAAATAATTTATCAGTATCTATGTTTCATGTTAATTTGTTATGTATCTAATTTCCACAATAAACTATGAAAATAAATATTTTAGGATTTAATTACATGTATCTTTATGTAATTCATCTTGAAATAAGGTATATAAAATATGTGGGTTTTCGTATATGTCATCATAGGAAGGTCTAGTTATTTTTATGGGTTTGGATTAGAAAACCTAAGATATATATTTTTTGTTATGAGTAATCATTTTTAAATATCCATAAATTCTAGTAAGGTATATATTAAGTGGATTCCAATAAAGAAAATCCATGTCTTGATATTATAAGTGGATGTGGCTCTAGAACATTTTTACATAGGGGTAGTAACCCTAAAAGGAGTAAATCGATCATTAACTCGATCATCACAGAGTTCATGATAAAGAGGACTTCCGATACATCTTATTTGACACTCTTGTATGATATGTTTTTTTTAATTTCACAAGATCATTATGAACCATTATTAAGGAAACTCAAATTCCCAAAAGTTTTCTTTTAGTAAATTGATATTGGACAATATAGGTTCTAACCTATAACTTCATACGTTAAGGAATGAATGAAATTAATGAGTTATCAATCTCATGATTATAGTTTCCCAATTATGTGTGTAATAGTTTGAAAATAATCATCCATAATTTTACATTTATTTTATTCGATTTCATGTAATTATAGGAATAGAGTGAACAACCAAATTATGGGGCAATGTAACGATTTCCCAAATGATATTCCGAACTAGATGGGAGAAGTGTTGAAGATATTCATGTCTATACTTACTCCATTAACTAAAATTTTGAATTGAAACATGAATCATTGGTAAAAACCAATTCTCCCAAAGAAAGTGGAATTTTCAATACGAAAGATTTTGTGAAAGGGCCTCTGAATTTTCATGGATCATATAATTTTTTAGTCACATCATAATGGATCAACTCTATTGTGAATATATTCTCCATCAATAAATGTTATATGAATTATAAGGTCGTATTGGATATTTATGATATTTAGGGATAATTTGATCAAATGGTGATGTCAATCCATATAAAAAATCCTGGTGAGGATATTAAAGAAATGGAGTGCAATGAATTACAAGAATTGTTTTTGATAATTTTTTTCCTCACACTCTCTAACATAAAATGAAGATGGATTTTTTTTGAACTAAATGAAATTGATGATGAATTCAATGGGAAATATAAGAAAAACATAATAATAATTTCATGATATGCTTTTGGTTTTATAATTGAACCTAAATATAAATTTTCCCTCTAAATTTATGAGATAAAGATTAATCTATAATAATAATTAGTTATTCAAGACTTTTATAGTTATGTAGAAATTGTCCAATATTCCCTCAAATTTGAAATGGAGATAGGTGAATCTAAATGTTCTCTTGGGTCATCGGATATGAAATGGAGAATAGAGTTTAAATCCCTTATATAAATGAAGAAATAACATGAGGGTATGAAATTTCAATATTCTACTTGTCAAAACTAGAAGAAAAAGAAAACCAAAATTATCAAAAATGGTATTAGGAAATCAATTTTTGGTAGGTAGGAGTAGAATCTAGATAGCCAATGCAGATGAGAGAAACCCATCAATAAGATGGAAGAATGGAATGGCCCACTCCACGCTCAACCTATTGTCCAATGATTCAACTACGAGGAATAAAAAAAATTACATGAATCAATGAACTAAACATGGGGTTGGCAATGATAACTAATGATAGTAACCTCTATTTCAAATAGAGTATATGGGAGTTTATTCCCTGAAAAAAATTTGGTGAATCTGAACAATGATGTTGGAAAAATTACTATTTTTATTCATCAAATGAAAGTGAATGAAATGCTTGATTTTATTTATATGAATTATTTCATATTATACATGTTTAGCAAAAATTCAAACAGACAACTAAAAAAATGTAATTGGATCTATTGATGAATATAATAAATAGGGATATTATTTCACCCCAAGTATACATCATCTCCCATTCGTATGTTTATGGGATAAACATCCCAAAAAACCTTATGACAATATTTTTAGATTAATTAAATGAAATAATGGGTATTTATTTAATTTTATTGTATGGATATAATAGACAAATTTTAGAGAGGGAAATCACCATCATAACCCAAAATCCCCCTACGGTTTTAAACAACTGCATGGATGATGATGAATCTACTTTGGAATAATCATATTGAGAATGTATATTATTACCTTATGAGAAATAACATTTATATTAAATTACTGAGAACAAAGAGAATATCATCCATAATGACATGATGATTGTGGAGGAATATGCTGATGTGATTCCTTAATAATTTCTCGGTCTTCCTTCCAGCCCATAGTCTGAGTTATTTATTGATGTCATACCCAGAGGTTTTCCAATATCAAAGACTCTATATAAAATATCGATTTTTGAAATTAATGAGATGAGAAAGAAACTACATGAGAATCATGATAATGTATTTATGACCATGTACTTCACTATGGGGTGCACTGGCCTCTTTCATCAAGAAGACGAATGGGTCAATGATCATATGTCTTTATTATCAAGAACTCAATTAGATCATGATAAGGAATAATTAAAATCTATGACTAATTAATTAATTTTTCATTCAAATATATAGTGACCATTACTTCTCTGAGGTGGATCTTCCATCATGATATTATCATCTAATGGAAAAGAAATAGGATATTAGCAGGACTACTTTTTATATAATGTATATTCACTCTGAGTTCATATTTATTCCAATGGGACTTTCTAGTGTTCCAGATATATTCATGCAATTAATTAATAGTATTTAGAAATGTACACAATAAATTTGTAGTAGTATTTATAGATGATAAGACAATCAACTCCAATAGAAAGGATTAGTATAGAGAGAATTTGAATTCTATACTAAATTCATTTGAAAATGAAAAGTTATACATAAAGAAAAATAAATGATAGCAAGATGTGGTAACATATTCTTAAGTATATTTCATTATAAAAAATGTGACAAAAGTATAACAAATGTGTTCCAATTATGATTTTACATACTAACTGAATAAAATGAGAGAAAACATATTCTTTAAACTTGATGCTCCTCTTGACAACACCTTTTCATATCCTTAAAAATTATTCATGAAAGCTTCATTACCTCATTTGAAAACACTTAAAAACATTATAAATGACTATTATTATTATTATTATTTTTTACAGACCAATTATCTATCTCAACATCACTATGATGAACTAGTATGAACTTTAATAAAACAGCTCTTGACCCAAAGGTGATCTTAATAATTTATAATAATTAAAATATTTGACTAAATTATTAATATTCATCAAAATTATTGGGTTATAAATTTAATGAATTGAATTAAAAAATATTCTACAATATTTTTCCTTTTAATTGGTCCAAAAAAACTCCCATATTAAAGAAATTATGCCTTTAATAGTTTGTGGTAGTATGTGTCTAATTGACATATATCAACAGCTTTAACCTCCACTGTTTTCATTTTATGAGATTAAATAAAATCTTGTACATAACTTATTTTTGATTATCATGGATTATTGGTCTAGATGAAAACCATAATCATTAGTTTATTCATGTTTTGATCAACTTTATATTAACTTAATAAAAATTTTACCTTGTAATCTCACACTGATGAATTGGAATAAGAAATATTTATCTTCATCGGATTCTATTTTTAGCAACCATCTGTTTGTACAAGGACTTCATCATGACATTAATAACCATTATTCAGATTGTAATGAAAATTATTATAACTTCCAATTATTCGAGAAACATATCTGTTTCTATATTCTAATACGATTGACATCCTAAAAACTTCCCCTTTTATTCATCATGCTCACATCACATGTTTCGTAGAGTACTTATGATTTTTGTGAAGAAACTATAAAGCATCATTTAATTATCATCATATCCAGAGAGAAATTTGAAGATCAACTCATTAAGATCTTCCATTCATTCTGGAATCATGTTGAGTATTATGATCAAATTCTTCTACAAAACATCATCTCAATACAATGGACATTATTTATCATTGCGAGTTTGGTTTTCTGAATAAAACTGTGTTTTGGATTTTTCACATTTACAAAGTGGATGGATTTATCTTCTTTGACAACAAAAGTCATTAAATTTGTAAAGGAACATCATATCTCTTCTAAAAGACATTCACTAGTCAACATGGTCCCAAAAATATCCATGTTTGGATTATTTTTCTATCAAGATTCATAATTCACTATTCATTTTTATCCTCAAGCTGTAGATTACATATCAATAATTTTAAGCCTATATAAGCTAACTCAGTTTATAAACCTATAATTATTTATATAAATACCATTATTTCTAAAATTAGTGACTCATGAAACTTCCTCATAAATTCTTCACATCTTTATTCTTCTTCCACTTTGCTTCTTCAAATTCCCTGAAATCAATTT
Organism: Viscum album; assembly: GCA_963277665.1. NCBI lineage: Eukaryota > Viridiplantae > Streptophyta > Magnoliopsida > Santalales > Viscaceae > Viscum > Viscum album. Next base: position 1,946,027,936 of record OY728131.1, read on the forward strand.
TTTCCTACAACCACTATAATAAATACTCAGAATAGTTCACAGACTTACATGTTGATATCATAACATACCAAAACTCCACATTTATATATGATTACATAAAAGGTTTATCACATATTCAATGGATATATTTATGAAACAACCCTCCCTTTTGAAATCACATTCCCAATACCAGATGATAGATAGAAAAAACACATCTCAAACATGATGGGAAATAGGTTGGATTCCCATGTTCAACCTTAATTTATAAAAACCAACATCTGGTAGCCGAATTTTTAAAGTGTCAGTAACATTTTACAATGTAGGAACAAACTCTAGTTTAAAGTTATTGTTTTACACACTCTCTTTGATGAAATGATATTTGATATCAATTTGTTTTGAAAGGGAATGTTTTGACAATTTATTTATATGGTTGATTTCACTTTTATTATCACATCCCAAGATAAATTGTAAATTTAAATTAACAAGAAAGTATTATAACAGAGTATTCATATATATATTATTGGTAGAGTATTGAGTGGTAGCAATATACTCAACATTTTCCATAAAAAGGGTTACTAATTTTTTTTGAATTCCATATAACAAAAAATATCCGCAGAATGAAAATTACACCAAATGTGGATCCTATATTAGAAAATGTTCCTTCCCAATCCACATCGGAATACCCAAACAATTCAATAATTTCAAATCTATCATACCTAATTCAAAATTTTTTTGTGCCTTTATATATATAAGAAATATTTTTGAATAAATTAAATGTGATACGTTAGGAGAAATTTGAAATATTACACATAAGGTAAGATCATAAAAAATTTCATGCCTTGAGGATGTCAAATAAAACAATATTCTATTCATATTACAAAACTCTTTCTGAGGAAATTTCTTGCCTCCACCATCTTTACACAACATGGATCCCAAAGAAATTGTTTTAGAAATAGTCTCCTAGTTTTCCATGAAAAACTTCATGACAGGTTACATAGAATAATTTTCCTAAGAAATAAAAATATGATTCTTCTTATGTAAAATTTTTATCCCATGAAACTAATTCAATTCTCCTAGCATGGACATCTCAAAAAAAAAAATTCATATATACAGAAAATCATTCATATGTTCTTTCGTCTTCCCAATCCAAGATAATTTCACTAACATAAACAATTATGCTGATAGAAAACTCTTGAATTTACTTGATTTAAGTATTTTTATCAACTCATCATTTTTTAAAATTTACATTCCTCGATAAAGTATCAATTTTGAAATAACACACTCTCTAAGACTCTTGTATCCCATACATAGCATTCATCAGCTTTCATAGATAACTGTTATCATTCCCAAAAATAATTCCACATGTTATTTTAATGTAAACATACTCATCATGATCAAAATTTATAAATTTTTAGTTTACATCCATTGAGAAAAATTTATAACATCATTGTGCAGCAATATGAAAAAATAATATAATCGGTTTTAATCATTCCATATTCCTTATCACTTCATCATCATCATTAAACATGCTACAGAAAACCCATTATGCACCAATAACATATTTTATACATCTTTTGTATGAGTTCCCAAGTATCATTATTTTATATATGTTATATCTCTTAATTAATTTCCTAAAACCACTCTATTTTCATAAAATCTTTATTTACATCATTCAGGTTGAATTTTGAATACAAAGAAGTGTGTGTAAAGTCTTCTTGAGGTTCTTATTATTTGAACCATATGATAATTATTCCCAATAATTTTCTAATCTTCTACACGCAACATAATTATGGGACGAGTTTTTCTAGTTTCATCCTCATCACATGAAATAGACGCATTTGATTCTTCTTTTTGAGTAGGATTAATATTGTATGTATCTTTATTATGATTCTCAACAATGATTTTGTTATCCTGATAATCATCATTATTGGTCTGTGTCTATTTAAATTTATCATGCTTTTCAATAACCATAATATCATGTGAATAAACTATACATTATGTTTCATTATTAAAACACATATATCCTCTACCATAAAGATAATATCCAAGAAAAAATCCACCTTCCCCTCTCTTCTCAAAAATTCCATGATTTCCACATTTCTTCTTTATGATCCATGGACTCCAAAAAATTCTCATGTTTTTAAACTTTGAGTTTTATCATAAAAAATTTCACATGGAGTCATTTATAAACATGGCCTATAAAAACATTTATTTTGGATATACACAACAACACTCATGGCTTTACACCAAGATTAATGATAAAGACCATGTTCATATAACATAGTATTCCCCATTTCCACAAAACTTGTATTCTTCAATTGAGAAACTCAATTTTTTTTATGGAGTGTATGTTGAAAAAAACTATTTCTGAATTACATGCTTCATAGAATAATATTCAAATTATTTATTTATTTACTCGCCACCATTTTTAGTTCTCAACTTCTTCACTAAATACCCACATTCCATATTAGTTTTCCTTTTGAATCAATTAATAATTTTTAGAGAATATGAATTATCTTTCATATACATAACACATGTAATGTGAGTAGTGTCCTCAGTGATATTTTTTTGTTTACTTATCTCCACTATTTTTCTCATTTTCCAATATATATCTGAATAGATAAGTTTTATGGGTAGTTTTGAACAAATATTATCTTTCTTAGTCACTTAATTTGTAATATTCCAAAAAATAGTACAACAAAAATCTCATATTCTTGATATATCATGAATAATATAGACATTGTAAAATTTAGGCAATTTTCTCATGTTTCCATACCACACTTGTCTCATCCATTTATTCCATATGTTATTCTCTTCCACCATTCCCATATAACAAGAGTTTTTTATTTCACCAACTTCAAATAAATTTTACTTTTTATAGTTGTATCTTTTAACTATTTTTACATATTCCTCAATATTCACAACAAATCCATATTTTCTGAATATGTATTTGTTTACATGTAATTTTTTTATTTCATGCTTTAGCCCCAATATTTTTAATTTTTCCTTTTTCACTTTTGTACTCATTCATAAATGTCATCCAGCAAATCCAAGATAATGATGGAACTAGAATAACCCTTCACTATTAAAAACTCACTTTCATAATGTTGTGAATGGAAATAATTGTTATCTCTTCAATTATTCTAATGATATATCTTATCAATATATCTAAATGTAATTTTATCTTCAATATGAGAAAACCCATCTGTTGTGGCTTTATGAACATCATTTCCCTGAGACATAAGATATGGAAATATTATATCTTTTTAGATATGATAGTACATACCATTAAAAACTAGAAAACCTTTACATTTAACACAATTCAGATTCTCCATCAAATTCTCTTCAAAACATTAGATAGTATAAAATGAAGGGAAACATTGGCTCTGATACCACTTATAATTACACAGTCATGATTGTTATATCCATGATAGGGGAAGGGTAAATCCATGATATATTTTTCAATTATGATTTATTAATTTTGAAGCAACCTTAAATCCTATAAAATATTTCTTTCCATATAAAAAAAATCAAACACACAATTACAATAATAAAAGAATTTACAAGGTTCAGTAATCAACAAGTTTATCAACACCCTTGGTATTATTTAGAAATAATCGAATACCACACAATGGACTCTAAAATAATCCATTTGTATGGAATAAAAGGAGTTGGATATTCCCTTACAATCGTATAGCACAATAATTAATAGAATAGTGTACGAGCATCATGTATCATGATATGATGTATGATATATTTTTTAACAATCATGTCATGGTTTTTCATGATCAAATTTCACAAATATGTTTCTCAAAATAATTCTTCCCTTCCTTACCCAGAAGATGGTATGAACTTCTTCTAAAAAGCGCAATGACACTCAGTTTAATTTCTTAGTCTAATAACAAAGTAAATTTTCACAATACAAAAACATGGCTCTGTTATAACACCATTAAAATAACACCAAAATGTTTCTTTGATATTCAAAACATTTAAATCCAATTTCTCAGTCAGGTCTAGAAACCCAGAATACGATCATCCCAATTCACATTTCTTCATCAGTCTTGCTAAATTTCTCTAGAATTAAAAATAAATAAAAATCACATCCATAGAATTTTTGAGCTTCTATCTCTTCCTTTTAACATAGTTCTTGTGCCCAGAACGTAAAAAATAATTTCACTATTTGTATGAAACCCAAAAAGGATGGAGATGGATTTTGAGAACGTTTCCTTCTCATGCAAAATTTCTAGAGATCATGATATTACTTATATTATAGATGTATCTTTGACTTCTTCAGAATTTCTCAACACTCCTTGAACATTCTCTAATATTTTAACAATATCAATATAATTCCAACATCGTTGCATTCTTCAATCCAATTTTGATTTTGATTTCCCTATAAAATTTCTTCAATACAATAAAGGAAAAGAAATTCTAACTAAAAAATTACAAATATATTACTATATACATATTAAAAAACAAATCATACCATTATCATTTCCTCAATATGATTAAGACAATATTATTTTAAGTAAATTGAGTTGTACCAAATGTGACAAATTTAATTCATATTTTTGTCTCATTATAATTCTTTGTATCAAATAATGAGAATTAAATCAAACATATACTTCAAATATCACACTCCCCTTGACTAGGGATTTGTGTCACCTTCAAATGTAATCATGTAAGATTTATAACCATGTTCTAAAACACATCCAAAAACATTTTAAAATATGAATACCCGTGTAATTATTTTTTTAAAACCAATTATCATTCTTATAATCACTCTGATGAATCGATACCAACTTCAATATGATGGATCTTAACATAAATGTGAATGTATAAATTTTTATTGATGAAAAATGTTGACTAAATTGGAAATGTTCATCATGATGATTGGTCCCTAACTTTCTTTCATCAGTCTCAAAAAAATAAATTTTATTATTTATCTTCATTAGTCCCAAAAAAATCTCATATGAATGTAATTATTTCTTCAATAGTTGGTGGTATTTTTCATCTGATGGATGAGTATCAACAACATTGACCTCTTGTCTTTTATGATTATGATACCAAAGGACTACAATCACATAGCATCATTTTATTTATTTTCTCCTATTGGCCTGACTGAAAACTAGAACATTATTGTTCTTTATGACCCGATCAACCTTCCCATCCTTTAAAAAATATGCATCTGGTGATATCACAATGATGAATAGGGTCTAAAATATTCAGCTTCAATATCATCCTTTTTCCACAAACATCATCTTATATCAATATTTCCTCAATAATTTGATTACATTGAAGAGCAGCATTAGCATCGTTTGACTTATAAGGGAAATTATTCTTACATATCATTCTTTTAGAAACATGTATCTTTCCATCAATAAATTTGATTAGTTGCGTATAAACTCACCCTTTCATTACCCATGTCAACACCACGTGTTTCAAAGATTACTTATGATTTGTTTAAAATGAAAAATAATAATGACTTTCTAGATTTTCATCAGATCCAGGAATAATCTAGAACAACAAATAATTAAATTTTTTTTGGGAGTCATGATTATTCCAACAGAATGTTTCATTAATAAAACATATTCACAATGTGATAGAATATCTTTAGAATTGTGAGTTCGATTTTATGAATATGATGGTCTATCTGATTTTTTTATTTTATAAAGTTAATTGATTTATCTTATTTGACAAAAAATAAATAAATTTGTAAAAAAACATATTCTTTATTCAATGAACATTCTCTATCCAACTTTTATTTAACACATGTTATGAAAGAAATCATGAAATTAATGGATCCATTGAAAATAGTGTCATTTTATGGATGATTTTGACCATGTTATGCGATGGAGATACATTGTTTCCCTAAAATAATTGGGTAATATCATCGATTTATGAATAAATTCTCATGATTATACATACCAATAACCAAGCTAACTCTGAATGGATTATAATTTATATAGACTGGTCTATGTGAGGAGACAATTAATGATTTAATAAATAGATTTATCACTAATCCCGTGCACACATTACACATCTATGGGAAAGAATATATGATATATATCAATGAATCCAAGAATCAGTTGAGTTAAGTACAGATGAATGATTTAAAATTGGATGCAAATGACTATATCCAATTAAATACCCTTGAGTATAATTCCTAAGTCATCATCTTGAATTAGATGTAGTGATCCTTGAATTTAATAATTAGTCACATTATTTATATGATGAGAAGTATGAAATGTATACAAATCATAAAAGACTCAAGTATATTATATCAAAAATGAAATTAATATGCACTCAAAAGGTGGTCATATATGATCATGGATTTTGATTGTTCAATCCAATACCCATAATGGGAAGGAAAAGAAATTGTCAGAATCTTTGATTACAAATGATCTCATAACCCTATCCTTAATAAGAATTTATAGTGATATAATATTCGTAGATATGAAATAGACTAACATGATAATCATAAAAGGGGCATCATACCATCCTTTTCAAATGACTACTTATACATATATTTTTTATTGAATCATAGATGCCAAAAAGGATATAAGGATCAATGATGAATGTTAGAAAATATTTTAGAGTTTAAAATTTCTAAAGATAAATTTATATGGACTCAAGCCTAGATTAGTTCTATAAATACCAGAGGAGAAGGGTAAGCTTCTTGATAATTCACATAGTTCATCATTATATAATCATATAAGAAGAACTAAGATGTATAATTATCTATAGTAAAGCATCTAGTAAGAGAATATGATGAGGGATATTATAGAATTTTTATATCAATGATTGGAATGGAAATAAGTGAAGGACAAATGAAATAATTATAAGTGTACGATGAAACAATTTCCTATAAGAGTATTTAAACGGGAAACATATCCATGGATTTTATCATAGGACTCACCTATATATCTAAATAAATAAATCCATCTAGGTAGTAGTCAATCACCTTTGAATTTTAGTGAATTTTATTGATATTAAAGATGATTACTTTCTTGAGAAAAATTATAATATTTACTAAAGGAAAGTGTTAAGAGTGAAAGAAGAACATATATATATATTGTTTTTAATAAATATTAATGTCTTACCTCATGTTTTTATAGAATAATATAGTAAAAATTAGATATAGATCTTATTTTCAGTACTTCTTATCACTTTTATGTCCATGGTTAGTTTGAAATAACTATTCAATCTCTAGAAGAGATAATGATATATTGTTCAATGGATTTCGAAGGATGTTGGGATCAAAACCATTCCATTATATGGTTCTATATATAAAAATTTTACATTCTTGAATAAAAATGGAAACATATGATGATATTTATAAGAATATATGTCAGACTCTATCATTTGGGATGTTGATGAAGAGAAGAAGCTAATAGGACTTGAAATTATCCATGACGTGAAAAATAAGGTTTATACAATTTAATATCATATGAAATAAAAATAAATTCCATAAAAAATCCATTTATATATTCATGAAATAGACATGGTGTTTGAGGTAAGGGAAAATGTTTTTCTTTATATATATCCACAGAATACAGTCATGAGGTTTTGGATAAAGGTAAATTGTAGTCAATGATATATTTTAACCTTTAAATTCATTGATAATATCAGAGTTGTGGACTATCAAGTAGAACTCCCACCTAATATATCTCATATACATGATGTGTTTCATATATCCATCTTATGGAACTAAATAATAGAACCCTCACATTTACTATATGAATATGTGGTACACTTGGAGAATGATCTTCTATATGAGGAGCAGTTGGTGAAATTATTGGATAATAAAGAAAAAAATTAGGATATAAGATAACTCACTTGGTCAAACTATTGTAGAGAAACCGCATTCTATAGAAGAAATAATAAAACCAAAAGCTGTGATGAAATAGATGGACCATAATCTCTTTTAGTTTAAAAAAATTAAATTTCAATAGTAAAATTTATAAAGGTGGGAGGAATGTAATGACCCGACCTTTTATAAATGAAACTCTCTTTGAAATGAATAAATTCCTTATTTACTAATTTAGTTAATGAAAATTCATGCCCTACATTAGATTTTTTTACATTATAAAAAATAGTCTATCAGATTTAGAATATAGTTAAGAATCATAATTGTTGATAATATGTCCACTATAATGTGACATCTATGACTACTGTATGTTTACGGTAATGCAAAGTCTAATTGACATAGGTAGAATTAGTGGTAGCCTTTAGTATTAGGATCGTAACCTATAAATCCTATTTATTAGATATTCCAAGGGAGATATAATCAATAAAAAAATACCATAACCAAGACTAATCCATTATTTAATAAACTAAGCTTGAGTGATACTATTTATAGGAGAAGTCAATTCATATTGAGATCATAGAACAATCCATGTTCATAGAATCACCCAAAGAAAGTACATCCATCACACACGATACTCGTGTGGAATACGCTGGTGTAGTAAGGAGTTATATATCTATATAATTGTAATATGAATTATTATATTTTTTTAATAAAATAATTATTATATTTATCACATTTATTATTATTTTATAAGATATTATTTGATGAGTTTGGGAAAATTATTGATTTTTATATGATGAAACTAAATTTGTATTGTTGATAAATTTATTTTTCAATTAAAAATCTATTTTTGAAAAACTCCAAAAATTTTAAAATATAAATTATTTCCATTAAATTATTTTATTATATAATATTTTTTATGTATGAATGATTATTTAATTTAATTATGTCGAATAAAAAATTTTATAATAATATTAATGATTTTAGAATCATAACAACATGTATTTATTAGTAATTTGGGTATATTATTTAAAATTGAAAATTTTAATATTTAATGAATTATGTTTGATATGATTAAAATTATTTTGAATTCATCATGTAAAAATTGGCTAATGGGGAATTTTTCTATAATTTCTCAAGATACTATAATTTTTTGTTAAAATAAAATATGGTATAAATGCACAATACTAATTATGAAGTCATAAAATTCTAAAAGTGATGTGATAAAAACTACAAAGGGAATCCCAGACCAAAAAAGGTTCAAAATTTAAAATAATTTGTTTTTTATGTTTTTTTATTATTTTTTAAATCCTTTATTGAATCCACCAAAACATATATTATATTTTATGATTTTTTAAAAAAATATTTACGAAAATGACTCACTTGTATATCAGTACAGATATTATTTTAATATATTCAAGTTGTGGAATATTAAAATATATAATACAACCCATATTTTTCAGAAACAATGGGATAGTTTTTCTGTTCTATTTTTTATAGATTCCAATACTTTGTTTAGAGATTAATAAAGAATTCCTCCCTCTTTTTTTGTAAATCCCCACCCAACACCACACTCATCTTCACTAAAAACCCATTGATCATGATGTTACTATCTCTATCGACCTCCAAATCCTTTATATTTGTGTTAAAAATATATTACAAATCTTCCACCATGCATTTAGAAGCTCCCTTTCAGGGTAAGAGATCCTCTTCATTTTAATTTTATTTGAAGTAAATTATTTTTGCCAATCCATTTTACTTATATTTTTTACATTTTTAATGTTTTTTTACACAGAAATGTACTAACATAATTATTTCAATGTATATTTTAATTACCTTTCACTCTCATTAAATCCATTACATAATCCGTTATGTACACCCATTTTTCTGCCCAATTGTTTTTTGTGATTTTCCATGCCAAAATTTTGGTTTGTGAATACCCATTAAAATTTACACTCAAGGGGATTTAACAAGATTCACATATCATTCATTTTTAGGTACTAACATTTATTTGTTACACATTCCTAAATAATTTTATTAAAAGTGTTGAAAGACTTTATTATGTTTTATGATATATTTTCCCAAAAAAATGCATGTATATAATATGAATGTGATGGGTGGGCCCCATATTTATATTAAATTGGAATGGAATGGGTAATTATTTAATATCATGAGATAAATTTTTTAGTACATGTGATGTTATCCTAAAAAAACTATGATATAATGTCTCAGCTATTATCTTGGACTTTGGTTTGTGATTTAATGTTTTATAGTGTTTCCACAATACATTTTTTATGGATATTGTCCTTATATATCATGATTTAATGATCATGTTTCTGATTTTGAACACCATTATGTCAAATTGGTTTTACTCTTGAATCAATGATAGTAATTTCATCTTATTATAATTTTATTATTCCCTTATTGATATTTATATCACAACCATTAATTATGTATGTCCCCATCTTCACCCATACATTATTATAAGATCAATATAATTTAAGGGAATGTTATGGATTTTTAAATAATATATTCACATACTAATTTCATGTCAATATGAATCGTATTTAAATTAAGAAAGACACATGTTCTACCAATATTTTTGGATTGTTTTATTTCTATATTTAGGAAGAAAATTTTGAAATAAGGTATATAAAAGGTTTGGGTTGTCATATGAACTATGTCAATAAACGGAAATTTCTAACCCAACAATGGTAGTTACTATCCACATCATAGTTCCCAATGAACACTAGATAATTTGAGTAATTTCTACCCCAATAGATTGTCAAGATTTTCATTCAATGAATCATAATAAATATTTAATTAAAGAAAACAATTTATTGTTGATTCTAGAACATAGAGCTATAATATTGGTTAATATACCTTATTTATTACTACCTGAGAAGAGTCTATAAATACTCAGAACACAAAATTTAAACCAGGGAATAATTTATATCATAAATGGGGAAACATTACTCCACCCCTTATATATATTTAAAATATAAGGCCCCAGCCTTAATCCTTACTTAATCTTGAGTTATTACAAGATTACACATTGAGGATATTTTTGGGTTTAGAGTTTTAGAGAATTATATCATAAAACGTGCATTACATTCCACATATAAACAAAGTGGTTAGATAAAGATAGTATTATTATTTCCCATCAATGGAAATATATTCAAAATAAAACATGGATTATTTCATGACACTACCTTGACACTACAATCATATCTTGTACCTTTCCCTTGACCTGTGAAAAACATTTCAAAAAACATGGGATGAGCATAGAAAGCTCAGTAAGGGATAGAAAAATATGGAAAGGAAACATGGGTACATATATACATAAGGATGAAATCATACATTGCCCATAAAACATAATCCCTTAAACATACCTCATCAAATCATGAATAAATCCTAGAAATCATGAGACTTAATGGTAACTTGAAGCATTCATAACATTTTTACGTATGGAGTAACCCTCTTGATTAAGTTTGGAATACCCATCATAGTATATTCCCTAAATCTCTTCGGAGAAACCTTGACGTTTCACTCCTTCGTGTTACCCAATGCATTGAAGAGATATATCGGGCTCACCCGGCCTTAGTTTATCATGGAACCACCCGTCTTCATAATAATGCCCAAGAACCTCAACATTATCGTATCACATAAAACATGCATAAAGGAAACATAACATTTCCACCTTTCAATCACAAGATATCAATACAACACATTGATATAAAAACATTATGAAAACCATTTCCATACCAAAATAAAAGAAAAGTATAACATGGTATTTATTTTTCTTTTAAAAAAAAGGTATGGCTTGTAGAGGAAGTCGAAACTCAAATAATCGTCACGGCGGCGGAGAAGTCGTTGTCACCACATACGTATGACAAAACATTCCCTTTTGTCATTTAGTAAAACACTTTGTATAAAAAATATTCCTTTTGGATAAACATAAAATTCAAAGGTGTGTATACACCGTATAAAAGAAGGTTGAGTATAAAACAAAATATGCCTCAATGAAAGGAGATTGAGACGAAGTCCCATACCTCATTTCCGACCTGACTCAGTTGTTCTTTAATCTCCTGAGTAATAAACATGATTTAATTTGTTCTTTTTTAAGAACCTTTTTCAAGTTCATTATTCCTTTTATAACACTTATTGCCATGTGATGAACACTATGTAATTATTTAAGTTAATAACGGTCGTTTTAACGATTATTAGTACTTGAGTAAAAAATAAGCCCTTTATAATTTCATGTTCTTCATGTATCCATTATATCCAGAATGGTATTCATGATTTAGATAACATATATGTCATATATATCCAGTAGCTGCATGAATTTATAATATTACATAATCATTTAGAGGTAAGAAATGAAATGCACCGTTCATGGAGACGGTAAGGCGTACGTACGCATGAACACTACTTTCATTTCTATTTCGTATTTTATAGAATGGAATCATAATGATATAAAGGTATATTATAATTCTAGTGTAATATCATATATAATATCATAACTCCATCCTTTATACGTCCCACATATGGTATTAACGAATCAAATCACTTTGAGGGGGCGGTAGTCCGCACATCCTTAAATGAAGATATCGTGTTTACCCATAATGGAAACCATAAAGGTATTCCCGAAATGAAAAATACAGAAGCTTAAGGAAAACATAAACATATTATATATCATATATAAATATAGTGTCATCTTAATGGCCACCTTTGAAGGTGTTAGAAGAATGTTGAACAATCATCATTTCGGGAGGTAGAAATTCGCCATCCATGGAAACAATATGTTCTTTAACCATTAGATGTAGGTGTGTGTAAGTGTAGATCTAATCCTTCTTATAAAAACATCCTAGTATATTGAAGATACTGGAGTTGTTACAAAAGAAATGAATAAAAAGAGTTTATGGGGTTGGAGAAGAAAAATAATACAAAAGGACTCAAGTGAAGACATTACCTTAAAATCAAGTAACTCCCTTTGGTTTGAGCACAAAGGCTTCCTTGGGAAGACTTATGCCCAATGTGAGGGTTCAAGGAGTAAGATAGGGAAGTGTAGAGACAAAATGTGCAGGGTTTGGCCAATCCAAAGGCTTTGAATGTGTGGGTATGGAGGTAGAGGTGGGGGCCTTTTATAAGAGGAGAGGAGGGGCACTCATGGAATGTAAAGAAATGTTACATTATTTTAAAATGATTTTCGTATTAAAAAAGTCCCACATTGAAATAATTCGAGGGTAAGGTGATAAGGGTTCTAAATACACCCATACAATAGGTTTTGGACATCTGTAGGTCTTATATTTTACATTATCTTTCCATTTTATTTAAATCCTTTATTAATGAGGTAATCGCTGCATCATCATGATGTCATAAATAATTTAATAAATTTAAAGACTAAAAATTATAAAAAAAATATCATGATGTAGGAAATCGTTTCAGATTTCTAATTAATATTTATAGTCTAAATGATCATTTATTTAAACAAAATTAAAAATATTTTACTTAGGTGATACATTCTTTGTCACATTTAACATTCTTTAAAAATAAAAAAATAAAAAGTCACTTTCTCACAAATGTGATTCCATGGGGCCCCCAAGTTTGGCACAAGGCATCCCATGGTCGTCCATGAGACAACCAGTAGCCTTAAGACACATTTTGGTGTCATTTTTTATTATTATGATATTATTTTATTATCCTTAACTACCCGATTACTCATTAATCAAGATAATTAAAGATAATTACCGTCGTTACTATTCATAATGTCCAAAAACAAGTCTAGATTACATAATTTGGAACTTCTGATTCCAAATATTTAATCCATTTTACCAAATTACAAACACATAAATTGCAATAATTGATTTAAAAATAATTCCCGTTGTCAAAAAAAATAGCGTGTTTTTTGAAACAATATCTATGAAAAGTTTGGCATTATTTTATGGCCAATTCCAAAGTGAAATTAATCCTAATGACCACCATTGGATTAAATGGTAAAAATATATTCAAATTACACTTTAAGACCAATTAAAATGATAATAAAACCATATAATTAAATTAAATGAAAAAGGAGTTTTGATGTAAAATGAAATATTTTTCGCTATTCATTAAAAAATGAACATTGTCATAAAAATACCAAAAATTTATCCAATGTAAATTTCAATGTCCCAATCACTATTAATAAGATTATTTTGACAAATATAGATTATAAAATTGTCAAAAGTTTGATTTAAAAAGATTTTTCAATCAAAAGGCAGCAAAACAATCTTTTAAGAATATTATTGTATTTCATGCATAAGATTGGATTTATTCGCATTTTAAGCCTCTAAAATACTATCTAATTCATTAATATAAATAGATAAAAATATCTATTATTCATTACTTAATTGGGATGTTACATCCTTCCCCCCCTTTAGAAAATTGTGTCCCCGTAGTTTATTTACTTATAAAATTAATGAGGGTACTTATCCCTCGTTGCATTTTCAGATTCCCATGTTGCCTCTTCCATCATGTGGTTTTTCCAGAAAACCATTACCTGATTAATCATCTTATTCCATAACACTTGCTCCCTGTAGTCAAGAATCTGGATTGGTTGTTCTTCATAAGATAGGTTCTCTTCTAGCTGAACTACCTCTGGACTCAAAACATGAGATGGATCTGGCATGTACTTTCTCAGCATCGAAACATGAAAAACATTGTGTACCTGAGATAAACTCGAAGGTAAAGCCACTCGGTAAGCAACTGATCCAACTCTCTCCAGAATTTCATAGGGTCCAATGAACCTTGGACTCATCTTTCCTTTCTTACCAAATCGCATCACACTTTTCCATGGTGATACTTTGAGAAAAACATGATCACCTACCTCAAAAGAGAGATCCTTCCTCTTATTGTCCGCATAACTCTTCTTCCTACTCTGAGCTGTTCTCATGTGTTTCTGTATCAGCTAAACTTTTTCTGCCAACTCTTCTACCAATTCTGGTCCCATCAACTTCCTTTCACTCACTTCATCCCAGAAAGCTGGAGTTCGACACCGCTTCCCATATAATGCCTGAAATGGTGCCATCTGTATACTAGAATGAAAACTGTTATTATATGAAAATTCAACCAAAGAAAGATTTTGGTCCCAATATCCCTGATAATCCATCGAACAAGCTCATAACATATCCTCCAAGGTCCGAATTGTTTGTTCCGACTGCCCATCTGATTGAGGATGAAAAGCTGTACTAAAATTTAATTCAGTACCCAACGACTTCTGAAGGCCTTTCCAAAAGTTAAAAGTGAAGCTGGTACCACGATCAGATACAATGGAGAGGGGAACTCCATGTAACCTGACTATCTCTTTAGTATACAAATGGGAAAGTTTATCTAGGGAAAAAGTACCTCGTATAGCAGGGAAATGAGCAGATTTAGTCAATCGATCAACAATAACCCAGATTACATTATTACCTCAAGATGTTTTTGGTAATCCCACAACGAAGTCCATGGATATATTCGCCCATTTCCACTCTGGCACTGGTAAAGGCTGAAACATCCCTTTCGGTAACTGCCACTCTGATTTAACTAGTTGAAAAGTCAAACACTTCACAGTAAAATCAGAAATATCTCGTTTAATTCCATCCCACCAGTAATACTCCTGAAGATCTCTATACATCTTAGTACTACCTGGATGAACTGAAAACAGAGAACTATGAGTTTCACATAACAACTCTTTCTTCAACTTTGAATCACAAGGCACACACAATCTTTTCCCAAATCTCAAACCGCAATCATTATCAATGTTGAATTCAGGAAACTTACCTTTTTTAACCAGCTCTACCTTTTTCTGCAACTCACTGTCTTGCTTCTGTGCTTGCTTGATTCTATCTGAAAGAGATGATCTCACTGATACCTGAAAAAAAACAGAATAACTTCCTACACCAACAACTTTTATGCCAATGTTCATCAAATCTGTAACCAAAGGATCACGTTACAAACGCAACATTGCTAATGAAGCATTACTTTTTCGACTCAAAGCATCAACCACTTTATTTTCTTTTCCTGGATGGTATTGAATTGTACAATCATAATCCTTGATTAATTATAGCCATCTCTTCTGTCTCAGGTTTAATTTTTTCTGAGTGAATATATACTTTAAACATTTGTGATCAGTATATATTTCACACTTCAATCCATACAAATGATGCCTCCAAATTTTTAAAGCGAAAACAACAGAAGCTAATTCCAAATCATTTGTAGGGTAATTTACCTCATGATTTTTCAACTGTCGTGAAGCATATGCAATTACCTGATCATTCTGAATTAGGAAACAACAAAGTCCTTTCAATGAAGCATCACTGTATATAACAAACTCACAATTCCTGGAAGGTAGTGCCAAAACTAGAGCATTCACCAATCTTCTTTTCAACTACTGAAAACAATCATCACATTCTTTTGTCCAAATAATCTTTACACCCTTCCGAGTTAGCTTAGTCATTGGACTAGATAACCGTGACAAATTTCAAACAAAACTTCGGTAATAGCCTGCCAAACCAAGGAAACTACGAATCTCTGTTACATTTGTGGGTCTTGGCCATTTTTCAAGATCCTTTGTTTTTGCTGGATCAACGGTTATCCCATATTTAGAAACAATGTGACCAACGAAAGAAATTTGTTGCATCCAAAACTCACACTTGCTGAATTTTCCATACAGTTTCTTTTCTTTTACGGTTTGCAAGATAACCCTTAAATGTCTTTCATGCTCCTCTTTACTTTTAGAAAACACCAAAAAATCATCAATGAAAACCACCACAAACTTATTCAAGAACTCATGGAAAATTCTATTCATTAAGTCCATGAATACAGTAGGTGCATTGGTTAGCCCAAAAGGCATTACTACAAATTCATAATGGCCATATCTTGTACGAAATGCAGTCTTCGAAACATCTGCTTCCTTTACCTTCAACTGATGGAACCCCGATCTCAAGTCAATCTTTGAAAAATACTGAGCTCCCTGGAGCTGATAAAACAAAACATCAGTATGAGGAAAAGGATATTTGTTCTTAACAGTGATGTTATCCAAGGCTCTATAATCAATGAAAAGTCTCATTGAGCCATCTTTCTTTTTAACAAATAAAACACGAGCACCCCATGGTGATGTGCTAGGTCGAATGAAACCTTTCTCTAATAAATCTTGCAATTTCTCCTTCAACTCTAAAAGTTCAATTTGAGCCATTCGATAAGGGGGTTTTGAAATTGGCTTAGCATCAGGAACTAAGTCGACAGTAAACTCAACTTCCCGATCTGGTATTATTCCAGGAAACTCATCAGGAAAAACATCAGGATACTCATTTACCACTGACACATCATTAATCTGAACAATTCCTTTATTTTCAACGATGAGTGCAAGGTAACATTCATTTCCAACTTTTACAAGTTTCTCGGCCTCTTGATATGTTATATACAGTAAGGGTTCATTCTTGTACACAAACTGAAAGTCTTTCTGAAAATAAACTTCTTTAGATATACAGTCAATATTAGCATGGTAAATAGAGAGCCAATCCATACCCAGGATAACATCAAACTCTACTAGAGGTAGAACAATAAGGTTTGCAAGTAGGTTCCTACCACATATAAGGATAGGAAGATTCTTATAAATTCTTTTTGCCTCAACATTTCCCCCATGTGTTTTTACCACATGTTCAGGAGTCATTTCTTGAGATGGTATTCCCATTTTACTAGAAACATTTTCACAGATGAAGGAATGTGTAGACCTCAAATCAAACAACACACTGGAATAATCTGAAAAAACAAAAAAAGTACCTGATACAACTTCATTTGATGGCCCGACATCTGTTGAAGTAGATGCAAAGGATTTCACCAACCCATTATGTCGGTAGTCTAACTGCTTCCCATCACTCAAGCACTTTGTCGGACACTCGTTTGCATAGTGACCCATCTCATTGCACTTATACCATTTCACTAATTGTAAATCAAATTTGGTCTACCATCACCCTGATCTTTTTCAGTGCAATCACGAGCCTTATGTCCCATCTTACCAAATCAGTAGCACTTTCCAGAATTCAGAAGACATTCCCCATCATGCCTTTTTCCACATTTTTCACAAAATGGAAACTCAGTTTTCTTACCATCAGACTTTTTTGAAGAATTCTTACCTTTCTCCTGCCACCTCGGTCTCTTATTCTGTTGGTTGTTATAGAACACTTGTCCATCGGCAAACTCCATTTCTACCTTCTCAGCACATCGAACAAGCTTTTCATAACATTTATACTCACGAGAAGCAAATGCCCTTCGATATTTTGGCTTCAATCTTGAGTAAAAATGATTTATTTTACTATCAAGGTCTCAGATAAAATTTGGAGCATAACTTGCCAATCGAGTGAACCTTTCTTCATAGGTAGCCACTAAGTCTTCCTCTTTCCCCAATTCCAAGATTTTTTTTCAATCCTAAGTCAAACAGCCTTAGGAAAATACTTTTCAAGAAACATACCTTTGAATTCATCCCAGTCATGAGCTTCAATCTCATCAGCGTCCCTGATATTTTTAACCATAGACCACCACTGATCTGCCTCACCCTCCAAACGATAAATAGAAAGACTAACTTTTTGATATTGTGAACACCCCATGACATCGAAAATCTTCTCCAGTGCTTTAATCCACCCTTCAGCTAGCACAGGGTCAGATGATCCTCTAAATTATGGGGGATGTTTCCTCATGAAATGTACCACGACTGACATGATCCTCTGCGGTTGATCTGGCTGATCTCATGTATGGATACCACCGCCATTTATCGCTTGAGTCAACTACGTCATTACTGCAAAAAACAGTTCAGTTCCAATTCCGACCATCTCAGGATGCTGATTCGGAAGGTTATTTCCTTCTGCATGCCTTCCAAGAACTGCTTCCATGTTTCCTCTGTGAAAAACCATTATGAACAAACATGTCTTAGATGAAGCAACATGGTAATCTTCAAATACTATATCACTTCAATTTGACCATAAAAAAATATTTTTGGATAATCATTTAATAGAATTCTAACTCCTAAAGTTATCTAAACCGACCTCTGATACCAACTATAAGGCCCCAGCCTTAAACCTTACTTAATCTTGAGTTATTACAAGATTACACATTGAGGATCTTTTTGAGTTTAGAGTTTTAGAGAATAGGTCATAAAAAATGCAATACATTCCACATATAAACAAAGTGGTTACATAAAGATAGTATTCTTCTTTCCCATCAATGGAAACATATTTAAAATAAAACATGGATTTTTCTCGACACATCCTTGACACTATCATCATATCATGTACCTTTCCCTGGACCTGTGAAAAACATTTCCAAAAACATGGGATGAGCATAAAAATCTCAGTAAGGGATATAAAAATATGGAAAGGAAACATGGGTACATATATACATAAGAATGAAATCATACTTTACCAATAAAACATAAGCCCTTTAACATACCTCATCAAATCATGAATAAATCTTAGAAACCATAAGACATAAAGGTAACATGACGCATTCATATCATTTTTACATAGGGAGTAACGCTCTTGGTTACGTTTGGAATACCCATCACAGTATATTCCCTAAATCTCTTCGGAGAAACCTTAATGTTTCACTCCATCGCGTTACCCAATGCATTGGAGAGCTATATCGGGCTCACCCTCCCTTAGTTTATCACGGAACCACCCATCTTCCTAATAATGCCCAAGGACCTCATCATAATCGTATCACATAAAACATGCATAAAGGAAACATAACATTTCAACCTTTCAATCACAAGATATCAATAAAACACATTGATATAAAAACATTATGAAAACCATTTTCAATTCCAAAATAAAAAAAAAGTAAAACATGATATTTATTTTTCTTTTAAAAAATGGTATGGCTTGTAGAGGAAGCCGAAACTAAAATAATGGCCACGGCAGCAGAGAAGTCGTTGTCGCCGCATATGTACGACAAAACATTCCCTTTTGTCATTTAGTAAAACTCTTCATATAAAAATGATTCCTTTTGGATAAAGGAAAAAGTCAAAGGGGTTTATATACCGTATAAAAGAAGGTTGAGTATAAAACAAAATATTACTCAATGAACGGAGATTGAGACGAAGTCCCATACCTCAGGACCGACTTGACACGGTCGTTCTTTAATCTCCTGAGTAATAAACTTGATTTAATTTATAATTGTTGAAGAACCTTTTTCAAGTTCATTATTCCTTTTATATCACTTATTTCCATGTCATGAAAACTATGTAATTATATAAGTTAATAACGGTCGTTTTAACGATCATTGGTACTTGAGTCAAAAACAAGCCCTTTATAATTACAAGTTTTTCATGTATCCATTATATCCTAAACAGTATTCATGATATAGATATCATATATGTCATATATATCTAGTACATGCATGCGTTTATAATATTACATAATCATTTAGAGGTAATAAATGAATTGCACCGTTCATGGAGACGGTAAGCCGTGCGTACACATTAACCCTACTTTCATTTCTATTTCGTATTTTACAGAATGGAATCATAATGATATAAAGGTATATTATAATTCTAGTGTAATATCATATATAATATCATAACTCCATCCTTTATACATCCCACATATGGTATTAACGAATCAAATCACTTTGAGAGGGCGGTAGTCCGCACTTCCTTAAATGAAGATATCACGTTTACCCATAGTGGAAACCATAAAGGTATGCCCAAAATGAAAAATACAGAAGCTTAAGGAAAACATAAAAATACTAAATATCATATAAAAATATAGTGTCATCTTAATGTCCACCTTTGAAGGTGTTAAATGAACGTTGAACAATAATCGTTTCGGGAGGCAGAAATTTGCCATCCACGGAAACAGTATGTTCTTTAACCATTAGTTGTAGGTGTGTGTAAGTGTAGCTCGAATCCTTCTTATAACAACATCATAGTATATTGAAGATACTGGAGTGGTTACAAAATAAATGAATAAAAAGAGTTTATGGGGTTGGAGAAGCAAAATAAAACAAAAGGACTCAAGTGAAGACATTACCTTAAAATCGAGTAACTCCCTTTGGTTTGAGCTCAAAGGAATATTTGGGAAGACTTCTGCCTAAAGCGAGGCTTCAAGGAGTAAGATAGGGAATGGAGAGACAAAATGAATAGGGGTTGGCCGATAAAAAGGCTTTGGAAGTGTGGGTAACGAGGTAGAGGTGGGGGCCTTTTATAAGAGGAGAGGAGGGGCACTCATGGAACGTAAAGAAATGTTACATTATTTTAAAATGATTTTCGAATTCAAAAGGTCCCACATAGATATAATTCGAGTGTAAGGTGATAAGGGTTCTCAATCCACCCATACAATAGGTTTTGGACATTTTTAGCTCTTAGATTTTACATTATCTTTCCATTTTATTTAAATCCTTTATTAATGAGGTAATTGCTGCATCATCATGATGTCATAAATAATTTAATAAATTTAATGTCTAAAAATTATAAAAAAACTATCATGATGTAGGAAAACTTATTATATTTATAATTAATATTTATAGTCCAAAATATCATTTATGTAGACAAAATTAAAAATATTTTACTTAGGTGATACATTCTTTGTCACATTTAACATTTTTAAAAATAAAAAGATAAAAAGTAACTTTCTCACAAAGGTTATTCCATGGGGCCCCCAAGTTTGGCACTAGCCATCCCATCGTCGGACATGAGACAACCAGTAGCCTTAGGACACATTTTGGTGTCATTTTTCATTATTATTATATTATTATATTATCCTTAACTACCTGATTACTCATTAATCAAGATAATTTAAGATAATTACCGTTGTTACTATTCATAATGTCCAAAAAATAAAGAGCCTTGATTACATATTTTGGACCTTCTAATTCCAAATATGTAATCCATTTTACCAAATTCCAATCACATAAATTATAATAATTGATTTAAAAATAATTCCCGTTGTCAAAACAAATAGCGGGTTTTTTTGAAACAATATCTATGAACAGTTTGGCATTAGTTTATGACCAATTCCAGAGTGAAATTAATCATAATGACCACCATTGGATTAAATGGTAAAAATATATTCAGATTACACTTTAAGACCAATTAAAAATATAATATAACCATATAATTAAATTAAATGAAAAGGCAGTTTTGATGTAAAATGCAGTATTTTTCACTATTCATTAAAAAATGAACATTGTCAGAAAAATACCAAAAATTTATCCAATGTAAATTTAAATGTCCCAATCATAATGAATATTTTTATTTTGACAAATATAGATTATAAAATTGTCAAAAGAATGATTTAAAAAGGGTTTTCCATCAAAAGGCAGTAAAACAATCTTTTAAGAATATTAGTGTATTCCATGCATAAGATTGGATTTATTCTCATTTCAATCCCCTAAAACACTATCTAATTAATTAATAGACATAGATAAAAATATCTATTATTAATTACATACTTGGGATGTTACATAAAATCCTATATTTTTATACTTTTAAAGCTTTAGTAACCTTAACACCTCGTTCAATTTTCATATAGATTTAGCCTCTTTCTAGGGTCCCCTGAACAATGTGAGTTGCCAACAATCAAATTAATTTTATAAATATTTTAATCCCCTAAATTTTTCATATACAAAAAACTGGTCATCCAACACATCAAATACTAAGAGGAACACTATTAATAGTTCCTCTAACTATTTAAATCATCATTACCAATAAAGATCAAACAAATCCAAATTATCCAAAAAATATTTGGAGAAAATGGTATATTATAACATGATCACTAATGGAATGTCTTGAATTATTCTTACTAGATATAACATCTATATTTGTAACTACTAAAAATATTTTTGGTCAACTTGCAATAATAGTTAGCTACGTTGTTAATCCCACAAAATTAATCTAGAAGAATTATGTGATTTTTTAATATGATGAATCTTATAAAATATTCCATATATAAAAAATGAGATCCGAACTGGTTTCTCAATCATATATAATATTTTTTAGAGGAAACTGTGGTGACTATTATCACCATAAAACATGTTGTTGTGCCAGCCAAAAGAACTAAATTAATCAGGTACTAGGAAGAACCATCTCGTATAAAAAATAACAACATTATCACCATAATAAAAATATTAAATATATGCGTATATACAAAAATAAATGTGATTTTTGTAGATGGAAAAGAAAAATATAATCATTAAAACATCAAAACAATGATATCTTAAACAAACACTATGTTTGATAGTGTACATAACTTGCAACACTAAGCTGAAAGGAACCACAAAATATTATTTTATAAATATGACCTTATAAACTAAATGTTAAATTATAAGATATGAATAGTATCAAATGAATCATGATATATATATATATGTGTGTGTGTGTGTGTTACATAATCAATAAAAATTAATTGGTAAATAAGTACTAAATGTTTTGTGTTGTAATTTTTTGTTTTATAATTACATTCTATTAAATATGTTTTTATTAATTTTCTTAAGAACATATTATAACTAATTAGTAGAAAATATATAAGATTTATATAACAAAAATAACATCATTTTAGTTATTATCATATAGAATATCTCTTAGGGTGAATATTTTAGATGATTTTGAAAAGATATATTTTCTAGGGAATAGTAAGAAATATCGATTTTTATTCCCAAATGAAATTTTGATTCAAGAATTAAAGAAGTTTCATTTTGTTTTAAAATGATTTCAAAATATATTAAGTTCAATCAAATTTATAATAATTAAATTATGTTCATTATAATCAATTTTATTATATAATTTGTTATTAAAAAAATATATTCATAAAATGATTTGTTTGAAAAAAATTATTTTGGGTTTTTTTAGATTTGATTTTAAATAAAATTATAAAACGTATAAGTATTTAACTTCATAATATGGATTAAATATTTTTTATCAGTATGTTCCATTTTGGGTAATATGACCTATTTATTTTTGGTCACTATGAAGATTTTTAGTGGTAAAATTTAACACATCGGTTAAAGGTAAATCAGTTTTATCTATGTTAATAGTAATTTGGAAAGTCATAATATTTATTCTAAAATATTATTAGATGAATTTAAATATTCACTTATCATATTAAGAAATAAATTTATTTTTTTAATGTATACTTTTCCATTAAAATGAAAAATATAATATTTAAATGAATGAATGTTACAAAAGGTCACTTCATTAGTTTTAAATATCTACTACGTATCGAAATAGGGAAATATAAGTTAATGAATGAATATAAATGTATATTTTTGAATAATTATATTATAAAACTTTTGATAATTTATTTCAATTTCTGGAATATATAAATAACTTAAATTCATGTGCAACACTATTAAAATTTTCAACAAATTAAGAGAAATTTAATATAAATGATATTAAATGTTTTAGATGTGATATAATTTGAGTTATTTTTTTTCAGAAATAATTTATATATATATGAAATATTATTGATGTTTAAATTAATTTTATTCAAAATAAACTTTTTATGGATAAATATAAAGTCAAATTAAATGAATAGTGTTAAAAGTGACATTAATGTTAATTAATAAAAATAATATTTTACTAATTTATTTTAAAATAATTGAAATTTTTAAAGAGGGAAAAGGGGATATGATATAGATGAAGGTATCACGCCTTGTCCATTTATGACTCACTAGTTACTTTATATGTAAAATTATAACCATTGAAGAGTGAAAATTATGTTGATGCTGTTAGTATCTAAGGGGTTAAACAAAACAACAATGTTTAAAAAAAGACATAAACCTATACAAATTATATTGTATGTTGATATTTCAAAAATATCTTACCCTCTGATCTAATCCCTAATCATTATGATTAATTTTTCTTCATAATGAATTTCTCATAATTTATTCTTTTATGAAATTTTAAAAGCTCCCCTGACATCAATTATAAAAGGGAACCTCCACTATTTATTTTTTACACCAATTGAGATTTAAATATAAACCAAAACCTACCAATATCACTTATTAAAAACCATATATAAATTATATAAGTTTTTTCATCCCAAATGGCCACCCCGATGTCCCTTAATATTTCACTTAAAGGCATTCCTTTAATGGATTGGTAATCACCTTAACACATCACTTTTATTTGTTAATTCTAATTTACCTTATATAAATATATCGATTTTGTCATAAAATATATAATTAAGTACCCTTAAAAACAATAATTTTTTTATTACTATTAAATCACCAGTACCCACCCTATTTGCCATCATATTGGAAGTGAAGTCATCACTCACACATATGTATGAATTACCACCTCTACATAGAGATACAATTAATTTTTCTCCACCATAATTATTGGATGATTATTATGATGGATTTAATTTTATATATAGTAAATAGGATATAATTATTACCCTATGATTATAATATCACATATATATTCTTACCATTCCATCTGTTGGACTACAATATCATCACACATGCATACGTTTGGATGACCAGCCCCATAGAGCAATGCAGTTATTTTTTCATGTCTACAAAGATTGGAATAAAGATGGATTTGATGAATATATATTATTAATATGATATAAAAATGATTATTTATCTTTTAATATATATTTACCTTTATTTTTCTCATCCATTGAAAAATGAAATCAACGTTCATGTGTAAATACGACCTACGGTATCCACAAATGGTGTAATTAATTTTTATATGTATAACATTTTTAATGAAGATGGATAAATATATAATGAATATAAATGATTAATATATCATGATTAAAAGTTTTTAAATTTTATAATTATGATCAATATACAAGGACTAAAACTACTGTGAAAAATATACATGAAAAAATTAGTTATCACAAGGATCAATGATTTTAGTGAAGAATTATTAATAAATGAGTGATAAATAGTTATAGTTAAATAATATATGATATGATAAATATGTATATGGATATTGAAAAAATTTATAATAAAGTTATATTTACTATATTTGAGTTTTAAACTCAATTTATTGAATTCATATGTGAGTTAAGGGTTTCTCATCTCATTTTTAATCATGGGAGGAAAATTCCATATTAACCACATATTTAATTTTTCAGGTGCGTATAATTTGAATTTTATATGATAAATCAAGAATATATTTACCTATATGTTATTTAATGTTTCATTTGAATTTATTTATTTTATGGGGATTACAATTAAAAAGTTACCAAGTGGTAAGGGTTTATTTCAAAATATCATCATTATTTGGGGGTTTTTATGTTTAAATCCCCCTTAGGGGAATTTTTTGATATTTTTATCATCAAACCATTATATTTTCGTCATGTATAATTAATAATGGAAGGAATAAGTTTTTAATGGATTTTTAACTTCCCAAATCATTACCCATTTATAGAAATGTCTTAGAATAAGGCATTGATAGCGTTTTCAGATATCTTTTTACAAGGCCATGATGGTATGTTTAATAATTTTGGCATTATGCATTCCATAAAAATGAAATTAATTATTGATTTCCATGTAATAATTTGATTAGAAATTATATTCATGTATATGTTACCTGATCATGTGATTATTTATTTGAAATTATATCGTAATCAGTTATTCATACTATATTATTCATCTTTCTCATGTAATTTATCAAAAGGAATGTGTTTTAAGATTTTTAATGTTTGAACTTGAATTTTTATGATCAATTTCTTTCGAGTTGAATTAAATGTTCATTTATATCTTACGATTAAGTATTTAAAACATTCCTTTCACACAACACAGAATCAACATATGTTACATTGAAGAATAAACATGGCATAGATTATATAGAACATCAGTTTGGCATATGTCACGTGCAACACAGACTTGGTGTATGAAACACAATACATTGAGTCTCTATGAAACATCTCTTTTATTATTATAACTATTTAATGATATAATTATAAACTATCTATTAAATAATCTAATATTAATAATAATAATAATTAAAATACTTTTTATAATGGTTGTATATAAATTAAATATATTCACATTGAATGATATAAATTTTGTTAAGGACTTTATATGTTTTAAAATACTATTTTCTCTAGTGAACATATTTTAATATCCTTTTTTGATAAATAATAAAATTTATTTTTGATATATTTATAAATTTATACTGATAAAATAATCATCATTTTCTAATTTAAAATGTTGAAATTATCTTAGGGAGAATTTTTGGGGTTTTCTGAGAAACATCATTTTTGGATGAATCGTGAAAAATACCGTATTTTAAATTAAAAATCCCTTATAATCTAATTTATTTATAAAAATAAATTATATATTAAATTTATTTATTAAAATAATTAGTTTTTCTCAGTTAATAAATTTTTATTCATTGGATACAATTTTAAATTTTAATTGGATATAAAAGCATTCCAAACATTTGATCATTTGTACATTAAACCCCTCAATTTTGTCCCATCAGTAGGAATAATTATAAATATAGGTATGAAATATTTGTAATTATAATTAGTAAAAATGGGTTCCATATTTTTAATAATCATTATTTTCAATTTATAATGATTCCAACCTAGTTTTTGACCCAATTTATTAGTGAAAGTGATTAAAATTAATGGCAATGATTAAGAGAAAAATTAGGCCAATAAAGTACAAAATTTTAACATTAAGAACCAAACAATCTAGAAAAATATCCAAGAGACATCGGATGGTCATATTTTACCCTATATAACCTTTTATATAATTTTTCCATTATTGTATCCACTTGACTTGTGAAAAATGAGTATGGAATTCATTTGTCAAAATATTACAAGAGTGTCACTCCTCCACTATCAAAGACCTCATATCCTCCCACTTCCCCATCCCTCTCAATCCCATTGTCTCAAAAAAACTCTTATCAAATAATCACCAAATTTCCATACATTCCTCCTCAAATCCCCCCTTAGGAATAATTAAATCTAAGGAATCTTTTTGTCACAAACCAAAAGTTGTTACCCAATTAAGAGGCAATATCTTCTCTCAAGATCATTCTTTTATTTTCTTTCTCCATCCCCTCAACATCCCGTATTCCATGATTTTATAAAAACACCCATATCATAAATATTAAAGTATTTAATTTATGTTAATGTTTATACCCACTCTTACACTTATCCCCATATAACGTGTAACGAATATACTATTTATGTCTACGACGAACTACCACCTCACAAAACAATGATTGTTCATTCTTACATTACCATCTCTAATGGTAGTAATTATGATGGGAAATATCTTTATATATAATATATATTTTATTTATATATTATTTTATGAGTATTTAGTTCCCTTACATCCCAAAACATTATTCTTTTCATTTTCTACGAACATGATAATTTCGTTTGAGAATGTGTGGACTACCACCATCTCAAAGCGTCGTGATTCGTTCACACACAACATGGGATGTATTAAGGATTTTATTATTGAATTTATATGATATATAAAACATTAAAAAGATAATTTAATGATATTATAATCATATATTCAAATATTTATTTTTCTTTCTTTCATTATATATGATAGTAAAAATGAAATCAATGTTCATTTGTATGTACGACTTACTGTCTCCATGAATGGTGTATTCCATTCCATAATTATCTATTCTATAGATTATTATCACACAAATATACTATATATAAATTATATTTATATCATTATGTGATTTTTTTGAATCATGATATAAGTATACGGACCAAATTTATGAGAAGTTAATAAACATTCAAATGATGAAGAGATTATTACCCGAAGTGAAACCTTGACATAAGATTAATAAAAAGTGGGTAATATATGGTCATAATAAAATCGTATATAGTATTATATATAAGAATATCTCATTGTAATGTATGCATAATTGACATAAATTCATTATACCGGGATCTGGTATAAGTACAATGAGAGTCAAGACATAAGGCAAGGGAATTTTATCACACTTTTTATATATGTGAGATTTATGTCATGTTCACCACACTTTTATATAGTTTGGTTTATATACAAACCATTAATGTATTCAATTAATGTAATTATTATATTATTTTCATTTAAATATCCATACCATGATCTTTCTTTCATGGGAGTTAATGTTTCAAAATTTACCAAATCATTAAAGTAGTTTTGTATCAATTTTATTTACTTTGAGACAAAAGTTTTGTTATGAACCTATGTTATTTAATGAGATATATATAATTATAATTGACATGTTATATAATTAATATCCCTATTTTCTGATATTTTAATTTTCATGTAATTTTATTTTCATACATGAATAGTGTGATCTAAATTTAAAAAGTTATAAGAGTTTATTGAAACAATCTAATCGCTTTTCTGATTGTTAATGATTATACTTCCATTGATGAACTGTTATGATCCATCTCTCAATAAAATTCATGGATTAAAATTTTATATTCTTATTAATTATTTATTCATGTATTGGTGCCATATTTATACTCTTTGGTACATATGATAGTTAGTAAAGAGCTTTTATGAATGCCTTACGTTGCCCTATATTCGGTTTGTAATCTTAGATCCTTCACATCCAAGTTTTCTAAAAATTATTTCCAAGAATATTATACTATTCCGGAATATTATTCAAAAGATATTTTTTCCATTTACCTCATTTAACAATTTCATCATATGAATCTTTAAGTCTATTTTATGAACAAATCATTTTTTTCTACCCTTTTTCCATGGAAACAAAATATTCTTTTTTCCTCATATTACATTTACATATTTATCCACCTTCATATATGTGAATATTTCATTTCATATTTAAATGGATAATTTTTTAGAGGTTTTTTAAAAAAAATTCAAATAAATGGGTTTCAAAATGTTTATAGCATTGTTTTATAATTTATCAAGGAAAATGGTTTTCTAAATGATTTCATGTATTCTTTATTAGATTTTAAGGTATTTTATAGGATAATTATTTTGAAATATTTTTATTTATTATAAATACATTTTTAAAAGAAAAAGGATATTTTCCTTAAAAATGATTTTGGAAGATATTTCAAGAAAAATTACATCTAAGATGATTTCTGTTGATGTTACTAATTCCATTATAGTAAGTGATCTAATGTTTCAATTAATGTTATTTCGATTAATTTGTTATGATTATTGTCTTGGTTTTTATTAAACCAATTTCTCCTTCATGTGTAATATTTTTATGAAATTTTTCACTTTTTAATGGGATATTCTTATGATGAAATTATTAGGAAACATGTATCTTCTTCCACAGGTTACGATACGATTGTATGTTTTTTATTCCCATATCATATTATATGTTATTATATGATTCATTATGATTTTTTGAATATGTATTTATTATTTGATTATGAGTTGGGTGGGACCTATATCTCCCTCCAATGCATTAGGTAATGATTTTTATCTCCTGATATTGAATATGATGGTTATTAAAGTGAACCTTCACTTCGAATATGGCCATGGGAGTTAACCATGACTACAATGATGGTAAAAATTGTGACCTTGTGATACTAAGATAGTCATGGGAGTGAACCATGACTACCAATATGATATAGAGAGTGAACCCATACTACTAATATGGTTATTGATGTGATTCCTTGGATACTGTGGAAATTATATTATATTCTTATGTGCCTACCATAATTCCATGTATTATTCCTATGTTATGGTTTTATGGATAAGGAAATTTATTTCTTTAGGATTATTATCTTTTTAACGGCCAAAATTTATTCCATGATTCATTTTTATTATCACTGATATGAAGGATGTGTTCTAATATTTTCATGATCATGTTCTCATGCCCTTATACTCAAGATTATGTTTACATATATCTTTTGTTTACCCTTATTGAGCATCTGATCTCACCCATTTTAATGTTTCCTTTCCCCGAGGTGATGAAAAAACATATTATATTTATTTTTCTAAGAAGGGTTCTAGTCTAGATAAACCTAGTGGGAGATTATTTAACTCATTTAGCAACCAATGTTTATGTTTCCATGTTTCCAAATTCACTAGACTAATAATTTATTTGGGAATACTTTTGTATAATTTTTTTAGTATTCTGAAAATGTAATGTAATATTAATGTATAGAAATAGACGGGTGCTTTGGTTTGTATCTGAATAAAAGGTTAGTTAACCTTTGGAAACTATGTTGAGGAATTTTTTGAATTATACCTAGTAATATTTATAAGTGTATGTCTAGGAATGTCTATAAGGATAAGTATATGGATGAGTTAAACTTTGGGATGATATCAAATAATTTTTGATAAGAATAGAGTGTGTGGTTTCCAAGAAATAAATCATTATCTGGATACTACTAGTGGATGTGGATTTAGCACAAATTTACCTTGAGGAAACATCTCAAACATGATTTTTGGGCCTTAATCGGGGTAATCTAGTACATGAAAATTAGCCTCACTGTACACCTAGTTGAAAACTCATAGGGTTTATGATTTTGGAATTCACTAACTCTTCTCAATCTGTCATGATGGATTTAAGTATAATTTTTCTATGGATAACCTAGGATGAACCTAGGGTGTCATAGATTAAAATAAATCATATTTTTTATATCATATAAGTAATTATTTTCTTTACTTTTCAGTTTTATTCTATGATAAGTAATTTTTAGTCTATGTTTCTGGTTTTAGCCAATAGTGGGAACTGAAAGGAACTAGAAGGACTTTTAATGTGACAGATGAATTTATAAAGATAATTAAATTGTAATTATCACAAGAGTGAGGGAATTTTTGATCATTCCTAACATGTTTTCAAGGGACATGATCAATAATTTTTACCTTAATAAACTATTAGAATCACCAAGTAATAGAAATAAGGAGTTCATTCAGAGTTCGGGTAATAGAGACCATGGAGGAAAGAATATTTGGTTTTCTTTGTGTCTAGAATGTGGAAAGAATCACCTATCTAAATATCTTAGAAGAACAGTAACATGTTTTGACTATTTGAAATAATGACTAAAATATATTAACTACAAGTGAGAAATAAAGATTTAGGTTAATGAAATGGATGAGACTATTGGACACCTTAAGTCATCATCATAGGTAATGTCTTACAAATGTGGAATAAAAAATTCATTATGAACCTCAATGTCTTAATAAGAATTCCCTTAAAGAGGTTTAGTAAGGTTGTGTGAGTAATGGTTACATTACAATTGATGAAAATCCTACAGGTGAAATGTGAATGGAAGGAGGTATTTCATAATAGGATGAGGAATCCTTGTTAATTTCATAAGGTTGATGTTGAATAATAAAAGTGTCTATATAGTTGAAATCAAGAATTATGTGATATGAATGGTGAATTATATAAGGATTGTTCAGTTTAAGTTTTTCTCTATGGATTTACAAGAACATGTTGAATGGTTCTGTTGGAATAAAAAAATCATTTAATGTGAAGATGATGCCCATAGAAAACACATTAATAAGGTAAAGATACCACTTAATATTGTTCTTATGTAATTGTAAAGTTGTTTGGATAATGATATGTCGGATATAAGTAAATAGGATAGTTCTAATTTCCTTCGAACTAATTTAGGATTTGATGGAAAGTAGTTTATTCTATATTGTATGAAGTTTAAAACTTCTTGGAATTATGGAAAATATCTAGTAATTTAGGGAATAAGGAATAATTCATGTTTTCCAGAATTATTTTTGGCCATTCAAGTTATTTCCATGATTCAATAAAAAATAAGATTCGGGCATTCACATGTTTGCAAAGTGATAACCAAGAAGATATTTATGATATGTAGGGGATCAATGTTAAGATTATTTCTTGATTTTATTTCTAATGTTTCTTATTTTAATCATTCATAAGGGGTATAAGGTAAACCCTTTATTGTATTTTTATTTAAAACTAGAGATGAAATTTTTCATATAAAAATATGTTCTCCCTGCATTAGGATGCATGAATATTGGATAAATTGCTCTAACAATGTTTTTCATTAACTGAAGAGAGAGAAGATGAATTATCATATATATCAGGATCTATTAGTTCATAAGGAATGAAAATTTAAACTTCCTTTTTTGGAAAAAGAGGTGAAGTGGATCAATTAAAAATAAAGGGTGAGATATTCCTAAAATCATGTAAGTATATATTTTTATAATAATTATTATGCTTTAGGAAAATGATCTATAATAAAAATGATATCCTAGTATCATTGTTTCTGATGGATCATATGGTCCTTTAGGTAATCATATATTTATTTCTTTCTGAATTTTCACTTTCTCCTAACGATGTTCTATATCACTCACTATCAGAAGATGATATTTATATTTCACTTCCAAATCTATGTTTACATTTCACACTTATGTTATATTTTGTTGAAACTTATTTTTATATCACTTTGCGTAATTGTTATTATTCCAACATTCCATTTTTAAGTGATGTTTTAGTATTCATTTTTTTCAATATTGGTTTCTATAAATGAAACTTTCTTGTATTAGTCCTTTGATAACCCATATGATTTTTGAGGGATAAATTCATTTTTAAGGGGGCTGGGAGGAAATACCTTGAATTTTTATGAACCTTTTTTGAATAAAGTAAATTTTCTTTTATGTATTGTGATGCACTAATTAAAAATTTCTTTTACATAGAATAAATCGTCATATATTAGATTAAAAAACCGAATTGTCATACATTATATGGAACATCAACTTAGTGTACACTAAACACAACATCAATTTGGAATAAGATACGCACAACACTAAGTCTCTTCAAAACAACTCTTTTATTGTTAAAATTGTTTTAATTAAATAATTATTACATATCCATTAAACAACGTAATATGAATATAAATAACTAATTTTCAAATATTTATTTCATAATTTTTTAATATAAATAAAATATATTGATAAGGAAAGATATAACTTTTGGTAAATTTCATGTATGTTTAAAATAATATTTTCTCAAATGAACTAATTTTAAGGGCCTTATGTGAAAAACAACAAAATTAATTTTTGAAATATTTTAAAATTTAATTTTATATAATAATAACTATTTTTTAATTTAATTTGTATAAATTTTATTATGGAATTTTTTGGGGGTTTTTTCAGACAATATTTATTTTTGGAAGAATCGTGAAAAATACTAGATTTTAATTCAAAACTTCAATTTAGTATAATTTATTTATATGGTTAAATTGTATTTCATTTTTTTTGAAAAATCTAATTGTGTAATATTTTTACTAATTAATACAATTTATATCATTTTAACCAATTTCACATTGAAAATTGATATAAAAACATAGTAACATTTTGATCATTTTTACTTTAAAAACCTACAGTGTATGCCGGTCATTGGGATTAATTTTAAAATAATTCCATCAAATTACGTGATTATTATTCTAAAAAAGGGAAGAAATTTTTATAATTATAGTAATAAATAATTTATAATAGTTTAAAATTAATTTTCTTGACAAAAAATAATAGCAAATGTGATTAAAATTAATTGCAACAATAAAGAGAATAATTATGTTTACAAAGTAATAAACAATAAATTTAAGTCATAAATCCACCAAGAGACATGTCAAGGAAAACAGTAATAGATATATTTTGACCCTATACTACTTTTTATATAACTATTTCTATTTTCAGATCCCCATGACATGTGAAAATCGGGTATGGAATTCCTTTTTCAAAATATTACAAGAGTTCTACACCTCCTCCACTATAAAAAGTCCTCCTCTTCTCCCACTTAATCACACATATCATGACTCATTGACCACTAAAACTATTCTAAAATATGATATAGAGATCCATTAATTCATTTTTTATATATCCCCAAGGGGATAAATAAATCCTAGGATGCATTTTAATAAAAACAAAATGGAGTTACCCGATTATGTGGTAATGTCTTCTCTTAAGCTTCTTTCTTTTATATCAATTCTAAACCCCCTAAAATCTTATTATTACATTATTTTATAATATAATTAGTATCATAATTATAATGTGATGTTTATAATTTAATTATTAAAGCTAATCTTAAGCACACCCCTATCTAGTCGGTAACAAACATACAGTTTATGTGTTTGGTGAACTACAACCTCACAAAATGATGATTGTTCGTTCTTCCTTTACGACCTATCATGGTTTTAATTATGATGAAAACTCTCTATATATATAATATATTATATTTATAATGTATTTTAATGTTATTTAATTATTTAAAAATACATATCTTTATACTTCCCATTTTTTTCTCACATGGTAATTTCATTTGAGGATATGTGGACTACCGCTCCCTCAAAGCGATGTGATTCGTTAACACACCACATGGAATGTATTGAAGATTTGTATAGTGAAATTATATTATATATATATATATAATGATAATGATATTATAATGAAATTATATACTTGAATAAATATATTTCATTTTCATTATTTATTTAAAAACGATAATAAAAAAGGAAACAACTTTCATGCGTATGTATGACTTTCTGTCTCCATGAACAATGTATTCTATTTCAAACATATATATTATATAGATTATTATAATACCCATATAATTTATTTAAGTGATATTGGTAACATTATTTAAATTCTATAAATCATGGTATATGTATATGGTCTAAATATATAACAAATTATGACCCATGCAAAGAACAAAGAAAATATTGCCAGAAGTGAAATATTAACATAGGACTATTAAAAAGAGGTTGATATAAGTTTGTAATAATACCATATGTGGTATTATATATAATACTTTTATTCTGTAAAATATTTATAATAACCATTTATTTATAGTACAGGATACTGGTATGAGTATAGAGAGAGTCAAGACACATGGTAAGGGGATTTCATCTCACTTTTTATATATCTGAGATACATGTCAAGTTCACCAAACATTTAATTTTTTTGTGGTGTACATAAATCCTATGAATTTATTATATGAGTTTTATTATTAAATTTATTGGTATTTACATATACATATAATTATATTTCTTTCATGTGTTAAAATGTTTCTAGTGTTACGTAATTAGTAAAGTCGTTTTGACCCAATTTTCCTTCTTCGAGACACATGTTTTCTTATTCACCAATGTTCTATAATGAGGTTTATATAAGGGAAATTAACATGTTATATCATGAATTTACTTATTATAATTATATTTTAAGCATCATGTCATGTAATTTTCTTACAATAATAGTATGACCTCATGTTACAATGTGTTAAGAAAATATTGAAATAATTTCATTTCTTTTTAAGATTGTTTATGATTATGATTTAATTTATGAAACATTTTGATTAGTCTCTCACTAAAATAAATGAATTTTATTATTTTATGTTTATTAATGATTTATTCATGTATTGGTACAATTTTTATTCCCTTTGGTACATAATATAATTAATAAAATTTATTTAAGAAAGCCCGAGTTTACAGTATCTTTAGTCAGAAATATGTATTCTATTAAATCTTTGTATTATTAAAAGGGATTAGAAGAATATTATACTATTATCCTATAATATTTAAAATAAATTTTTAACCATTTATATTTTATCATGTTCATCAACGAAATCATCTTGTCACTTTCTAAACAAATCATTTTCAACCCCTTTTACCATGCTAATGGAATGTTCTTTTGACCACGTATGAAATGTAGAGATTTACCGGCCATCAATTCCGTGAAGATTCCTTTTCATGTATAAAAAAAATAATTTTTAAAAAATAATTTTTTAAAATAATTTTAAATTAAATTGATTTCAGAATGTTTTTAATCATCTTTTATATGTGTTTAAGTTAAAACTATTTAAATTAATTTCATGCCTTCTTTATTAGTTTTCATGGAATTTTCAAAGAAAATTATTTTAAAATGGTTTTATGTTTGAAAAATACTTTTTAAAATAATAAATAACACTTTCATAAAAATAATTGAAATATAATTCAAAGTTATTCTCCATTTATGATGAAATTTGTTGATTTTACTCATGCCTTTTGAGGAAATTATCTAAATGTTTCATTCATATTGTTTCTTTGAGCGGGTTATACATAATTTCATGGTCTTTATGAAACATATTTCTCTTTCAAGGATTAGTTTTTCAGGTAATCTATTTGTATTTCATAGGTTATTCTTATGATGAAATGATTTTGAAACCTGTATCTTTTTCCATTAGTTTTGATATGATTACATAATTATGATACCAATTTAATTTCATGGGTAATGATATGATTTTTTATGATCGTGTGTCACATATACATATGATTTTATTATGATATGGTTGGGACCTATATCTCCCTCTAATTAATTAGGTAAATATTTATATCTCATTAGATAGAATAAAATGGTATTAGGAGTGAACCTTTACTACTAAGATGGCCATGGGAGTGAACCATGACTACCAATATGGTATGAGGAGTGAAATCATGCTACGAATATGGCCATGAAATTAAACCATGACTATAATGATGGAATGGTTATTGAAACCATACTATTATGATGGTATTGGAAGCGATGCATTGGATACTATGGAAATCACATTATGTCCATATGTGTCTGCCACAATTCCATGTATTATTATTAGGTTATGCATTCTCGTCTTATTTTCTATTATTCCATGTGTTTGAGGTCTTATGAATTGCATTGATTTATTCCATGTAATTTGTATATGATCATTGATATATAGGATATAATATTATATATCGATGATCATGTTCTCAAACCCTTACGTTCAAGATTATGTTTACATATCTTCATTGTTTTCCCATAATTTCTATCAGAGATCACCCCTTTTTATGATTCCTTTCCCCATCGTTATGAATATATATATTATGTTTTATGTTTCTAAGAAGGGTTATAGTCAAGAAGAACCTATTTCAATATAATATGGCTCATTTATTCACTATTATTTATGTTTCCATGTTTCCAAAGGCACTAGACTAAAACAGTATTTGGGAAACTGTTTGTGTAATATTTTATGTATTATGAAAAGGTGATTTAATATTAAGGAATGAAAATAATGGGTCTCTATATTTAATATTCGTTTTTCATTCTTACTTTTTTATTCATTATAGCTTCTAGTGTATGAATACCCTTTCAAAGAATATAAGCCAAACCTTTTATTAGTTTTCTTTTCCATAAGATATTAAGAAGGGTATTATGAATAATATAGTGGATAAAGGAATGATTTTATGGGAATCATGTTTTTATCTGGGTATTCAAGACTACTAAAATAGTCTATCCATTGGGATTTGATTTAATATATCTCATGCCAATGTAACAATCTAACCACTATTTGATAGATACAAGATTTATGGTATTTGTAGTTTGTATTAGGGAATGTTTTTTTTAGAAATTGTCGAAACTAGATTTTGGATAATATAGATATTGGAACTTAATCCTACGATAGAATTTGATAATTTTAACAAAGAAATGAATATTATGTTTTTCATATTACTTATACTTAAATATTCAATTTATGTTACATGTTTGACTGGTATTTAAATTATTCATTATAATTCATAATTTTAAGGATTGATCAATTATATTTCATTATTTAGAAATAATTCATATGGGATAAAATAGAAACCTTATCAATAAACACAAACCATTTAGAGATTGGAAACTTTTAAAATATTATAAATATAAAATCTAGAGATAGAGATAATTGAATAGCTACAACTAGAGTTGAAGAAATTCAAACTGTTTTGGGAAAGTTGATGCAGGTTAAGACTAATAACCATGATCATATCATACATTATATAGATTCTAAACATACTTGAGTAATGTTATACTACTTCATGTGTCAGCAGCTTCCATCATTCAGTGGGACTAGAAAGCAATTTTTAGTTTAAAAGTTAATATGTCCCTTAGAGAAGATATTTAATTCATTGGGATGTAATGAAGGGTATATTTATTTAATTTAATTTTAGCATCCCTAAGAGGATACATACGAATGGATTTAAATGAATCCAAATAGAAATGATGAGGAAAAAATAGTGATTATGTAATGAAAGGATTTTAAGGAATATTTCTTAGAAAAATATATTCCTAATGAATAATGTGAAGATATGTGAAGGAAATTACTGTGTATGAGACCAAAATAATTAGAAAATGTTGTTAAATATAATGATAACATTACAAAGATAGTATGGAATTCTATATATGCTCTGTGTAATCTAAAGTATAAAATTAATTATTTCTCTACTGGGATAAATCCAATCCTTCAAAGGTAACTATTATCCCAAACATTCACATCATATGGGGATATAGTATCATATGATATGAATTTAGAGAAACAACTATACATATCTTATGTCTTTAAAGGAAATAAAGGGAATAAGAGGATGAAATAATTGAAAATAGATAACAGTAAGAATGGAATATAGTATTTTCCACATGTTATAACTATTTAAAGAAACATTATGTTACTTTATTAATATGAATGATAGTTTTATTCATCTTAAAATAGAAAGGACATCAGGTGCGTGAATGAAATGGTATGAAATAAACCTATAAAATTCAATGTTTTAATTTTATGTATATTTAAGAATAAAGAAAATAATCTGTGACGCATCAAGAGAATATAAATTAGAAAAAACAATGGGATCATGGGAAAGATTAATCCATTACTATAATAGAAGATGAATCATTAAATTTATTGGGTGTTTGGATTTATGATTTATGTTTTTGATTGAATTATTATTTTATAAATATATTTTATCAATGATATCTTGTTTATAATTATCTTGAAAAATCAAAGTATTGATCTATAGTGGTATTGATTTATGGATGTGAAAGTATATGTTGATTGGTATTGATAACCAAAAAAATGATTTTGTGGTAAAGTGATATTTTTATTTATTAATTGAATAATGGAATTATAACCCTTAATATAGTCTATATTATGATTTAATAATTTTTCATTTCTATATAGTGGTTATTGGAATAGAAAAAACTAATGGAATAGTTATGGTGAATTTTTTAATGGTGAATGATTTTTTGATAAATTAATTCATGATATAGATTCATAAATTTTATAATTTATTATATATATTAAATTATCTTACATTTTATTCATATAATAATTCATGATTCCACTATGTTTTTATCATGATTTTTTTATTTCCATATAATATTTTTCCATGTGACATATAGAGACACTTCATAGGAGATTAGTGAGAAAACGATTTTTAGAAATTTAGACACATTATTCATCAATTGTCGTATGATAATTAAGGGGGTATTTTTATGAAAAGGATTAAGAAAATATTTAGGTGTTATTATAAAACATTCCCAAACCAGTTTTGTAATGATATGTATTTTGATAGTGATTGAATGACTTATTTTCCTTATGATTTGTTAAAAGTTCTTTAGAAATAATGTGTTTTTATCTTGAGTGTCAATGTCATTGAATAAGAGATAATGTAGAAATTGATCAAAGTGAAACCAAATGATGATATTATTATTATGAAAGATAAAATAAATAAATTATGTTTATTTTCATATGACATTTATATGAACATAAAAAAAATCACTAGTCTTTCGGAAAAGGACATTGAAATAAAAATGTTATCCATTAAATTTTCTTACTATAAAATCCATGGTCTCTTAACCCATCACATATTTATCATTTGGGATGATTAATTTTTTCATTACCAAATTCTCTATCATAACATATTAATCATTGGGTATGATTATTCTCTTCTATGTCCATGTTTTTACGTCCCATTGATATTATCCTTTTGGAAACCAGATATCATGGTGACCTCCATACTTCTCATTCCCTATATTAAAGTAGAAGTTTCGTTAAAACTTTTTAAATTTTGGGCTTTATATAAATAAATATTCAAGTGTAAAACTCATTATTATTATGAAAAATATAAAATTGTGGGTCTTAAATTTATTTAATGATGGAAGATTTAACAACCTGGTATTTTAAAATAACGATATGTTCTATATCATATACAACAAGAAACACTCAACCTAAACTTACTAGAAAATATTATTATTTAAATATGACATTATAAGATATCCATTAAATTTGGGGAATGAACAATATTAAATGTATTTTGATTTATATATAAATAAAGTGAATACAAAATTCATATTTATTTTGTAATATGTATCAAATTTTTAGTAAGGTTATTCTCTTTTTTGAAAATATATTTTATTAAGAAATGATTTTAAATTAGTTTTATGAGAAAATATTAAATTTATTTTTTGGAAAATATATATGTTTTTTTATAAATAAATATCATTTTTGAAATTAGATTATGAAAATGTGCTTTGTGCAAAAATTTTGGGGTTTTCTAAAAATATATATTTTCCAGTGAATAGGGAAAAATACCTATTTTTATTGACGTTTTTAATAATGTTTCAAGAGTTTTTAAAGTTAAATTTTGAATTAAAATGATTTAAAAATATAATTTTTTCTCTTATATAATTAACAACGCAATAAATTTTAATTTAACTATATTTTATGAATGAATTTGATATAAAAACATTTTTATAAAAAATTGGCATCAATTTTCTTTCATTTCATTTTGAGCATTTATTCTATATTAAATTCATACACTTATATTATTTGAATTTTATAAAAATGATTACATATTTTCAATCAGTACATTCCAATTTTCTAATTATTCCCATTTTATTTTCAGTTAATATGAATATTAACTATGGTAAACGTTATCCTCATTGTAAAAAGTAACTCATGTTAATCTGGTTTAAAAATAATTGATAATTTCATAATATTTATTTATAATTATTATATTATGAACGAAATTATACCCTTACCCTCTTATAGTAGAAATTTTTATTTTTAATGGACATGTGTCCATGAAAATGAACAATATAAAATTTAAATTAATGAAAGTTAAAAAAATATCACTCTATTATTTTTTTAAATACATTTTTTGTATCCACATTGGGGAAAAATAAATTTATGGAAGAATATAAATTTAAATTATTTCCATAATTAAATTATATTCATGATTATAAATTTTTTCAGTTCTTTATTGGTTATATAATTACCTTAAATTATAGCACAATTCATATAAAGTATTTCTTTAATTAATAAAAAAATAAGTGATATTAAAAATATTCATTGTGATATAATTTGAGTGATTTATAGTGTTACCCATATTATTTAATATTAATATGAATTATTACTAATTTTTAAATTAATTATATTATAAAATAAAACTTTTTCATGATGTACTTATAGTCAAATAAAAGGAATATTGTCAAAATTTTCATTACATATAATTTATCTAAAGATTATTTTATTAAATTATTTGAAAACCATTAAATTAAATAATGTGAAAAATGGAATAATATATGGTATAAAATGTCAAAATTTCCATTTATGATTCCATATAAACCTTATATATTAAATTATAACCATTTAAGAGAGAAAAATATGTTACTACAGTTAATGTTAAAATAGTTTATCTATGGGTTTAAACCAGAAGATAAAATTTAATAAACCATATAAATATTTTCAAATTTTTTTTCTTTTGTGATATTTCAATAATATCTGACCCATTATTTTAATAATTGTTCATTTATTTTCATTTTCAAGATAAATACTTTATTATAAATCAATCTTTTATGAAATTCTAAAAGTTTCCCTAACCTAAATTATAAAATGGAACATCATCCCTCACATTTTAATGTCTCATATTATCTATGTATTATTTTTAAATATTATATAGAATAATTATGAGACCAAGCACAGAGATGGAACATCATTCTGAGGTCCGGTGAGCCTGGAATGGTGGTTTGACCTTTTTTAAGGTATGTGAGTTGGCGGGTGTGCGTGGATTTGGCAGTTTCCTAACAGATGCCCAGATTAAAACTCTTAGGGCACCGTTGTGTCCGGGATGAAGAATTTACCTAAGCACGGGCCTAACCTCGACCGACATGGGTCAATGGAAATGTTAATTTTCAATGTTTTTCGTAAAATAAAATAAAATAAAATAATTTTCAACGTATAATTTATTTTATTTTGAAACATTCACTGTAGTGAAACGACGAGGTAGCTGTTTCGAAAATTAATGGCATGTCACAATGACTCAGAAATAGAAGCTTGACTCATTAATGTCATAGCATGATGGAATGCTGAAACACATTCCCTGCTTTTAATGGGTTAATCTAATGTTG
This sequence comes from Viscum album, assembly GCA_963277665.1. Taxonomy (NCBI): domain Eukaryota; kingdom Viridiplantae; phylum Streptophyta; class Magnoliopsida; order Santalales; family Viscaceae; genus Viscum; species Viscum album. The sequence continues at coordinate 1,946,070,837 of OY728131.1, forward strand.
GTCGTTGGCAAAAAAGTGAGAAAAACACTGGTGGAATCATAAAACCTTGGAGAGAACTCTCGATGGCGAATGACAACGAATCAAAATGGTGAATCGCTATGCCAACAGAGTTGAAGGATCTCGAAGATGATGACATCACAATACCATCATCAGCGGTCGATCCCTCCTTGAGGTTGGGGTTTGTTATTTTGATTTAATCCTTCACCATTCTTTGATTAAACGTTGAACACAAATCAACCCATGAGAAAGTTGATCCATGGATTCATGTGTTCTTATTGGAGGGTTTTTATTGGGTTGATCTCTGGGAATTAATCCATTCTATATTATTTATGGTTGTTTTGATTCTGTTTCGATTGATCCTACTAACGTGAGCAGATCAACACTGTGACAAATGATAGTGGAGGTTTGTTCCACGATTTTCTTTTTGATTTCTTCCCCTTTTATACTTGTGTTTTTCACGTTCTTCGGAGGGAAACAAACAACAAATTATTTTCCATCTGTTCTACAACACAATGAGACAAAATTGGAGATATGATCTCATGACTACCTATCAGAGTTGCGATGAAGATGGAGGTAGACAAATCGACATGGGTTGGGATTTCTCATTCATTGAGTGTTCTTCGTGTGGGTGAATTAGAACACGTTTTTGAGGTAGATCAGAGGACTGAATGTGTTTGAATCAGCTCCATAAGGTCGGGGTGACCTAAACCATTGAGTATCATGGCGATCAAATTGCTGGATTGAATATCAGACCTTCTGCCGAGGCGCGATGGTGGAGGTTCACATTTCTAGAATTTTCTAGAACACACGGCTTGTATTATGAAGAACATGTCATGTGGTACCGGCAGTGGAGGCTAGGGATTTTGGTGTCAGATAGAAATCACATGGAATTTGACCCTGTTAATACAATGTGTTGGACCTTCCCTGATGCTCGACAAGTATTTTGGAAAGGTACACAGACACAAGATGGACTAAACAGCCTTACAACATGGCATGTAGACCCTACGCATCATGACAGAGCCGACTACGTAGGACTAGACTTGTATCCATGGGATACATGAACTCAGGGTGTAGTACACGGCTATGTACTACACAACACGGCCAGGCGAGGCCAATAATGCGGGTCACCCCATGGTCCGACTACACGGGTGGGCGTACATGAGTTGAGGTCATGTACATGCACAAGTCTAGAATACATAGAGTGGAACCTAGGTACTTTTACACAACATGTGATCCTTCATACAAGTCATTTAGTTTCGTTTTACATGAAAAACATTAGGAAACGGGCCATTGTTCACAAGCAGTACATGGGACCATAAGACACGATGTGTGACATTCTGGCATGCCGTGTACTTTTCAGTATGTGGCTTGATCTTCTTGCACACTGTATCATGGACATGTTGCATTTCAGTCAGTGAACCTTTTTCTCATTCCCCTAAAGGATCAGTATTGTTTCCTTATACAAGAGTATGATCCCTTTAGTAGGACATTCAGAGGTAGAGTAAGGTATCCCTTCAAGTGGCCCGAAGCGATATCCTCTATCTGTTATTGACCCTAGGTAGAGTAAGGTATCGACATGACTATTTCCATAGGGAATAGATCCTCTACTTATTAGGTGAATCTGGATGAGTCGATGTATCCTCCAAGGACCTGTAAGTGATACTCATCTGTGTATTGTGATATGTCCCTACTCATCAGTGTGTTCTCCCGGAATGAGTGTGCATATTTCTCGTGACTATTCTTGACGGACATTACATCTCGGACAGACATCATCAGAGCCATCTGACTCACAGAGTGAGTTCTCCCAGATGAGGGCATCGTAGAATATTCAAACTAAATACCTAGTGGGGGTATGCTATTGCGTGACCTGTCCATAGACTATGGGTTTAGGATTTGAGTGTATCTTGTTTATTTTAATATTGCTATATATTTAGTAGCCATATTTTGTGTAGATCTGATTTTACCTTTCTTGTGTGTATTTATTTGTGATTTCCATGGTCCTCTACTGAGTATATTTATACATACCCATGCACAGGCTTTGCCCACACATATCATGTCTTGTGTAGATGAGCAGCCTTTTGAAAGTGTCTAGGGAAGACCAGGACATGACCGAGATTTCTGAGTTCCCTATAGGCCGTGGTTTTCCTACGACTACGAGTTGTAGTCCCAGTACCTCTTTTTGTTAACCAGTTGGACATTTCATTTTTCAGAGTATTTTTTTGGTAGGCTTAAATTATGGCACAGTTTAATTTTTGTACTTTATTTTCCATCATACTCTGTTTTTTCGGTTTAGCTGTATGCATGCATTTTATTACTTAGTGGTTTTTATATTTTAGAATTATAGTCTTGGAGATGTGTACATGTGTATAGGTAATTAGGAAATACCTCCCATGATAGTGATATGCCTACTCGGTGCTAGTCACCAACCCCTGGCATATTGGAGGCAGGCATGAGGAGTTATGGTGCGGGCCCCACTAGGACGGGTTATGGAAGAATGGTATCAGAGATGGTATATTAAACCTTAGGAACAAGAGTCAGTAAGATTGGTTTGGGGAAACAAGGTTATGTTTTTTTAATGGTAATGTCCTGGTTAACAACCGAGATGAAATTTATTAAAAATAAGCGAGAGGATTACACAAGTCTGAATAATGGAATTTTGATACAATCCATAGTATGGAGAGGGAGGACATCAGTAGGTAACTCATCAAACCACGTAATGGCCTAGTTTATCCCCTTTTTGGTGAGACCATTGGACACCGTATTAGATTCAGGATAGATATGGGTGGCAATATACCAGATCTCCAAAAGCGAGTTCAGACAGATCTTCCAACTTACTGTAAGGGGCCAAGAAATATGGACATCCCCATTCCAAATATCTTTGACGATGGTGGTGGAGTCACATTCAATCCAAATATTGTTCCAGCCTTTATTTTTGTTAAAATGGATGGCATGGATGAGAGCTATCATCTCAGCTTCAAGGGAGGAGGTGATCCCACAGCTACCATAGAAACAACCATGACAGTGACCTGTGGAGTCTTTGATGATTTTCCTACAGCCTGCATGACCTAGATTTCCTTTGGAAGCCCCATATATATTGAAATTGATCCAACAAATAAGATGGGCTTGCCAGAAAGCTTCAACAAAGCGCTTTGGCTGAGGATATATGCCGTCAATCTTTAGACGTCGTAGAATCATAAAGTCACTGATCTTGTTGTCACAATTAGATTTCTGGATAGAGGCTGCATCCTTAATAGTAATCAGAATTCCCGTGCTACCTGCAATGAGATTGGTCGAGTGATTATTGTGTATAATAGCATTTCTGCCATAACAGATAATGTGTATGAGCTCTACCACGGAAGTTAGGAAGAGGTTTTTTGATTTGAGGCGTGAAATCAAGATCCACAATGTGTTTTAGCTATGAGAGGATATTTTCATAAGGATGTCATCTTCAATCAATGATGTTAGCAATAAAATTCCACATAGCAAACGCCTTAGAACAAGATAAAAAGAGATGATTGATATCTTCCTGGTGTTGATGACAGATAGGTCATTTGGAATAGATATGGATGTCGTAGTATTGGAGACCGGTCTCAGTAGGGATATGTTTGGGCACCAAGCTCCAAATAAAATTAATCCTAGAAGGTTTAATCCAAGGTTTTTTTAAGAGATTTAACCAGGAAAAGTCTAAATTAGTATCAGAGAAATAATGATTGTAAAAAAAATTTGTGTCAAGGATCCCATTACGGGCCGGTTCACAAAATATAATGTCATTATCACTTGAAAAGGTTTATCCATCAACCACTTTCATGATTGAGTCAGGGAGGACTAAGGTTCTGGAATGCATCACCTCCTTTATCATATACTTAATGATATCAGGTGTATTATTAGGAGGAATCATGGAGATAAGTGGGGAGCTAGTCCAGTTATCTAGCCAAAAGCGAATGGTGGAGTCCAGACTAACCTACCATTTAGAATTATTCATGATTCAGACAAAGGTATCCCTAATAGAGGGCCAAAGGGAAGATTGGACAGAGTTTAGATTTCCATTTTTAGCCTCATAAGAAATTTACTTCTATGGAACTAAAGGGAGACATAGGTGTTATTGATCAGTCTCAAAGTGAGTTTGGCCTGGAGTGCCTCATTGAATAATTTGAGATTTTTAATATCAAGGCTGCCCTTCTCAAGCGCGGTGTAGCAGGTCGACCAAGGGATGGTGACAAGTTTCCTTTCCATAATGCTAAATATCCATACAAATTTTCTAATATAATTATTATTTTTCTTGAGAAGACCCAGAGGCCAATTGATGAAATGAGGGAATAAACCAATTTTGAGATAATGGTTGATTTCACAAGGAAAATCCTGCCAGCCATGGACAAGGACTTCCCTCTCCAGGAAGTAAGTTGATTATTCACTTGATCAACCATATTGTTAAAGTAAATAGATTTCGGTCTGCCCCAAAAAATGGGAACCCTGAGATAAGTGAATGGGATAGAACCCTCTTTGATGCCAATATTATCAATAATGTGGCCTTTTCGGGAGGTAGGGAAATATTTCCTAAAAAAATAAAGGATTTGTTCCAACTAATGGATTTCCCCGAGATCTCTTCATAGTGGCATAATGCTTTTTTAAGGTTAAGGACATTCTGTTTTCTTCCATTGAGGAAAATAATTATGTCATCTGCATAAAGAAGATGGTTCAAGACAGTTAGATTTCTGGAAGCCAAGATGGGTTTCAGTTTCCCTTGGGAAACAAGAGAGGATAGGAATCTACTAAGGTAGTCTTATGCAATAGAAAAAAGGATGGCAGATAGAGGGTCCCCTTGACAAACTCTTTTAGAGAATTTAAAATAACATTTGGGAGAGCCATGGACCAGAATTGAAATAGAGGCAGAGTTGAAGAGATATTGAATCTTATGAATGAAGACATCATTGAAGCCAATGGATTTAAGGACACCGAAGATAAAAGTACAACAAATAGTGTCAAAGGCCTTTCTAACATCAGGCTTAATGGCAATGTTGCCTCCTAGAGAGAATTTGTTTAAGGAGTTGGTGCATTCTGAAGCAAGGAACATGCAGTCTTCTATGGATCTACCTATGATGAAACCGAATTGATTCTAGGAGATAATTTTTTTACAAAGGGAGGAAATCCAATTGGAAAGAATAATGGTAATGATATTATCAATATAGTTAATTATTGCAATGGGACTAAAGAGATGGATTTCTGAGGCATTAGGAACTTTTGGGATAAGGGTGATAAATTGAGCATTTATACCACTAGGGAGGGAGCCAATCTTAAAAAAATGATTGAAAAGTTTATAGACATCAGTTCAAACAACCTCCTAGTGATACTGGAACAAACCATTATTGAATCCATCAGGACCTAGGGCACTGTCAGGATTAAGACTGATGATCGTAGCATGGATTTCGTGACCCAGAGGAGGAGACAAGAGAAACCTATTTTCAGCTTCATTGATCAACACTAGAATGATCCCATGAAGAATATTCTTATTGATATGAGGACCATTGAAAATATTTTCAAAGTGACAACATGATTAGAGATGGAAGCCTTAGAGGAAAGGATATTGTCATTATCTTTCAGTACAAGAAAACACTGGTTGTAGGGAAGTCAAATAATGATACATGGATCATATTGGAATGGTTTGTGTTTTCTATGTCCTTTGTGATTGCTATTTAGATATTCTCATTGGCCATTGTACATCTTGTTTCCTTACAGGATTACTCTGCGATGCATAACCACTACGATTAAGCAGTACGATCAGGTGGATGACCCTCTCAGTGACGAGGCTTCAATATAGAGACTAGTTCCCCAGGAATTGCCTCCAAGTGGTGAAACTGTTATTCCACCACTAGTGGAGTAGCCTGTGGTACCTGTAGTACCGGCCGACATGGGGCATAGGGTGAGAACACACCATGAGTTCTAGAGAAAGAGACCACTCAGTTTCCGTGGAGATACAGACCCTCAGTCGAGCGAGGACTGGTTTGAGGTGGTGACCAGAGTTTTCAGTCTAGTGAGGACACCATCAAACCAAATGGTGATCCTAGGAGCGAGCCTATATTAGGGTTCGGCGGGATGATGGTGGAGTCTGACCACCCAAAATCAGGATGATGAGAATATTTCATTGGAGAATCTTGACAAACCCTTTAGATATGAGTTCTCTCTAGTCACACTGAGAGCAGTGCACTTCTAGGAGCTTCTTCAGCTTCAGCCAGGCATTTTGACGGTAGTTGACTATTCATGGAGGTTCACCAAACTCTCCTTGTACATGATTGATATGGTCAGGTATTAGTACTTTGGATCTCAAACCTTTTAGAGAGGTCTATGATGGGACATCCGAGCTGCTATTGTGCATCTATGAATTTTGACTTATGATGGAGTGCTCGAGTGGGACTTGGTGATTGATAGATTCATGGTGGAGCAGAGACAACCGAGAGCAGTTAGTAGCAGGTAGACAAGTGAGAAGACCTCGGAAGCAGGGAGCCAATGTCAAGAACATAGATTTGGATGTGGGAGACATCATAGGAGGATCCAGAATTGGGGATTGACAGTCTGGGGCTCTCAGGATGGATCTAGTCAGCATAGGGATAAGAGATGCTACTCGTGCGATGGTAGGGGACATCTCTCTAGAGACTGTCTGACCCATCGAGCTGCAGACAGGGAGGCAGTGGATGGACCACCATGGTAGAGGAAGAGAGTGGAGTAGATAGACCCACTAGGTGGAAGACATGGTAGAGGAGTAGGGAGAGCTGTAGGTGGTGGCATACACAGTGATTTACTTCCACCAACACCCTTAGGAGGTTTCCACCAGGCATAGGGAACTGGGGGATAGGGGCGCGGACTACTGTAAGTAGTTGATAAGTATAACCCAGAGACTCCAGGGATGATCTGAGGTAAAATTTATGTCTTCTCAACCATAGAATTAATACTTATATAAACATGTTCTAGTCATGCCTTCCTCTCCACATGTCTTGTGAAAAACCATGAGATTTTAGTAGATCTGGTGACACAATAATTATTATGGAGAGACCTAGGGGGTGAGACTCGATGATCACACACCTTTTCAGACAGTTTGATCATTACCTTGAAGTTGATAGTTTTAGATGGAACATCTTGGTGGTAGCGTCAAAGCCTTATGAATTCATTATCATTTTGGATTGGTTATCTTAAGTCTATGCTCAGATTGACTGATTTAGGTGAAGAGTGTGGTGTGTTTGTAGTGATGGGACGTGGTTTTCCTTTGTCGGAGAAAAGGTGACCCAGGCAGCACAGAACATGATCATGCATTGGAGGGTGAAACCAATAACTCATGATTTGGCATGCCTTTCTCTTAGAGCAGTAGATGTTATGAGCTCCCAGCTCACAGTAGTAGTGGTAGAGTATGTGAACGTCTTTCTGGAAGATTTTCCAGGTTTACATACCCACCGAGAAATAGACATCTGCATCGACTTACACCCTGGGATGGCACTGATTTCCTCACCATCATATCATATGGCTCTAGCAGTGGTTCAAGATCTGATGGTGTAGTTGGAGGATTTCCAGAGTAAGAATTTCTTATGACCTAGTGTTTCACCATGGGCACCCCTGGTTTTGTTTTCCAAAAAGGCAGACAAGAGATTGAGGTTTTTCATTGATTACCAGAACCTGAACTAGGTGATGGTAATAAATAAGTATCCACTGCCTAGGATCGACGACCTCATTGATAAACTGAGAGAGGAATAATGGTTCTGATGGTTGACCTTCGATTAGGTTATCACCTATTACGAGTACAAGAGAAGGATATACCGAAGATGACATTCAGATGCTTCTACATTTATTATGAGTACTTTTTGATACCTTTAGGCATGAAAAACACCCCTGTAGTGTTCATGGGACTAATGAAAAGGATCATCCAGTCGTATTTAGACCGGTTCTAGTGGTCTTCATCGACAAAATCCTTGTATACTCGACATAAGAGGAGGAGCACGTGAGACACCATTAGTTGGTTCTAGAAATACTATGAGATCGCAAGCATTATGGGATGCTCTTGACGTTGCAGTTTTGGATTCATGAGGTTAGGATTCTGGGAAATGTCATATCAGGTGATGGAGTAGCTGTGGACCCTGCCTATCTGTATGAAGTGTTAGCATGGGAGCCACCTCAGAGCATAACAGAGGTGAGAAGCTTCCTAGGGTTTGCGGTATATTACTGAAGATTCATTCCGGATTTCTCTCAGATATCAGCACTGATGAAGGCCTTGACCAGGAATGGTAAACCCATTATGTGGATGGATAAGTTTCAGCTGTATTTCAAGAAATTGAGATAGACATTTAAAATCACCCCTATTTTGAGATTTTTAAAGGAGGGTGTCGAGTACATAGTTTTCTGCACCACATCAGGGACTAAGCATGGTTGTGTCTTGATGTAGAGGCTGAAAATGATTGCTTATAGTTCATTCCATATTATTAAACATGAGTAAAACTATGTGAGTCATGATCTAGAGTTATCCATGGTAGTCTTTGCAATGTAGATGCAGCGAAACTACTTTTTGGGCAAGCGGTTTATCATCTTCTCTAACCACAAGAACCTCAAGTACATATTCTCATAGAAGGATATGAATCTGAAAGAGAGGATTTGGCTAGGGTCCCTCCATGAATATGATTTTGAGATCACATGTAATCTTGGGAAGGGTAACAATGTGGTAAATGCTCTTAGAAAAATGTCGAGCTCACAACAATTGAGTGAGGGGATAGAGCAGTTAGCCACGTTCCAATTATCCTTCATGGATAGACATGATGCAGCTTACCTATAGTCGATGGTTGTCACCACTCCACTCTTAAAGCAAATGAGGGGGGCACAACATGGGGATGTTGACATTGAGTCTTTACGTGCTCGATTATCCATAGTACATGCTCTTTATGGATATTCACAAGGTGGGGATAACGTACTTCATTTCATAGGATGCACTATGGTACTAGTGGAATTGCGGGAAGAGTTCCTGAGGGATTTTCATACACCCCCCATAGAGTTACGTCCTGGAGTGGCGAAGATGTACCAGGATCTCCGATGATAGTTGTGGTGGTCTGGCATAATGAACGTAGTAGCAGAGTTAATTTCCTAATGCCTTACATTTCAGTAGGTGAAGCTTGAGCACTAGGTTCCAGCGGTATTAGCTCGCCATTAGAAGTTACTTAGTGGATATGGAATGAAATATCGATGGACTTCATGAAGGGCTTACCACGAACATCGAAGGGGCATGATTCCTTATGGGTGATCATTGACCGACTCACCTAGTCGGCCCAATTCCTAGATATTAGGGAGCAGAGTTCTGTAGAGAACCTAGGATGCCTCTACGTTCAAGAAAAAGTTCATATTCATGGAATCCCTTCAACGATATTATCGGACTTAGATGCTGATTTTACATCTCTGTTGTGTAAGGGATTGCAGGAGGCATTTGGGACTCAGCTAATGCTTTATCATAGCGTTCCATCCCTAGACCGATAGTCAAATGGAGAGGACTATTTCGGTTTTGGATGATATGTTGCAGGCCAGTATGTAGGAATATGGTCTCAGTTGGGAGGGCCACCTACCACTGGTGGAGTTTTCATACAATAAATGCTACCACTCCACATTTGTTATGGAACCTTTAGAGGCTTTATATGGGAGACCCTTCGGGTCACTACTTTGCTGGACCGACGCTGGAGATTAATCCCTCATGGGTCTAGAGTTGTTGTGAGCTACCAACAAGAATTTTTAGATCATCAAGGAGATGTTGAAGACTACACAGAGCTGGAAGAAGTATTTTTTATAACAGATGACAGAGAACTCACAAGTTTGAGGAGGGAGACCGCGTCTTTATTCGGGTCTCACCCCGACGAGGGTTACAGAGATTTTGGTGGGGCGACAAGATATCTCAGAGGTTCATCGGACCTTTTTAGATACTGCACAGAGTTGGAGAGGTTACATACTATCTAGATCCATTTCTGCAATTTCACCAGGTAAACGATGTCTTCCATGTGTCATAGTTGATGAGGTACGTGCATGACCCATCGCACGCCCTCGACTTGGGTGAGCTGGACATCGAGGATGGAGGTACCACTGCTGAGTACCTGCTAGAGATCGAGGATCAGCAGGGGATGATCCATTGTGGAAAATATGTTCCCTTGATGTGAATTCGGTGGCAGCATGGGAATCTTCAAGAGAGCACGTGGGAGCAGGAGGCTCAGATCCATTCCCAATACCCGCATCTTTTTGAGTAGCCTTTGTTTTGTCTTTTCAAGGACACAAATCACCATGTTGGGGGGAATGTAATGTCTCAGATATTCTGTGTATTGTTTTTAATTATTATATGGAATAATTACAAGACAAATTGCGGAGATGGAACATCATTTCGAGGCCTGGTGAGCCCGGAATAATTGTTGGATCTTTTTTAATTTAAGTGAGTTGGCGGGTGTGAGTGGTTGTGGCAGTTTCAAAATAGACGCCCGAATTTAAAATATGAGGGCACTATTATGTCTAGGATAATGAATTTTCCTATGATGGGGCCTAGCGTCGAATGGCATGGGTCGAGTGAAAAAGTTATTTTTTCATACATTTTTAATAAAATAAAATAAAATAAAATAAAATAGTTTGCACAGTTAATTTAATTTTATTTGGAAACACTCACTGCAGTGCAACGATGAGGTAGTGGCTTTGATAATTAATTCCATGTCATAATGACTCAAAAACAGAAACATGGTTGATTAATTCCATAGCATGATGGAATGATGAAATGTGTTCCCTCCTTTCAATGGGTTAATCGAATGTTGGTCGTTGGCAGAAAATTTAGAGAAACTTTGGTGGAATCCTGGAAACATTGAGAGAAATCTCGAGGAAGAATGATGGTGAATCAAATGTGTGAATTTCTATGCCAATATTGTTGAAGGATCTAGATGATGAAGATAGAAAAATCCCATTGTCAGGGGTTGATCCCTTCTCGAAGAAGGGGTTTTTTTATTTTGATTTCATCCTTCCCCATTCTTATATTAAATGTTGAACACAGATCAGCCCATGAATAGGTTGATCCACAGATTCGTGCATTCTTATGGGAGGGTTTTTATTGAGATGATCTCAATGAATTAATCCATGCTATAATATTTGGGTTTTTTTATTCTTCTCTGTTTGATCCAGCGAACAGGAGAATATCAACGTCTTCATGAACAACGATGGAGGTTTGTTCCTCGATTTTCATTTGGATTTATTCCCCTTTTTTTCTTGTGTTATTCGCATTCTATGTGGGGATATAAACAACAGATCATTTCACATCCATTCAGCTACGCAACAATCTCAAATTTGATATCTAACATTGTGACAACTTAGAAGAGGTGCGACAATGATGGTGGAAAACAAATCTACATGGTCCGGGAGTTCTTTTTCTTCGAGCATTCTTCTTTCGATCCAATCAGAACACATTTTCGATGCGGATCAGAGGCCCAAAACCATCAGAATCAGATCCATAATACTAGGGCATCCTAAACCCTTGAGTTTCATGGATATCATACGGCATGATCTAAGATCGGAGCTTCACTTGAGGCGCGATGGTGGAGGTTCGTGTTTCTAAATTCTCCAGAACACACTGCATGTATTCCAAAGAACACGCTATGTGGTACCAGTGGTAGTAGCTAGGGTTTCGGTTGTCAAACAGGTATCAAATGGCCTGTGACCCCGGTAACATGGTTTGTTAGACCTTCTTCGAAGATAGGCATGTATTCGGGAAATTTACATCGACACGGGATGGGCTACACAACTTTGCAACACGACCTGTAGACCCTACGCAGAATGACATAGGCAGCTATACGGGCTCGGGGTGTATTCAACGGATACACAGACTTGGGGTGTAGTACAAGACCCTGTACTACACCACATGGCCTAGTGAGGCCTGTAATGCGGGTCAACCTGTGTATCGATTACATGGGATGGCATACATGGGTTGAGGCCATGTACGGGCACATGGCCAAGGTACACGGAGCGGACCCCAGGTGATTTTACACAATGTTTGATCCTTCCTACACATCATGTAGTTTCAATTTTCATGACAAGCCTTACAACACAGGACGTTGTACACATGAAATACCCAGGATCATAAGACACAACATGTGACCTTCTTACACACCATGCACTTTTCATTACATGGCTTGATCATCTTGCCCACCATTTCTTGGACATGTTTAGTTCAGGTCAGTTCCCCTTTTTGTTGTTCCACTGAAGGTCAGGTATTGTTACCTTCTATAGGCGTATGTTCCCTTTAGCAAGACTTTCCAAAATAGAGTTAGGTATCCCTCCGAGAGGCTCAGAGAAAGATCCTCTATCCATTCTTGACCCTAGGTAGGCTTAGGTATCGATGTGATGATTTCCAAAGGGCACTGATCCTCTACTTAGAAGGTGAATCCGGAGGAGTCGCAGTATCCTCCAGGGCCCTAGCAGTGATCCTCATCTATGTATTGTGATCATTCCACACTCAAGAGTGTGTTCTCCAAGAATGACTGTGCCTATCTCTCGTGACATTTCTCGACAAACAGTACTTCTCAGATGGACATCATCAAAGCTATTAGAATCAAATAATGAGTTCTCCTATATGAGTTCTTCATGGAATCTTCAAACGAAATTCCTAGTGGGGTATGATGTTGCGTTACCTGTCCCTAGACTACAGGTTTGGGAGCTGAGTATATCTCGTTTAAGTTACTCATCCTATATGTTCAATAGCAATATTTTGGGTAGAGATGACTATACCTTTTCTTTTTGTATTACATTGTGGTTTTTTGGGTCCTCTAATGAGTATTTTTATACTCAACCCTACATGGACTTTTCTCACACGTATCATGCCTTGTGCAATCGAGTATCTTTTTGAGTGAGTCCAGGGGGGACCAGGACAAGACTGAGCCTTTTGAGTTCCCTATAGGCCGATGTATTCCTATGGATATGAGAATAATTCCCAGTACCTCTTTGTGTTAACAGGATGGAATTTTTAGTTTTTAGACTCTTGTTTTTTGTGGGCTTGTATTCTGGACCAGTTTACATTTAGTACTTTACTTTTTGTCGTACTCTGATGGTTGGGTTTAGTTGTATGCATGAATTTTATTCCACAGTGGATTTTACATTTCAGAATTGTAGGCTTAGAGATGTGTGTGTGTGTGTATAGGTACTTAGTCAATGTCTCCCATGTTTGTGATATGCCTACTCAATGCTAGTCACCAGCCCCTGGGCTATTGGAGGCGGTCATGGGGAGTCACAGCACGGGCCCCACTGGGACTTGTCATGACACACATCCTTACAACAAATTGAGAATTATAGCTCAACAAAAGCATACCAATAATTCATTATTAGCATACATATCTTCATTATTTTGGTATTTTCATCCAAAATGACCAATCTTGAGAACCATAAGAGAATATTTTAAGGAGTTATTTAAGGGATAAGTAATCCGCTAAAACCCTCACTTTTCTTTTTTTTACTTTCTCTTTAACTCATTTAAATATATGGTATTTATATTAAGTTAATAAAATAAGTTTCCTATATATAAATAAATGTTATTAATATTATTTAATCTCTATTATCCACTAATTATCCCATCAAAAGGGAAGTTATGTTATCCCTTGTGCATATATATATAACATACCATCTTCATGTAGCGATACAACTCATTTTCTACCTCCACATTTAATGGATGGTTGTTATGATGAGATAATATATATACATATATATAATATTTTTCACATAATTATACCCCAATAATTAAAATACAACATCTTTCTTCTTACATTCCAATGCATTGGAATACAAAAACATCGAATAGGAATAGGTGTGGACTACTACCTCTACGAAGCGTTATGATTTATGTTCTATTTTTTAATGGATTGTAAGAAGGATGGATGTGATTAATATATTTTATTTACATAAAATACTAATTATTATATAAAATATAATTATTATTTATAATTTTTCCCATCTGAAAAAATGAAAACACCATTTATCTGTAGATACGACCTACTGATTTTATGAATTGTTTTAATCATTTTTCTATCCATAACTTTTACAAAATATTTTGGATACATATATAAGGAATAAAAAATAAAAAATATAATTCTATAATTATTAATATTATTTAGATTAAATAAACATGAACTAATTACAAGATACAAAACTACTGAACGAAAACATACATGAAAAACGAAGTTGTTGTCACCCAAAAGTGTGATTTTGATGAGGAATTATTAATAAATGGGTATTATAAGTTTATAAGTAAATAATATATTATATTATATATATTAATATAATATATTAATATATGTATAATATATATAAATATATTTATTATCAAATAGTTTTCAACACATATGAAGGATGTCATACCTGGGGTAAGGGTTTCATATCTTACTTTTACATCCATGAGGTATATTCCATATTCTCCACTTACATGTTTTATGTGGAGTATATATTGACAATTTTATATATTATATATTAAATTATTTTATATTAATGGAATTTTATATTTCATTTTAGTATATTTCATTCATTAGGCTTATGAATCAGAACATACCAATGTGGTCTGGGTTTATTTCGCCATCTCATCTATATTCATGATTTCATATATTTAAGTGTACCTTGGGAGAATTTTTTGATATTTCTAATTTAAAACCTATATATATTATCATAATATTTTTATTAATTATTTTTTCATGTAATGGTACAATATTAATATATTATTTTACTTAAAATTATTTATGAAATGTTTTCAAGAAAAAATTATTTTATATGTATATTTTGTCGAATATGATTTCTCATATAAGTCCATGGATTCTAAAAATGATGAAATAAGGTTTCAAAATTCTATAATAAATATTTTAAACAATTTATATAGATTTTACCTTTTTTTGAAATATTTTAAATGGAATATTCTTGTTGTTTTATGAAAAATGTAGTTTTTTACATTTTTATAATAGTGTTAATGGAATGTTTTTTAACTTATAAAACATTAATAAAAATTATTTCCACCATGAATGAAATAATAATTTACAATATTACAAGGTTATTTCAATTAAATTTTTTTCATTAACATTCATTAAATTCATAGATATTAATTTAGTATATTCAAATTGAAAATGGATATTTTCCTCATGAAATTATCTAGTAATCTTTTTGAGATTATTTTCATATATTTTAACATCCAATATTGAATAATATGATTTATATAGGTTATAATATTATGATACCATCCACCATATTAGAAATAACATTTTTATTTATTTAAAAAAAACCACAATACAGAAAACCCCAAAAAACAAAAAACCTCATGGTGGTCTAAAGTAATGTAAACCCAAAGCATCATTGGAAACAAAATTTATACCCTTTGTTGGAAAATAACCCATGGAAAAGAGATAAATAATACTTTTATTTGATAATGCCAGAGATGCAAAGATGTCTGCACCCATGTTCCCCTCCTACCATGTATGTGAGACGTGTGTGTGGTTACCCATGAGAAATTCGCACTTTCTTATAGTATATGTGAAATTCCACAGGATAATGCCCTAACCCCTCAAAGAATTATACAAAAGCATGGAGTCTTTCTCCGCCATTTAATGACTGATCTGCCTTAGCTTACATAACTCCTACCCGGTCTCCATTGACATTGCCTCTGCCTATAGGAAATCTCCTCTTCTATAAGAAGCTGTGAAAGCTACAATGACATATCCCATCTAGCCTCTCATGACTCCACCCACTCACATCTCCACCATGACAAGTGACCCATCTGTGTCAAGCATAAAACCCTGACCTACAGATGCCATCGAACCCACCTTCCTTCCCTGAAGGATCCACCTGTTTGACATTTGAGAGATTCAAGAATGTATGATTCACTGAGGGCGCTGGGTGGCAATCAGCGCACAGGAGAAAAAAAATACAACAGTATGTTCTTCATTCAGAAAATAACACTAATGTGAGAAATCAATGCATGATTATAGAGAACCTCATTTCAGGCCAGCCATATAATCCAACAACCAGCAATAAGGATGATGGTCCTAGCCATCCTCTTAGTCCCATATGAATCTGTACCCCTGAACTATGATCATTGAAAATCCTCCTTCACCCCTTCAGATGCCACCCAACCAAAAAAACCCTGTAATGGTCTTCCAAATACCCCTCACCCATTCACTATCGTATAAAAGATGGCACACTATTTTTTGATTTGAAGACTTGAAACACAATCACTTAGAGGCCATATTCACACCCAAACACATCAGATTTTCATCAGTAGGAAAAGCTTTGTTCCTCACACACCACACCATAAAATTAAATTGGTATGGAATCTCCTTTCACCAAAAAGTCACACCCCACGGTTCTCCATTTGACATGTCCCTTTTCACATGAATTTAATATTTAATAGAAAAAATACCCGACGTCGAACCTGTTAAAATATGTTTATCAGGATCATCACTGATAAAAATTCTTTTAAAAACAATAAGTTTATCATCTTCCGGGATGGATTGAAGAAATTGTGGATATTCACGGGCCTCACTATAAGATATGTCTGAGATGGGGAAAAACAGGAAATACATCCTTCCCAACAACCAATCATGCTTTGAGAAGTTGATGCTCCATGTTCAACTAACAGTGATGATGTAAAACCTCCATGAAAGGATGAATCAGGTTTAATATCCAATGATAATTGGGTATCTTCTCCCACATATTCTGACCGTATATCTATTGCATAGTCCATCCCCAAAGGGATCAACCTTCTAGAACTTTCCATTCATTCTTTGCATGAAGCCCCTCCACGGATGAGGAGACACTCCACAAATTAATCCCACCTTAGGATAGAGGTCTTTCAAGACGTTTCCCTGAAGCCCAATCATGTCTTCCCTCCATCTACACATCCCATATAAAGAACACCATACTGTTATAAAATTTGGAAATTACACTCTTAGAAACCTTCAGGGTAGAAATAATATGCATGGTAATGGAGACCAAGACACTATTCACTACAGTTATATGACCTCCGAATGAAATATATCTCTTTTTCCAGTTATAAATAAGCTCACAGATCATGCCGATATGTTTATAAAAATGGTGGACCCTATGAGAGGAGGGACTAACTGGGGACCCAAGATACTCCACGGGGAAAGAGCCTCTCTCCATATTCAAACATAGCCCCACATCCCTCACCCTCCTATCAGAGAAATTCCTCATTATATAAAATGATATTTTCTCTTTGTTCACCACCTACCCCCTCCACTTAAAATATTCCCCTGGAACACCATTCAACCCATGCACATAACATCTACTGCCATTGATAAATACAATTGTGTCATCTTCAAACATCAAGGGTGAGATACCCCTTGTGGAATTCCTATTATTTTAAGGGATAATTATACCCATGTTCAGGCCTTGATTAATAAAGAAACGAAAGCATTTTGAGAGATAAGGAAAAGACTGGGGGATTGGGGATCTCTTTTCCGGAGACCACGACACATCTTGAAATACCAAAATTGATTACCCATAAAAGTGGTTGAAATCCATGTCGAGCTGAAACAATGGAAAAATAGATCACTAGTCCAAATAGTGTACCCCATGCTTGTCAAGACTCTGAGAACAAAACCACATTCCATCCTATCATATTCCATACTCATATCTAGCTTTACAACCAAATTACCCTCAAAGGAAATGTTGTTGATTCCACTAACCATTTCCTAATCCACCCCTATTGCACTCTGAATAGGCCTCCCTTTATTAAACCCATGCTGTTCAGAGGCCATCCAAGAATCCAGGTGAATTGCTAGTCTTCTCGTCGGAATGTTGGCCATGGACATGTATGGTATATTGAACACAATAATGGGCCAATATTGATCAATAGACTGAGGATTTCCCACCTTAGGAATAAGAACCATCTTGGTTGTGCAAGCAATACACATCAAGTCCCCAACCTAGAAGAAATCCTGGACAACTCTCACTAGGTACCCTATAACAAGGTCCCACATCACCCTATAAAAAGATCTAGGTATTCCATCAGGCAATGATGCAGTATCCAGGTTCAGAGACTAAATCGCCTAATGAACATCAGCCTCATCTGGAGTCCTCCTCAACCCTCATCAATGACCTATGAAACACATCTTGGAATGCCCTCAAATATTCCATCAGCCCCACTCGGATATCCCCCTCGATTTTAGGATAGGGTGTAGTTAATAGGGATTTTAGGGCCCCATTAACCATGGACCCTACCTGATCATGATCATTGGTGAAGGAACCATATTCTCAAACAATTTTGGGCCGCTAAACATGATGGAATTCTCTAATACAGAAGGGAAAATGGTATGAGTTCCTATCTCCCTCCTGAAGCCATCTGACTTGGGCATGCTCTCTAGACAACCACACCATTCTCAGAAGACTATTAGTAAGAAGATACCTTTTGATTCTCATTTCGATAAAAAGAGACTCATCCCAGTCCTGTTCTAGTTGATTACCCAAAATCTTTAACTTTTTACTGATCTCGACCAAGTCGTGATCATGAACATGTATCTTCTTTTTCATGAGCAGAGATGATTTTTGAGCCATATCAACTTGTGATGAAGAGTGATCTATTGGTTCCCCCGAGTATGGAAGTCCCAAGCTTCTTTGACCACATTTGAGAAGCCCGATTCCTCCATCCACATTCTGGAAAAAATACCACAACCTTCTCTACTCGACCCTGCACCCAAAGAAAAACGATGCCGAGAGTGATCAAATAAACCTTGAAATATATGAACAGCTATGGTGTCCAGAAACGTTGAAAAAATAGCCATGTTCGTCAAGAATCGATCAAGACGACAATAGGTACGTCTCCCACTAAGTCAGTTATTACAACACATATATCTGCTTCCCTCAAATCCAGCATGCATAAGTCCATTCCATGCCATGAAGGAAATGAATGCATGACTGGCATTCCTTGGAAATTCACTTCCCACTTTCATCTCCTCCAGACTAGCGATAATATTGAAATCACCACTAAAAGACACGGAACACCATATAAAATATCAACATCTAACTCACGCGACATGGTTTCTCTAACTTAGTCATCACACTTGGAATAGATGATAGAGAAAATAATCACTTGATTCCCAACTGTGATCCTGGTTGTCAAAGACTGATCCGATGCAATCAACATATCAACACAAACATGATCTTTCCAAAACATCCAAATATGGGAGTTAGTAGGATACCCATGAAAAAAAGCCTCAATACATATGCCTCTTCACATAATAATTTATCTTGATAGAACCCTATTTTGTTTCATGGATAGCGACAATAGAAACCTGATTATACAAAGCTCATTGGAGATGAAGTTAGAATTCACCTTAGCCCCGAGGCCTTGCACATTTCAAATTAAGACTTTCGATATTGAGTCAGGCATGTCTGGCTCTGGCCCCAGACTCCCATCCCTCTGAAGAATGAAGCGAGAAATCACTTACCATCACACAGTCTTTGGATTTAGATCTTGTTTTAATAACAACATACAGATACGAGGATAATTCCCCTAAAGAGTCTTCTCCCCTGGAAGACACCTTGCTAGTAACTTCTGTAGAAATGAAGGCCTACCCTTCCAATGAAATTTCACCCAACAACGTAAGCAATGAAGGGGAGTGAGGAGGGAAGGAATCAGAATCAGTGTTGTGGAAGATAGAGGAGAGGAGTCCCTTGAAGGAAAGCTCCAGGCCAGAAGAGGAAGATTTTTATGAAAGGAGAGAGAGGAGCATTCAAAGTCACTTGAGTCTTCCATTATTTTGATCCTAGATATACAAATATGGGACGAAACCCAACCCACCACATATAGAGATCAAAGAAAAAATGAATTGCTGAGAGTCAATGCCAAATGATAGAGGTCCTTCTCAGAAACATGAACCCTGTAGACATCACCCCTTCCTCTGTAGACGAGAATCAATTCTCAAGAAGGAGGCCCCACCCATCACCGATGAAAAAAGGCCTCGAATAGGAAGACTTTGACATCTAAATATAGGGAACAAAAGCAATTATTTTTCCTCGATCACAGAACTCTTTCTATAAAGGGACCCGCGTGCGAGAATTCTGAGGAATGCATCTCAACCCCCCCCCCCCCCCCCTACAGAGTTGAAATAATCCCAGTGAGCTTTGACGAAAACATGTATGGTATGACTAGAGATACGACAAAGAGGATAAAACATAGGAAAAACATGATAGAATATAGGCTGATGACAATCCTCCATTCCTTCAATCCTGATCACAAGATGACCCTAGAGTAGCTGAGAAATATCCAACTCAACACAAATTTTAGCAATAGAAGCCTCCGCCAAGTGACATGTATGATCATCAACACACAAGAAACTTCCCAATGAATCAACGATTGATTTACGTAAAAACCATTCATGAGGGGCAATAGAAACCCTAGAATCAAGTCCTAGACAGCAGACTTGGAGCATTCATGACTGAAATGGGTGACCATCGAACAATTAGAGGAGGAGAACCTCTGGCGCCCAATAGATCGCGCACTCCAGCACCAGTCCTTCACGAAATCCTCCCTAGAGGCCAGGACAATGAAAAAAGTATTCTGATCCCAAATTGAGACTACCACCGGCAGATCCAAACCCCAGCCACTAAAGAAATCTTGAAAACCCCAAAGAGCTGCCTTATCGGCACCGAAACGTGCTACCAGGGTCCACTGAAGATCCAGGGACACTACTGCTAAGTACGCCGCTGACACCTTAAACATGGTATCAGTATTCTATGAGATGGAAAAAATAGATTCTGGACCAACAGACGATGGTTCCTGGACCCCCTCACCGGCCAAGGGAGAATGAATAAGAACATCCTTGAAAGAGGGTTGAGTGAGATGAAATGATCTACCACCACTCACTGGAGAACCAAGCGCCGCTGAAGCTATAGGCGATAGATTATTTGAATCATCCATCACATGGTTCAACCCTCCACCGTTTATAATTGGTTGTTTAATGTTTTTTTTGAATAGGGATGTAGTATTTTTAAAACATTATCCATACTAGTCATGAAAGGTTTGGATTATGGGAATTTATTAACATTTACTATTATTGTTTTTAAATATCAA
Source organism: Viscum album (assembly GCA_963277665.1). Lineage (NCBI taxonomy): Eukaryota > Viridiplantae > Streptophyta > Magnoliopsida > Santalales > Viscaceae > Viscum > Viscum album. Next base: position 1,946,091,931 of record OY728131.1, read on the forward strand.
TTTTTATGTTGATTATGCTTCACCCCATTTATAAAAATAATTAATTTAACATAGTAAGTGAATGGTGTGACTTTCTATAGACCCTCGAAATATTTAATGTTCTAACGAGACAAACTATATTGGTTTTGGGATGAGAATGTACTCATTTATATAGACACATTTGCACTCAGTGATGACATAATTTTCCAATGTCTTGAAAAATGACCTCAACAAGAAGTTATGGATGTCTATAATTATTTATTACATCACTATTAATTCATTTATTGATTTCAATGTGATTATTTTATTGGTAATTATATCCATGGATAATTTCCAATCCCATTTTATTTTTTATATAAAATTATTTGAACATCATATATTACACACATATTATTCTTCATGTTCGTGTTATTTATTAAATGTCATGTTTTATCAGATATTCCACATTCGATGTTGATTTAACCATATTTATTAATTTTAGATTCTATTTTATTCATACCCTTAATGAGAATCTGATCTCAAACTTTTATTTTTTTCCCTTCCCCATGATATAAAGAAGGGTATTATGAATAATATCAAATAAGAAAGAATAATTTTATTGGATAATGTTTAAATATTGTTCATCAAGACTAAGAAACTATTTATTCATTTGGTATGTTATTAAATGTATCTAGTAACAATAAAAAAAGTAAAAAAATTATATGATACTAGACTTGGGGTCTTTATATTAATATTAAAATTTCTTATTTGATTTCAACCTTGTAAAACAATTTAATAATGTTTTTTGAAATCTTGAAACATGAGGAGGGATATCAAAAACATCTCCACAACTATTACCACTTCTATTAGATATTTGGATATAAAACTCTAGAGAACATCATGTATATGTATTTTTTAAAGTTTTTAGAGATTTAGGGTTGGTAGATCAAAGAAATTTCAGGCGTTGGGTTCTCTATGTATCAAAAAACATCATAGAAGAAGAGAGTTAATTGAAATAAGTATCAAATAAAAAAATAAAAAAAATTATGTTAGGATAACTTCTATATGAATCACTCATGTTAATATAATTTCTAGGACATGGCTTGATGAGACATTCATAATTACAATTACCACATTAATCTATACATTGGAAACCTATGCTTCATTGCCTTAAAAGTCAATTAAGTAGAAATTAAAATAGTAATACATTTCCAATATGACATATTATCCATAAAAGTTAGGTTATGACAACCATTATACTTAAAAACATCCTATTCAATAGTGTCATAATTCATCATTGATAATTTCATTAATATAATATACAAGTGTGTTGATAGGGAGATGTTTTATAATCTTGTATATCCTTATAATTCTAATTTAAATATTCTTGGTATATGAATACCTATCAGATTCATGACCATTAGTAAGAGAGTTACCTCTACATATATATTTAATTAAATTAAATCAAGAATTAATATAATTTGAAGAGATAATAAAGAGATATTATATAATCTTTGACCATTTAATTCCCACCCTAATCTCGTTGGATTGGTTGACCATCAAGATAATTCAATGTCAACCATTTAACCATAAATTGTTGTGTAGAATAGTTTCTCTAGTCCACACGCATTGGGGTCATTAATATGTTAGATTCATAAAGTTCTGTCTTCAAGGTGAACATTAGCCAATGTATTATAATCTTATAGTGTAACACCCCAAACCTAGTTACCCAGAGTCGGTTCATTATTACACAACATTGGCATAAAGCAGGGAATCACATCCTAAATAACAGACCAGTTTAGTTTCCATAGAAGTACTAGATACGTACATAAGTTTTACATTACATTATGAATTGAAAAAAGAACAATTGTGTATTTGTAGAACAAAATCATATCCCCTATCATATCCCTACAGTTCAATCATAATATAATTCTTCTTATCCTAGGAAAAATACTTTATAAGAACGGGGTGAGCTGAGATGCTTATTATGGATACCAATATAGAATAAACATTCATAAATAAGCATAAACATTTAAGGAAATGTGTCAGACTAAAACCTATGACTTTTAAAAATAAAATTCAGTATCATATAGAAAATATATATCAAATAATCCCTTTTTCTAACTCACATGTATATTATACTAGCCGAATAATCACATGTAATATCAATAGCTAATTTTATAATGATGGAATGCATAATATCGAACATGAAAACCATTTTTTCAAGGACTTGTGCCAAGACAATAGTTTGTCTTACGAGACCTACCGATACATCAAGGAGCTATAGAGGGCTCCATCCATCACTTAATATGTCCAATGCATTCCTCCAATGAAAATGTTGAATCATAACATAAAAATAATATTAAAACTAGCATACGAAATGTTAATAATTTAACCATAAACCATGAATGGTATAAAAATAACACATACATAATCAAACATATCACAAAACCTTCAATACAATAAGGATGATTGTATCATAGTAAATCAACTTTAAACAAGTGTAAATTTCATCAATGGATGTTGACATAGATAAAATCAAATCTATTTAAGAGAAATATCTTTTTCTATTTTGAAATCATTTAAAAGTAACATAATTATAAAATAAAACATTTATTTTGAAAATATTTTTATAATATTATAATGCAATATTCAAAGGTGTTATGATGGTGGAAACTAGTTGCACCTTTCATATAAGTTAAAAAACATTCATACCATAATTCGTCAAAAAGGATCATAAAGTACCTTGTTTGGAAAACAACAGATATATTCCTTCAAAAAAATTATAAAAATTAAAACAATGGTATATTTTAATTTAAACCATATTATAGTAAATAGAAAAAATGTTTTGAAATATTTTTTAGATACACAAAATTGGATGATAATGATTTCCTAGTAGATACTTACGTATAAACATCCCCAGATAAATAAAGAGATTTTAAAATTAACTTGTACTATGTACTTTTCCAAGGTCATTGGTATGTTAACCACTTATATAATAGTTAAATAATTTTTATTAAATTATAAAAAATCCATATACGTAAATGTCATATTATATATGATCTTCTAATATTTTTTTGTTAATAATATTTCAGTTGTATCATTGACTGGGGTGTTAACTGATTCTTTTTCTTTTATATGTTTTGTTATGTAAGTCGTGTTTGATATAGATAGGCTGTATTTTCTTAATATAAATAATGATATTAAGTTCTTAAACATTATTTTTATTCATAAAAAATTTATTCTTGAATGGTTATGATGGGGAATGAATCACATCACATTCGTGGAGACGGTAATTCATACGTACGCATGAGTGAAAATACAATTCTATTGATGATGATATATTATGTAATTGGATGGTATATTATATATAATGGATTATTAACATGTTATATTTTTTATTTAAATTAATTATTCTCATTGTTATACCCATCCAAATAATGAAGTGTTGAATAACAAACTACACCACAACGTGGAGACGTTGAGTTGTACGTATGCTCGTATGGTGACTTATAATTCATAGGATGGATAGAATAATGAATATGGTTGTAACATATTTATAATAACACCAAATTATTTAGAAGATAATGTATTAATTATTTTGGCATGGAAAAAAAAGAAAGAGGAAGTGAAAGTGGACGAAAAAAAAGAACATTGAAAGAGGTGATGAAATAATTACCTCTTCTTCGGGTTCTGCCTTATGATTTGAAAAAGAATTTCTCCATAGGTTGGATTTATGATAAAATTAAGGCCTCTAAGATTAATTTATGGTAGTTATAAGGATATTTGAGTAGGATTTGGCTGATTCAAGTGGCCTTTGAGGTGTGAATTTAAGAGAAGGGGAAGTACCCTTTTATAAGAGAGGTGAGGGTCACTTTAGGAAAAGCTTGAAATATTAATTTATTATAAAATTATTTTTTATTTATAATGTATAAAAACTGATTTATTTACATTATAAGGTGTTTATGGGTCTAAATATTTTCATCCAATATGTTTTATACATGTTTAGTTCACCATATTAACCTTATATTTTAGATTTAACTCTTTGTTAAATATTTTATCTTTTTCCATGTCTTATTTTGTTTTTATATTACATGGTAAATAGAAGTACAATAAAATTCTAGGAGAACCTTAAGTGGTTAATTAATGATATATATCACTATATATTTCATATTTATTATCCTTATATTTTAAGAAATGTTATATCATTTAATGAAATTGTTTTTTTTAAACTCATTTATGTCAATTTTCACACTATTTAGTATTTGGTTTTTGTGAAAGTCAGCAAAAATTCATTTATTATAAAAAATATATTAAATCAACCCCAACATGTCATATTAACCAATAAAATTATTTTAAGGAATCAAAAGTCTCAATTTATATTTATTTAGATATATATAATATCAATTATTGTAATCAATTATTAATAAGGTAATTTAATGCATCATTAGTGTGTCATGAATAAATTTATTTGTTTAATGTCTAAAAATTAAAAATAAAATACCGTGATGTAGAAAATATCATTACATTTATAATGAATATTTATTGTCAAATTTATCTTTTGTATAACACTATATTAAAATTGTTTTAGTTACTAAAATGTGAATTTAACACATTTAACTCTTCGTTTAATAAAATAATATTAAATGTCTTAATAAAATCCATGTGGATCAAAAAGGATCATATTTTAATCCTAAGGTTTATTTTGGTCTAAATAAATTTTTCCAATATTATTAGGATATGTTTTATGGTAATTATAATATTAGTTTTACCTTTAATGATCCTATTACTTTTAACCATGGTAAATAAAATTCAAAAGTTACTATTCACCAAAATTTATTTTCATCCCATTGAACAAAATTTTAATTATTGATGTCAACTATTTCTCTATGATTTTTTAAATTCAATTAATAAAAGTGGTAAAATTATGTTTTATGCAAATTTGCTAATGTGCCTAGATGGTGGGTAAAAGTCGTTAAAACATTAAATAAAATTTTATATATCTAATCTTATTATAAAATGAATTCAATGAATTAAATAATACTAATATAGATATTATATATATATTTTTACTTTAAAATTAATTTTAATAAAAATATTAATTATTTAAATAGAATTCGGTTTTAAACAACAACATAGTGTTTTCATTATTCATCAAAAACTGAAAGTTTTCAGAAAAATACCAAAAACTCACCCTAAGAAAATAGTGATACTATGAATTCAAAAATGAGTTCTATTTTACCAAATTCAAAACATATTAGTTGAATTAATTAATTTAATTTTAATTCACGTTGTCAAAACTATTAAGCGAGTTTTTGAGAAGTAGAAACTATCAAAAGATTGATATATGTTTATGTCCAATTTAAATATAAAAGTACTTCTGATGAGAAACATTGGATTAAATTATAATAATATAATCTAATTATAGTTCAAAAGCATTCAAATATATAGTTTAACATTGTAAATTATTTTGATTAGAAAATATATTTTCAATTAAAATTTGGTACTTTTCACTATTTATAAAAATATGAAAGATATCAGAAAAACTAAAAAAAAGTATCAAAAAAAGTTTTTAGGTACAGAATCTAAATATGAAGTTTATTTTTGCAAATTGAATATATAAAAGTTTCAAATATTGTATTTAAAAAGGGTTCTCCATTAAAAGTCGGTAAAATTTCATTTTTTGAAAAATACATCCCTTATTTGAAAACAGAATTTGTTCTTATATTATGTCTACAAAACACATAATATGGATATTAATATTATATGGAGTATATAAAATTCAAAATTAATATAATAATATTCATAACCTCTGTTTAAAAGGCTAGTTTGGTATGTCGTGGCGCGGTCGAACTCAGTTTTGCGTGTGGTAGCTATTTAATTACATGAAAGAGATAATGTATTATGAAATCCTAGGGTTTTACATTCTCCCTTCCTATATTAAATTACATCCTCACAATTTAAAATTGTTCTTCGAAAATAAAAGTTTGAAAATAGGAAATACCTTTGTGGAAAACCCACATGAGAAATAGTGTTACTAAAATTTAGTCTTAATAAGTGGGAAAGGGAAACAAAAAAGTCACCACCAAATTATGGTTTCAAATAATAGATCATTGGTGGATATTATAAACACATAATTAGAGGGAAAACATAAATATTTACAGGTATTTATTGAGGTCACCAATCACAAACAAGTGAACAATCAATGTAAAATTTAGGGGCTCAAATCCATCAATCTATGAAGATTTAAAGTATCATCGGTTCAACCAAACATATGGTATTAGGATAACAAATTTTTTTAGTTGATTTCTATTTTTTGACAAGGGGTGATTAATTTACTATCATGATAATAACCCCAAGAAAATATACTTGATTTCATTACCAATTGTAATCATATTCTCATCATATGGTTGTGCATCAATCTATTTTTACTTTATCCCTTACTCTAGGAAATGAATGTTCAAAAATGTTTTTTTACAACCGAATCACATTTGAAAAACAATAAGGTTCAAAAGTATTCCCTTAATCCTATATTTTTTTACTAAAAACCAAAAGTTTAGGTCAATTTATTAAATAAATCATACATTAACCTCAATCAAAATATCATGTCTTCAACTTACAAAATTTAAACTTTTATAATTATCCAAAATACTTGTGTCGAAACTCACATTCCAAAAATTTAAAAGGAAGGTCAACATTACATAATGAATATATAATTAATCACATAACAACAAGTGAATACATTCATTATTTATTCTTTTAAAACATTGTATCAACCTGAATTAGTATAAAACCTTATTTCAATTTGTATGTACTTCCTTATTCCTTATATAAAACATAGAATACAAGATATACTTTACAAATCAAAAAATGTTGTAATCTACAACAATGATGGAATAAAAAACCATTAATTAGTTTTGAGATAGTAAATAATATCCAATATACTTCATCCAACTCAATTATCTCTTATTCCAAAATCACTACCTCATTATCAAGGCCATATTAAGGGTTATCTTTCTCTTAACTATATATTTTTTAAAAGATATTTACCAGTGATTGAATCACTTTTCATTGTATCACATAATATTACATCCTTAATGAAATAGTACTACAGTCCAATCCTTATATACTCTATAATTATTATTACTTGTACATCATTAATAAAATACTCAAATGACACAATTCAGTAATAAAAACTTAATAATACTAATCATTCCTCTTCATATATGGTAGTATCATTTCTTGATTTTTATCCAATAGCATCATTTGAGGTATACTCTGATGATTCGGACATTGATTCTATTAGAATCCCACCTTCATTAATATGAAGCATTGTACATTTGAAACCTTTTTTACCCTTGAAATCATGAACATGGTGTCACTATTTCTACACCTATAACAAACTACAATTCCTTTCAAGAACTTACTAGGGTGATTATTTCACAGTTATCACATATCAGAAAATCCTTATGTCCCATATTCCCATTATCCATCTTTCTCTCTACCATCCCCTTCTTTTATAGATTCCATTCATATCCATATGACTCAGATAATTCTTTAATTATCTTATTAACACATGACACTGTTTCATTATATGATGAGAATACATGGAAGGATATTTCCCTTTATAAATGTTTAATTAGGACCATGAAAGATATGATCCTTCTTACTCTTTAGATCATTAGTATTGTTGAAGTTCTCATTCCTTCTACTCTGTGCCATTTCTAATTTAAGAAAAACACTAGATAGGATCATATTATAATGTATAATCTCAGAACTATAAAATCATCAAAATTAATTTATTATTTTCATATATCTAGTCTCATAATCATAAAAATGGTTTCTTTGCTGGCATATTTACTCGTAAATCATTCATAATGGTTTGTAATAAAAATTTGAATTATCAAAATCATATTCCCCTTGAGTGTCGTAACAAAGAGTGCAGAAAAGCCCCTTGTTGTGCAACAATTCATGTTCAAGTCTAGATCAAAGCATTATTTTTCAGGTTTTACCCATAGATACATATGTTCTAGAGCCGCCTCTACCTGCTCATATCCAGACATGGTTTTATTTCTTGGAAAATTCACAAAATCTCTATATTACCAAAATTCTCGAAATTTATTCAATACTAATCCTCTAAGTGTATGTTAAGGTAATGTTCCCTAATAAGAGTTTTCAAAAATATAGTTTTCATGGTTTTTTCTAAAATTCCTCTCATAAAAACTATAACATCACTACCCCACATACCTAGATTCTGCACATTATAACATAACATTGGAATGATATAAGGAATCATGTTCTGAAAGACCGATTAGTTTATTATCCATGGAAGTACTAGATGCATACATAAGTTTTACATTATATTATGAATTAAAAAAAAGTAACATTGTGTCTTCGTAGAACACATTCATATCCTGTAACATATACCAGTAGGTCAATCATAATAATCTTATTTGTATCCAAGGAAAAATAAACTATAAGAAAGGGGTGATCTTAATTTCTAAGTAAAGATAAAAATATAGTGGAAAAATTCATAAATAAGAATAATCATTTAAGGAAATGTACAAGACTAAAAAATAATTCTTTTAAGAATTTAATTAATAATAATATGGAAAATATAAATCAAATAATTCCATTTAATTATTCACATGGATAATCTACTAGTCGAATAATCACATGCAATATCAAAAGATAATTTTATAATGATGAAATGCATAATGTCAGAAATCATTACCACATAGTAAAGGCCTTGTGCCAAGAATACAAATATGATTTTTCAAGGCCTTGTTCCAAGACAATTGTTTTCCTAATTAGACTGACCAATGCATCGAGTAGCTATAGAGGGTTCCACCCGTCACTTACTAATTCCAATGCATTATTCATATGAAAATGTTGAAACATAACATAAACATTCGTATTACAAATGGACTACAAAATGTTAATAATTTAACCATAAATCATGAATGGTATAATAATAAAAAAACTACAATAAAAAATATCACAAATAAATTAATACAATTTTGAATATTGTATTATAATAAATCAACTTCAAACAACTTTAAAATCCTTCAAAGGATGATGACATAGATGAAATCAAAACTATTTGAGAGAAATATATCATTCTATCTTGAAATCATTTAAAAGTAACATAATTATAAAATGAAACATTTATTATTAAAATATTCTTATATGATATTAAGCGATGACTCGATGGTTCTATAATGGTAGAATATATTTGCACCAACCGTATGATTTAAAAAAACATTCTAACGTTAATTAGTCAAAATAGGTCCTACATTACCATATTTGGAAAATGTCGAAAAGGTTCTGTTCAAAACGTTTTATAAAAATTTAAACAAAGTTATAAATGGATATTAACCATATTATTGGAAATTGTAATATTTTTTTGAAATAAATTTTTACGAAACACAGATGTGGATGATAAAGATGTCCCATTAGATACTTACATATAAACAACCTCAGAAAGATAAAGAGATTGTAAAATAAAATCGTAAATTTTACTTTTTCATGGTCAAGGATAAATTAACATCCTTTATAATAGTTATATCATTTTTATTAAATTATAAAAATTCCATATACAAATTTATGATATTATATATGATCTTCTAATATTGGTTTGTTAATAATATTTCAGTAGTATCATTGTTTTGTGTGTTCACTGATTTGTATTCCTTCATATGATTTGTAATGTAAGTCATATTTGTTATTGATATGATTTGTTTATTTCATATAAATAATGATATAATGTTCTTAAAAATTATTTGTAATCATAAAATAAAAATTATTCTTGAATGGTCTTGATGGTGAATGAATCTCATCGTGTTTGTGGTGACAGTAATCTGTATGTATGCACGAGCGAAAATACAATTCTATTGATGGTGATATCTTAAGTAATTGGATATCATATTATATATAAATAATCATTAACGAGTTATATTTATTATTTAAATAAATTGAATTCATTATTCTACTTATCCTAATAATGAAGTGTTGAATAACAAACTACACCACGACGTGGAGACAGTAACTCGTACGTACGCACGTATAATGACTTGTATTTCATAGGATGGATAGAATAATGAATATGGTTTTAACATGTTTATAATAAAATCAAATTATTTAGATGGTACTAGAATTATTATTTTGGTCTGGAAATGACAATGAAAGAGGAAATGGAAGATGAACAGAACTTAGAAAAGGGTGATGAAATAATTACCTCTTATTTGGGTTCTTCCTTTTTATTTGAACAAAATGGCTATATAGATTTTCTTTTTGATCAAATTAAGGCCTCTATGTTGAATTTATGGTAGTTGGGAATATATTTTTGTAGGTTTTGACCGATCTAAATGGGTTTGATGGTGTGAAATTATGAGAAAGGGATTTACCCTATTATAAAAGAGGTGTGGGTCACTTTAGGAATAGCTGGAAATATTATTTTATTATAAAATTATTTCTATTTTCTAATGGATAAAATTGATATATTTAGAGTCTAATGTGAGGATGGGTTGAAATATTCTCAACTAATACGTTTCAAACAAGTTTAGATCACCATATGAACATTATCTTTTGGATTTAATTATTAGTAATATAGTTTATCTTTTATGATGACTTCATGTATTTTTATATTACATGGTTAAAAAACAAACTATAAAAATAAAAGAGAACATAAAACGGTTCATTAAGGATATATCTATCATTATATAAGTTTGTTGTATAAACCATATAATTTTAGGAATATTATATCATTTGATAATATATTATTTGTTTAAAAATATCATTAATGTAAATTTTGACAGTATTTAGTATTTGGTTTTTGTGAATGTCCAAGAAACATGATTACGTAGAAAAAAATACATCAAATAAACCCTAAAACGTCATATTCACCTATAAAATTATTTAATGGAATAAAAGGTCTCAATTTACATTTATTTTGATATTTATAATATCAATTATTTTAATATTTTAATAATTAGGTAATTTAGTTCATCATCATTGTGTCATAAATAAATTTATTTATTTAAGGTATAAAAATTCTAAATAAAATACCATAATGTATGAAATTTCTTTATCTTTTTAATTAATATTTATATTCAATTTTTTTATAACTCTATATTAATAATCATTTAGTTATTAAACTGTGAATTTAACACTTTTAACTATTCTTTAAATAAAACAATAATAAATGTCATAATATAATACATGTGAATAAAAAGGATCATTTTTTATTGATAAGGTTTATTTTTGTCGAAATACACTTATCAAATAGAATTAGGATGTGTGTTAAGGTAATTATAATATCTTATTTACCTTTAATTGCCATATTCCCTTTTAACCGTGGTAAATAAAATTCAAAAGATACTATTGACCAAAAATTATTTTCATCGCATTGAACCAAATTATACTTACTGATGTCAATCATGTTTCTCGAATATTTGAAATTCAATACACAGAATTGGTAAAATTACATTTTATGCATCATTGCTAATGTGTCTAGAATTGTGTAAAAGACGTTAAAAAGATCAATAATATTTTATATATCTAATCTTATTATAAAATTACTTCAATGAATTAAATTGGACTATTATATATATTATGTACCTATTTATAATTTAAAATAAATTTAAATATAAATATTAATTATTTAAATAAAATTCGGTTTTAAATAATAAAGCATTGTTTTCACTATTCATCAAAAATTGAATGTTTTCTGAAAAATAAAAAAAATTAACCCTAATATAATTTTGATATTCCAAATTCAAAAATTATTTTTATTTTATAAAATTATAAAAATATAAGTTGCATTAATTAATATGATATTAATTTCCGTTTTTAAAACCAGAAAGCATGTTTTTTTAGAAATAGAAACTATCAAAAGATTGATATGTGTATTTTTAAAATTTAAATGTAAAATTACATCCAATGAACAATAATGGATTATATGTTAAAAATATAACATAATTAAACTTTAAAACAATTCAAATTTATAGTTTAGCACTATAAAAAAAATTAAATTTTTTTCCAATTAAAATTTACTATTTTTCATTATTCATCAAAAAATGGAAGTTATTAATGAAATAGAAAAAACTTATTGAATTAAAATTTTTATGTACCTATTCTAAATGATAATTTTATTTTGTCAAATTGAATGTATAAAATTATCAAATATTTAATTAAAAATGAGTTCTTCATTAAAAGGCAGTAAAATTGCATATTGTGAAAAATACTTCTGTTGTCTAAAAAATTGAGTATGTTCTTATATTATGTCTAAAAAACATATAATATGGATGTTAAAATTATATGAAGTATATAAAATTCAAAATTCAGTTAATACTATTATAAATTTCATTTTGAACAACTATTTTGTTACGTTTCGGTGCGGTCGAACATGGTGTTGTTTGTGACACAAGCTATTGAATTACTTTAAAGAGACAACGTATTTTGAAATCTTGGGGTGTTACATAAAGATAACATCAAGTATGGAGACCGAGTCCTCTCAAATTAAAATATGATTTTTTGGAGCACCACTCCATTATCTATGACCATATTGAAATCATGTATTCTTCTTACTTTTCCTAATAGGCCATAAAATCCTTTATTTATTCTCTATGAAATCATAAATTTTTAAGACATAAGAGGTCACCAACATGACATGAAATACCAAAGTGGATTTATATACTTCTATAAAGTCGTCACCTTCATTTAATAATACAAAATATAACTATTTCAAGGGAGAATAAGGACAATTTATTGATTAGGAAACATCACTTTCATAAATATAATTTTTTGTTTTTTGGAAAAATGATCTGAAATAAATATCATTCCATTCCAGAGCCACCATTTCCTTGGATAAAATAAATTAAACCTACCTTCACCTAACTTAAAAATCTAATGAAATGATATATGTGAATATAAGTATTTATTGAAGATTATAGTGAATTCATAATTTAGACACTTTAGGTAAAATTACAAGATCATAGTCGTCATCCAACACAATAAATTTAATGTAATATGAAGCAATAAAAAAATCCGTCTGGATTCCAATATTCCCTCTTATTGTCCCCAATTATTTAATTATTATATAAACAAGTATGTTGGAGTGCTATGTAGTGAAAAATCCACTTTTATATCATATAAAACATTCCATCTAATCACTTTTGTTAATATATTCTTTAACTCCATTTTTTATGGTTATGTGGGAACCTCAAAACGCCTCCGAGTTACCAAAAAAACACATTCCAAACCAATCAAAAATACAAAAAATGATTCCAATGCAAAACCTAAATTAAAATTTCAAACATAGATTTAAAAGGTGGGGAAATAAGCATTGTCTGTGATGTTGCCTCAAGTCCACCACCATCATACTAGAAAACCAACCAAAATACGAACACTAAATTCCCCAAAAAAACCTTCAGTACACAATTGATGCGAGTAAACCTTCATCAACTAGTAGAAGGAATGATTCATCACCTGAACAACATCAAGAATAAATTATTCCTCTAGAAATCTACATCAAACAGAATCCTCCAAAACATATAAACAAAAAATACATCTAGGACATTCATTCTAGAACACAACCGATTCATGAAGGATACCATATCCCTCAGTAACACCAAACCAAAATGAAATAATACACCTATAGAAACACCTAACTGGTTCATCACTATTATCTTTGGCAAGATCCAACATGAATGTAAAGACCCAACCCCTATTTCCTAGTGTCAATTCCTTAATTCGTTAAATTGGGAGGACAACAATAAATTCATATCCCAAAGGATCATATAGTTTAGTAGTTTTGGGAAACCATATACATACATATGATTAAAATTAAAACATGATGGAATATAAAAAATATATATATTTTTAACAACACCCATAACTCATAGGTTATCTCTACATGTCATTCATATTGTACATATTCATGTACTAAGAAAATGAAACATAAGAAAGGGGAGAGATCAATTTCTTATTATGGGTGATAAATATAGCAGAAAATATCATAAATATAATCATTAGGAATAGTGAATAACTAAAAACACATGCCTTTAAAAATATACTTGAATATATTTTGGAATGAATAAGTTATCAATAAATAATTCCATAATAAAGAATAATCATGGGTATTATACTAGTCAAATAAAATCAGAAACATTAAGTTAATAGTTTCATAATAATGTAATTCATAATGTTGGGATCATGACCATATCATCAATACCTTATGCCAAGACCATAAATAACCATTTTCGCGAGACCTCGTGCTGGGACTATAGTTTGTCTCGTTTGACCTACTGATGCATCGATGTGCTATAGATAGCTCCAAGAATCGATTACTATATCCAATTAATTCAACATTTTAATGGGAATAAATATAAAATATATATACATTTATTTTTTAACTAACATACCAAATGTAAATGACTTTCCCAAAACATTAAGCATAAACACTAACCATTCAGAGTAAGTTGGTGAATAGTTTTATGATAGTACATCCATCGTAAAACTAATAATAACACATTCAATTAAATATGGTAGATGATATTATAAAATATTAATCCCAATAATACATAAAAATCAAAAAAATCGTTGAAGCAGATGAAGATACTCTTTTAAAATCATTGAGTAATTCATGAAATAAATACACTTTTACATTTAAAAGTAGTGTTCTTTTGGAAAAGAATTTTTATAATACTATAATTTATGTAAGATATTATTTTAAAACTGAGATGAGTTATATTTTAACGATAAAGGTTACTAAAAACAAATTATATAGTTCCCTTTAAAAATATCACAATTTGATAAATTCCCTTGAATTGGGGTTGTATTTCGGGAATAATTTTTGAAAGGTCCTTTTAAACCTTATAACACCCCATAAATAAAATTATAATTATGGATGGTAGAAAAATATATCATGTTATCAGATAATTAATGTGGAGAAAATATTAATAAATAATAATTTAATTGAGGTATGTTGAGAATAAGAGTAACCTGAATACAAATGGTTGTTCGGGTAGAAAACGCTTACCTTATGTTCAATGGTGTTATTCAACTAATCTTAGTGTCCTAGATAATGAAATTAAATTATTTA
This sequence comes from Viscum album, assembly GCA_963277665.1. Taxonomy (NCBI): domain Eukaryota; kingdom Viridiplantae; phylum Streptophyta; class Magnoliopsida; order Santalales; family Viscaceae; genus Viscum; species Viscum album. Next base: position 1,946,106,992 of record OY728131.1, read on the forward strand.
ATTAATATTTCATTAACCTAATATTTTTGTAATTGATTTATTATATCCCAATTATGTTTATTAATGGCCTTCTTGATGGGTTTATGCGGTCTAATTTTACTTTTTGGGAGCATTTTTGTCCTTGGTTTTCATGACCAGTTTACTTTAATAAATGTTAGAATAAAAACTTAAGGTGAGAATTGTTGTCCAGAGTAGAATTTTTATTATATTTTTTCAGATTCAGAATATTTCATTGGTATAAAATGAATATTATTTATTGTGAGTGAATATGAATCATTATCTAAAACATTAATTATAATTGTTTGGGTTAATTGGCGTATTTTGGTCACAAAGAACTCATTATTATTTTGAAATTAAAATAATGGGTAGAAAAATATTATAGAACGTTAAGTAAGTTATAATTCTTATATAATATTCTGGTTTAAAAAAAGTTTTCTTGGCATGAATTGAAGATGATAATCGAAATTGAAAACCAGTCATCCTTGAATGTGATAAATTAACACATCTCGAATGGTGTTTTAATTTCTAATATAAAATAAGGATAAAGTAGATATGAAAATAAAATATTCCATTATCATAAAAAAATTACAGTACAAGTATGTTATTGGAGTTATCATAATAGTTGGATCAATGGATGTGAGGAAAGAAAAGGAAAAGAAAGGAACCCAAAATAACTGAAATGAGAAGATGAATTTACCTCATGAAGTTATCATCCTTGAGATCTACTTTAGGGGAGAGGTTTTGGTGTGTTTATGAGACCAAGAGCTATTTATCCATGGGTAAGCGATTGGAAATATATTTTAGAAAAATTTATACAAGGCACAAGGCTTGATAGTAGTGAAGGGTAGAGGGAGTAGTGGTGGGGACATTATAGTGGAGAATAAGGGTGATTTCTGAATAACTTATTCTTGATTTTATTATTTCCTTCAATACATCCAATATTTTTGATGAATGTGACCAATAATATCAATAAGTTCATGTGAGTTCAAACCAAGTGTGCTTACACCATCCACGATTATAGGAATAATGAATTTAATTGAGAATGTATATATACTGTAAATTACTGTATTTTACAGTTCATAAAAGATTTGAGTATTTTCGAAAAATACCAAATATTATCCAAACCCTTTTAATTAAATGTATAATTAAAAAATGAAATCCATGTTTTTATAATAATTTTTCAAATATGATTAATTTAATTTTTAAATAAAATCAAAATTCATTAGAAAAAAAAAATTAAACTAGAATTCATTTTATATAACCTTGAAAAATTAATAAAGGGAACATTAACTTATAACTATAATTCAATAAAATAATAATAAGATTTTCTATTCATAAATTTCCTATTAATATTAATATTACAATTCAAAAATGTATTTACTATTCACCCAAAATTATGTTTTTCTTATCAAACTCTAAAAATATTACTGAACGCTACCGTTTATGTCATTTTTTCAAAATTCAAATCACATAGGTGGAGAAAATATGTTTATTGTATAGTTTATAACAAATTAGTGTTTTGTAGAGACATGGGGTTTCATTTTTTCAATATTATATTTATTTATAAATCTATGGGGTGTTATATTCTCTCCCCCCTTTAAAATATTACATCCTAGAAATTACCAAAAAGTTAACTCAAAAAAAATCGGTAGTTCTTTATCATATGCTCCTCAGGATCCCATGTTGCTTCTTAAATTATTTTATTTTTCCAAAGTCACTTTTAAAGTCATTCTATGAAATTCCTCAATAATTGTTCCTTAGTTTCAAGAATCTAGAATGCTCTTCATCGTAAGATAAGTTGGGTTCCAATTCTATACTTTTAGAAGTGAGGACATGCATTGGGTGTGAATTTTGATTTCTCAACAATGAGACATGGAACACATTGTGTACTTTAGAAAGGGTTAGTGTCAATATCAAATTATTATCCAAAGATCCAACACTCTAAAGATTTTCAAAAGGGACAATGTACCTAGGTCTCATTTTACTTTCATTCCAAATCTTATTACACCCTTTCATGTAGATACCTTTAAGAAAACATGATCTCCCACTTGAAATTACTAATACTTCCATATATTATCATCATTTCCCTTTTTTATTCTATGATATTCTTTAATATGGGTTTCAACATTCATTACCCTTTCTGTTTCTCCTCCACTAGCTCTGGACCCAAAAACATCATTTCACTAACTCTATGAAATCATGTTGGTGTATAACATCTCTTTCCATACAATTTTTCATATGTTTCCATTAGAATGGTTTAATTGAAACTATTATTGTTGGAGAACTCCACCAAAGGTAAATAATGGTCCCACACTCCATGAGAATCAAGTGATCAGGATCTCAACCTATCTTATAAATTTTGTATCATCCTTTCTGACTACTCGTCAATTTGAGGGTGATAATTAATACTCAAATTAAGCTTAATATCTAAATATTTCATAATAATTTTCTAGAATTTCCTTAAAAATCGATGATTGTGATCCGAAATAAATTAATGAGGATCTCCATGAAGTCTTACAACATCATTGATATAGAGTTTTGGAAAGTGCTCCAATGGAAAATCCACTCTTATAGTGAGTAAATGTTCACAATTCATAGGTTGTTCTAAAATTACCCATATTGAATAATTATTTCTTAGAGTTTTGGGAAATCTATTGAAACAATTCAGTGTGATGTCATCCCATTTCCATGTTGGAATAGGTGGAGGTTTGATGACTTCTCTACGATGTTGTCTTTTATCCATCACCTACCTGACAGACCAAACATCTTGATACATAATCATTAATTTCCCGCTTCATGTTGTCCAACTATAAATATTCCTTCCAATATCTATAAATTTTAGTACTAGTAGAATGTATAGAGAAATTAGAGATATTAGCATCATCTAATAACTCCTTTTTCGTCTCGAGTGTAGAGGGAACATATAGCCTCTTCGAAAATTTCAGAATTCCATCGTCACACATAAAGTCAACCAACATCCCATCATTGAAAACATTAATTTCCTTTTGATGGTTTTTATCATCAATAGTAGAGCTTTTAATCCTTTATAATAAATATCTTCGGGCAACCAATTGATAAGGTAATGATGTTTCCCCTTCTTTGATAATTTTAATGTCCATCCTTACTATATCCAGGATTACATGATCCCTTTTAATCCTTATTTTCTTTAAAAAACCCTGATATTTCCTACTCAATACCTCAATTTCATTATTTTCCATTCATATGTGGGTGTGTATGGGAAAAACGTAATCCTTGAGTAGCTTGAGCCATCTCATTTTCCCCATGTTGAGATCTTTCTTTGAGAAGATATATTTCGAACTCTTGTGATCCATATATATCTCACATCTTTCACCATAGAGATTCTATCTCCATATCATTAGAGAAAATATCACAACAACTAACCAAATTTCATAAGTTGGTTAGTTTTTTTTCATGATGTCTTAACTTCTATAATTCATAGGCATGAACTCTATGAATATTGATAAGGACGAAACCAGGTACATTATTTAATAAATCACTATAGATCACAAACCAATCATTCCCTGATGGTAGAGATAGGATCAGAGAATTCAATAATCTCCTCTTTAATTATATGAATCATCCCTCCCATTTTTTCTTCAATGTGAACGTCACCCCTTTACAAGTAATCATAGTTATGGGGTTGTCTAAATTGGTGATGTTCAAAATTAAACACCGATAATAACCTATTAATCTAATAAAACTATGTAAATCAGTTTTGTTCGTTAGTGTAGTCCATTTCTAAATAACCTTTTCATTCACATGATCTACAGATATTCCATCTATTGAGGAAATATGGCCTAGAAAAGAAACTGATTGAAGCCAAAATTTACACTTTCTAAACTTCCCAAATAAATCATTTCTTCTTTGATTATTAGAATAATTCACCAGTGATTTTATTGCTCATTATATATTTTTTAGTATGCCAAGAGATGGTCAATAAATACAACAAAAAAGTCATTAAGTTATTCATTGATACCCTTATTCATTAGATCCATGAAGATAAATTCTTCATTAGTAAGTCCAAAATCCATTACAATAAACTTGTAATGCCCATAACTAGTTTGAAATGCTATCTTGGGAATATCTTTATTTTTTACTCACTACTGATGATATCCAGATCAAAGGTAAATCTTCGAAATATATTTTGCACAATGAAATTGATGAAATTAATCATCAATGTTAGGTAGGGGATACTATTTCTTAATTGTTATAGCATTTATCTCCCTTTACCCAATGCACAAACCTCATAGATCCGTATTTCTTCTTAATGAAAATAATAAGGGCTCCCCATGGAGAGATATTTGGTTGAATAAATCCTTTATCACTCAATTCCTCTAGTTTTTTCTTCTATTCTACTAATTACATAGTGTAAATTATATAATAATTCATTGACATAGTCCATGAACCGTGAATTAAATCACAAGAGAACTCAACTTCCCATTCTAGAGGATTTCCATTTAAATTCTATGGAAAAAATCAATACATTATTTTCTAATGTGTATACCCTCAATTTAAATATTAATCTCCACACACATAAATATTGATTTATCATCATCCCCAAAAAAATTCATTTAGTAGGGCTACTAGGGGTGGTTCTAGATAAGAATAAAATGGTGACGTCTCTACTCTAAAGATAAGGGATTCTACATCATTCTAAATAATTGTATTCACCTTCTTCTTGTAATAGATGTTTGTATATTGATTTTAAATCCCTTCTATACCAAGGATAATATCACAGTTAATGATGTTTATTATAATAAGATCAGCTGATGAAGCATGATTATATGACATAATGGTAACTCCCTGACACATATTTTTAGAAATGATACTTCCCTTAGGATATTTGACAAAAAACACCCTTATTAAATCAAAGATAAAATATCTAATTTTATTGAAAAATAGGCATTATATGGAATAATTAAATTATCCATAATCAAATAATTCATTGGCTAATATTGATGAAATAATTAAAGTACCCACTACCATATCAAAAGGAACTTCATTATTAGCATTTTTGATTACATAAGCTTGGACCTTCACTCATGTCCTTATTTGGGTAATGATTACTTGATTACAAGAACAATAATTTTCATAATTATCCATATCCTTGAAATTTTAGCATTGAACACTGATAAATTTTTTCCTCCACTTGCAATATCGGGATAGCTGGTATTTTTATCCACATTGATAGAAAACACCCATACCCATCAGGATAGTACCTGGGTGGCTCTTCCCAAAATTATCACAAGGTAGAAGGAGATCCCTTCCCTTCTTCAAATTTTCCTTATTTCCTTTTCTATAGTATTTGGCATCCCTATTCTTCACTTGGGTTCCCTTAAAATCATAAGACATTGAAAATTTATTTTTCATCTTGTTAGTAGATAAGACTATATCAATATATGAAAATAGAATTTTTGAGACTAGAGACCTTTTTAGGAATGGTTTTAAAACACCAAGTGATTTATGAAACATGATCCTTGGATTATTGATGATTTCCAAGAAATTTATTTCTATCCTTGTGATGTTAGCTTTACAATTTTCCATATTATTATCATCTTTTTCTTTCTTATTCAGAAACTACCGTTCCACATATTCTATCTATTCACGAAATAAGTATTTTTATAATAGTATTTTCATAAAATCCCCACATTCAATTTTTTAAATTTCTTCATCCTCATTTTTTATTAAATTATATACCATCGGTGATTCACATCTCTCAATAGATGATAAACTTTCATAAAAACATTATCTCACTCATTACATCCCAAAGAGTGAAATATATTCCCTAATTAACTTATCCACTTCTCCACTACAAATGGGATTATAGTATCATTAAATGATATAATCTATAGTCACATAATGTAGTCTAACATAGAACCTTCACATTGTGGATCTGGATTCTTTATACAGGTAACCTTATTGTTCATAACCTGAGTCAACTATCCGTGTATAGTTATATGTTTCTCAGTAAGATTTGCATCACCACAGCTAACATCATTATATTTATTTGGAGGGAAATACCTACATCGGACGTGTGTGTTCATGCAGTTTACATTAATTCCACTAGGTGCCACTTCTAAATAATGGAATACACTAGATTATGTTATGAATCATAAAGTATAATATTAATGTAGAAAAATAATTAAGAAAAAATTGAAATCCAATACATAGAAAATATTATGATCATAAAGATGTTATTTTAGGAAAAATATACATTTAAATCCTCCATAATGGATTGAAAAGAAAATGTTAATTATCCTAAAAAATCTCCTGAGAGTGTCAAACCATGTATGGAGTAAGCCTCATTTTCATGTGGTAGGATACCCCAGGTGAAGCCCGATACTCCATGATGGAGTTGTTACTCCTTGGTATATCTATGGAATAACCACATACACTTTTATTATCCATACATGGTATTATTTTCTTTAAATATCCACATAATTTATTCTGTATCAAAATTCTGGGATTTTCTTGTATGTTTATCCTGAAAGTCTATAATAGTGTTTTGTTCACTAATCGACATTTTATAAATCTACTTTCCCTGTTTTCTATTAGTGTTACTATGATACCAAATATAAATACCTGAACCCAGTTGGTCGTAGTTGATGCCTTAATTGATTTCACTAGCATGATTACAATAAATTCATATACCGAAGAAATGAATAGATTAATATTTCTTGAAAACAAAATACATATATAAGTTCAACAATATACCTTGAAAGGAAATACAATATAGAAATTCTTTTGATAACATCCATAAATCCTAGGTTATCCCTCAATTTAATTTACAATATACCTCTTCATTTCCTAGAAAAATTAAACCTATGAAATGTTTTAGAGGAAATTCTCAGTTAGGGTAAACAATACATCAGAAGATATCATAATCTTAAACAGTAGGCATGGTGAATTACTAAAAATACACACCTTAAAAAATAAACATGAAAACATTATGGCAGAAATAAGAGACGAATAAATAATTCCATATTAAATCATAATAATTGGTATTATACTAATAAAATAAAATCATGAATGTTCAATTAATAGTTTCTTAATGAGTGAATGCATAATGCCAGACATCATAACCATACCATCATGGACAAATTCTAAGATAATAAATAAGCATTTTTTTTCAAGGCCTCATGTCAAGATTATAGTTTGTCTCATTAGATCTACTGATGCATCGAGGGGATATACCAGTCCCACAAATAACTTAATATGTTTAGTTCATTCTTCATATGAATGGGTGTAAACATAAAAAACATATACATTTATATTGTAACTAACATATGAAATGTAAATAAATTTCCCTGAATATTAAGCTTAAACACTAACCATTCAGAGTAAATTTGTGAATAGTTTTAAGATAGAACATCCATAGTCAGACCAATTATAAAACATGAAATTAAATATTTCAAATGATATGATAACATATTAATCCCAAAAATACATAAGAATCAATAATTGTGTTGAAACTGATGAAGATACTCTTATAAAATTATCGAGTAATTTTTTAGATAAATAATATTTTACCTTAAAAAGAAGATTTATTTTTGGAAAATTCTTTGTATAAAACCATATGTGATGTAATATAATTTTTTCATAATATAATTACTGGTTATAGAAACATATGGTTTTCTAAAAATGATTATATAGTGCCCCTGTAAATAGGTAATACATTGAAAAATTCCCTTGAATCAGCTTTTATTTTGGGAAGAATTTTTGAAAGAACCTTTTAAAAAATATAACTACCCAGAAATGAATGTACGATTATGGTTGGTACACTTATATACAACATTAAAATGGAATTTATGAGGAGAAAATATGGATAAATAATAATTTAATTGAGGTTAGTAGAGAATAAGAGTAACCCGAATGAAATTGGAGGTTCGAGTAAAAAGCCCTTTACCTTAATGATGATGGTGTTATTAACTTGATCTGAGTGTCCTAGATTACCAAATTAAATTCATGAATAAATATTTTCATAACCTATTAGTTATTTAATTAATTTATTATAGCCTTATTATGTTCATTTGTGGACTTGATAATGGGTTTAAGAGGTTCAATTTTATTTTTTGGGATTATTTTCTTCCTTAGTATTCATGACTGGTTTACTTATATACTTGTAAGGATAAACATGTAATATGAGAATATTTGTACAAAATAGAATTTTTATTTTATTTTTTATCATCCAGAATAATAATTTGTCATAAAATTCATTTGGTTATTTGGACTGATGATTAATCATTATAAAAAACATTAATGATAATTATTTGGTTTGATTGGTGGTTTTAAATTGCAATGAACTCAATTTGATTTATAAATTAATCTCAAGTGAAAAAAAATATTATACAACCATGAATAATTTATAACACATATTTTATTGCTTGTTTCAACATTCTTAATGGTTTCATGACCAGAATTAAATATGGTAGTAGAAATTGAAAAATCATTATCCTTGAATGTGTTAAACTAATATATCTAAGATGGTCTTCTCTGTTCTAGTATAAAAGAAGGGAAAAATAGATATTGTGACTAATTTTTACATTATCATAATAGAATTATAGTAAATTTATGTTACTGAATTTATAACAATATTTGGATGAAAATAGGTGAGGAAGGAAAAAGAAAAGTTATGAACTCAAATAAAAGAAAGGAAAAGAGGAATTTACCTGTTGAAGTTATCTTCCTTGACAGCATCATTAGTGTAATGGTTTTGGACTTTTTATGAGACCAATATATTTTGGATGTGGTGTATGATCATGGGAGTATATTTTAGAATTATTTAATCAATTAAAAATTCTTGAGATTAGTGAAGAGAAGAGGGAGTGAGGGGGTTATTAAAGTGGAGGTGGTAGGTGATTTTTGAATTTCTAATTTTATATTTTATTATTTACTTCAAGATAAAAAATAGTATTGATTCATGTGACCCATAATAGTAATAAGTAAATTTGAGGTCGAACCAAGTGTAGTTAAATTATCCATGATTATTTTAATAGTGAATTTAACAAAATATTGTATGTATACTATAAATTAACATATCATACTATTCATTAAAAACTATTCTATTTCATAAAAATATCAAACATTCACCAAATTTTTGTTTATATATAGAATTAAAAACTAGACTCCATATTTTGAAAATAATTTTATAAATACTATAAATTAATTATTCAAATAAAAATTTTATTTATTCGAAAAATAATAATTTTAGGACTATAATTTGTTTTACATAATATTGAAAAATTAATTAAAATCTCATTATCATATAACCTTAAGAGAATAAAATAATAATATTATTTACTATTCATAAGGTTCATATTAATATTGATATTAATATTTTTAAGGGTGTGTTATTATTCACCAAAAATTATGTTTATCCTATAAGACTCTTAATATCTATCTAAACGTAACTGTGTATGTCAGTTTTTTGAAATTCAAATCACATAGGTAGAAAAATTATGTTTAATGGATAGGTTATAACAAATATGTGTTTTTTATAGACTCAGTGTTTTATTCATTAAATATTAAATTGATTTATAAATCCCTAGGGGTGACATTGAACCTCATTTACTAGGTCGAGACCAACACCAATATGCAGTAGACGACACCACTGATACAACCAGAAAGAAAAACATGAACCAAGAAGAGACACACCATAGATTCCAAATGCATCCACCAACACCATCCCAAAAACAAAAGAAACACCAACATATAAGATCGAGCTAAGGTATAGTATAACAATATAAGAATCAAGATAAGAGGATGGAAATGGGAAAACAAGAATAGTAGTCGAGTGTCACTGCCAACATAATCTGATGCCACTAGAGTCCCTTTTTTCCAAACCAAAATGTGGTAGGGCATAATGGTTAAGTCGATAAGAGCATGGAAGAAATACACAGTTTTAGTAGAAATCCCAGTAGGGAAATATAGAATCAAAAGTGAGAAACCAAAATGCAAAGAGATAAAAAGAATCCTAAATAGCGAAAAACCCAAAAAAATGCGATGGAAAAAGAGAAACTGAAATGCCATGAGATTCCAGAGGCGACATCAAAGAAGAATAAGTAGATTTCCCCAAATGGTGAGGAATGATAGTGCATTATGGGGGGAATCTAGATCGCAATGAAAATGAACCAATAGTAAAACAAAGAGTTTAAGAAGACCCTTCACTATGAGATGAGGATGATGTTGGGTGAAACCGAAGACAAGTGAAGGGGAAACCCTGGATAAGAAAGTGAGCCACAGGAGTGGGAACTATTCCAATGGAGAATGAATCCATCTGCAGTGGTATATTTAATTGACCTAGTATATTATAGGTAAGATAATATGAAGGAAATGTAGCATCAAATGGATAAATATATGTATGTTTAAGGATTAAATAGATTAAACGAAACCCTGGTTAATGGCTTGAATGAAGTAAAGGAGAATTTTCTACTCCATATACATTACATTGAAGAAAAAACTAAATGCTTGGGGTGACATCCCACTTTTTATCTAATAAAAAAATCACATATATAATCTCATCGCCTATTATATATAACTAAATATTCCTTTTTATCTATACATCTCCACGGGATAGTTGAAAATTCACATTATACACACATGCACATTGACCCTAACCTAGTCTTTGACTATCTAAATAAATGGTTATCAAGAACTAATTTGACTCTAACATATAAAATTAATGAAATAAAATAGAATTAATATAAATACACATGAAAAATTAACATATAAACCATCAATACTATCTTATTGGATCCCAAAGGACACTCAAGAACATGCCCCCAATTAAAGTAGCCATTACCCTTTATAACCATCTAGAGAATAAAAGATAATAAATCCTTTATATCTGTTGATAATGATATGGATGATTATTATAATTCACCTCCCGTATTTGATGAAATCATTTTGGAATCTATAGTATTTTCTCAATTAGGTGAATATTGGTACTAAAGGGGATTTGTGGTAAATATTGATTCACAAAACTCTAAATACATATTCACATGAACAATATGTTTCATTTATCAAGTAATATTTTGGATTTTTCTTTTATAAAAACTTTTAGATGGAATGATTGGATCCCTAAGTTATTTTATATCGCCTACACCTACCATCCAACCACCAAGAATATATATATACTATAAGAATGATTCATCAATCCCAAAATTATATTGACTAAGATAATGAAGAAAATTTGAACATAAAATGTATAATTTGTAAATTCAATACCCCGTTTTTTAAATCATCCCTAGAAAAAATAAGAATAGGTAATTAGATTCTTTATTGACATCAGGATAATAACGGTTATTGTCTAAAGGATGATTTTATCATCCCAATCACTGAATTTATGGACATTTTGATAGTTATATTTTTTCCCTCCTTTTAATGGATGTGTATCCATGATAAAATATACTCTAGATGGACAAGGATGGTGAGAAGTATACCTGATAAATGTCCTTGTTGAAGGGTTTTCACATCACATAATATTTATTAACTCCTAAGAAAGTAGTATAATTGTGAAACTCAAGGTTGTTTCCTAATAATTACATAATCACGTAGATAATCAGTGTGTCACTTTATAATGTTTTTTTATTTTCTTCTTGAAATCCAGGAGACAAAAATTGATTTTTTAATAAACTAACTCTAAAATTAATGAAAATATAATGTCAAATGATAATTTATGGAATGATATGATTAGGCTTTAATTAATTTCTAATGTTTCTCCATTATATTTTATGAAAATATATTCATTCAAAATATTTATCCTCAATGAAATGTTGTCACTCTGGACATTATCACTATTCATCATATATAAATTAGTGTATTACTCACAATTGTATACTAATCCTTTGTTCATGGTTGATTTTATCTAAACCCATATGGTGTGTAGTTCTACTAATATTCTCACATGATTACATGCTCTCTCAAGGCATGCCTCATGGAAGGAAAGAATTAGTGGACACTTCAACTTACCTGGACACTATCATTTTCTATTCAATCTACAATAACATCACTCATTTATTATAATAGAGAATCATAAAAGGTTTCATTATGAAATAATAATATAAATAATATAATTTTATGAAGACTAATGGTAGGAAAATTTCATTCAATCCCATAATAAATCATAATGACTCATATTATTATGATAATAAAAGATGTGAAGTAATGGAAATGATATTAACATAACTCAAGAATCAGACTATTCATATCCATTAGACTAACCACAGTTGGATTCACTCTTTAATAATAGAGTTTAATATTATATGGATAAAACACTTAAAAGAGAATGATGACCCAATAAATAAAATAGAAAATGATAGAAATCAAGATGAAAAGCTAGAATCAATATCCATTGAGGGAAAAAATAAATACTTGTCACCCATTCCCCTTTTTATACTCAATACCTAAATACACGAATTCAAATGGAACATTTTGTAAAAATAAAAAACATTATCAAAATCATGATTAATTAAATTTCCATCATAGGATTACAATAAAAAAATCACTAGAATTCTTTTTCATGGCAATGATTAAAATCCATTGATTCATTGTAGGGGGTTTTGAATTAATTATTTAGATTTTTTTAATGTATTATTGTGTTATTTTTATGATGTTTTAGAGTGGGGTCAAATGTTTTTTCGTTGAAAGATGTGAAGATAATGGTTGTTGCACTCAGTTTCTTCTATAGGGGACCATAGCCCAGGGATAAACCACTGGATATATGGTGGGTATACCATTTTTTTACCATGTTTAACAGGATTATTAGTGTGGGAAGATCTGGTAACATGTAAATAAAGTTATTATTTTATTAGGGGTTGGTTATTTCAAGACCCCATATTTCATCCCCCGTATGGGGTTTTATCCTCTATCCATAATAACTAAGGTGATGACCATAATAACCTTTCTTTTCCTTCAATTATATCTCATATATTTGAGGTGTATTTGATATATTTTTTCATCCATACTAAGGGAATTACTTTTTATTATTCCCCTATAAATCTTTAACTTTTTATATTCTAATTTTTTCATTTATGGGATAGGGATTTATGTCAAATTTCAATAATTCATTGTGAAATTCAAATGGCATGATGAGGTATATTGGTGTAATGTCTAGTTGGTGTAAAAATTAGAAAAATTATGAATTTTCGACACCATATAACCAAAGTGAAATCACCAAATGAGTTTTAATATGTTTGTTCCAAATTAAATTTATATTTGTGATCAATTTCGTAATGACTCATGTGTAGTTTGATGTTAGTGGTTCCTTAGGCATGGATTAAAAAAAACACACACCATTGGTTCAGGATTGAGTTTTTTGATGACGCTATGTGAGTTTTTGAAAATTATATTTATCTCCATTAAATTGAATAATTTATTATAAATTATTATACTTAAATTTTGGTAAGATATCGTTGGAAATAGGGGATTATGATTTTAATGATTCATAGTATGAGATTAAGTAAGTAATGAGTGTACATTGATTAAGGAGTGATAACTCTGATATCATGTTATGTTGTCCCTTTATAATTTAGCTATATGTGTCCATATATATACATTTGCGTTCATACATAGGTGTTTCAGATTTGGATTATGTTTGAGAAGATAATGGTTTTTAATTATGTGAGTGGCTATATAAAATCCACATAAGGGTGGATAATTAATCCCTACCACATTTAGAGAATTTTAGATATTATTATAGGATATATTTCCAATGTGCAAATGATTAGTTAAACATAGTGGTCCCCAATGTGGTCTTAGCTCGTGATATATTTGGTGTTTGTGATAAAATAACCCACTATGAGCTAGTATGAGGTGTCCTCACTGGTGAGAATCTTGTTTAGTGATTTGGCTTTATGGGTAGCCTTGGAAATTGTATAATAGGGATCGTAGATGAACATTAATGTCTATAAACCCCTCTGATAAGTGTTATTGGGTAGTTTTATGGTCTCTGAAGATTAGAATTTTATATTCTAAGAGTAAACTGGGCTACAATTAGGAATATTAGTTAATGGGTTGTCTTATATGTCTTTATTGGGGTATTCCATAATGGAGTTCAGTATTTTTATATATTATGGGTACACCATATTTAGAATATATTGGTATCTCTTGTGTGATTAATTTTGGAAAATTTGATAGAAATATTCATTAAAACATTGATATAATTTAGGGTGTTATTTGTTAATCCTAATTATGTATGTAATGTAATATGTCTCTTCCATATGAATTTATTTGATTGTGATGTACTTGATAGGTGTGCTGTGATTTTTATAATTATGTATGACAAAAAGTTTGGGTGTTTTTCAACTGTTTTTTATGTGATGGATGAGTCTAGTGACATCTGTTAAGGTCAGTAATGTGTGAGATATTAATGCGTGATCCTAGAGATGGGTCCTATTTAAGGATATATGTTTATACATGGGATATAGTATTAAAACATTTCCCATGTAATACTTTTATATACATAGAAAATGTTGGGATACTAATGATGATGAGGCTATAGCTTTGAGACTTATGGAGAAGGGAATAAAGTTACACTCATATTTTATTATTACTCTTAGTTTTTAGATGATTATGGGTTGAATGAGATGATACCTGGTTTTTACTCTATATGATTCATGTAATTTATAAAAAATTTAGATATTTTTCTATTTTTTGACTTTGGATATGTGGATAGAGTTTATAATTGGGTGGAATGGGGCCATATGGACTGTTTCATAAAGTTACACTACCCTAGTGATCATCATTCAGAGGTCTAGGATGATGATTGATTTGTGGGAAAATCGTTAATTACTATGTATATATGGTAAATGGTTTTTTTTCATTTCCTTAAATGAGTTTTCTATTATAAATAACCATGATATTTTTATTACCATCATTGTACAGTTTAAGTGGTTTCAAGATTCATGGTGTCCTAGCCAGTACATGATGAAATAATGTAACTTCTTTCATGTATATTATTATTTAATCAATTTATTATAAATATGTACATTAAAATCATGGAATATATATGGGAAACTGTTTGGGGGGGGGAGTTCCAAAATAATTTTCTCCTCACACACTCCACAAGCACTTTGGAGTGGCCGTATATATCATCTTTAACTTTCAATTCATTGGTTCTACAAAGGAGTCTAGCAAGAGTAGATGGATGGGTATTGGGTGACTCATTAAAGGAGAGGATTAGTGTTTTGTTGTTACCTCTATATAAATATTTTATTCTTAAAAATAAATTAATAAATATATATATATCCCATCATCTTGGAGGTAGATCCTTGTTTTGTATGTATGTATAATAATTATGGGCAATACTTTTATACAATATTTTATATGTCATGTTTTTTGTGTTTATCTATTTTTTGGACTTCCCTTCACATATTATAATGATATATGATTGGTTTGTTTTAATTTTTTATTTTTTTATTTAATATATAGAGTATATTATCCCCATGTTAGATATATATTATTACTATTATTCGATAATGTCTAGTACATGGTGAGATATTCTCTATCTTTGGTTGGTGGATAGTTGACCATTTTTGTGTGTTATAAAATGGTATCAGAGATATTTTTTGGTAGTTTTAATATTTAAGGACTTGGAAGATAGATATTGGAGTGCATATAAAATAGGATTTTAGTGTTCTTTTATATCACAAAAACCAGTATGGTGGTAAATAATGTTACCATGAGTATGAGATTGTTCTTGTTTCATTTCAATGTTATATTTGATGTATATATTAAAGTATGATATTAGGGTTTAGATCATTATTTATCATTTATGTTGTTGAATAGGGTGTATAGATACATTTCATTATGGGACATAAAAGGAATGTTGGGATACATAATCATGTGTCTCATTTATTAAGATTGTTAAATTGTTTTTAGAAGAAAAATTGTATTGAAAAATACTTTCAAGAAAGAAAAATATTGAAAATTTATTTCAAATTAATGTTTCTTCATGATGATTTTTTTTTTAAAAAATGGAAATAAAAATTGAACAGTGTTTTCCTGAATAAACCATTAATGGTGAAATATTTAATTGAAATTTTTATAGTGTATTCAAATATTATATCATTTATATATTATGTTTTGGTCCTTATAATTGTAAATGTAACCCTATTATGGTTATGATTAGGTAATGTATTCCCCAATATATTTGTAATATTCAATGCATGTTAGTCATGTTGATTAACTTGGAATGAGATTTGGTAGTTAAGGTGGGACCCATGTTTGGGTTGTTATATATTATTATGTTTCCCAGTGATAATGAAATGAAACCCTTGATGTGTGGGAAAATATGATAGTATAGGGAAGGTTCATGTTTTAATTATTATGATAGTTTATCATGGGTTATTGGTAAGTGGTAATTTTGAATATCACACTCATTTGGGTAAGTTGAGTGGTTTTTGTATATAGTATGAAGAGTTTTTTATGTGTTGTGTGGAGAGTATTGTGGTTGGATTAATTGAATATTTAATGACACTAAAATAGCATGGTGTCATGTATTAGTGTTTTTGGGTGTTATTATAATTATTTTGGAAATAGAGGGACCAAACCTAAATCATTAGGGATGTATTATTTTTATGGAAGAAGTAGATGGATTTCATTGTAAGGTAGTGGGATTTAAAAAATTATTAGATTAAGAAGGAACAGTTCATGTGCCATTTTGTTTTCATGGATCATAGTCTTGATGAATGATAGATGGGTGTTTTTTGGGTTATGACTATAATAAATGTATCTTGGTTTCAATGAGTGATATCTAGTATGCAATTTATCAAAGAACACATAAGATGGGTAATAACCTAGTGAAAGGACATAGGTAACATGCTTGTTTTAATTATTTAGATCTCTCAATAGTCTATTTATAATGTATGGATATGGTAGTAGTGTCAATTTTGTTTTCCATGGAAATCATTCTAGGACCCTAGAAAATTATAGGAATATATAATGGATGGGTTGGAAAGTATTGTGGCTAATTGTGTTGGT
Organism: Viscum album; assembly: GCA_963277665.1. Lineage (NCBI taxonomy): Eukaryota > Viridiplantae > Streptophyta > Magnoliopsida > Santalales > Viscaceae > Viscum > Viscum album. The sequence continues at coordinate 1,946,123,993 of OY728131.1, forward strand.
TTGATGGAATGAATGGTGGTCATTTACATTGGTTATAATTAGAAAATAATACTCCAGTATTGTGAAGTATATTGAACCTATATTGAAATGGATAGGGAAAATGTATCATCCCAAATAGAGTTATTGTTTCATAGGGAAGCTGAGCATTTAGATTTAATGGGGTGGTTTACTCAGGTATTCTACAGAATATTGGAGCTATATAGAAAAAACTAGGCGATTTAAAACATGTGATTGAGGTTATATAGTGGGGTTTTGGGGTTTATGCTAAGCTATTATCATGGTAAGTGATCATCATGTGATGATAATGTTTGGAATATGGATATTTGGTTGAGCGATGGTATAGGTAATCATATGGTGGGGGAACCCTATGGATCAAATATGATATGACTTTATTTTGGTTTACTAAGTTGGAATGGTTGTAGTATGATTCATATCATGTTTCATAACAATATGAAATTTTATAATTCCTCCTAGTTTTTGTCTTATTAGGAAATAAAATAACTGACAAGGGGGAATGTTTGTTGAATTGACTATGTGTATCCTGGGTGTTCAGAATCTTAGTGGCTAAGAGAGAGTTTGACATGGAAATATTGTAATATTACAATCTATTGGGGCACATCGTTCCAGTTAAAGGCCAGGCCCCCCCAAATCCATGACTAACTTTAGAAGGCCTAGGGATGGGGAAAATTTCTGAGAATGCATAATATAGTTTGGAGGACTTTTCAAAGAACACAAACACACACACACACACACACACACACACCCAAAAGTCTATCTAAAATAGAGCCTAGGATGATTTATAAGGGGATACAACACCTAGAGTAAAACAATTCATGCCATATACTATAAGGAAAAATTAGAGTACGAATGAATAGAACCAATGTGAAGATGGTAAAAAATGAACTCCTACACCAAATTGAATTCCTAACCTATCCATAAGTGGAATTGAAGAATTTTGAGAGAGTTTTAATCTTGATCTCTAAGAATAAACATCTGACACAATCTATAAACTTGGGTATCCATATGCAATTCAAAAATAACCACTAATATGTCTTTCATCTGTATAAGATTCAACATGTATAGAAGAATCCTTTGTAGGGGTGAGTATTTACATACCCAGTTTGATAACCTGCAAACTGATGGGCGGAGCAATAGAATATTTGACTGAAGTATTTAGCTCAAAATAAAGTAAATGGGAAATATAAACCCAATAATATGTATATATTCTCATAAAAACCAGGGAAAAGGGTAATGCAATCTATTCCTCACCACCCAAAACATGATGATGATGTGACATCACCTCCAAAGGTCAATCATCAATTCCCATCATCTATTGTCTCTATCTAAAGAATTCATAATGAGGGTCCATACCATTCCACTACTCTGCATGCTAATCGGGAATAATCTCTAATAGAGGACCCGCACCATAGTATGGTTGTGTGATTCCACTATGTAGATAGGTATAAGATCCAAACTTTAGTGCATTAATGGGATTATACTCCATGGGTAGTGGACCTACTCTATAGTACCATAAGGGGTTTCACTCAATTAATGTAGATTAATGTCTCATTCCCTAATATTTAGTGGGTTCCACTAATAGATGTCAATAGAGGCCTTGTGGTCTATTGATTCGGGGGGGGGGGGTGCCACTCCATAGGTAGTGGACACAAACCGTAATACGCAAAGGGGTGCCACTCATGCCATAGAGGAATCATTCCCTAGTCTATAAGGGGAATCACTCAACCAGTGCAAGGAGTAAGAAAGACCCACACCCTAGTATGATAGGGGGATTCCAACCATTGCCTCTCTCACTAATGATCTTAACTAATCAATATCATTGTAAAGTGTCCAACAAAGAAAAATCCCTCTTAGACCATTCCACGTCATATCTAAAAATACCCTATGAAGGATTCCATCACATTTTGTTTCGAAAAATACATGATAATATAATCATGGGAAAAAATCCGAGTCATTTGAAGGATATATGAAATTGGGATGTTTATAATAGTGATACATGAAGTGAATGGGGTCTACATGACATGTGGGTCGACTCCTCTTCATATCCATGTTTTTCAATCAACATAGACTAAAGGCTATTTCATCCTAAAAAGATAGTAATGGGGCCCACATGATGTGTCTTAGCCACCTAGGATCTTCCATTTTGATCATGATTATGACCATGTTCCCAGTCAATCTATTGTACTAGGTTGTGTAGCTATGGAGTCCCTCATACAGGATCATGCCTATGTACTCCTAGAGTGCATGATATGTCCTCGCACATAGGTTCTTGTCCATGTGTATCCAACATATTGACTAGCCACCAAAGGAGGATCATAAATTATTTACGCCCAACCACCTAGCCTAGGATATTTACCATCCCAAAAACCCTATTCACCATGGATTGGTGGGAATATTGGACATTTGTTCTTAGAATACATGTCTTATAGTCGAGTTTTCCTCTAAAACAATATTTCTTCAAATGGTTCTCTAGATAAGATTTCTGAACATCAATTCACAACATTTTACTACCTGATAACATTTATATTCTCCTTTGTTTGTTGATTCCTCGAATTTGATGGATATAAAATTGATTTAATGATTTTAAAGAATCCTGCAATGTCCCACATCATGCCTAATGTCACTTTCCACAGAATCCCAACACCCTGTCAGATATAAAATATAAAAAGTGAACCCTAAATCCTGTTTAATTCATCAAACCATCAAAAAACCATTGATCTACATTTCATACAGGTCACCAAAAAATATATGGGGTTTGATCACTCTTGAACCCTACCTATAATTATCAATACCCGAACCTGTAGGACAAAAATGAAGACCACAATGAACAATGTAGGGAAATGCACAAGAAAAAAGTAAATCATTCATTTTCCATGAATTTTTGGAGAATAATTTCATTAATTGAATTTATAGGGGAGATAACATGGCATAAAAAATTTAATTAATTAAAGAATTTGATTAACTATAAAGTCTTAAGTGAAGAGTGTAAAAATACAAATCAATGGTAAAGAAGATTAAGAATACACTCTCAAACTTTTAATTAGTAGAGAAAAATGAAATTTAAGATCTCTAACTTGGTAGTTGATCAATACTTTGTGAAGAATACATTCAACAGTAATGGAGTTGACTCGGTGAGTTCAGTACCTCTCGATCCACATCGATTTGATCACTATTAATCATCTTATTGTGATCCTCAAATGCAGTGTGGTCTCATACTCCTCTCAGATCTTTTAAGTGTTTTCATACAGCCTTTGGAAACTACTCATAATGATATTTTTATAAATGGAGGGTTAAGGTAGGTTTTAAATAAAAATTTAATTAAATTAATTATTTCACTTAATGAACCTCCCAATGGTTGTATCAGCCAAATTTATGGTGCAAATCACCCTCAGATATCATCATGTGTAATCCTTTACATTCCAGAACCATCCAGGGTCTTGTATTTCTAATACATGACTAGTTTCAGATAAATTTCATATTCTATCGGATAATAATGTGTTCATGTGATGTCAATATTTTAAATATTCTTATAACATTAATTACAGACTCAGCGGGCCTTAGAATATCACAGATTCTAATTTCCTAATTCCATGAATATTTAAAATGTATTTGCAATTATTACAATGAAAAATGGAGCACTAGATTATTTACCCATCAAGGATTTTTTTTTTCTACAAAAATAAAATGCAAAATAATTAGGTGAAGATAACACATTCCTAGGAGTTGTCCTATATGCACTTGTTCTTCCAAAACACACAAACCAAGGTAATGGTCCATCTTTTTAGGACCCTCTCATCAAGATTTTTTTATCCCCAATGGATACTCTGTAATGGTGGATCCACCCTCAATGTCAATTTCTCCACTTTCAATCGTAGATATCAGGTTTTTTTATGTACAAATATTTTTATTTCTATTAAAAATATTATTAAGTTATCCTTTTGGTTTAGGACCTAAATCCAGACCATCAGCTAGTTTGGTAGTTTTTGGAAAGGAAGATCCATGATGAATATAGGTTAGATATTGTCCAATTAGACACCATGTAATTGGAATACATGACATTTATTCATTATATAATGTGTAGTGTCCTTGGAATTCCATTTCATGTAACCTAAAAGGGGTTATCCTATGGAGGATGATCTTGATCTTTACACGATGTGTAAAGAATATACACACCATGTAAATTGTTGATATCCATTTTTTTTTAAAAAAAAATAGGCATGTTAGCTATTTTGGATGGAACCCTTCACATCCTCACTTATCTCTCATGCATGATCAACAAATAAATCCATTTCATATCCATTGGTTTGTTTCGTGATCCAGACTCCATTTATTCTATCGTCAGTCTCATTGGATCTACACCGGTGAGTTCTCTATTCCTCTTATATTGTACTTTATTTTTCATGGTTTCAACTATGATATTTTTGTGTGAGATTTGATGCCATATTTTATGGATTTATACATTTATTATTTTTATTCAGATCTAGACAAATTCATAATTAAATAATCCATGCGTGTTCTACCACATGTATATGGTATAGGGTATATACTTTTTCCTTATGGTTTGGTGTTTTATATTCATAGTTACACTTTTTTCACACACTAGAATTTCTAGAGTTTCCCCTAAATTGAGTTTAATTTCATGATCAAATTAATTGGAACCTATAAGGTTTTCTCATAAGTACCATTTAGTTTGTTGGGGGTTTTCCCCAATCTAGGCCACCCATGGGGTGCACCTTTGTATCTGCCCTTGGTTTTACCACCCCATTGGGTGTGTGTGAGATCACCATTCTAATGGGATTCATTTTAAAGCTAAATGTAATTGAATTTAATGTTTAGGAGAAAGTGATTCCTCATTTCCATGTGATGACATGTGGTTAACTTTGGATAAAATTATTTATACCGAATTGTGAAAGTGAGTTGAATAAACTCAATTAATGTAATTGATTATGAAATTATTAATGTAATCGAATGAGGATTTTAAGTGATAGAGGAATACTTGGTTAGAATAACATATATCCTGATTCCATTAGATTCCATAGACATTAATCTCATGGATCTAAAGTACAATAGTGGATTACATGGGCATGTTTTCTCCATAGATCTTCATTTAATAAGATTCCATGGTACTTGATACCACATGGATCTATGTTTTTGGGATCATTGTGGAAATGTTCTAATTCCATGATCCTTGGACCACACTATTGTTTTTACAGGGTTTCTATCATGATTATCCAGGGACATGATGTGGGTACCTTGGTCTTATACACATTGGATCCAGATATTCATGGTATTATACTTTTCATTACATGAAGAGGCCATTGTGGATGACACCTATTATATGAAACTGATATGATGGTATTATAAAATGAGTTATAAGGAGTGTTTATGAAGGATATTGTATAATTGGTTATATGTCATGGCCATTGCAGACATTTTTCTTTGATTATAGATATCCCTAAAATGAGTATCAGATATCGGTTTTTAGACTAGACTGTATCACTTACTTGTTTCTACGTTAATACAACCCTTGATTATGGGATCCTACCTATTTATCGTAAGGATCCTTATTGGGATGGAATGATTCAATTTACAATTACCACATATTCCTTGGGAACCCCACTTTCATGTCTTCTATACATGTTTTATATATTTCCAACTGATTATCGTATCATAGATATATTGTTTTTATTATGAAAACCATTGGTTATGGACGAATAAGTATTTAATCACACCGTGTTTTCACCACTGTTTATTACCCTGACAAACTTCATGGATGAAGGTAGTGATCTGGGAATTCTCCCACAGTATGATAATTTATGTGTGTAATGTTTATGAGAGTTGTATTATAGGACTGAGCTGAGGCTGATGATGCTACCTGGGATATCTATTTTTTGGTTTTGTAGTATTTTGATACATGTATTGTATTGGATGTTTGTGATACTCTTTTTCATATTTGGAATGAAATGGATTGACAGAACATTGTATATGAGATTGATTTTTCAATTGTTTATCTTTCATTATCTTGGATGCTTATCTAATATATGAATAATTTGTTTTTTCCTCTATTGACTATGATTTGTTATTAAATATTTCTACACTTTGACATGAGGGAATATTCATCACACAAACACACCCCCTATGACCTAACATCTAATAAGAAACTCTAGTATAGGTGGAAACACACATGAGGTCATGTGACCCACAAGCTTAGAGAACCATTTAGTAGATTCTGGGTTTGGATGTTACAAATTTGTATTAGAGTAGTTTTTCTTTTCTACCAAACCATTTTGAGATAATTGACAGTAGAATAGTAAAGTTTTGTAATTTTTTATGATCAGTTCCTGGGAGTATATAACTAATGTACAGAGATAATCTTAATAACCCTGAATGGAAATTTTTGTTTTATAGATTTTATAATTATAAATGATTTGATTCCACAATTTGGTGATTCATATTAATTTTGATGTTATAATTGATAATATTGAGGATTGGTTTAACTATTTCCCATTGATATGATGGTTTTCATTTCCGACATCATTGAAGGAACCTTCTTGGATTCACATTTTGTTCCATAATCCATGTGATATAGGAAGAATTTCTTGACAACATGACTTTTTTATCAATGCCTTTTTTGATATGACTATTTTGTGCTAGATATCTGTACAGAGGATTGATAAACATAGTTGGTACATAGACATCCTGTTGTAACTAAAACAATGTTTTCCTACATAGGTTGTAGTAAAAACACTATGCAGTGATCTATGGAATATCAAGTCTTAGACCATAGGTCACATAGATTAGATCATGTTACGGTATGGATTAAGTGGAAGCCATACTTAAATTTATGAGGTTATGGGACATTATGGATTATAAATGGTGACCCATTTGGTTCATACATTTGTAAAGAAATGAAAAATAAAAAATGAATTCAAATGAAACATTGAAAATGTGAATCCGATAATTTGACCTAGACCTGGTTTTAGAGTGGGAAGTAGGAAGTGTATCTAGTACCTTGGGACTGATCCTTTTTACAATGTTATAGTTTTAGGAGTGGGATGAGTAGCTTGAATTTTTTATAGGAATTATTCAACCAATCCAACACTTTTACGCCTGATGTTATTTTTATTTGTCTTTTACAAGGACGTGTTTTGAAATGTAGTGACCTTAAACGAAAAAATCCACCTATCGTACACTAGGAGGGTGGTGGTGATCATGGTTTGGAGGTGATAGGACTTGGAATACAATTAGATCCTCTTTTAGTTCTAGAAGAGTCCCCTGTGGTTTTACTAAAAATATATTCAGAGGCATAGTTCTGAGATTGTTTTATGTGATTAATGTAGATTTATCCAAGAGTACCCCATCGAAAATCATTTGTTGTAGAGTTGATTCATGGGTTCCGGGAGTAGTTTCCTACCATTTTTGGGGGGTGGATATAAAAATCCTATTGAGATGTGGATTGAGAATACGCTTTCTATATTTTTGAATCTATAGGCATAACCAAAGAGTATAGGGATGCCCACGATGTATATGATTCAGTTAGCAGCTAAGAACATGTGGGATGTTTTGAAGTAGGATGTTGTGCTGTGGGATATGGTTTGGAGGTAATTCCAATTCATGTTTTACAATTAATTTTTCCCCATGATTATGAGACTAGATAGGGAATATGAGTTCATGCATATGGATTTGGGAGAAAGGGCTGTTATGGAATATTTATAATTCTTTACTGAGAATCAATGTTTTGCATCAATATATCATGCTGATAAGGAATTGAGGGAAAGTCAATTCAAGGAAGGTCAGAGGCATGGCACTGGATCATAGGTCAACATGTTTTGGTTGATGCATAAAACTTAGATAGTGAATCAAGAGCATATTATCATGTGGAACCTGAGTGAAGATGGGGTGGAAACAAAGTATGGTTGTTTAGCCTGTCGACATAGTGGTTTAGCTTCCAGTAACAAAAAAAATATCTTGAGGCTTTTAGTAATGGGAGTAACATATAAGGATTTTTTACCGGTTATGCTATCATCTATCACCGGTTTGGTAGATTGGAACATATGAGGAACCAGTGTGGTAGAGAAAAAATAATGTGTCAAGATTGTATCATATTAGGATACATACATCATTTTTCTTGGACCTTCCCTCTAGTAGTCAGTGGAAGAGGATTGACTCCGACTCTAGGCTCGGGAAAAAGTGTCACAGCTCCACAAATTACTGGAAGATGGAGAAGGACCGAATTTTTAGTCTTTGGTGATGATCATGTCTAAGGTATCCAAAAAGTAGTTATATATAGATTATAGAGTGAGCCAACCTTAGGATGTGATGTTATTTCCTAGGGATAAATTTCAAGAAATACCTATTATGTACATCCTACTCCAAAATAAAAGAATCTCAGGTCGTCTATGGTGAGTGGTACAATATTAGTAGCCATTAATCTTGTCCACGATTTTTTTTGATATAGTGTTTTTTTTCATATTTTCAAATAGATACACACTTTTTATATCCTTGGGATCATGGTTTAGTTTTATAAGGGAATCATGACAACTGATACTCTATTAGGTGTCATATAGAGGAGTGTACACCATTTTAGGGATTACCCCCTTGAGATTGGTGAGGGAAACATCATATGGGTTCCTTTCTTCCTCATAATGTTTGGGTCCTGCATAATACATGATCGATATTTGATAAATTATTATGAAGCCTATATTGACTGCAATTTCTTGAAGGTGATGTTCACATCACCATAGGTAAGAGTTTTTATTTAAATGTGTGAATGGGATGTTTGGTCTAAAAGAGATGGAACAGATCATACAAGGATGGGTGAGATGGCAACCCATTTTTCTAGTTTGTATCTACATTATCAAGGATTACGTCAAGTTGGTTTAACTCTAATGTTTGATCATTTACGGGAGGTTTTACCTAATTACATATCTATCTTACATCCTGAGAGTGGGTGGAGTTATCTATCGAGCTAGTGTCAGGAGCTACACAGGTGTCCACTTTTCCTTATAGGATGGATATTATTGAGTTTCAAGAGGTCAAGAGGTATCTAGATTATTTGGTGGAAAACGGGCTTTTATGACCCAATATTTATTTATGGGGTTCATTGGTCCTTTTTTTAAAAATTGGGGATGCTACCCTAAGTCTTTATGTGGAATATAGAAGGTTGAACTAATTGATGGTTAGGAAAAATTATCCCCTCCCACATATATATGAACTTTTTTATTATCTCTGATGAGATCATGTGTTATCGAAATTTGATTTGAGGTTGGGATATTATATTTTGTTCTTTCGACCAATATACATACCATGAACAATTATATATAGTATTTATGGTATATATGAGTATCTGGTTTTGTCATTGAGTCTTACAAACATGATATTAGATTTTATGGTGCTGATGAACAGAGTTTTCCATCCTTATAATGATTTTTTTGTATTGGATTTCTTAGATGATGTATTTTTGTATTTTGAAAATAAAAACAACTTTGCGAAACATCTTCATATCATTTTGGATACACTGATAGATAATCGGTTATATGATATGATCACATATTCCACTTCTGGATTGATAAGATTCATTTCCGAGGTTATGCCATGAACATATTTGATATATGGAGTTTCATTTGGATATATGAATACAACAAGAATTTCATATAGGACTTCTCAAGCCTAGAAGCACTGTTGGAGGTCTTTATTGAGAAGGGTTTGATGCTTTTAAGGACAAATAAGTTTGAGATAACCTTTAAAAAACTAAAAGGGAGGTTAAATTTTTCACTAATATTTGTTATTCTAGAGCTATGAAAGAGCTACACTATATCTTATAAACTATCATGTATCAGGGTTGGAGTAGTTTTGATGTAGTGGCATAGAGTCTTTGTGTACAATTCTCATAATCTAAGGCCACTGAAGAAAACCTACCTAGAATAAAATCTTGTGATAGATCTAGTTGTTCATACATTGTCTTGTTGATGAAAATATTAATTAGGAGAAAATATTTTGGTATAAACAGACCCCAAAATCCTAATTTGTAAATTTGAAAATTGTGATTTGAATATGAGGCTCTGAAAATGGGTTGTGTCATGACCCGACCTTTTGAGGTCTGGCCTGTTTCTTCCCCAAGCCTACCTCCAATAGTCTAAGGGTTAAAAACCATCATTGTGTAGGAATTTCCCCCAAATGGGATATATTAGAATAAAATACTTGTACACATGAATATATTTACAAGATGACATAGTGATGAAATATAAAACTATGGAATCAATGAATGTATACATCTAATATCCCAAAATAGAGTATGACAGTAAAGTACTAAATTTAGGTTAAGGGTCCAAATACAACACAAAAAAACTATAAAGAGTCCATCCTACTCTAAGGGTGAAGAATAATGTAAAATATAATATACTGGAAAATAAATTGGTTCAAAAAGCTCCAGATATTCTCCACCCACTTCATGTCCTTTCAGGGGTCCGTCAAAAGGGTTGTTTTCTACATAATACATGACACATGTAGATAAATCCCATGAAGGAGTGAGTATAACAATTCCCAATATGAAACCTCAAAAAAATATTACAGGAGTAACCAAGTATATTTATATCAATAAAATATATACCAATCAATGTACTCTAGAAACATAATTCTATACTTAAGAGAGATTTTACACAACCATGTAGTCATAACCAACTACCAACCAATGGAGTCAGCTCAAGGAAATGCTTGTTTCGGGAGAAACCACTCTACAATCCATGATATCACCAAATAAACTTGACTAAGTGGCCTAGATTATTAGGAACCACCTTTGAAATTTAAATATTCTATGAACACCCTGATGCTCCGATGTCGGGTCATAAAAAGAATTTCTCAGGGAAACGACGAACCCAACCTGGATTATGATACCACAAATATGATCATATTACAATGATACTATACACCCTACGGATATGGTATAATAGATGGAAAATCAAAACCAATCCTAGGGAGGTCACTCTAATTCCAAAAAACCCATCCTAGGGAACAAAGATGGTATATAATCATGCTCCCGTCTCATAGAGGGATCCCAAAACATTATCTGAGACTTATCATTTAGAGAGGATCAATGTACAGAAATATGGATGTCATGTATTATTGTACCCTCAAGTTAATGGACAAGGGGAACATTCTCAACCTAGAGTCATTAAAACTAAGTAAAAATAGATCTAAAAATTCTTTTTATGGGGGTACACAATGTACACTAGTGGGTACATGACATGTCTAGCTATCTCCATGTCTGACCATGTCGTAAAGCCTCACAGGACATGTAAGTCTCAGAATACATGGAATGTAGAAGGACTAAATTGAAATGTAGAGACACACGAAACCCTTCTCATCTCTCCTTCATGTGTTTATATATATTTCCTGATCATGTACCAACCCATGTATAGGTGTCTGTGTTTGTGTATAATTTCACATAATGCCAGTTTCCAAGTACTCGTGCCCATGCTTGTGTACCAACTGAGGTAAACAATAAACCTCAAGAAGGGGTCACACGACATGTGAATGAGTCACATAGATTGTGATATATTACTATAGTATGAACCATAGCACCAAATAATAGGGCCCCACATGTAATGTCATCCCAAAACACACGCTGTGTTGTTAGGTATTTTACAAATCCATCAGGATTACTTCTACTGCATTCTACAATTTACTAGAGCCACTACCCTTTTCAGAACCTATAGTTCAATGATCGTATGATTCATTCCATCATCACAGTCTATAATTCGGTTCACATCTACTAAAAAATAGACCCATTAAGAAAACACCATCACGACACATAAAATATAGGAAGAACAGGAACTGAAAAGATGTCTGTTGTGCTCTTCATCATCCACTCCCATCATCGCAACTCAACAACAAAATTAATCACAAAACCCCCATTATATCAATCTAGTATTCCATAGAACCATCACGCAATGATTTAATACTTTATATTTCATCAAAATAAAGGCTAAAAAAAACTACCACAATGAATATGTGAAGATAGTGGGAAGAAATACACAAGAAATTTTTTTCGAGGAAATAAAAACATTTTTTTGGACACGCTTCATTGTTATATAAGGATATAAAAAAAGAGAGATAAATCTAAATAATCAAATAAAAATTCAATAAATTTAATAATACCAACAATGGATATATAAATAATGTTCAAGGAATTGATCCATGTTCATCCGAGATTAAGAAATGAGATGTAAATCATTAAAAATTATATCTTAACTGGAGTCTGGATTGATTTTTATCAAGGAACAGTTTCTTTTCCATCATTAATGAGATCCACGAACTCTGTTTTCACAATGATCTATGATATGATCTTGATCAATCATGATTTTCCTATAATTCTACACTTCAATGTCTTCTAGGTATCGATGGTTTAGAACCCAACGATGATCCAAAATTCATAGCCATATATTTAAAAAGGAATATGTTCACTATGTTGAGTAAAAAATATAAGAAAATCTTTAGTTAATTTGTTTTATTATTTTCTCCCTTATGAAAACATTTTCAAAAAACTTCATGTGCCAACATATTTTATTAGCTCCTTTACTAATTAATAATCCATATAATATCAAAAAAAAATATACTAAAAATACAAGTCATTAAGTTCTTCCAAAATTATTTCTTTTAATAAAAAAATATAAAAATATACTGAAAATTATGATGGTACTAGGATCACATCTGGGTCCCCCACTCCTAGGTTCTCTCCTGCAGATTCTCATGCTTCCATAAAACATGCACACTGGGAATCAAATGCACATGAAGGATTCTCTCCTACAAATCATCAATCTCCACTAGGTACTCTATAATTGTTTCTCCACCATCGATGTCCAAATCTCCCCAATTGATAACATGTAATGGGTTATATACATATCACATTATTTTCCACACATGGAAGACATTGTGTACCTGATTCAACTATGTTGGTAGAGCCAAGTGATATGAAACCTCACCAACAATACATAGTATCTGTAAGGAAACAATTAATCTCAAATGTAAATTCCCACTATGGAAAAATTTCGTCATTATACATCAAGGTGATATTCTCAAGTACCCATGGTCTCCCTAATCAAACTCTAGTGGCCCCCTTTGTCATTCCCCAATTAATTTTTATGGATCTACAAAGTTCTTATCCACTCCTAGATGATCTGCACCTTCTCTATAGAAGGTTTCACTAACTCTGGGCCCATGTGTTCTGACTCTCTTGGATCAATCACAAAATTAGTACCATGTAGGGTTTGTCATTAAAATCCTCGAATGGTTCCATAACATTATTGGAATGGTAGTTTTTGTTGTATGAAAAATCCACCGAGTATAGGTTATCCTTTCTACTATGTCCAAATTCCGACATGAAATCCCCCTACATGTCCTCCAGGACCTGAATGGTCCTCTCTATCTGGCTATCAATATGGGGTGAAACACAGTTCTCAAGAATAACGGAGTCCCAAAGGCCTCCTATAATATGCTCTATAAAAAAGATGTTATGTGAGAATCATAGTCATAGATGATCATCGAGGGGGCTCAATGGACTCAGACTATCTTGTACATGTAAATGCCTCCAAAGATCTCTACTAATTTCTCCTCTCGAATAGCTATGAAGTGGGATAAATTTTGTAGTTCATCTATGATAACCCAAGTGTAATCGTGTCCCCATGATGTATGTGGAAATCGCATCAATATTTCCATAGAAATACCATCCCACTTTCACTTGGCATCTCCAGGGGTTGAGCTAAACACACCAACATTTGATGCTCATCCTTCACCAGCTAAAAAGTGAGACATCAATAGACAAAATATGGAACTCCATTCTTCACACTTGGGAACCAAAATAGATGATTTTGGTCCCAATAAATATTTTATACACCTGAATGTACCTCCAAAGGTATACATGAACCTCCCACATCACTCCCGACCACTATTTCAAAGGCACCATCATGTGTCCTCTAAAAAAGGATATTGTGTTCCCCAACTTTACAGTATCCATCCGGCGTATTTATAATGGATATCTATGTATGTAGGGTCACACATTCAGTATATATAAATGGAGAATCCCTATCATATAATTAATTAAGTGGGGTAATAACCACCTACTAATGATATGAGGTACCAACCCTATCCACTATGGACAACTACAACTATGCTAACTGCTCTGATTCTTTATCTAACAAATGATAAAAATGTATTCTACTAGTAGTGTCTGTCGTCGTGTTCCACTTCAGAGGAGTATGGATAATATCAATGTCATATTCCTAGATGAATTCTATCCATCGACATTATCTCATATTATGATTCTTTCATAAGAAGATTTACATGGTACATTTGTGGGAAAATTAAATGAAAAATTTCTCTCCCATCATTTAGTGCCGCCACATTATTAGTGTGTATATTACCACTAATAAATCATGATCATGGGTCTCTTTGTTCTTTTCATGTGGTCTCAACTAACCTGAAACTTAGGAAATATCCACCTTCCAAAATATCAAAACACAACCATGTCCTACCCCTGACACATCAAAAAAAAATCATACTCGACACCCTCCTATAGAAATCTCAAGATGAGAGCACTTGTCAATCACTTTTTCATCTCACAAATACCTCATAGAACCATTCCATCTACATGAATTCTTACCCCTTCTGAGTGAATGTTGTAAAGTGTGCTTATACAATAGAAATATTGGGTATAGACTTCTTATAGTACCATTCCAACCCAAGGAAACTCCACTTCTCAGTAATAATCTTGGGTGGCTCCCAACAAAGGACCACCTCAACTATCAATGGGTCCACTATAAATCCAACCTCTGAGATGACATATCATAGAAATTGGAACTATCTAATCCATAACAAACACATTGAGATATCTATGAAATGATGGAACTCGTAGAGCGTGTCAAGGACCATCCCCAAGTGTATTGTATGCTCCTCCTCAAACACTAGATATACTCAAATGTTATTGATGAATATCACTAAAATCCTGTATAAGAATGGATGAAAATCCCTATTCATCAATCAGATGAACACACCTTGGGTGTTTATCATGATTAATGACATCACCAAATACTCTTAGTGAACTTATTAAATAAAAATCTTGTATTTAGTATATTTGTATCTCGTACTCACAACTAGTGAAACCTAGACATGATTTCAATATAAAAAAACCATAGATCCCCTCTCAACTGATAAAATATGTGTTCAATTATCTGTAGTGGATATATAATATTTATAGTAACCTAATTCAAAAACCGTTAATCAAAAAATAACCTCCATATACTGTATACCTTCTGGGAAAAATACACTAGGGATACCCAAGGGAAACACAAGGTCTCACAAATCCATTCTATAAAAAAATCCTCCAATTGCAAACTAAACTCTTCCAGAACTACGATATCCATAAGATATGATATTGTAGATGTAGGTTGATGTATAAGTCTAGCTCTCAGTAGGGAGGTAAACCTACGACATCCTCAAGAAAGAAATTATCATACTCTGCCGCAACCATAAGAAATTGATATCCCAAAGAATCTAATTCTCCAAGAGTTATTCTATAAACCTAGTGAGAAATATGTTGCACTCTTCTATTCCTGGGCTCATCCTCTGCCATCATGGTTTCCTTCTCTCCCAGAAAGGAACACCTCATTCAGTCACTACAAACACACAACATATTCCACCTAAAATAGTCATCTGGGCATGAACTGTGGATATCGTGTCCATACCTAAGATGATTTAATAATGAATATATATTTCGAAAAATATATCCCATATAAAAATCCCACCCATAAGAATTAGATCACGCTATTGTCACTAGTTCACAATTTTTGAGTCACTTACTATCAGAGTCTCCAACTACAAGGATTGAGTAAATGGCTCAACTAAAATCTCTATGTCTTAAAATAGGGATGTGGAATGTAATGAATGAAATGAACAAATGTAAAATAATACTAAATCAAAATTAGAAAAGACCGAGATTTTACATCATATCATCTCAAGATCCTTGAGGTCAAATGCATCCATATCCTGTAGTTGGTCTATTCCATATCCACCAGCTCCGTAAGCATTGTGTGGACCACCTAGGGTTCATGGTGGTAATTGGTTGAACCTTTGGACAACTCCCATTACCTTGAAAACCCCACTACCATACACACCACCCTATGGACCACCCTTCTCTAGCCTATATCTTTATCTCAGTAGTCCCTTGACCATATCACCTTATTTGGTATAGTGGGTCAAACAATTCCAAGAATGATGTCCCTTACCATCGTAGTAGAAACACCACCTCTCCCACGGGTGATTTGACCCACACTAAGATCCCTACACCACCAGCATTGAGTCCAAGTATCACATATTGATGTTTCGTTCATGCTTGGATCATTGTGAGTGTCATTGGATGCCCGATGTTGAGGAACTAACTATAGGGTTCCCACTACTAGAAACCACTATTAGTACTATCTCTTCTAGAAATCTCTCCACTACCAAGACTCACTCAAGCACCCCACCAAATGTGGGAATGAAAAGAGATACCACTAGAGTCCTGATATCTCAACGCAATCCCATATCAATGGTCTGAGCACTAAAAAACTAATAACACACCATATATAAGGTGAAACATGAGAGATTAGTAATCCTATTTGAGTACTCATCCATGGTAAAACTTCCCTTCTATATGTGTAAAAACACCTATATTCATTCCAGGTGAAATGTTGTTGGTTCGAACTCCTCCGTAAAAAGATTATCTATTTCTGACCAAGAGAGAGTTGTCTCATCATGTGACTGAGTCCCTATGCTCTACCATCCCCTAGAAAAACCCCGAAGAAGAATCATCATGTGGACCTCCATTTGATCTGAAGGCTCCCTCACAAGGTAAGAAATGTTAGTGACCACCTATAGCCATTCCTCAACCACATAGGGGGTCTATATCACCATGAATCTTGGGAGGTATCTACATTTGAAGCTCATGAAAAACACTCAACCTGTGTGCATGCTCACATAGAACTGCTAGAACTTTCTACTATACAATAGGCAGTTGGATAGCTGGTAAACCACCCAAAGGAGCTATATTTGGTACATGTCCCTGTACTAATTCTTCTTCACTGGACAAATTATCCTTATGATCATGTAGTGGAGTCAAATCTTTCTATCTACACAATGGTATCCTGAAATAAAATGATATATTACATGGTAAAAAGAGTATATCATGGTAGTTTACCAAAGAAGGACATGAAAAAACTCATTCCTATATGATTCATGTACTAAGAATTTTCTCTACAACTAATGTTTATATATAAGGAGTTGAAAAGAATATGATAAGATTCTTGGGGTATTGATATGTTAGCCACCACACCAACATTGGAGTCCCTAGGATAAAATCCAAAATTCAAAATAGTAAACACTATTTACTAAAACCAATATCACCAAATCTGGCCGTACGGTATAACTCAATCCTTTGATACCATTATATCATGACCTGACCCACCGAGGCCCAACCCGAGGCTACCCCATGACGACCACCATTAAGTCATGGGCTAGTGACCAGTTCTGAGTTGGCATATACAAAAAATGAGAGGCATTATCTTAAACTACCAATACAAAAAAAATATCATAGCCCAAAAAATGAAGAAATGTAAAACAAATGACAATAATTTTTGCATACATGTAACATCAAATAATAAGGTATGATCGTAAAGTACAAAATGATAAATAAGGTGCCAAATACACGACCAACCAAAAACCGTGAAGAGTTCAACCTTCTCCAAGGTAGAGGGATAAAGTCAAATGAAATGTCCGAGTAATCACCTCAGTTTGAAAGGATACATCTACACTCCACCCACACCCTATCATCCTAAGACGCCATTAAAATGGTCATTGTCTTCATAAGATATGACAGGTGAAGGAAAATCCAATGCAGGTGTGAGTTAAAAAATACCTAGTAGGACACCCCAAAATCTCTAAAACAAGAAGCATGATGTATATTCATATCGATATAGGATATACCAATTAATTCATAATATAAATACCAATAAATGGTTACGAAATAAACCACACCACTAGGCGATCATAACCAACTGCTAGACACACGAGTCAGCTCGATGCAACACTCATTCCAAGAGAACCCACTCCACAAGACATACTATCATTAGAAACACTTATAGAATAGCTATTGATCATTAGGACTTGCTGATGAAATCGCACTGCTCTAAGAATATGTTAATCCTCATATGTGGGGTCGTACCCAAAATCACCGGAGGACACCACAATCCCAATCTAGACCAGCCCACAACATAGTGGATCGAATTAAAATGATACCATAAACCATATAGATACAGTATTCTAGATGGTTCATCAACATTATTCTTAGGTAGATAACGGTGATTCAAAAAACCCCACTAGGGAACAATGATGATAGAGGATCACACTCTATTCTCAAGGAGGGACACCACAACTCTATCATAGATCCACCAATAGAGGATGTCAGAATAAAATAATTTGGTAGTAATTATATACTATAACCTTGATGAATTTGATCAATGTAAAACAATAATCCTAGAACGGTGCAAAATATATAAAAAAATATCTATTTGCACCCTTCAAGGGGGTACACGGTGTGCACTCGAGGGGTACATTGTGTGTCTAGAAATCACCAAGTCTTTACATGTGGTAAATCCCAACATGGAATCTAAGCCCCAATATAGATGGTTTATAGAAGGATTACATGTAGTGTAGAGGAAAACAACATTCTTCCCATGTACCAACCCATGTATAGGTGGTCATGTACATGTCCGTCTACCTGGCATGCCACTAACCGTATACCCCTACCCATGCCTACGTACAAACTAAGATACACAAAAATCCTCACAGAGGGGTCACATGACATGTTACAGAGTAATAAAACCTCTGATACATAAATCCAATCGGAACCCCAGCACCAAAACCAGGTCTACATGATAATTAATCCCAAAACACAAATTGTGTTCTTCATGATTTTCCCAATCCATCTATATATCTTCCACCCCATAATGTGTTTGTTTAGATCCCCCTCCCATAAAAAACCTATATATTGTTGATCATATGAGACATTCAATCATATATGGATGGAATCTGGATTCAAATCTACATGGAAATGGATTTATTAACCAAAATCTATCACCATACATCAAAAAAGTGAATAATGGGACCCAAAAATCCATCTGTTCATATCCAAATACTCCACTACCTTTGTTGCACCACGACCACAGAATAGATCATGAATTATACACCTGGAATTTAGTTTCAGTCCCAAATAATGGTTTTATAATGATAGAATATTGTTTATTTCATTTAACCATGTGCCAAATGAAATTCATGTGAGAACATACAAAGAATTGGGGAATAGAACCATAAGCCAACCAATGTGAGGAATTAACCTCATCCTTTGTTCATTTGAACCCCATTAATTGTATTAGATTATGACAAATGAATAGGGATAATTCAAAATGAACAAATATAAATTCCATCAATTTAATTCAATTTAGGATGCATGTATCAATTGTTTTTGGGGGAATTTATCCATGTTCATTTGGAATTATGAAACATGATGGGAATCACAAAACAAAACATCCTAATAGGAGTATAGAAAAGTAATTGATGAAGAAGGGTTGTGTTTACATCATTGATGGCATCCACAATTCCGTTGGTGCAACCACCCATTATTTGAACTTGATATGTCATCGTTCGTCAATAACGATATACTCAAAGAGCTTCTAGGTCTCTATGGTTTCGTGGGAAAACCTAATAAAAAATACATATACATATATAAAGAGAGTTAGTAGGTCCCTACATAAATAAAAAAAAGGAAATGAAATATTTAATTTATATATTTTATTTATTTCGTAATTGTGATTAATTTCAAACAAATGGCATGTGTCAAAAATTTTAAAATCATGACTAGGGTAAAAAATGTGTATTGAACTAAATGGTTCCCTCAAATTTCTAATAAGGTCCACGTTTATGATTTTATTCAAATTTTTTAGGATAAATTCTTGCACGTTGTTTTTAATAGATTTATTATATATCAAAAAAAATTCGGGAAAATAGGAACATGGAACGACACACCATCTCAGTGCCTAGACTTGAAAATAATTCATATAATATATAAAATTAATATATAAAAAATAAAAGTAGTTACCTTTTTATTAACTAAAATCATTCAACTTCGAGCTTTCATATATGCTTAGAAAAGGAAACATTGCTTTTGATGCCCTGAGCAGGAGGTTGAAAATACATGCAATTCAGGAGGCTATGAGAGAGTGGAAGCTTATGGAATTTGTTTAAGAAATGTACATGGAGGTGCTGGATGGTCAAGGGAATACATTTCATTCATACTTATTTGTGACCCAAACTCTTCTAGATAGAGTGATTATAAGGAATCTATCATATTTCGAGATCCTTGTCCTATGAGAGAATGTGGTAGGTGAGGACATGGACGTGGATAAAATTAATCATATTTAGGGTAGTGTATGGGTTTTAGTATTTATATGTATATAGATGATAAAATAGTTTCATGAATATGTTTGGATAATACACTCTGATGTTACCACGATCTATCGTGATTTACATTAATTGTATTAGTGGGTGGGTAAGAACCTTGATGTATCAAGTTTGGTCACAAGGTGATGCATCTGTTAGTAGGTGAAGGATGAACACTAGAGACTAGCTGGACATTTATATTATTAACCCATTCCCATGTGGAAATAATATGACATCACAATGAATTTATTAACCTGTATATTGAGGTTTTCTCAAAGTAGTTCTATTATTTAGGCTGTTTTAGACATGCTCATGAAGGTTTTTCATTTCTTACTAATCAGGGATACTTTTTCAATGGATGATTTTGGGAAGATGTTTGTCTATGAGATAGTAAGACTTCCCAGGGTCCCCCAAATGGTGGTATTTGATAGGGATTCCAAATTTCCATGTTTTTTTTGGAAGAATTTACAGAGTAAAATGGGTACACATTTGCTTTTGAGAATGACATACCACCCTCATATTGATGGCTAGTTAGAGAACACTATACAGGTTCTTGATGTCAAACTACCAGAATAGATCCTTGGTTTTATAGGCTCGTAGGAGAGGAATATATACCAAGTTGAGTATTCCTGTAAAAATATATATCTTCAGACTATGAATATAGTATTTATTATGATTTTAATTGTACTCCAGGAAGACCCCCCTGTGATTTTTTGAGGTAGGAGAGGTAACATTTCTTGGACCTCATCTCATTTAGGAGACATAGAGGAATGCCCAATTGATCAAAAAGTAGAGGCCTACTGCTCAGTCTCGACAAAAATATTATACTAATCACTATTGATGAAGTTTAGAGTTCAATTATGGGGATAGAGTCTTTTGGTATATCTCAATGAGGATGGTACAATGTTGGATCAGGAGATATGGTAAACATTCACCATGATATATCTGGATATTAAAGATTTTGGTGAGAGTCAGGATAGTATCTTATTGACTAATGTTACCTCAGAGGTACTGAGAGATGCACAACACCTTCCATGTATCTAAGTTATGCCATTATCACTCAGAACAATCTCACACACTACATCTGGATGAGGTGGAGTTATGGGGGTTGTGTGAATTGAGTGGAATCATATTCCTATCATTGAATGGAACAAAATGTTTCTCTTAGGAAATTGAGTTACTCTAGTATGGATGATATCATATCATAGACTTTATAGGATGAGACTTAGGAGAGGGTGGCTGACAGACATGTTGATTTTCCAAAGTTATTCTCATGAGATAATTTACCACCCATGAGAGGGAAATTTATGGAATTTTTTATTTAATGTAGTAATATTGAATGATAATATGTTTTTTATGAGGTATATATCTTTTTGTTCTAGTTAAACTCTTGTTATTTTTTATTTGTTGGTCTGACACTAATGTCGTGGCATCAACCAATTGGTTAGTTTTTTGAAAGGAAGAGGTAGAAGGGATTCATGATTGATGTTGGTTAGTTACAAACAATATAATTGGAATACATGATGTGTATTCAATGCATGATGTGTAATGTACAATGTAGGAAAGTTAACATTATTTCAAGGGGTATTCACATGGAGGAAGACCTTGATATTTACATGATATGTAAAAAAATTACACATTTTGTTAAATCATGAGAACCATTTGGAAATAGGATGAATGAGCATTATTTTTGTATATAATAACTAACATTCTCCCTCATCTCTCACATATGAGCAAACAAGGAATCCAAGGACTTGGAATTGTTGTTGTTTCACGATCCAAACTCATTTTATTCCACCATTTTTCTTGTTGGATCCACACTAGTGAGTTATCTATTCCACTTTTTCATTATTTGGTTGTCATAGTATTAGATATAGAATTTTTTGTGATATAATATTCCCTTTTTCAAGGATTTAGTATTTTCTTAGTTGTTCATACTGTTTAAACTGAATCCCTGGTTGATATTTGAAATTTATTCTACCACATGTATATGGTATGTGGTCTATACCTTTCCCTCATGGTTTAGTATTTTATATATATAGTTGTAGTTGTTCCACACAACATAAATTTTATGGTTCCCCTAAAATGAATTTAATCCCATGATTAAATTAATTATAACCTATTAAGTTTTCCATCGAGTAAATTTTAGTTTATTGGATTATTTTTACCCAACCTAGGCCACCCATGGGGTTAACTATTGTTTATTCCATTTTTTACCATCCCATTGGGTCCGTGTGAGATCTCCAGGATAGAGGGATCCATTTTAATGCTAAATGGAATTGAATTGAATGTTTAAGATATGGATATGCCACCATTCCATGTGATGAAATGTTGTTTACTTTTTATTTAATGGTTTATATAAAATTATGAATGTGATCTGGAATTACTCATGGAATGTAAATGTTTATGAAATGATGAAATGAAATGGTAGGGGAATCCATGGATAGAATAAATTGGATCTGATTTCTATTATATCCATTTAATGTTTCTCCATTGGATCATGAGTACAGTATTGGATGCCTTATAATATTTTTCTCCTTAGATCATTATTCTAAAGGATTCCTAAAGATTTGGTACCCCATGAATCCATATTTCTTAGGATTGAAAATGGAATGGTCTATTGAAGTACTACTTAGATCCCACCCATGACATTACCAATATAATATCGGGACTCTATGTGGATTCCTTTTTCATCAGTATTGGATCTGGCCCTTTGTGGTATGAAACATGTGATTACATGGAGAGGTCATTGTGGAGGAGTCTTTTTATAAAAAACAACCATGATGGTATTATATTTTTTTCAATATTTCATAGCTGTGATGGATATTTTACACTAGGTTATATGGAGTGGTCGTGGTGGATGTTTTTTTGGGATTATTGATAGCTATGGTATGGGTATTAGGTATTAGTTGCAAGAATGAATGATATCATTATCTTGTTTATGTTTTACCACTTCCCTTAATTATGAGAGCATAATTATTTCTTGTAATGATAATTGTTGGGATTGAAAATATTACTTTATATTTATCACATATTTCCAAATCAAGAATCATATTAATGGATCTTTCCCTAGTACCTAATTTCATTCATATGATGCTTTATTTGTTCTATGATAAAGAGTAGGGGAGCATAAGACTGGGCTGAGGCTCATGATTTTATCAAGGATAGATCTACTTTGTATTTTTGGTATTTTGATACATATATTTTATTGGATGTTTGTATACATGTTTTACGTCTTTATAGATACATGACATGAAACATCATAATATATGAGATTACTTTTGGAATAGTTTATCTATTCCTGTCTTGGATGTTCATAATATGTCTATGAGATTTAATAATTTTCTACTGACTATTGTTATTATTATAATGTTTTACACTCTATGAGGAAGGAATATTATACTCAGAGACACACCATAGGCCCTTTCTACTCGTTAGAAAAATCTAGCGAATGGGGAGGTTCTATTGAGTTCATGTGATCTAGAAACTCTAGGAATAATTTAGTATCTCCCATGTCATGCTATTACATTAATGACATTTGTTGGATCATGTAGTTATATCCTTAGATGTGACACAAGGAAGATGTTATGAAACTACTCCAACTATAGTGGTAAGGGCATGTGGTAAAAACATTTCTAACCCTCCATGAGAACATAAACTACATGATGAACATTAGAAATTTTTATACAACATGGACTAACCTTTTCAATCCACATTGTGGGGATAATATTAGGAAGACAGAGTCTCCCTGCACAAAATTTTAGGGATAACGAAGTGGATTTTTATAAGATTTTATTTAGGTCTTGGTTTTCATCATCTACTCATAGATGACCTTGAACATCACCATTATCACATGCCCAATAAATAGCTTATCAATATATGTCTCACCCATATCCTTATTGTATAATGGAAACTAGCATGTTCATCCATATAGGTACATGAAATATTATATTCTAATATTAGATTTATTGTTGTTATTATATAAAAAATCTATATTTTCAACTAATCATCCCATCTATTTATGAATCTCAAAAAAATCTCTCAACATATCCACCAACATTTTGATGGTGCACTCAGTCATCCCATCCATATGAGGGTAGAAAATTGTACTCATCCTCAACTTGGTCATGAATTCCTTCTACATGCCTCTCCACAACTGTTATATTGACCACACATCACAGTCAGATATGATCATAAAGGGTACTCCATGGATTTAAATGATCATCAACACGTAAAATTATCTCAGTCAATTCAATAAAATAAACTCCACAATTGAATGGAAGTTTGATAACTTCATGATTACATAAAAATTACTATACATAGCAACTTGAATTATCACAATTTATAGAATTATTATAATGGTATCTATAAATATTTTGTCACTCTCCCACTCTGAGATCTCCAGAGGTTGGGTCAAACTAATTGAAACATAGTGCTCAATATTTTTATTATAACGTATGAGACACCAAAAGATTACCTCATCCACACTCCACCTCATATTATCACTCTAAACCTATAACTAATAGTCCATGTACATATTTTTATATTTAGTATGTAGTTCCAAATGAAAAGCGTGAAACCATCTCAGCACCACCAACCACATCTCACCTAGAACCCTCATCTGGCCTTAGAGAATGATGTTGTGTCCATTTTCATCAGAAAACAAATCTGGAGAATATCATAAATATATGTAATCATGATTAAAATCATAGTATATTTCTCCAAACTAAACTTCCCCCACCCACTGAGAAGTGGAGGAGTCATCACTATTTCCTAAAGATATGATACACCCCTCCAATCTACGAAGGTTAGCTACAAATATGCCGATTTCTCGGACACCGCCTATATGAAATGAGAGAGGGACATCCTAGTATGGGAATATTCCACAAAAATTACATTCCCATGAGTATAAGATTAAACAGTGTCCTAGGATATAATGTATCCATATCCTCATAGTGAATACTACCATTCCCAACTACAATTCATGATTTTTATTGTTCTTCATGTGGGGAATCAACTACATCAACTCTTATTCGATCACTACCTCCCAATGCATCAACTTGTAGCTGAGCCCAATTACTAAGGCATCAAAATATGCTACATATTCATTTACCTCATATAGTAGTCTCAACATAGGTGCACCATTCTACCTAAGCTTCAAGTACCCATAGCCTCTTTTACATTGTTTATTCTAGTAACGTGGATTCCATTTTTCATAACGGATGAAAAAGGGGGTCAAATTTTAGACCAATCCTATACATTCATCTTATAGTACCCGATCATTCCATAAAAACTTCTTATATCCACGATTCAATTGGGTGGATCCAAATAAAGGATTTCATCAATAATTTCTATGTTGAGAGAAAATAAATTCGTTGAATTGAAATTCTCTAAAAATCATACCTTGTTGATCTAAAACAGAAACCTCAAAAACTAACCATAATTTTTCTGCTCTTGGATTATGTCTAGGTCCAACCTCATATTCTCTTCATGCTCCCCCTATGATATAGTGTAAGTGATTATGTCATCCATGATGACACCCAAAAATCAATACAGGTATGGATGAAAGTTCTACTTAATCAAAACTATAACCCAATTTTGGAATTAATCACACCAAAATGTATCATTAGGAACTCATTGTGTCTGTAGTGACATCCAAATATCATCCATATAATATCAGCCTCATGAAACGTCAATTGGTGGTCACCAAACCTAAAATCAATCATCAAGAGCCAATAGGTACCACAAAACTTGTTAAAGTGGTCATAAATCCTTAGTAAGGGTTACATTATATTCATCATTACATATTTTATGAGATGACAATCAACATAGATATGTAAGCCCCCATTATCATTTTTCATCAACAAAAGTAGACATGCCTAGAGGGACACATTAGATCAAATAAGAACCTTCCCCCAAATTCCCTCAAACATCACCCTTATCACTTACATCTCAATATCGGTCATCCAATATTCTTAATAATATATCAATATTATTTTGGGTTACATGTCGATCTAGAATTCCATCTTTGACCTCAGAGGTAGTTCTGGAACATCCTCAGGGAAGAATTCCATAACATCCTCCAATAAAGAAGAAATCTACATTACAAAAATCCCAAATGTGAGATATTTTAAGCTCAATATATATTGTGTCATGGGATGAGGCCTCCTTAATGAATGACCCACCACATCATCCATGATATATCTATCATCCAAAAATTTATAATCACAACACATCTTTCTGAAGTCATCTGATCCACATGTTATTATAGTCGATCTGGTCTTGTTCCACATATAACTATTCCATACCAAATATTATTTAACAGTACTTCATAATGCAGACCGAGACATTTTACAATAATCTATCTTCACAAAGAGATATCTCATTCTATCATAAAATAAATCATATTGATGAAACACACCCTGTTAGAACCTCTTCGAAAATATACTTTTCCAAGGTCTCAATGGTAGAATTATCTCAATCAGAGTGGATAAATAAATAAGCACCAAATATCACTTATATATAAAATTATAGGATAATTTGTTGTATAATTATTGATCATACCTCATATAATATCTTCAGATGTCAAGTCATAAGCCTCCATGGCTTGTATCTACCCATAGAACCATCTTCTAGCTCCTTCAACTTGGCATGGGCCCACTGGTGGTGGTTGAAAGAGTGGATAATAGTGCCACACTACACAAGTGGATCTTCCTCCGAGAGATCCTACATATCCTCTTTTTACCTCCACCTCCCATGGAGACACCCTTTCCTTCCTTTAGAGAACCTTGATCACAATGTTACCTATGTTGTAGTGGTCCATTGATAGCTTGCCTTCCCTACATGGCACATCAGGACATGTAATCGCTTTCCATGTGGACATGGACAGAAAATTAAAAGATGTTACCCAATGATTGATGAATTTTTCCTATTTTTGAATCCTGCGATGAATTTCCACATGATTGACACTAACCAGCAAAAGATCTCCTATGTCGTGATCCTGATGACTTGAGGCTTCGAGCTACTACATATGACTCAGCCCATTGACTCCCACTTCCAAAACCATTTTCAAAATGTCCCTCATATAGTATTTTATTTTTCACAAGTTCTATCTCTAACCCCTATCATGGGTAGGAATTCAATGGGGAACTACACTAAAACAGATGTCTCAATGGGGACTATGCTTGAACATTATCTCCTAGATTTAACCATCCCAAACATTGTTATGGTCCTTATAGTGAATGGAAATGGGACGAACGGCGGAGGTCTCCCGATGAATCCCCTCTGTAGGTGACGATGGCGGCCTTTGTGCCGATCCCTCCCCCTTCGATGGGGGAGGGAGAATCATCGTATCTTAGAAGGGCGAGGGCCTTCCAACCATTCTCTAACCCGGAGTTTCTCCCTTCCTTCCCGAATGAGGCTTTAAACCCTAAGGTCCCGGATCTGGTGGACGGGGTCCCGAATCATTCTTTATCCTCGACGGAGTTTTCTGAGTCGACCAACCTATTGAATCTCACTCTTGTTGCCCGCTTCAAGGACAAGAGGCCCTCGGTTGATGATTTTGATCGTTTTGGTTTCGGTTCGTGGGATCTCCAAGAACGAGCGGTGGTGGGTTTACTCGACAATAGGCAGATAATGGTTCGCTTCGAGACGGAGGCTGATTTGATAAAAGCATGGTCATGCGCGCCTCGTTTTTACAAGGGGTCCCTTTTTCTACTACTGCGGTGGTCTTTCGACCTGCACATGAAAAGGGACTCACCTTCAATCACAGTTTGGGTAAGTTTTTCAAAGCTTCCCCTACCATTCCAGAACCCTGCAATTATCCGAATTCTTGGAAATATGGTAGGTAGATTCCTTTGCACGGATATTCGAACTGAAGCGCTCTGTCATCCAGTGAATCCTCACGTTTGTGTTTAGATAGAAACATCTAGATCTCCCTTTGAGTATGTTTTTGTGATGATCGGTGAAGAGTACCACTGTAAATAGCGGGTGATTTATGAAGATTGGATTGATTTCTGTGGGTCTTGCAGGAGGTTAGGGCACTCGACCGAGGTCTTTCGTAGGGGACTTCCTCCTCGGTTGACCAAGGGAGATGGTAAAGGGAAATATATCCCGCCGGCCTTGAAGGGGAATAACTATTTGCAGGTTGGGGAGGGTTCTCACTCGAGACCGATGGAGCCGGCTACCAGAGGAGAATGCTCTGGGGTGGCTTCGATGACACTGGATGGGGAATCAGTCAGGACTGGTAAGGCAATCATGGAGGGTGATTCGGGTACTGGTTCTTTGGATGGGAAGGGGCCAGGTAGTCATCCGAATTTGGATTGTTCGAAAAATTCCAGGGGATTGGATCCTGTGGCTCCCCCCTTTATAACTTTGAGTAATAGATTCTCTATCATTGCCGAGGATGGTTGATCTGAATGCCTAGAAGAGACTGATTTTGCAGATAAGGAGAATGGTGACAGGGCCTTAGAGGATCAGTTGGCTGGAGGTTTAGAGACTGAAGTTGGCTTGGTCAGAATGGAGGCTATGGAGGTTATTAAAGAGGGTGACATGGGACTAGGGTTGGAGGGATCATCCTTGGCTGTTTGCACGGAAACCAGAAACTCCAATGTGGTGGGAGCTGATGAGGGCCAGGTTGAGCAGGGCCTGAAAGCAGTCCCTGCGGCAACAATGGATGAAGGTGTTTCAGTGGGGGTTCTTCTTCTGGTGATGGAGAACCCTACTACGGGTCAGGATGATAAAGGAAGGGATTTCCCTTTGGGAGGGACAGAGAAGGTGAGCGGAACAGGTGACCGCTTGTTCAGTGAGGTGGTACAGAGTGAGCAAACCTCTTTTCCAGTCGGAGGGCCTGGTTCACCCACAGTAAGACGTCGGTCAAGGAAGGATTACTCCTGTCTCTCGTGGCCTATGCAGACTCGCTCAGCATCTAGGAATAAAGGCAAGGACGCTGTGTCTTTTGCGAACAACATTGTAACTGAGAGGATTTCCCCAGACCCTGTTCTGGAACTTCTCAGGAATCAGGTGCAAAGTCCTCAGTATTGGAGGACACCAGGTTGGGAAACAGCCTCGGCCACTGGAGAAGATGAGTCTGGTAGGGGATGCGGAGAGGATTACGCATTTGATGATTTTTACTGATGTTTTTAGTGTGTTGATTGTTGTTTCTGGGTTTATGATGTGGTTTTATGCTTGGGCACCAGAACCCATTAAACCGGCTATTGAAAATACAAAAAGGATTTCCAGCTAACCATCCTAAACCTTGTTGAGGGACTATCATATAATGTTAGTAATCCTCATATAATACTTAGAAAATATAATAATACCATTATGTAGCACAAAAACCTCTTGAATATAAACTGAGAAAAAGAAATATGGGTAATACCTCTCATGAAACAATTACTTGTAGTTTTTCCATGAGAGTTTCATTATATCATGTTTCTGCATAACTAAACAGTTATAGTTCCCATCTACCAAATGGAAAATACAATCTTCTAGAATTACCATAAAATCAGTTAGGTTTAATGTGATCTTTAATATTCAGATCACCAACATAATCCAATCTGAAACTTCTTAGAGATAAGGCTCAATGTGGAACATTAGTGGTCTCTAGGAGTGGAACATAGTGAGTGCACTATGTCTGCATACATCCTCATCTAAGATTTCTGGTAAAATTTTCTTATCAATAGGTTAGGGGTTTTGGTACCCTACCACATGGAGGGAAAACCTCATTAGATTATTCCAAACCTAAGGCATCATCACTCATCAGATCATCGTCATGATCCTAAATTTGTAAACTAGATGACTTTATAATGGAAGAATCCAGAAAGTGATCAATATAAATAACTATTATTTGAGTATATATGTATATATGTATATATATATATATTATGAATTGAAGTAAAATTAATATATCTCATATGATGCATGTATCGTTGTCCCATATATCCAATGACTCTATATGACGATTCTATAAGAAGGTAGTAAGATTCCTTGTGAATAGATACATTGGATTTCACCCCAAGTATGGGTTCCCTAGCATGAAATACACACTCAAACCACCTTGAAACTATTACATCAATTCCAAATGAAATAATCACCACATGTATCACTCCATCTCTAGACTATTAATGATGAACCTATGATCCCACTTTATAATGTCCCAACCCACTAGGACCCACATAGTTGGTGGAATACTAGGCTACCACAACCCCATGCTTTCAGCTAATAGTCAAGGGGATTGAAAAAAACAAAATAAAGACATAATAAAAATGGGAGGTATTTTTATAGTGTACCTATACACACAAAAAAATAGTCTCAATGAAACATTCAATAGGAACTATAATAAGGCACTGCAATATTTAGTGTTAAATTATGCTTGAAATAACCTCTATAGAAACTAGAAGAGTATGAAAAACTAAAACCAAAGTTATAATGGAGAAAAATAAATTCCCAAAAAGAAATGAATCCCCAAATAGAAAAATATTGGAATAATAGAATACATAGGGATCCCATATCGTTATCTCAAAATCCAATCACTGTACGCTATCTATAGACCTTAGTAAATCTTTAATCTACATAATATATAACTAATTTATCCATCATCTACAGAAGACATCAAAAATTCATTACGAGACCCTGTATGGTTGAGTATATACATACCCTGATGTATTCCTCAAAAACCAAATGCTGATAAATAGAAAATATTATTAAATTAGTTATCTTTACCAAATGAATGAGATAAATGTAATAGAATAATATATATATACTCATAAAGAAACCAATATGAGGGGGAAATGGGATGTACATATCACATCCAATCATAGGATGATTGGTCTTCCTATTAATACAAAGGTCCGTCATTGATTCCCAACATCTATTGTGTTTATATGAAGAAGCCATGAGGAGGACCTGAACCTTATTAATTAACCCTAGCATGTGGGGTAAAATTTCCAATAGAGGACCCATAACTTTGTCCGATAATGATATTACAATCAGTATAGAAGAAGAGGACCATTTTCCTTATGTGTATGTGCGATTCCACTTAGTTGGTAAAGGAACCACACCCTAGTACCATATTAGGGTTCCACTCAATGGATTTTGATAGTGAATTCATTCATAGGAGCATTATTGGTTTTTAATAAGTATATATCAATAGAAGACCGTTTCTGTAGGGTTTCATAGGATTCAACTCAGTTGGTTGAGTACATATGCCCCAGAGTGTCATGGGGACTCCACTAAGTCGGTATAATATTTAAACTATTGTACTATAGGGGTAGGGGGGGGAGGTCCACTCAAACAGTGTAAGGAATATTGGTGAACTACACCTGGTTTTGGCTTGGGTATCGGTAACCCCATCTACATCAATTAGTTATCCTTATAGATCAATTTCAACATAAAACTCCTCCTAAAGAAGATTCATGCTTGGAACAATCCACATCCAACCCCAAAATAAACTTAAAATTCAACCATCATGTTCTATGTAAAAAACTCTTTAGCACAGGCTACTCATGGGCCAAAATCAATGCATGTATGGATGTGATAACGAAGGTGTAATTTTACCATATGGGTGAACAACAAGTATGTGGTCCACACACCATGTGGTATCACTTTTCTTCTTTGTTTTTTCTCCTCTACACACATTATGGAATCCATTTCCATATTAACACTACAAAAAATAGCAGAATAGGGGGTTTATTTAGAGGTGGTTATTCACAACCCCCTTTAAATTTATTTTCTATATAATTAGAGAGGTTTATGAATAAACCCTTATAATATTAAAATTTATAGGGTTTTATAAAACCCCTCTAAATTCATTTTCTATATATATTAGTGGGTGGTTATATAGAACCCTCAAAATCATTAGAATCACTGTGGTTTTTAAACCACATATAATTATTTAATATTATTTTTTTAATATCATGTTGGATTTTAGAGGGGGTTCAAACTTCTTATAATGTCTTAAATTTTAGGGGGTTGAAAAACATTTATAATATCATTAAATAAAGGGGGTATTTAACCACCGTTATTTTAAAAAGGTCATATTTAGGGGTGGTTTGAAACTGCCACTAAATTTTTTAGTATAAATGAGAAGTTGAAATAAGGCCCATAAATATTCATTAAAAATACATTAGAGGTTCGTATAGCCACTTATAAATAATAAATAAATTTTAATGTGTTTAAAGCACTTATAATGTTTGGGTTTCAAGTCAATTTTGAGATGATTTAGGTGGGGTTTAAAACCCTATTAATACAACTCTAGAAATTCACTCCTCTATTTACCAACCGTTCAGGAAAACCACCTCTAACAATGTTAGGCAGCCACTTCATCAGTGCTTCACCATAATTATCACTAAATTATTTTGAGGGGGGTTTTAACCTCTTCTAAACACAAAAAATACCACCTATAATGACAAAAAAAAAATAGTGACATAGAATGTAGTGGGAACATGATGTGTCTTAAACAAATGAGGCATTACCATGATCTTCTAGCCATTATCATGTTCATCAGGTAGTTCATGTGTTCCTAGACATGAATAGGTACTAGCCCATGACCATGTAATCCTGGAGAACATATTGTGTCCTCCAAAATGGGGTCATGCCCATGTGTAGCTGGAACAGGGCTTAGCCACTTTACGAGGGTCCCATAGTTTGGGGGCCCTAGTCACACTGCATGTGATCCTTATCTTCCCTAAAACCCTATCATCCAAGAATGGATGGGGATACACAACATGTTTTCTTATAATAAAAATCTTTTTCTCTTGTTTTCAATATAAAACCATCTTCTACACATAATTCTCCAGATCCATCTTGTCTTCCTTGATTTAGGCCATTTGATCACCTGTAATTTGTGGGATTCAACTCTATACATCGATTCCCATACTTTGATACTCAAAAATTGGAATCTCATGATAACTTAAAATCAAGAAATACAATGGGTCACCCCTCCAGTCACCTTCCCAATGAACCCTTTGTCCCTTTGGATCCTGGAATAGTATAGTATCTCCCGCATCCCATGTTGTTTCATGAACTTTTATCAAACAATTTGTCATTGTGTTTTTCATTCCACAATAATTAATCTTCAGGTTTGGTCATGGTTGAACCCTCCAAAGAAATGTTTAACAATGAACACATAGTACAACAGTGATGAATATGAATAAAATAGTGTAAATGAGCATGAAAAATTTAAATCCGTCATTGTATATGTGTTCATGGAAAATTATTACCTAAAAAGGATGTACAAGGGGGATAACATGACATATAAAAAATAAATTGATTAAATAATTATTTTATATGGATGAGATCATGTGAAGGGTGTATGAAAAAAATAGTGTGAAAGTAGTTTATGAATCCCTGTTAAAACTTTTAATCGTGGGTGGAAACTGCAATTGTATATCCTTAACCAAATTATTGATTGATCACTAGTTAATTACAAATCCGCAAAAGAAGGATAAGACCCACTATGTTCACTTCCACTTGATCCACCTTTATATGATCATTATTTATCCTTTTATGTCGATACACCAATTCGATACTCCTCCTCTCAGATCATGAAATGTGTATACAAATATACTTCATTAAATATTAATAATGAAATTTAAATAGATTTATGGTTGGGTTAGAATAATTAAATTAATAAAAAAAATTAATTAAATTAATTCAATTAACAAATCACCCAAAATCATCCTCAGTCGAACATTCAATTATGAAAAAAATTAAATCATGCATTGGTTGAACACATGATACATAATCAAACAATGTAACATATTTCAATTCTGAGATTATATTTGGGATATATTTCATTATTTATGAAAATATTGGATGTGAATGATTTTAATATATTTTATAGTTTTATAATATCAATTCCAGGAACACTAGAGAATGAAATATTGCACCCTCTAAGTTCCATTATCTAAAAAACATTTTTAATATATTTTAATGTATTTCATGAAATGAAAAATATCACTAAATTTATGCGGTTGGATAATTGTTTAGAGAATTAATCCTGACATGGTTTTAGTCTAAACTATAGAGTTTTTTCCATACTATGGCATTGTGGTTAAAAATAGGCTTTGAAATAAAGTTTTTTGTTATGGTGAGTGGGCCTTGGACAATTCTAGTGGTATGTTGGATAATTATCTCACTAACCTTAATTTTTATAAACAATTGGTTATAAAGACATGAGTTTTTACTCAGTAGTGTCTTTTGTAAAAAAAACATGTCAGTTTTGGGTATCAGGGTGAGAATATTTCAATAAAATTTGTCATGGATTGGATAATCATATAAGATTTAAAAATATAAAAAAATGGAATCATAAAAAAGAACAAAAATCATATTTTATTGGATGAATTCAGAATAAAAAATTATTCATAGATTACTCTTATTGTTGATACTCCCTATGGTGGGGTGTTTTTGACAACTCTTATAGTTACATGAAAACATTTTGGTCATAAATTTAAATTTTAGTGGTTACGTATTAGTGATCTCAATTGAATTCATGTTTATTATTTTTTTACAAGAATGCGACGGATTAAAATTTTCTATAGTTATAAGAAGAGAGGAAGAGGGTCTAGGTGGACCTAACAAGAAGACTGAAAATCCCAAATCAACATTGCTTCCAATATATTGTATTAGAAACCTGAATAATACTCTTGGAATTAATAACCACAATATTTATCATCTTCAATCCAATGGAATTGCCTCAAATGGATTCTGAGGCACAAAGAATGTAGTATGGTTTGGGTTCTATTTTTTTATGAGAGGCAATGGGGTTATTACTACACCCCTTATTTTGTCATCATTAAAGGGTTTATTCACCCTAAAATCTAAACAAGATTAAATGTCCCTTTCTCCCTCCGGATTTCCTCTTTTTCCAATTCAGTTCTATAGTGGATATAATCATTTCTCTATACGAACACAAGGTAATTCTTCCCTAATGTTTTTTTTTTGTTTTTTCACTTTCCATTTTTTGATTTCACCTTTTTTGAGTTAGAGTTTTATGTCAGGTTTTACTAATGGATGTAAAAATGCAATAAATATGATTCTTATTCTTGGTATTTTTTATAGAGAATGTTAAATGGGAATAAAATTAGCCAATTTTTTGATATAGATAAATTAACCTGTGTGTTTTCCTTGTGTTTTTACAAAATTGGTTTCAATGTAATTTTTTTGTATTAATTCTTTGATATTTTACTTGATTTTATGTCAATGAAAAGTATTGGGAAATAATTATGACATTGGATATGGTTTTTTTAATTTATTTTTCCTTGATCATTTCATTTTTAATTATAACACATTATTCTAAATTTAATAAATTTTCATAAATTTTGATAATTAATTATTTATAGATTCTAGTTTCATATAGGGTATTGTAGATTCAACATGTTCAAAAAAACATTGTTGAGTATTGTGTTGAAAAGGGATAAATATAATTAATTATAATATGGATGGAAGTGACCAGTTTAATAGTTAACAATATGATTGTGTATTTTCTTGCATTCACATGCCTAGGTGTTTGGGATTGGTATAACATGGGATATTCTAATGGGTTTGAATTAGGTAAAGGGGTAGGTGAAATCCTTTTGGGGAAGAGAAGGAATTCCATTCATGGGGTGTGGGTTTTAAATAAGAATAGTGGGTTTTCTACCAAGGGATTAAATGTTTAGTTTACCTTCAAAGATTTCAATGTGGTCTTGGATTGTGATATATTTATTATTGGACATAACATGGGCCCTGATGAGTGGGGTTGATGAGTCTTGGATTGTGATTTTCCTGATTAGCGGTTCTATTTTGTGTAAATACATTATAAATTCATAATAAAGGAGTTGGATACTTTTTATAAACCTTAAAACATGTCTATAGGTGTAGAGGGTGAGTGATGATATCTCCCTATATTTGAATCCACTTATTAGTGATACAAATAAGTATTATTAAGGAATGATACTCAGTGGGTTATGTTTTATATCTTTATTTTATAATTCCATGATGGGATTTCATGTGGATAACACTTATCAATAGATTGTTCGTGGAAACTCATTAGATATATTTCAGGTTTAGTGAATTGAAAAGTGTTGTAAAGGGGAATGATTGCCTTGATGCACCAAAGGTTGTTGTTCTATGTTCTAAAGACATATATTAAATATGATGTGTGTTCCTTAAAACATAGTGGAATTAAAATTTCCTCATTATTTTGTAATGTTTTGGTATAGGTAAATTATACATTTAAGATAGGAAATGATTAATTATAATAGAAAAAATGTGATTAATGTGGATATTTTTTTTATTTGTGTGTTTTTGTTATGTCTAGTTATAGTGATACTGGTTAGTGAGGGTTATATGTGAAATATTAATGTGTGATTTTATAATTCGGTTCTTGGTAAGGATTCATGTATATAAAATGGATAATGTGCGGGATATTTGTTCCATATAAATATTATTTATATATATATATTATGTTGTGTAGATAATAATATCGAGTCTATCACATTCAGACCTTGAGACCAATGTTTAGAGCTACACTACCTTGATTTGTATAATTCTAGAGTTCTGGAAGGATCACCAACACAATGTGATGATTTCATATTTTTATACTATGTGGGGTGGGGGTTCCTCACATTTCCTATTGTATTATAATATATGTACAATGGCTATGTGGTTATAGTTTGGTTGGGGGTGGCATGTGCCCCTATGGAATAGGCTGTAGAGTGACACTTCCCAGGAAACTCTAATTTGGAATATTATAAGAATGATTGATAAATTAAAGGATACATAATTTCCATATATTTATAGGTCACTTTATGTTTCATATTTTCATTAATGGGTTTCTTATTTGATGTGACTTTGATAGATTCATTATTGGTTTCTTTTATATTAGGTGGGGCCAGGTATCATACATACTTAGTTATCACATTATGTCCTAATGTGGTTAATAACATATGTGTTATTGATACATTAATTATATTCTTTAACATTCATAAATAGAAATTATTGCATATATTAGGGACACAATTGGTAGTTACCGACTAATATGTGTTGTCACACCCAACACAAGAACCTTGATTAATGCCTGGACCTAATAATTATCATTCTTCTAATATATTTTACTATAGATCTATATTTAGTATCTATAATGATATTGGGAGATAGTTCTAAAATGGGGTTCAATGTTTTTTAGTTAGATATCAATCTATATTTTTTTTCCTTATTCAATATTTGATCGGCCAAGTGGTATTCCTTATATGAACACATATATGATATATATTTGTAAAATTATGATACATCATATTATTAGTAAAAAAATTTAATGTTTACAAATTATCTATAATTAATTTCATACATTATATTATTAAATTATGTTTATGTTATTTATATGTTATTCTCTTGTGTGATGCCTATAATATAATTTCTTCACATTGAATAAAGACCCTTTCAGGTAGTCCACTTCCTCTTAGATTTCAGGAGAAATATATGAGATCACACAATTCTATAATTCAATAAAATAACAAGATACTTGATTTGGGGAATTAAATTGATCACATATCCCATGTTAGAAATGGTGATGTTTTTCCCACATAGAGGTCATGTGTTTGGACCTTGATCTATGTACCATAGAGTCGGTGGTTACACTATTACATTGGTTCCATATATAATCAATCATATCACAATGGTCTAAATACCTTAGTAGTATTCAAAAACTATATACATAAATCAATTTAACAATACGTTCGTAAATAGACAATACAATATAATATTTTATATGAGAACAGTAGTACTTCGATTAGGATATCCTAGCATATAAATCATGGATGATGTCATGGGATTCTTAGGAAATGAAACATAAAAAGTGATAAACTTATTTGTTCATCTACGGTATGTGTGAAATGATATATATCAAAAATAAACTAGGAATATTCAATATATAAAGACAGATAACTGAAAACACATGATTCTTAATCGATACATGATCATGTAATATTTTAAGAAAGAAATAAATTATGATCAAAAAATGCATTATAAATAATCAAATAAGATTAAATAATGATTATAGATATCGAAAGTAATAAAATAATCACATGGAAAACAATAAATAATATCATAATTTGGGAACTAATAATGAGGGACACCATAAGAATACTGTCAAGGCCCCATTCCAACACATTTACATAAATCGGTATGGCATTGGCCAAATGGACAAACTTGTTTGTCTAGTGAGTCTTACTAATTCAATAAGGGAATATAGTGGGCCCTCCCATCAATTAATAAGAAAAATTTATTCCACATATTAAAGTATATAAACATATTAATAGAATTATTCATATCAAAAAACATTTATAAGAAATGTTACTAATTTCCCCTATTAATAAACATAACCATAAACCATCCCGAGTAATATTGAGAATTGTGTGAACATAGTATATCACCAATAAAATATATCATAAACCATCTAGATAAATAATAATAATTGAAAAATTATAGCATATCCAAATGGATAATATGTTAAATATGGTTCTTATAATTAATTAATTGAAATACAAAAAAAATTCATTTAAATTTTTTTTAAGAAAATACTCTTTTCATATTGAAAAAATTTAAAACAATAAAATTTATAGAATATTTGGAAATTATTTTTCATTAAATAGTGTCATGGAAACATGAAATTAAAAATTCAAAGAAATATGTGGTCAACATTTTGGTAACATTATATACATACCAAGTATATTAACAAAATATTTCTCTTATTTTTTTGGTGAAAATTGAAACGGTGCCTTGTTCAGAAAACAACAAGATAATTCATTTTTAAATAACAGTAAAATTAAATCATGGGTTGAAATTCCTATAGTAAATAATTATATAATATTGAATGTATTCATTAAAACATTTTACAGACAATATTAATATATATTAGAAATATAATTTTAAACAAAAGAGAAAATAACATTGGATTTTCAAAAAAAACTATTATCAGTTAATTATAGTACCAAATAGTGAAATTTTTTATTATAATATGAAATTTTAATTAATAACTTTATTAGAATAATTTTTATTATTTTTATGACATTAATATTCAAAAAAATAACCTATTAGAGACATTAACATTTAAATATTGAATAATTATAAAACATTGAAATAAACCCTTACATCTTTATGAATAATTCAATCATAGAACCCATGAATGAAATAACATAAAATAAATAATTAAATATAATTATTATGAATATATTAATTATAAAACAAATCTTATTGGTAGTATTTTTACACCACAAATTAATTAAGTGGTGAATATGACAGATGTCTCATGAAAGTAAAAGTTATTAGAGAAACCCTTACCTCAAATCCAACTTCCCTGATATATGTTAAAATATAATATATTAAAAATATATATTTATAATAATTATATTATTGAAATTTTTTCATATATATCACACCTTATACTATTTACTTATAATCTTTTATCACCCTTTTATAAACAATTTTTTAAGTCAATGTTTTATGTAAAAATTGTTTCTGTTTCCATATATATTTTTGATTGGTAGATTTAGTCCATGTAATTTAAACATGTTTTTATAATATCTAGTATATTAAAAATTATATTGAAAAAATTTATTTTCATCAAATCAATCCTAATTACCATGAATGGAAAAATAAAATTTAAAATATATAGCATTGCTTCATGGAGGCGGTAGTCCACATCTACCTACGAGCAAAATTATCATTTTCCAAATGATTGGAAGGGAATAAGGTAGTTGTGATATTATAATTATTTAAAAATATCATATATTTCTATATATTCATATTAAATTTATTATTTTATCCATTGGTGCAAGCTGGTGATGGAAAATGAATTATATCGGTTTGTGAGGTGGTAATCCTCTGTATACATGATTGATGGTTTTGAACCCCATTTGATATAAGAGAATATGGATATATGATATTGAATAAACATATAAAAATATTATTATAGTTAGATACTTATATTTTAATATCATAATTTTCATGAGATTATTGAATGAGTTAAGAGTAGAGAAAAATGAAAGAGCATAGTGAAGATAATTACCATCACATAGAAAATCCTCCTTTGGATCTCATATTAAAGACCATAGGGTTGGTATTTTGAGAAGTAAAATTACTCAAAATTTGAACAATGATGATTCCAGGATATATATTTATAATTTCATTAAGATAAATGTCTTATTAGGATTGAATAAGTGAGAGGAGGATGTGACATTTTATAATTAATGTGGTTTAGATACTGTTTGTAAATACACAAAATTATTCAATAATGGGAAGTCACTCTCGGCAATGTTCCCCATATACTATAAAAATAATGTAATGGGGGGATTTGAAGGTTTATAAAGACAACCAAAACAAAAAAGTAACATTTTTGAACATTATATTCACTTATACTACATGTTTACTTACTTTTCCCATTTAATTTTTCATCAATAGAACTAGTTTTTTATTTAACATGGTAATTTATCACATAAAAATAAAAATAAATGAATTTTATAAGATAATTTTGAATAACTTATTATATATATATAATATAATTTATCAAATAAAAAACTTCTCTCTGCGGAAAATTATTATTAACATAGGTGCATGTAATGTGCAAAAGCCTCATTCAAGCTTAATTGTGATAAATAAATATAGCTATTTAGATTAATAATAATGAAAAAAAATTACGATAAACTTATTACCTAAAATTAATAATTTTGAATCAAAATTTGGAATATATTTTTTCACATTAAATTCATTGAAGTGGCATACTATAATTTAAAATTAAACCTGTAGGCGCGAAGAAAATGTGGTTTTCCAATGAAAATGTTTTCTCAAATAAAAAAGTTTTTATATAAATATTAAATATAAAATTTATTATAATTTATTAAATAGGATTAATAATAATATATTTTTAATAACTCTAGTATTAAATCAATGTTTTCAAAATAGAAATTTTATAATGATTTAATCAAAAAGAAATTTTTCAATAAAAATCAGTATTTTTCACTCACCATCAAAAAAATTAATATTTTTAGAAAATAATTAAATGTTTAGTTGAAAATAACTTTAAAATTATTATTTAAAAAGTTATTATTTATCAAAATTAATATTCTAAAATTGAAAAAAAAATTTTAAAATAACTGTGAATAATGTGACGAAACAACTTTTTTGAATAATACTATTTTTAGACATAAAAATAAGTTTCTTATTATCCCATGCATATAATAAAATATTATATGATTAAGAAATAACTTTATGATGTAAATAATATATAAAATTAATTATAATAATTAATCAATATTGAATGATTTAATTAATTATGATAAAAACACATTACAAACATAAAAATAAGTTTTCATAAAAACATTTCATTTACCTTCATATTATATATTTTATTACATTTCACAATTTTTTGAAAAAATGGATTATTATATACATATTTAAACTATATAATTTTCAATTTTTTCATTATATCCATACTTTCCAATTTATCTTGTAATTGATAAGTGACACATTTTATAATAATATTTTAACAGTATATCACAATTCATTTAAACGTGGTGTGTATGAAAAAAATTAGATGAATAGATTAATTTATTTAAATATGAATATTATATAAAATATTAGGGTGTTAAATTTGACCCAGTTAATAAAATTGAGACCTCAAAATTATATTGTGGTTATCAAAGGACTATAATTCATTTAAAACCCACAACGTAAAAAGTATTAATAAGAAAATATTTTATATAAGAGAAAAAAATACAAAGACCCTCTATAATAACATATTTATATTTTTCCAAATTGGATAACATTAGTGGGAGAGAAAATTATGGAAATGGAATACATTATTAATTTCCAAATAATAATGGATAGTTATAAAGCTCAATAACCAAGAGAAAGTGAATGATTAAGATAATATTAATGGGCACAAAACCATAAATTTATGATGGATGAAATGATAATTGAATAATTATAAATGAAATTAAATGTATACTATTTTTTTCACAACATCCTTTCCTAATATTGGGGGATTTTTTTACAATCAAGATAAAGAGAATAAGATATTGTTCTTAATTGATATATTTGTTTTTCATAATAATAATTTATTCTTTAGTTGTGATTAAATAAATTTCCACATAATTTCTTACTCCAATTAATGAATAACAAAGACATTTTTTTCATAATGAATTAAAAATAACATTTTATAGATCATAAAGACATTAATAGTGCGAAATGTCATTCTTAATGTCTTTATGTATTTACCAAATCCAAAATGGTCAACACTAGTTATCTAATATATGTTATTAATCTCTACTCCTCAAAGGTAACCCCAATGTTAATCTTAATATATATAAATCAAAATTGTTACGAAAGAACAATTTTCTACTTAACATGACGTCACATAGAATAGTTTTAAGTGCAAAACCCTTATCATATATCGATTTTGGGTTGAATCCCTACAACCCTACTGGATGCGATGAGTTTCCAATAGAAATGAGGGTTAACTATTTTCTAAAACAATGTTAATATAATTACTATAATAATGCCAAAAATTAGAACATACTTAATAATAATTTTAATGATCAAATCACTTTTTAACATCTAAGGTTTTCTGTATAATGTATTTTTCAACACAAAATAAAAAATTCAAATTAAATATTATTACCTTAACATTAATGATCATAGTATCTCTAATTTTTATCAATACCTTTAAAATTATGAAAGTATAATTCTTTCTCAAATAATACTTCATGTTGAACCAAGAGGTATGATATACGTTCACCCAAAAAAACATCTCCAAAATTTTAATTAATCATATGAACAACCCATCCCTTAAAACCTAAAATGGGTGTCTAAGACATTGAACTATAATCAAACCTGTAATCAAAAACCCATTATGGTTTCCATAATTAAAAATTTAATATTATTTAAAGAAAAATATGGTTTTAATTATTAACCTAGTCTAGTGATATTTCATTATTCGTATAACCAAAATACCACAGAGAAAAATACTTATATAATATATATTTTGAATCCTAATAAATAAATACATAAATTTTTTTACTACATAATTACTTTTAGGGTCTTGAACTTATCTTTTATAAATGTTAATTTACTATTATAATTCCACGTTTCCCCACATTGTAGAAAATAAACCATTGATGGATCTCTAGGATGAACTTTTTTTCTCATTATATGACTCCTAACTTCTACTTTCCAATTCATAGATAATTTAAAATACATTACATGAATAAACCACAATCCTATTTATTTAAGACAATATCTAATGTGTATTATTCAACATTTAAATCATAATGAATGTTGATCTTTATGTCATGACTCGTCCCCCGGGGCCCGTGCTGTGACTACCCCAAACCCGACTTCAAAAGGCCAGGGGCTAGAGACGAGCACCAAAAGGAATATTCCCTAAAACAGGAAAGACATTGCCTTTATAGCATTTAAACTCATAAAAACAAAGAACAAATCAATATAAAAACACGAATAAATTCAATAGTGTTTAGAGTGAGTATATTAAGAAAAAGGGACCCGAATTCATGCCTAACTAGAAAGTACAAGAAATTAAAAAGTTCATGTAAAATGAAATAGATCGTGTGAACATCCACAAAGGTTATCACCTGAAGTGTAGGCACAACTCTCATACAATATACTTTGTAGTATGCCTCGTCTACGGTCCACCTCCAAGCTACCTACAGTCGTAGTACCCTCGTCCTTAGTCAGTGTTGTCTGTCGTCTGCACCTAACATAAAAAGGTGCATGTGTAGCCCGTGTAGGGGTGAGTATAATGATACTCAATAGGGATCCTGATATCCTCAAAAGTCTCTGGAAATCCACAATGGATAGAATAAAAATCATGTAAACATCTGAAAACCCTACTTAGGTTTATTCCCATACATATACCCATGTTATCAAGTATATCCATCTCATTCATGAGGAAACACACGGTCCAACCCAAAATCCCAAACCTGAACTGTTCCACAAAGGAAGGAATACCATGAAGGTAACACCACAAATGTATGTACCACAAAGGGAACACCACATAGAATAATACCACAATGGTATCATCACAAAGGTAATTACCACAAAGATACATCACACAGAAGAATA
Organism: Viscum album; assembly: GCA_963277665.1. Lineage (NCBI taxonomy): Eukaryota > Viridiplantae > Streptophyta > Magnoliopsida > Santalales > Viscaceae > Viscum > Viscum album. Next base: position 1,946,168,651 of record OY728131.1, read on the forward strand.
CCACAAAGGTATCACTATGATGGTAAGTACCACGAAGGTATGCCACACAGAATAATACCACCACTATATCACCACGAAGGAAAGTAACACACAGCATAATACCACAAAGGTATCACCACAAAGATAAGTAACACATAGATACACCACATATAATAATACAACAAAGGTCTCACCACGAAGGAAATTACATCACATGTAAGCCACACAATAGAATATCAGAGAGGTATTACCACGAAGCTATGTACCACACATGTACGCCACATAGAAGAATGCCACCAAGGTATCACCACGAAGGTAAGTAACACAGAGGTATGCCACATAGAAGAATACCATCAAGGTACCACCACGAAGGTATGTACCACACAGGTACGGCACACAGAATAATACTACTAAGGTATCACCATGAAGGAAAGTTCCACACAGGTATGCCACACAGAATAATACCAAAAAGGTATCACCATGAAGGTATGTACCACACAGGTATGCCACCTAGATGAATACCACCATGGTATCACCCCGAAAAATGTACCACGTAGGTATGCCACATAGAATAATACCACAAAGTTTTCACCACAAAGGCAAGGACTCATCTCACACTAGGTATATCATAAGCACACTAGTAAAGATGATTAGATGTAACTAGAGAATCATCTTACTCTATTATGTTTCATAACCACGAAGGATAAAAAATCATCCTCATACCCACACAGGATCCTAGAATATCATCAGACCGACAAAAGATCATAGCACATCATCAAACCCACACAGGATCCTAGTACATCATCAGACACACACAGGACCCTATAGAATCAGACCCATGAAGTATCTTAGAGTAGTCCCACAAGGATTCCTAAAGTGGATCCATGTGAGACCCTGAAACATAGACCCGCGTAGGATCCCAAAACACAAAACCACATAGGATCCCTTTCTCAAGATACAACCAGCTACATTGTTCCCACACTAAGCATGCTTGTCTCAGGGAGAGTCTGATCCTCAAGCCACTGGTCTATTATTTATCTACCACGAAGTCCCACGAAGAAATATCCTAAAGGACCATGAGGTCATAGGTGTCTCAACACAATGGAAAGTGTTTCAAATGAATGCCTGGTCTGTAAATTAATATCCTTTTAGTCCCGAGGACCCGGTTGGATTTGTGCTCGATCCAACCCAACCATACCCCAACATTATCCAAATATCATGAGGGGTATATAAAAAGAACAGTATCGATCCAAGGTTTCTAGTGCCTTAGGTAGTTCGTCAAAGAGATTCTTGTAGCTCATGATATGACCGAAATAGAAAAAAGGGTCGATGTTGGTCCAGGTCTGATCTGACCAAGTCATCTGACCCAGCCCGACCCTAACTGGGCGGATCTGACCTAGTTTGGGTCGACCCAGCCTATTTGGTCCGGCCCGGCACGCCGGCGTGGCCCACGATTTGGCGGCCCGGGGGGTTAGAGGTGTGGAGGCCCGCTGGGTGGCCCTTGGTGAGGCGGCCCGCTGGGTCCAAGGTGCAGATGGCGGGGGTGTCCTGTGGATCCACTAGGCATGTGGCTCGCTGGTCCACCAGCCATGCTCCATCCGTGCAGTGCGGGCGTGCGTCGGGCTATCTCCGGTGGTTGGAAGTGAGCCAGTCACACCACCCCCACGACCACATCCTTGTTCCATGGAACATACTAATCGGGTTGCACGGACACATGCCGCTACCTCTCCTTCATGTGGTTGTCCACCACCAACCACTTCCCTTGCTCCGCTGCGGCCGACAGGGCACGGTTTTTCTCCGGCGGCGCGGTTGCACCGTCGTCGTCTTCGCAGCCGTCCGTGGTGCGGGCCGCCGATCCCGAGTACCTCTGGTGTCAATAACCATCACCAGTTGTTGTCCTCCTCCATCACGAAAAACAAAACAAAAACCCCAATATTTTAAAAGTGGTCGACCCATATTCGTTTGGACCGCACCCTCCGCGTTAGTGCGGTAGCAAGCGACATATATGTTTTTAATTCAAGAAGGATGTCAAGAATGGGGAAAGGGATAATATAATAACAAAACCCTACCTCGAAGGTTCTATTAGATGAGGCACATGGAATAAGGTGATTTCATTTTAGATTCTGCATTAGTTGATTCCAGGAAACAAGCCTATAACGACACTACTTGATCGTCATTCTTCAGTTCGTGGTTCGGGGTCTTTTATCACCACCCACCGGAACTGGCTCTGTCCTCCAATGGTTGGGTGTCGCAGCACTTTACCAGAGCTTCATTTCTTGGTGGAGCCATGCCAATTCCCCCCCCCCCCAAACTGAATGAAAATAGGGGAGGGGGACGGTATGTAACAATCTTGGAATTTATGAAGGTTCATTTAATAGAAACCATCCTAAATTCCAACGACACTGTTAATTTGTATTTGAAAGGGTCAAGACATTTAATTTACATTGGATAAATTAAATAAAAATGATTCCAAGGGAATTCCCCACATTAAAGTGGGGTTTTTGTGGTCCCCACCACCATGAATTCAATAAATGGGGGTTTTCTAGCTCAGGTGGTCCCCGAATCTAAGCATTAAAATGGGAGATTAAATTAAAATAAAAAGATGTTCTTTATTTTATTTTTATTTATTTATCTCTCCTATAAAAATCATGAAAACTAACTTTCACCCTCGACCTACTGTGGTCAAAGTAAAGGTCTCCTTAAACGAATATCGGCACTGTGAGTTCAATAGTGCTGTCAGATTTCAATTCTGAGAACAAGTTAAAAATTTAAATAATGCTGCTCTCGCATTTACTGAACTTACCCAACAAATGTTTGAAAAAATTATAACAGTCACCCTTGACCCATTCTAGTCGAGGATAGGCTCTAAATATGTTAAACACACCCTAAAGAATCCAACGGTACTCTTAGATATTCAATTCGAATTACCGTTTAGTTGTCATATATTTTATAATAAAATAATGGTCACTTAATTATTTTATTTATGGGAAAAAACTAACATTCACTGGTGGCCTGTGCTAACCAATGTTAGTATCTTCCTAAAGTAAGAATACCCTAAATAGTTCTATGGTGGTATCAGATTTTCAATTCAAGTTATGGTTTGTGAGTCATAAGAATATGAAAAATAAAATAATTTACATAATTATTTTATTTATGATAATGCCATTTCTGGGTTTTCTCACAGGAGGCCCGTGCCGACTAAAATTAAGTCGCGCCTAGGGTAAACCCACCATCATGAATGCAACGGTGCCCTATGACTTCTAATCTGAGTTACTATTTAAGAGTTATTCCACTTTTTTAGGAAAACTAATTACGAGCACTAATTAAAACTCAACCAAACATGGAAGGATCATTCTTGGATTTCAGGGCCTCAGAATGGCATGTCGTTAGATTTCGCGGTCTTGAAATAATTCAATATAATTAAAAATAATATTTTATACAGAATTTTCGGGACATTTCATTCTCCTCACCTTAGGGATTTACATCCCCAAAATCCATAACAAAGGGAAAACGACCAAAAGAGGGTAGTGAGCATGAATTTGAGAATCCACCTCCCATGTGCTCTCCTGGAGGTTCTTATGCTGCCAACATACACGCCCCAATGGTATCTATTTCCCATGAAGGACTCTCTATTCTGTTGATCCTCAATATCCACTATAACCTCCATAAACGTCACCCCATAATTGATGTCCATCTCACTGTGGTCGATTATGTGAGAAGGGTCGTGCACATATCTACTCACCTGGGATACGTGTGAGACGTTGTGCACCCGGTGCAACTTAGGGGGGTGTTCTAGGCAGTAAGACACCTCTTCAACTCTGCTGAGGACCTAGAAGGTTCCAATGATCCTTGGAGATAACTTTCTTCCCTGACCAAATCTCCGCAAACATTGATAGTGTGAGACCCGTAGGAATACATGGTCATCATCCTCAAACTCTAGAGGTCTTCGTCTCCTATCAACATAAGTATTCCGCCTGCTCTATGCCGTCTTCAACCACTCCTGGATGATCTTCAACTTCTTTATGGTATCCCATACCATATCTGGTCCCATGAGTGTTGACTCCCCTGGGTCAGTCCAGCACAAAGGTGATCTACAAGGTCGACCTTACAATACCTCGTAAGGAGCCATCCGTCTATGTATAAAAGGAGGTGCTCAAATGAAGCTGCATCTCGAATTCCTCCTATAACGCCTTCCATAGACGTGATGTGACACATGCATCACGATCAGAGTAAATCATTGAGGGTACTCAATTTAGCCGCACAATCTCTGGTATGTAGAGTCGTTCCAGCCCATCTATTGAACTCTACTCTCCGATAGGAAGGTAGTGGGTCAGCATGGTGTGTCAGTCAATGATCACCCAGAAGGAATCATGTCCTGTGGACGTGCATGGAAGACCCATCATGAGAACCATAGAAAAACCATCCCACCTCCACTCTAGAACCTCTAATGGATGAAATAAGTTTGTTGGAACCTGGTGCTCTGCCTTCACTTATTGACAAGTGAGGCACTGTGAGACAAACTCTGCTACTGCTTTCATCATTTACGGCCACCAGTGCTGATTCTAGAGGTCCTAGTACATCATTGTCACTCCTAGATGTACAACTAGAGTGGACATATGGGACTACCTCAACACTTCCCCATGTATATCCACTCATACCATAGTACGTCCATTGAAGAGGATGATGTGCTCCCAATCTTCAGAAAATCCATCAAGTTAATGTATTAAGGATATTTGAGAATTTTGAGCCTCACATTAACTGTTCCCATGTTGTGCCTCCCTGAATCGTTGTGGAAGTGGGGGAGTGACTGTAAGTGACTGAAGATAAGATACTCCATCTCGATCCACGTAGGATATCTATAAAGCGGCTAGCTGCTCTATCACTATACTTAGCAGCTGTAGGCCAGACCTCGGGCTGAGTGCATCTTCTTCCACATTCCCCTTCCCAGTATTATAGAATATATCAAATTCATAGTCTTAGAGTAACTCTATCCACTCTTTTTGGGAAATGAAAACTGAAAACGCATACTGCAATAAGGGTAAGGCTGGCCGACTCAAGAGTGATCTGTTGCACCCTCATATGCATGAGTTTAACCTGTGCTGCATGGGTTTCCTTTTTCACTGACAAAGTAAAATCTCATCCCAACATTGTAGATAAACCACAACATATTTTCCTAATATTGTCAATATGAGTAAGAATTGTGGATGACCAATCATACCCAATCTAACATCATAAGGCCATGATACTACCACCAAGAGGTTCCAACCGAAACTCTCTATTCAAGGGTCTGATCACAACGTCTCCTTAAGTGTGATTATCAAGTCTCCTCAAAAAGGTATCTCCAGATGTAAGGGTAAAGTCAATGGTTTGAATAGAAAATCTATGTATTAGACAAGATTCATGGAAGGAAGCAATGATTGGTACCTATGTCTATTGATACGACAGCTAGTAGTAGACACAGAATGTACCATGAATCATTCATAGAGCCCTTAGGTTGCATTCCTTGATCGCATGAAGTGATTCTATTACCCTATACTCAAGTTCCCTGAGCCTTGAGGGGACCACAAAGGGGGGTGTTTGTAATTTGTAGAAATGTACACCACCTCATGCTACTCCCATAGCTCCACTTCCACATCTACAGCCCTACAGATTCATTTATCTGTAAAACTTCTTCTTCCGAAAACATTTTTACACAACCAAGTCTCTGAGACTCGATCCAGTTTCCTGTTTTCCCACTACTAACATTCAACGGTTGTATCTACTCAGCCAAAGAACATTCAACCACAAAGGTAGATTCCATAACCCCATCATTAGTAGGAATGCGAAGAGGAATTGGGCTGGCTCGGATATCCATAAACAAAATGTGATAGAAAGTCCCATCCCCGAATCACTGATCATATCGTATTCATTGAGTACCCGGTATGATCTGTACGCCTTGATGAATACTCATCTACTGACATGTCGTCCGGATGAAGCTGTAGAATATCTAGAGAACTCTCAGCCACCTCCTCAAGCCAGTCCTCAGCCACCAGTGAGTCGGTATCACCTTGGATCCTGAGGGGTATCTGATGCTGAGTCACACATAAAGGACTAAGCCTATATGTGTCCTCTATGGGTACTACCAGTTGTAATTGCTGACCAATGGGAAATGATATTACTGACACACTTCCCCAAGGTACTATCTCGTGTAATGGTCCACGTACCGAATCCTCATTACTATGAGGACCATCCTCATGGTCACTCACAGAAAAAGACTAGTAGCTAAGATCACCATCTGCTCTTCCAGTGTATCAACTAGGTGGAAAACTCTAGAAACAGCCTTCAGCTACCCTCAGCTGTGTCGGAATCTATCTCACCTCAAAACTTCAGTGGCCTCTACTGCTGGAAGTCGTGCAACATGCTCAGTCGACGTGCACTTTCTTCCAGTGCGGCTGGTGGTATCTATTGCCTAATGGGTGGTGGTGCTCTTTTTACACCACCCAAAGGTGCCAACATAGTAAGTGGGTCTTGCACTAGAGCCTCGTCGCTCGGTTGGCTGTCATCGTGTGCTCTCTCAGTAATCCTAGCCAGTTGTCTAAACAGAGGCATCATGATTAGGAATAGGTTCTCTATGGTAATTAAGTTATAACTATTGATCCGAATCATGAAAACTCAAGAAAACATTTGAAAACACACACGTAATCAGAGTTTTCATGCACTGATCCAGAAATCGGAAGTCAGGGTCCTGTTGTATGGATATGTCGGCCACCACACCAACACTAGATTCCCTAAACTAATAACCACACTCCCTACAATTAATAACATTGATGTTAAAAAGATAAGAGTCATATGTTCTATGGTAGAACTGACCACTTTGATACCGATTTTTCATGACCCGTCCCCTGAGGCCCGTGTCTTGACTACACCAAGCCCACCTTCCATTAGTCAAGGGCTGGCGACTAGCACCGAAAGTTGTATTCCCTAAAAATGGGAAGACATTGCCTTTATAACATATAAACTCACTCAAACCAATCACACAACGAGATACGAACATGAGTAATCTTAATAGTAAATAGAGTGAGTATAGTAAGAAACAGTGGCAAGAATACAATCCCAACTAGAATATACAAGAAACTGAAAAGTACAAGTATATTGAAACAAATTCTGTGAACACCCACCTAGGATCCTACTTGAAGTGCATGTACAACTCTCGAATGGTCATCTATGTGGTATGCCTCGTCTATGGATCACCTCCACGCTACCACTAGTCCTGGTGCCTTCGTCCTTAGTTAGTGTCGTCCGTTTTCTGCACCAAACAAAACACTATACGGGCATAGCCCGTGCAGTTGTGAGTATCACGATACTCAGTAGGGACCCTGATATCCTGAAAGGTCTCATGAAATCAACAAAGGATAAACTACAAAGCATGTAAAAAATAGACAACCATATATAGGTATATTCCCAAACATATACCAAAGTTATCACATATACCCATCTCATTCAGGAGGATACACATGGTCCAAATCAAAATCCCAAAGCACAACTATTCCACAACAGAAGGAATACCACGAAGGTAACACCAAAAAGGTATGTACCACAAAGTTAATGCTACACTGAAGAATACCACAATGGTATCACCACGAAGGTATGTACGACAAAGATAATTAACAAAGAAGAATACCACAATGGTATCACCATGATGGTAAGTACCATGAAGGTATGCCACACAAGAAGAATACCACCATGGTATCACCACAAAGGAATGTAACACACAAGTATGAAAAACAGAAGAATTCCACAAAGGTATCACCACAAAGGTAAGTACCACAAAGGTATGCCACATGGACTAATGCCACGAAGTTTTCTCCCTGAAGGAAAGTACCACACAGGTACGCCACAAAGAAGAATACCAAAAAGGTACCACCACGAAGGTATGTACCACACAGGTATGCCACATAGAAGAATAACACCAAGGTTTCACCACAAAGCTAAGTACCACACAGGTAGGCCACATAAGAATACAACCAATGTATCACCGTGAAGGTAAGTACCGCACAATGATGCCATATAGAAGAATACCACAATAGTATCACCATGAAGCTAAGTACCACACATGTATTCTACACAGAAGAATACCACCAAGGTATCACCATGAAGGAAAGTACCACAAAGGTACACCAAAAAGAAGAATAACAAAAAGGTGTCACCATAAAATTAAGGACTCATCTAACACCATGTATAACTTAGGTACGGTAGTAAATATTATTAGATGTAACTTCTAAATCATTGTACACTGTTAAGAGGCAGACCCACATCAAATCCTAAATCATCATCAGACCCACAAAAGATTCGAGTACATTATGAGACCCACACCGGATCCTAGTACATCATCAGACCCACACTAGATCCTAGTACGTCATCAAAACCACACAGGATCCTAGTACATCATCAAACCCACATGTGATCCTAGTACATCATCATACCCACACAGGATCCAAGTACATCATCAAACTCACAGAGGATCCTAGTACAACATACCCATGAATGATCCTAAAGTTTTCCACCATGGATCCCTAAAGCGGATCCATGTGAGACAATCAAACACAGACCCTTGTAGGATCCCAAAACAAAATCCCACATAAGATCCCTTTCTCAAGTTACAGCTAGCTAAAGGGTTCCCGCACTAAGCTCGTTTGTCTTTGGGAGAGTCTCCTCCCCAATCCACTGGTCGATACTTCAGCTTACATGAAGTCCCTATATGATGAAACCCAAGGGACCTCCATGTCATAGAGGTCTCAATGCTATAGAAGGTACATCAAACGGATGCACGATCTGTATGTTATTAGCCTTTTAGTCTCGAGGGCCCAGTTAGATTTGTGCTCAATCCAACCTGATTGTACCACAAATTATCCAATTCTAAAGTGTAGTATATCAAAAGGAGCTTCTCGATCCAAGGTTTTTGGTTCCTTAGAAGTTTTTTCAAATAGACGATCATAGCACAAGATATGACCAAAACAACGAAAAGGGTCAAAGTTGGTCCGCGTTCTGTCTGACCCAGTCGTCCGACCCGTTCCAACCTGGCCTGGGTCGACCAAACCTGGTTGGGATTGACCCAGACCACTCGGTCCAGCTGAGCCCGCTGGGTCCGACCCGGCCTGTGGAGTCTGACCCCACTCACTGGGTCCGGCCTGCCCCCCCCCAGCGTGGCCCACGGTGGCGGCCAGCGGGTACGCTCGACATGCGGCTTGTCGGACGACCAGTTGTCCTACTTCCGGGTAGCACGGTCGAACGCTGCGCCATCTCTGTCGGCCGACAGCGATCCGAAAGCCCCTCCTCCACCGCCTCGGCCTTGCTTTGCGGCACCTACTCGCCGGGCGGTGAGGATGCGCACCACCAGCTGCCACGGTCGGCCACCACCGGCTGCCGCCCTTGCTCCACTGCGGCTGATAGGCCCTGGATCTTCTCCGATGGCGCGGTTATGCCGCTACTATCTTCATAGCCGGCCGGGGTGCCGGCCGCCACTCTTGAGTCCCACCGGTGCCAGTCACTAGAATGGGTCATCGTCCTCCTCCATCACGAAGATTCCAAAAAAAACGTCAAAGATTGCGGAGTGGTGAGGCTATGTTTGTTTGGCCGGGAACCTCCATGTTAGTACAGTAGCATGTGTCATAGACGATTGTAATTCGAGAAGGATGTACAGAATGGGGATAGGGATAAACAAATAACAAACCCTAACATGAAGGTTCTGTAGGAGGAGTCATGAGGAAGACAAGGAATTCATAGAAGTGTCGGTGTTCATTGCTTCAATACAACAAGCCTCCATCAGTGCTGCTCGATCATCATTCTTCGGTTCATGGTTCGGGGTCGTTAGTCACCAACTATCAGAATCAGATCTGTCCTCCAAGTGTTGGGCGTCGCTGCACTTTACCAGAGCTTCATTTCTTAGTGAAGAGAAGCCAATTCTCCCCCCAAACTCCATATAAATAGGAGTGGGAGAGGGTAAGTAATGATTATGGAATTTATGAAGGTTCATTTAATAGGAATCTTCCTAAATTCCAATGACAATGTTACTTATTATTTGAATGGTTCATGAAATTTGATTTACGTTGGAACAATTAAATGGTAGGATTCCACAGAACATCCCCACATTAATGAGGGGTTCGGGTGGTCCCCACCACCATGAATTCAAAATTATTGGTTTTCTAGCTTGGGTGGTCCACACCTATAAGCATTCAATTGGGTGGTTAAAATAAAATAAAAAGTTATTCTTTATTTTATTTTTATTCTTTTAACTCTCCCACGAAAATCACGAAATCTAACATTCACCATAGACCTTCTATGGTCATGTTGAAGGTATCCTTAAAAGAATATTGGCACAGTGAGTTCAACGATGCCGTCATATTTCAATTCTGAGCACCGAATCAAAAGTTATATAACACTGCTCATACGTTTACTGAACACACCTGAAAAAAAGTTTGGAAAAATTATAGCAGTCACCCTTGACCCGCGCCAGTTAAGGTTAGGCTCTGCCTAAGTGAAACACACCACAACAATCCCAATGGTACTCTTCGATTTCCAATCCGAGTTACCATTTAGATGTTATGAAATTTAAAATAAAATAATTGTCACTCAATTATTTTATTTACGGCCAAAAACTAACTTTCACTGGAGGCTTGTGCCGACCAATGTTAGTATCATCCTAAAGAGAGAATACCATCACAAGTTCAATTGTGGTCTCATATTTTAAATATAACTTTCCGTTTATATGTTATAAGAATTTTAAAAATAAAATAATTTATTTAATTATTTTATTTATGATTATTCCCTTTTTCGGTTTTCTCATAGGAGGCCCGCACTGACTAAACTTAATTCGCGCCTAGGGTAAACCCACCATCGTGAATTCAAAGGTTCCCTCAGATTTCTGATCTGAGTTTCCCTTTAAGAGTTATTCCATGATTTCCGGATAACTTCTTACTTGTGCTAATTAAAACTCAACCAAACATCGACTGATCATTCCAGGCACTCTGGCCCTCAACATCACGCACAGTTAGATTTTGCGGTCTAGAAATAATTCTATATAATTTACAAAAAAAATAATATTGAATTTCCAGCATATTATAATTTATTTCCTCAATGGTCTCCACTACCCGAAATCTTAGAAAACTCTATTTTTCTCTTCTATACTGACTCTGAATATTGGTTAAGCCATCGATTATTAATTATTTATTATGATAATTGATTTGGAATAATCAAAATATATTTTACATCAATAATTATCCCATTTTGTATCTTATAATCATATCATTTTCAATCAAATTTTTCCTTGAAATAATGTCTCTTTGTTCAAGCCAATGGCTAAAACAAAAATACTTAGTTTGAGATGAAATACTCATAACTAAGAAAAATTATTTATATGATGTCTAAACCATGAAATCATATCTCAATGTATGAAACATTTTTTAAAATTTGGAATACATTATAATCATATATTAAAATATTTCAAGATTTTTTATAATGAAAATATGAAAAAACCAGTGTATATCTCTCAAGAGTGTCAACTTGGTTTGTCGTAAGGTACATCTTCAGGGACTATGTAATGATCGATTCAAATACGAATAAAATTTTTTAAGAGTTATTAAATCTTGGTAAAAATGTTCCAAAGAAATATCCACTTGTATAATCTGGAATGGGATGTATTTATATGAAATCTATATAATATATACCTTAAAAAAATGTCAAGTTATTTTTATATACTCAGTATTACCATGATAGTCAGTCATGGGGTTATTTTATCGAATATTAATTTCCCAAATATAGTTTTCAAGTATTATACTATAATTTCCCTGATACAAATTATAAATACCCCAACCATTGTAGCAAGAGTTAGGGGTTACTTTATAATATTGGTTTTAGATACAAAGGATCACATTACAAAGGACGGGTTATTATTATATTATTGGGAAAATAAATACATTCATGAATTTCACATAACATTTGAAACCATAACATTAAAAATTTTGTTTTATTTCAGTACAACCCTATTCACTTTAGCATATCCCTATATATCCATAATAAATCACATTCTTGAATCATGGGGAATGTAAAAAAAATAAAGGGGTAAGCTTAAATGCCAAGTAAGGGCTTGTGTACAATGGATGTTATGATGAATAAATAAAGTATAAAAAATATGAAAAGGAAAATATCTAAAAACACATTCCATTTAATCAATTACATGATCATGAAGATTAAAAGGTAATGAATAAATTATTATCAAATAACTCTATAAAAATAGTCACATGTTCCTAAAAGATGGTCGTAAATATCATAACTAACCAATAATCAGAGGGAAATGAATAAGTAATATCATAATGAGAGGATAATTTTTTTTAAATTATAAACATATAATTAAGGCCTAAATATTGGACAAATCACATAAATGGGAAAGGCCTCAACCAAATACCCAAACATGTTTGTCTCATGATACCTACGGATGCATAATGGGGCAATAGTGGTCTCCCAGATCACTTAATAAGTCCAACACATTCTACATATGAAATGGGAGAAAAAAATAAATGTGAATATTTTTTTAAAATACATGAATATTAAATGTTAATAATTTCCCATGTCAATAAGTAGAATCATAAACAATCTTGAGAAATATAGAGAATCGTATCAAAATAGTACATCCTTACTCAAAATGATCCTGAAACATCTAGAAAAATAATATGGATGGTATAATTACAACATATACCTAGTGCTTCATTTATAAAATAAGGGTTTTTAAATTTTATGAAAAAAAATTAAAATTTCATTAAAAGAATTCATGATGAAAATATCCTTTTGATATTGAAAATAAATATGAAAAACAAAAAATTTATATAATATTGGTTAAAAAAGATTCTTTTAAAAAAATAATGCAAAATTTTAAATTATGATTATATGTAATCATCTGTCATTATGGAGGGAATAACCATTACATGATGATTCTGTTAAAAAAAGGCACCTTTCACATTTATAATGGAATGTAAAAAATTACCTTTTATATAAATGGAAAGAAGATTAATTCTAAAACATTATGTAAAAGTTAAACATGGGTAAAAATAAACTTTATAAATAATGTATAATTTTGAAAAATATTATTTATATCATTTTAATGAAAATATAGATATGAATGAAAAATCATTCTCAACTGAAATGATAAAATGATTTTGTATTTTCTGGAAATAATATTTTTAATAATTTGATGTAACAATGTGTGAAAAATAGAACTATTACAATAAAATTTGATTAATATTAATATGATAAGATAATAAATATTTTTTATTATATAAAAATTCAAAAAATTACTCAGTCAAGGTCTTTAACATAACCAATCTCGAAGAATTATTAGATTGTGAACTGAAACCTTATTACTATGGTAACATCACAACCACTTTCTTTCCGCTATTGGTGAGCTCCTACATGTGATCTGGTATTATAGAAAAACAATTATTCACAATAATTACTCATTTAATATTAATTCAGGTCGGTGGAGGATCCTTATTCTCATTAGGGAAACAACCCTGCTTTAGAAATCCCACTGCGACAATTCAGTTGGGGAATTTGTAATACTCCTCCATATCAAAATCAATGGCGTTTACACTAAGCTGAGTTATTCTCTGAAGGTTTCTTGGAAAGCTCTGACACCTAGATGGATCAAGATCAACACAGATAGAGATTACAGAGGAAACCATGGTCCTATAGGATGTGGGTCCTTTTTCAGAGATTATCTCTGTCGATGTCACAAATGATTGTTTCGGAGCAGTGGAAATGCCTCTGATCTTGAAGCAGAAATGATGGTGGTCATTCAGGCCATTATTTTTTTAAAGATAAAAGTATGGAATAACATCTGGATAGATATTGGCTCCACCAATAGTGTGCATGCTATTTGGAATGGGGGGATACACCTTGTCTGGCCTCTCACTGCTCATCGGACGACCTGCCTCAATTCTCTTCTGAAAATCATATACATTGCCACCCAAGCATATCAAGAAGAAAACAAGGTGGCATATGGCCTTTTTAATAAAGGTTTGAACCATGATATGACATAGAGTGATACTTTTCTAGTTGATCTTTCCCTTTAATTATTAAGAGATTGCAGTAATATACCATCTTTCTGATTCATGTAACCCATCTCCCTCTTTTTTAATAAAATTTTCATGATATTTTAAAAAAAATAACTTATTGATGAATTTGACATATGACTTCTGTTAGTAAAAGTGAGACAAGAAACTCTTACCCCGCAAAAGACATCCTCTATAAGTTTTTAAAATACTTTAAAATAAATATATATTTTAAATAAATATATTAAAACCCATTATTATATATATAAAACCTTATATGATTTACTTATACTCTCTTATCACCCATTAATTAACAATTATTTGATAAAATCACTATTTCAGGTAATAAAGGCTTCATATTTTGTGTATGTTTGGGTTTGATAGAATTATTCCACATAAATAAATCATTGAAAAATCATAAAATTTATTTTAAAAGAGATATAAATATAACATATATTCATTATATAAGTATTTAAAATATTATATAAAAGTTAGATATTGGAAGATGAGTTACACCGTTCTGGGAAACAACAGTTCGTACATATGCCTGAACACAGTATTCATTTTTTTGATGCATGTGAAAAAATAAATTTAAATAATAATACGTAATTCATGAATAATTATCATATAATTTAACCCATATATTTTTATCAAATATATCATTATTTCCATCGATGTAAAAATAATATAAAAAAATTAATAATATCTCTTTGTGGAGGCGATAGTCCACACATACGCAATATCGACAATATCATTATCCAAAATACTAGAGGATAAGATGGTAGATAAAATATTATAACTATAAAAGTATAAATAATTCATAATTATCATATATATGCACCAAATTTATCATTATATCCAGCTGTGAGAGGTGGTGATGGAAAATGAATTACATTGGTCCGTGTGGCGGTAGTATATCGTACATAAGATCTATGGTTTTATTTCCCATTTTATAGATGGGGAGATTGTTATAGGTTACTAAATAAACATAATGAAAATAATTATACGTTATATAATTGTGTTATCATATTTTAAATATTATGACATGAATGATGGTGATAAGAGAAGAAGTAAAAAAGAAATAGCCTACTGAAGACAAATACATTTTCTTAGAAAATCCTCATTTGTATCATTTATTAAGGACCCCGTGGTTTTCATATTATGATGAAAATAATCTATATAAGGTTTAAAAGGATGTTAAATAGATATTAATTCATGGTTCTTCTAGTTAAATATATTTTAGTGTGTAAATATTTTAGAGGAGGAGGTATCATTTTAAAATATTGGGGGAGTACAATTTTTTAATATACAAAAAACTATTCATTAATTCGAAGTAAATCGCAGCCAAATTTCATCAAAAATTAATATATAATTTATTTTAGGTACATTAATTTATATTAACACCTCCACAAGAAAAATTAGAACATTTTATCCCCTTCTCCTCTATGTTTACATAAATGTTCCGTTATTGTTTTAACCATTGTAACTAGTTTTTTCATTTACATAGATAATTTATCATTGTAGGCTAAAAATAATTGGGGATTATTATATAATAAAGTCATATATATTATAAATATTAAATAATGTTTATAAAATAAATATCCTACGTGTTTGGAAATATAATTTTTACATAGGTTCATGTAACGTGAAAAACCCCGTCTTAACCTTAAATGTTGAAAATAAATTTTTTATCTTTTCTAATAATTATGAAAAAAATCATGTTAACTTATTATATAATATTAATTGAGTTTAATATAAATATTAACTTAATTTTTATCATTATAATTATAGAATATTATAATTCAATTCAAAAATTAAACCAATTAGTAAGATGAAAATGTGGTTTTCCAAAGCAGATGTTTTCTAAGATACAGAACATTTTTTTATTAAAATTAAACATAATATTTATTGTAATGAAATAAATTGGATTCAAAATAATATAAATAAACTAATTATACATCGAAAATAATATAAAAAATTACCTTTTAAAATTAATTAAATTAAAAGTGTTTTTTCAATAAAAATCTATATTTTTCACTATCTGAAAAAATATATTTCTCAAAAAAATCACAAAGATAAACTACAAGATTTTATTTATATTATGATTTAAAAAATTAATTTCATTTTTTCAAGTTAATTTTATAATATTTCTAGAAATTAATTTCAATATATGTTCGAAAAACTTACAAAATAGATTTTTAGAAAAATAATTTTTTTTGTATAAAACTATTATTATTATTTTCCCATGGTTATAAAAATATATTAATAGAATATTTAAACAAATATTGAATAAATAGTATATAAATTTCATTAAATGTTTTTTCCATTAGAGATTAATTTAATTTATTATGATAAAAATAAATTGGGGTCATAAAAATAGTTATTCAAAAAAATATATCCTTTACACTCATATTATATTTTTCATTTTCTTTACTAAATGATTGATAATGAATGCATTTTTGTAGTGGTATAGACAATATAATTTTAATCATTTATTTAGTCTGACTCATACCCCCCCCCCCCCCCACACACAATTTGACATCTAGGGGATTATTGACACATTAAATGATAATCTTTTATTAGTAAATCATAGTTCATTTAAACTAGGTGTTCTATGTAATTCAAGCTGTCAATGTAATAAAACCTATTTAAATAGTAATATATTAATAAATATTAGGGTGTTATATTATATATTAACATTCACAACCCACTGTTAACTATATTAGTTTTTATACTACTTCCCAGAAACAAATATGATTTCTGGCACCCCTTCATAAATATACATTCAACATGATTCTATTGACTCATATCGATGTTACAATTAAGTCCCTCAACCCTAATCTGGCAGTATTTCAATATTTACCTTATTTATTTGATATTATCAAACTTATTAGTATATATTACTCTGATTTACTAACATCTTATATTGAAATAACATTTACAACGAGGGGAATTTGGTTAGTGGATAGACCAAAGATCATTGAAGGATACTCTATTGATTGAAAAAGTATATCGATATGGTGATGTTCAGAAATAGTTGATAAAAAAAAGATAGATAAAATTATATTTTAGTTGAACTAGGCTAGATAATTGACCACCAAAATATATTTTTGAGAACTAATGTGACTTTTCATGAACATGAAGATTCTTATAAGGATATAAATTAATATTGTATGTTGTTTGAATACTAAAATATGTAAACTATATTAATTTATATTGGTTTACCCAATTTTTCAATTAAAATAAATTATTTTACTATTCATGATAGAATATTCTTGCTATATATAAGATGCACTTACCAAATAATGAAATGGTTTGACTAATTCTCATATTAATTCCCTTCATGAATACAATACAGTTTCAAAATTATGATGAGTTGAAAATTTTATGGACCAATATTGTAATTTGATTTAATAAACGTCCAAGTGATATAATCATTGACATGTACACTAAATTTGTGGTAACTTTTTGTTCAATTGTCACGATCCATTTTTTGTTACTAATATACTAAAAGATTATTTTATGATGTGATGGAATTTTTTTTAATATGGATCTAGATATTAAATTATATGATATGGTGTTGGATTTGAATAAAAAAATGATAACATCTATAATTTACATTGAGATGCCAGATTATTCATGTGATGATGTATTATTTTGAAATGTCTTACTTTTACAGTGGAATGATAATTAACCATTGGGAACTAATGACTACCTAGACATGTAGTGGGTTAGTTGGAAGTAAGTTGGTTGTGATCAGTTGAAAATGTGGCTCCATGGTTTTAGTGCATATATATGTAATTCCAGGTGTTCGATCTAATTAACTATATTTCTCATATAAAGCATGAAAATTCTGGAAATCACTAGATTGTATTTATGGGGGTTCTAAGGGTTTTTCTTTATGGGTTTTAAGGTGGATCACTATCAACCATGAAAATTATCATTGTCTATTATGGGTTGAGTTTGAAGACAACTATGAACTATGATGCTTGGCTTATGTAGAGGGTCTGATGTCCTCAATATGGTCAAAATTTTTATTTCCTCCTAATTCTCCTTATAAAAATGATAAAATATAATATTAATGTTCTAATTTGAAAAAATGAATATTCTAAATAAAAAAAAATTAATTTGATCTTTTACAACATGAACATTTTAGAACTAATTTTTAAAATATATAACAATAAATGCATTGTTTCCCTAAATAATTTTTAATGTACTAAAATTATTTATTTTTTGGAATTTTCCTAATTTTGAAAAAAAAATCTGAAATTTTTATAATGAAAATAATTAAAAATTAATGAAATATTTCTTGTATTCCTTTTTCACACAAACTTGAAATTTCCATATCCATGGAATATATCCTAAATTAATTTCTAGAATTTATAAATATAATAGTGTCATAATGTTTTAGAAAACCATTTCTATGCTAATTTAATGTTCCAATAATGTAGAATTATTTTTAATATAAAAATTGAAAAACATATATCATTTAATAAATGGAACTTTTAAACTAAACATTTAGACACAAAAAATATATCATTTTATCTCAAAACATCATATCTAGTGGTGTAATTACATTTAAAAATTAAATATCCCATTCAATTGGAAAATATATATTTTTCTCAATCTAGTCTAATTAGTACAGCTAAATGGAAAAAGGGATATTCAATTCTATTTTTAATTAATATTATTCATTATAATTATAGGATAATTATACAACGTGAAGGATTTAATTATATGTCAACAAATTTAATTTAAATTATAATTCACAAGAATTATTTTAATTTTACATCAAGAATCTACAATAACTTTTGATTGATGACTATAAAATTATACCTGAACTTCTATTTATATTACAATGCCATGTTGATGGAAATTATATAAATTTTACAAATAGGAATCATCCAACATCCCATATATTTTCATTTTATAAATTTTTATTGCAAAAATTTAAATTTATTATGGATTTTCATTTCCATACATGGACCCTTCAATCTACATTCTAAAATAAAATTTTCCTTATCTTATAAAAATTTTATCTAGAGTTTTTTCCTTAATTTTATATCTACTTTTATTCTTTGAGATTTATTAAATTTAATTTCAGAAATATTATTTCAAAATATATATCAATCTTAAGATATTTTTGGGGGTTTATCTGAGGATCGGGGTGCCTACTTGATTATATAAAACAAAAAGATCAAATTGGACGTTTCTGTTCTTGTAAATAGAAATATTCCATAAAAAAGGATATGAAAACACATAAAATTCATTCCATTATGTAGGATATCACCCAGAGCAATTTAATAAATAATTTATTCTTAAAATTAAAAAATATTATAATATAATTAAATTTCCATCCAATTTACTCAATATTTTTCATTTTCAGATGTATTCTTTTCTTTTCTTTTATTTTTTTATATAAAAATATTCATATATAAATAAATATATATATATATATGTGTGTGTGTGTGTGTGTGTTCTGAGAATAAAATTGTAAGATAAATATAGCGAAAAATGAATTATGAAATATCATTAAATGAAAAATATGATGACATAACTAATAATATTTCTAAAATTGTGAGATTCCTCCATAAAGATTACATGAAAAATACCTTCACCTACTGTTAGTTTCAACATCCATAAATTAAAATATATATAAGTGTTGTGAAGGTAATAAATCATGGATTATAATTTAGCTCATGTAAAATTATGTTCATTTTCACTAAGGGCTTAAATATGGATAAAAGATAATGTTAATGAAAATAAAATATAATTGTATTGTAAAAATATATCATTAATTTTTTTATCCAACTCACAAAAAAAATAATCATTGAATGATTATGAAATGAAGTAATTGGATATAAAAATAATGTCAAAATTTCTACCAAAATTTAATGTTATTTTAATTATTATTTTAAAAATGTTTACATGCCTCATATGTTAATTAAATAAAAAAATTACATATTTATTAGTGAGAGGCTCCAACGATTTGTTA
Organism: Viscum album; assembly: GCA_963277665.1. Taxonomy (NCBI): domain Eukaryota; kingdom Viridiplantae; phylum Streptophyta; class Magnoliopsida; order Santalales; family Viscaceae; genus Viscum; species Viscum album. Next base: position 1,946,188,706 of record OY728131.1, read on the forward strand.
GAAATTATAATTTATTTTCAATCAAATTCAATGTTTGAAAACATTTAATAAATCAGATATCTTTTAATTTATTAAATCAAAAGAGATTAAAAACACATGGCACAAGGTATAAAAGAATTATTAGATATTTAATCGAAATAAAATCGTGTTTGGAAAAATAAATGAATGTCGAAAACAAATTCTTTAAAAATAATTTTTTATATATTTTATAGAAACAAACTAAAAATATATAGAACATAGAAATGGAAATAGAGGTAAATAAAGTAAAAATATTTATTATCACAACATTTTTCCATCGATTATAATTTTTTTATAAATTATAACTAATAGAACCCATAGAATAATATGTATATTTATTCGAAAAAAAATTATTTTTTCATAAAAGCTAGTGTAAAGGAATGAGAAAGGATAATTTATTTTTGATGATAAAACATGGATGGATGTGATTTTATGATTCTATATTTTTTTTGTTTTATAAAATTTACGATGATGTACATGATTTTTCACTGATTACTTAAAAATAAAAACACTAATTATTAGTTAGTTGATTAAAATAAAAATACATAAATATAATTTGAAGAAAAAAATGAAGGGATATAAGTATTGTTTAATCCCCAATCAGGTCCAATATATTTAATATATATCTCTATTGATAGTGTGTCATCAAAAATTCAATATTCGATATGTTTTTTTAATATCAAGCACTAAATCTTATCTTCTTCATAACTCATCACAATTTTTATTTAGATTCACATTCATGAAAGATCGTTATTTTCCATCTCATTTCTTTTAATGAGCATTAAATCATAGCAGTATTAAATAATGAGATATGGGACACTTATAAAACAAATTCTATATTTAATGTGTTATAACTTATGTGGGGGACATTCATTTATTGAGATGGGTGTAAGGATCTTCCTTTCTTCATAGCTCATTGAAACCTTCCTTGAAACAAATTAAGGACTAATACTAAATATATTCAATTTGCAGTATCCTTAATTAGAACTACTTATTTTGTGGTATATTCATTGAAAAAAACATACAGGACATGTAACAATGAAGTGGAAACATAATTATAAATAAAATTTATATGAATATGTATTTCCCCTGTTAAATTTTTTTTAAATCATCATCAATGTTATGAAATATAATCTCTTATATTTTACACACCACCTATGAAAAATTGTATAGGTTAGGTGGTAGATCATCCAATATAATATAAAAAATACTATCTCAAATTTAATATTTCGTTATACCTCCTAAAATGTGTCTTATGTTTTCATTATATAATATAAATGTAAGAGGAATATTTTTGTAATTTAGTTTTTGTAAAATTTATCAAAAATCATTTCATATTTAAAATATACTCATAAATGTTTTAGAACCCAACACAATCTATATAAATCGAACATAAATAAAGAATGTAGTCGAATTGTGTGGTAATTAAAAATATTATTTAAGATCCCTCTTGATCTCTTCTTCTTGATTCACCTTGTACATATGGACCACTTATAAAAATGTTATATCTTCCACAATGACTTCATCATGTTTTCTTTGGGTAATTTTTCATATTTTATCATTAATCCTTATATGGTTGTGTTTTATTTTCCTAATATATTACAAAATAAAATGTTTATTTTTATTATTCCCAACATGATTCTCCATTTATTATTAGTATGTTATTTTCCCCTATTCCTTTTATATACATTCTCATGGGTAATATAAATAAAAATTACATAAATAAATAACTTATGAAATTCCCATGCATTTTGATTTTAATATTTTATGGTTGTGTTGTGATTAAGAGAATAAAATATAAAAGTGAAGATAGAAACCCACGTAAGTAATTTAGTGTACAACTATAATACTTCAATTGCATTAAACAAAAACAATTCCAAAAGTTAATGATGAAAGTACTTATATAATCTTCTTTATATAAGTAAATTTTTTAAAAAAATCATAAGGAAATTGTTTTTTGTATCCTCAAGGACATTTCTTGTAGATATCTTAATCAAATAGATAATCATAATATCACTTCATTATGTTTCCAGTTTTTTTATTATGATCAATATAATGAAGTATGGGGGTTTATGGTTTTGATTTGAATGACAAAGATTTAATTGACATTGATCTCGATTAAAATGATTTTATAAACAATCTGTAGAATAGTACATGGATTATTTATTATTTCCATCAATCATATTTAATAAAAATAATTCCATTTTGAATTGTTTCTCCTCAATATAATGGTTTCACGTAGGTTATATCTATTTATTTTCATATAAGTTTAAGTACATTTACAAAAAAATTTCTATAATGATTTATTAATAGGAGATTTAGTAAAAAACATGTGTGTTATAATGGTACCATGATTCTCACTCAAACACATAATCTCTTAAAGCATAATTTATGAAAGTATAAGAACACTTCATACCTTCATGCCTTTATAAAAGAATGAAAATGGATTGTTCAGCTAAATATCTAGATGGATAACAGTACATAATCGAATGGAAAGGATGTCTTGGGGTCCCTTTCTCACTTCTTTTTCAAATACCTTATTGTTGGACAGAACCCAAGGATGCAAAATAGTTACCCAGGAGGTGATGCGGGATTCCTGGACTCCATTTCCAACTATGATTCTACACAAAAAAATGAATGGTTGGGGGATATCTATAAGGAGAATGAAATCGTTGACACAATGATGAAACTTAAAGCTGACAGTGCTCCAGGAACGGACAGGTTTCCAGGTTTGTTCAATAGAGAATATTGGGATTTTTTTAAAACCGACTTGTTTGAGGCCATACGAGACATCTTTAGGGGAGGTGTTTTTCATATAGTTAAAGGTGAGACTAATATTGTGATAATTCCCAAAACCAAGAACCCATCTTCCATCATGCATTATAGACCGGTCAACATGTGAAACATCTCTTATAAAGTGTTAGAAACCATTATTAATTCTAGGATTTCCTCTCTCTTTCCCTAGTGGCTCTCTATTGAATAACATGGGTTTGTGAAGGGTCTATCTATTCATGGGGATATTTCATTAGCCCAAGAGATGATGAGGGATCTCAACTTTAAGGCTCAAGGCTCAAACCTAGAAATAAAAATGGATATGAACAAAGCATATGATAGGCTTGAATGGAGAATCATCAACAAGGTGATCTCAGGTATGGCTTGTCTCCCATGGTCACTGACCTTTTATTTAAATGTTTCAGCTCATTATGGTTGGATGTTTCTTTCATGAAGAAGTCTCATGGTTTCTTTAAGGTGACTTGAATCCTCAAACAAGGTTATCCCTTATCACCGAGCATTTTCCTCCTCACCCAGGACATTCTCAACTACCTCATACAAAGAATCATATGTAATGGTGAGATCCTCCCGTTCTGTAGAAGGATGAATCTCCCATCTATCTCCCATTTTATGATTTATGATTCCACATCCATCATCATGAATGGCTTGAAGATATCGGCTGGATGTTTCCTCATGGTGATTGAGGATTATTGTCATTAAACTGGGAAAGTGAATAATAGGTATAAGAGTAACATTTTCATCTCTAGCAGATGGTCTCCTAGTAGGAGCTCCTTGTTAGTACATTTTTTGATATGAAAAGAGGGAGCTTTCCTATGGAATACTTTGGGGCTCCTATATCTTCAGGCAGACTTTGGATTTTAGAATTTGATCACATCACCCACAATATTACTGACAGAGTCCTCAATTAGAAGAATATTTTTTTCCTATGGTTTCCAGATTGTGTTGGTTAATAGTGTTGTCCTGGACTCCATTATCCATGACCTCTCCTCCATCAAAGTACCAAAAAAATTCAACAAAAATATTGATTGGATCCTGGCTCATTTCATTTGGGATTCCCTTGATAATGGTAAACACCATTGGGTGTCTTGGGATAAGATGACGAGACCCATCCAGGAAGGTGGCATCAATGTTCGCAGCCTTGTAGACACTCTCCTTTACAGGCATGAAAAATTAGCTTAATAAATCCATGAGTGTAGCACACTTTAGGGTTGGTTCATGTACAACATTTGTGTGGATTATTCAGAGAGGCACAAAAGGTCCGGGTCACCCTTCATGTCTAGTATTCATCCTATTTTTTAGATATGTTTCCTCACATCTGCTGGATAATTGGAGACGGGGATCTGTCCTTTTGGAATCAAAACAAGGTAGGTACTATGCCTAGTTTTCCTGGCTGCCCTGCCACTAGAATTTCATTCAGGGAGGCTAGTAATAACCCGGTTTTCATCAGGGCGGTGATGAATGTTGAGCAACAAAACATCTTTAACCACATTGATCTCAACTCAGAACCTGATATGTGTATTTTCTTCTCTGTCCTCCTTGGGGGAATTCTCTTCAAAAGACTACCATGACACTATTCTTCTCTATGGGAATACAGATAGTTGGAATGAGACTTTTTGAATGAAGGGAATCACCATAAATATCATCTTCCTCTTGTGAAGGATTAGAAACAATAGGAATACCACTGATGAGAACATTAGAAGATGTAGGATCAATATAGTTTCCCGCTGCTCCTGTTGTGATAATCACAAAGAAGAAATAGTGGATCACCTCTTCTTTGATAGAGAATGGGCGGATGATGTCTGGTCCTTATTCAGAGTCATTACAGTCTTCTCTTCCCATGACATGAGTGGTGGCCCGTTTCCGGATCTCTGGTTCTAGGGATCAGGTGATAGGGGTCCGGAGAAAATGGTGTATTCCATCATCTTGAAAGATGGCTGTTGGAGCTTATGGAAGTGCTAAAACAAAGTGACGTATGATGGGATTCAATCCACATAAAGGGGTATCATTTCTATAGTTATAACCCTCCTCATTGATCTCATTCGAATCACAAGAAAATGGTAGGATTCTCCATCCCTTGTCATTCTAACCACCTGCACCCATACCTCCCAGCCTGGTGGCAGCACTATTTGTCACCAATGGATCTGATGGATCCCCCAAGGGATAGAAAATTAATACTGATATATCCTATATCTTGGGAGTTATGAGAGTAGGAGGTATTGTCCATGAAACAGGTGGCATAGTTATCTTGTCTTTCACTGCTCACAATGGAAGCAGCTCTTCCCTCCTGGCAGAGGGTCATGCCCTCCACACTGGTCTTAGCATTTCTCAGTAGAAGAAAATCCCTATTTTTGAAGCTGAAATTGATTCCATCATCTACCATAATTCCCTGCAAGGGATCAATTATACTCCTTGTTCAATTTTTTATATCATTCGAAAATGAAAAGGTATGCTCTCCACCAACATCCGTATGGTTCACACTTGTTGTGAGGGGAATAAAGAGGAATATCAACTTGCTTCTCTTTCCATACATGACTTGGGTGTTTCCTTCTTTTATAATATAAGCATCCTCGGCACTGAGGGGTTGAACATTATCATAGGGGATTCCATGGGTTTGCATTATTTTAGGACACCCTAGTGGCTTTCGTTTGAACCTTTTTCTCCCTTACCTTATTATATAAATAAATAAATAAATGACGATTATGATGAAAGTATTTGTAAACACTCTATCTCTCCATGTCGACAATGTGGTATATTCAATCCATAATTACTCATCTCATTTATTAGAAAACAATATTAGGGATGGATCATTTTGTATCAGTAGTATATAGGATAACATATGAAGATGATTAGTGGAAGGAATATTTCATTTAATTCGATTACCAATCACAATTACTCCCTAGATTAGAAAAATAAAATATTTAATTTAATGAAAATAATTTTGACATAACATAGGAAAAAAACTACTAATATACCTTATATAGGAAATTATTGGCTAATAGTATATAATAATAGAGTTTAATTATAAATAGATAACATATTGAAAATGGAATGAATATACAATAAATAATAAAATTAAATTAAACTTATCAAGCATAAAAAACTATAATATATACTCCCATTGAATAAATTTATACAAGGTTCACTCCTTCCCCTACTTATATCCAAGCATATTCCATATGAATTAAAAGGGAATATTGTATAGAAATAAATTTAACATTTTTTTACCAAGAAAAAATTAATATCCATACCACAGTCACAATTCTCTAAGTAAAAATGTATTATTATATTTCTTATGGAGTATTTAGAATAACATATTTCACCTGTCAGAGAATAAATTGGCTCATTGTGTTCCTTCCCATGATCACGTCTATTTTTTCACACATCTATGAGAATATATTTTTATATTAATTCATTTATATCAAATGGGAGTTGAAGCTTCAGTTTCCATAACTATAATCATGTTTGTTATTCCCTCTCTTCCTATATTAATCAATGTTATATACCATATTGGAGCATACTATAATATTTTTTTATCATTTTTATATGGTATTTATTTTAAAAAGATTTTATTTTTATTAATGGATAATCTAAACATTATTGAATGGTTACTCCAAAATTGGAAAACCGAAGATATGAAATTGAAGATATAATTCTTTTTGATAAACATAAAATATAAAAAATTTATTCTTTGAATAAATTAGTTTTAGAATATAGGATACACGAGCATCTGATCAAGCATTGATATATTAAATATGGAAGATAGTGAGTCATGGAAGGATACAAATAATAAATATGGGTTATAATAATTCAAGTATTTCAACACTGAAGAATAATAAATCATTCTTCCGTGGAATTATAATGGGTTGAATTTTTTGAGAGTTCAAGATGGGATCATTAGGATGTTAATAAGATAAACCCATTGGAAATGGAATGGGTGCTATTGATGGTTTAAAAAAATAACTTTTATGGTTGATTTTTTTGTTAAAATGGGATGAAACGGAGCTCCAATGGTAATGAATTAGGTCTTAAATGAAGTTATAAAGGAACTGTAGTACACTAATTAGAGATTTTCATGTTTTAGTAATGGTATAATGCTATATAGTAATTGAGATAAATCATTATTTACTAAAATCTAAATGAATTGGTCATATATGGTGTTTGTAAAGGGGTATGGTAGATGTATTTTAATAATCAATTATATGAATTTGTGTTAGCTTTGATGGAATCCAGATTAGTCATTGTATATTAATATAAGATATTGTAATAACCATGTGATACTCCAATATGGTATTACAAATTACTTGATTGATATTTTGGGGATAAAACATTGAATACTAAATCAACATTCTATTTAACGGAGGATTCTTAGGTTACAGTTTATTGACATCAGTCTTTTTGGAGGCCATATGATTTTGGTTCAGTGAGATCTAATATCATGAGGTTGAAATAATTTAAACTATTATACAAGTCATGCATGAGGTTGAATAGAAAACAGAATGATATCCAATTTGTAACTATAACTAGTTACTCTTGACTCTTTTAATGGGTCCTGGTTGATCATGAATATTTTCAAGGTTCATGGAAAGATGAGTTCAAAAAACATTATGAACAATGATATTAGATTAGTGACTCAGGTTTGGTTCCATGAACTCGTTGATGATTTTATTTCTTCTCTATTCACCCCATCATAGATTAAAAAATAATATATAAATGATCCATTTCACAAAAATATATTTGCAAAATAAAAATAAATAAGAAATTCTACATTTTTAATATGAACTTTTATGAACTAATTTATAAATTAAATAATTTTAACACAGAATTTTAATAATCTATTCAAAAATTACACAAATTCTTCAAATGATTCAATATTTATTATTTTTTATATAAACTAGGTCAATATTTTTGAATAACAATATATAAAAATTGATCAATAATTATGGGTAATTAATGGTCGCAATCTCTAGGGATCCTTGGGGATTGTATTCCAATTATGTGATGCCCTTTGGATTAATGAATTACAAAGAAACATTCTAATGGGAAATGAACAACATATTTAAAACATTAGAAGAAATGACTATGCAGTTCCATGTGGATGGCCTCGATGCCAAATCAAATTGGGGTCATGACAACCAAACTGACCCCAATGTTGTTTTTTATTGGTTATGATTTCATAACATGAAGATAAACTTATTTTAGTGTTATTTCTATATAATATCTGGGAAATTTATCAAATATTTTTTCAAATAAAAATGTATTAAGGATAACACTATAGTGACTAACATGTTCCATGATATTCCCTCAGGAAAAAACTTATAATGAATTAGGTGGACACATGGTTTTCCATGTCAATATTATATACTTCATTACAATCCGTAAAGATATTATAAAAAATAGATTATGGGAATGAGAATTAAATACTATTGGGATTATTATTATTGAATTTCATTTTATATCCATAAGAAAAAAAATCACATCATATAGTCTTGATGCCATCCATAGAAGGTGATCCACTTATCCTCTAAGAGATTTCCCTATAGAGATTCCTTGATTATATCATTATAAAAAATAATTATAAAATTAAGGCGAATCATTTGTATAATCATAAATGGGTAAAATTATATGTTGATAGAGAATATGAAATACTTGATAATAATTGCTTCACCATCTACATTATGATACCAAGGGTTTATCATTTCATGCAACATCATGATGCCTACATAGTATCCCACAATAAAACATTTAAATAAATTCAAAATAAACCCATGTTTAATGGGTTATAGAAAAAATATATTGTGATCATCCAAAGAATAAATATCCAATTCTTCACCTAGTAGAAAATAAATGGGTATGTTTTAGCTAGATTTATTTTTGGAAAACTCAGCTATAAAGTCCTCACAACTGGACACAGATAATCTTGGTTTAGATTTTGACGTTATCAGTAAAGGCCCTAAAATATAAGAGATTTATTTTTATAGATCATGTTTAAGCCTATCTATATAGATAATAAATAACCCTAAATTCAGTAGGGTTTGTATTTGAGTAATTTTCAAGTCTCCCAAAAAGGAACTCTTTTCATACTCTTTTCTTCTCTTAAAGAGTTTCACCAAGAATAACGATACATATTGGGCTCTAATTATTGTTTTAGAGTTATCCATACAAATATAAATTAATTATATTAATTTCTGTGTAGATTATGATCTAGTAAACTAGAAATAAAGTGGTGAATATGATAATAAAATTTTAAAGTAGGTACCTTTTTTCGACATCACTCAATAGTTGATGGCATGATTTCCTATTATGTCAGATGTTTCTTATGTTATGAAGATACTATATTCTTATGAGAATACAATCTATACCATATACCTGAATATTATTGATTTAGATAAAGATTAAATGTTCATCCTGATGGTTCTATAAATATTTAAAGATCCTTTCATTATCAATGTTTTAAAATAGGTTGGTGAGGAAATCATCCTAAAGATTTTGGAAAATTTCTTATCCCCAAATGTTGAACACATATTCTTAATTGTGTAATACTTTGAAAATGTATATTTTCAATAGGGAATTAATAAAATGGAGTAGTTGAATTTATTATTATAAAATTTCTTCCACTATAATGGGCTGAACAAAATGAAATATTGTTGAAAATATTAATATTTATATGGTCCAATAATGTACTAATTTAGGAAAGGAACTATATAATTTAAAAAATACCATCAGGGTGAATGAATCATCAATGGAACTAGAACTTTTACCCCTAAAAATAATTAAGATCCTTTTGTACTTTTACCATCCATTGATGCATAATTACATGGTACATTCAGTATAATTTCATAAATTCAATCAATTTTCCAAATTCATTCATCAAATCCAAAAGTTAACATTTTTTAAAAATTAGTCGTGGATATTTTCTGTAAGAGGAATATATTTCATGGGTATATAATAACTAAATAAAAATTTCATTAATTCTGAAATCCAAATTATATTTTTGGAAGACACAATATGGGATATATGAATCCTATACAATTCATTACACCTTAAATTTAGAAAACACAAACCAAACATTTGAAGGAAAACACATTAAAAAAATAGTAAAAACGAAAGAATAAAATAAATGTGTGTAGAATGTTGTTAAAATTAAATTACTCATCAAGACTTTCATCTTTATAGAGAACACATGTTCACCTATCTATAACATCATCATACAACAGTTCTAGCTAATGGTATCTCCATCAATACAGAACAAAAAAAATTATTACTAGAACATAATATTCATCATCATTAATGGTGATAGGGAGACACCAATAATATCTCATGAACCAAAAATACAATAACCATTGGATAAATCTATTGGGAATAAATAAATCAAAAACCATTAATTTTTCGTCACAAAAAACAACCAAAAATAAGTAATGATTAAGAGAAGAAAACTTAAAATAGTAAGAGATCTAAACACCAAATAATTATATTATATTTCCACCAAGACAATAACCAAAATAAGAAGTAAAATATATTCACTAGTAACAATATCAAAACACTTTATTTCCATCAACCATTTAGTAACATCGATAGAATAAAAAACAATAATAGTGAATAAAAAAATAAACATCAACAATGGGAAGAAATATGCACATTATAAAAGAAAAAAAATTAAACATATTGTCATAAATTCTATGAAAACAAACCTTTCGATATTAAACATTAGTTAAATAAGCCTACACAACCACAACTCCTACTATTACAAACCCAAACCACCATGAATTTTCAAAAGAATGATACAGGGTCCTATAGATTACTATATTTTTGTAAATAATTGGTAAAAGAAAATTATATAAGACCAATATATAGATCTAGAAACAAATAAATCATAATAGAATTATTCAATGACTGACAGACTTGATGGGTATTCTATTGTGAGCATCCACCAATATATCCCAATAATCTATATTCACCATCATGACTATAATCGAATGGTGTTAGGAATGGTGGGATAAATCAAAATATTTAAATAAGATAATTCAATAAATGTGGTAACCATAAAGAAAAAAATTAATATAACCCAAAAATTAGAGAATCAACTGAAAATAACACAACTGACAACCCCTCCAAAACCACAAAAAAATGTGTTTAGTAGTTTCAATACCACATAAAATGTATATCACATACCATATTAATTATTAACATGACTTAATATATGGAGGATTATTATAGGGTGTTGTGATGGGGAAAGTGAGGGTTTTCACTAAAGTGTGGTGTTGCATGGACAATGATGTAGCACCATGGTACCTACACCCTAATACCCAAATCAAAAGTGATTGATTATTTTGATTAGATTATAAGTCCCATAATAACTCCTCCCCATAATAATTTATTTTTCATAGTGGTGTGTATAGTGATCCCCATTGAGAAGTAAAACCATTAGGTAGTGAACTAAAGAGGGCAATATTGTGGTGGGGATGTGTGCTAAAAAGGGACCCTATAATTGGAATCAGAGCCAGGGTATGCTGAAAAACCATGAGGCATGTCCTAGGGGGAAATATTTAGTCCTATAAAGATATTATATAACATAATCTACAAATTTGGGATATGGAATAACATTCAGATGCTTGTGTATAAGCTATTGTGACATAGTCATTGTGGCTGCACCATAAAGCATGGTGTTGCGATGTGAGATGTGATATTGTTTCAAAAAACATTCACACCAAGTCCCACATTGAGCATGGTTTATTCATGGAAGAGTTATGTAAGACCCTTTCCCTTTATAGGTCCCTTTCATAGTGTTGTGATCAGATATCCCTATTGATAAATAAAACTACAAGGTAGTGATCCAAAGATGAGAATATAGCAGTGGAGGGGTGTTCGCGAAAGGGACTCTACATGTAAGACCTAATATGAGTTATAATATCAGTACATCATTTAAAAAGGGAATAATAGGGTCTCAAAACAAAACCTTGACACAAGTAATCATAAAATAAAATTAATGAGGGAATCAAGTGGATATAACCAAGGGATAATGGTACCAAACCAATTCCACTAGGAAGAGGAAGGAGGGTGAAAGGATAATAAAATTAACATTTGGACCAAAATGGAAGATAAGTGAGTAAGGATGATATCCATAATCATTGATGAGAGAATAAAAACCCATATATGGGGTGAAAGTGACATCGATAGTGAATTTGAGAGTGTATATAGTGATGTACCAGGATTTTAAGATTAATTATTTCAAAGAGGAAATATGGTTTAGAAATTTATATTATATACTATTGTAATAAAATGATATTAAATCCTAGAATGATAGTAGTTTAATCCTAAACCGATCATGAAATGTAATCCATAACATAAAACCTTGATTAATTATTTTGGAAGAATAAATTGAAGGAAAAAAATAAAATAATTTGAATAAACTATAAATAGTAAATATTTACTATATTTTTACAATCCTTAAGTGATGAGGTATTTGATACTCTTACGCTATTAATTATTAATATTATAATTTTTAGAATTAAATACATACATATTATTTTTCCTTTAATTTAATCTCTAATTAAAAAATTTATTATTAATTATAATTAGGTATTTAGATTTATTTAATTTTCAATTGATTCAAAACTATTTTTAAACATCAGTATTAAATTCAATCCATGATCAATAAATAATTCAAGAAACTATTTCATGCATTCAATTGTAATTCATTAATAAATAAACATTAATCAGACATAATAATGATTATTGTATACAGATGAATATGTTAATAGATAAAACCAATAAGAATCATAGCGAAAAATAATAATTCAATATCTCAATCACCCTTCATTATAAAAATCATCACCAATTATCCAACAAATCTTGTAATAATATAATAAAAATCTTGATCAAAGTTAAACAAAATATAATAAATGTGGAAAAAGGCAAAAATGAATTATAACTGTAACATTGAAGATTCTAGAACCTCAAGTCATTTTCTATTCTTATTAATATTGACGTCCAATTCTACGGATATATACAATGGTCTACTTTGATAGGAAAAATACTCCCTTATACCTCTTATATCTTCTTATATCTTAATTATTTTAATTATTAATTAAATTCAATGAAAATTGTCCTTACATGTTATGTGTGAAGAAATAAATATATCCTCTAATGATATATATAAATTTAGGGAATAATGTATATTATAACTTTCAAAATCTATATAAATTTAAAAACCATCACCAGCTTCAAAAAACAAAAGATGTATGTAACCCATTTTCTTCATACCTTTTCAAAAAAGGAATTTTATATAAGTAATGTGACTATTTCAATATAATTTTAGAACTAATTGAAATTAAACGGTACCATTCTATTTTCCTTAAATCAATAGGCATGGTTTGGATCATCAAATCAATAAATCAACCTAACCCTGAGATAACCATCATCAAAAATTCCAATGGTTTATGTAGAGGCCCGAAGCTCGATGTACATGGAAATTACATTACTTTTGAGGAATACATAATACATAACAAAAACTGACACACAAGTACTGTGATAGTTTTTTGTCTTTGGAAACTCGGAAAAATAATCTTCTAATCGTGGTGATGGATCTTAAACATCTCCCATAATGATGTTCCCCTTTTGTTTTCTTACCTAAAACCATTATTTATATCCTGGGGAAAATAAAACATATAAAGGGTGAGCTCAAATTCTCAGTAAGGGTAAGCATGGATAAAATAAAACAAATCATATACATTTGAACTAAAAAACATGAACATAATGTTTAAACATCAAAATCATGAGCAATGACATAAAACATGGTTGTACGTAAATAATTGATCATAAAGAAACATAAATCATGATAAAATAACATGGGAATAAAACATGTAGTTGTGGAAAAACATTAAGCACATGATATTATTTCAATAGTAGCCAAGACATTGTTGCTAAGACCGTCTTAGTGGACAAAGTCCCTTATTGAACCGGGTTTACATGTCGTTCCAGCCCTGTATTATTAAACCAGATTTACTTTCCATTCTAGCCTTGTATATCTCAAGATATATAATTCTTTAACAAATTCATTGGAGGGAGATATAGGTCCCACCCATCTCATAATTAAACCATTCTTATGTGTGCCACAAAATCATATATCATACATCATAGCATAACCCATGTAATAGAAATTGGATTCTTAAACATCATGCCATCATAAAATAACCCATATAAGATAAAAAAACATCATAAAAATAATCCCATAATAAAACAATCAATTAAATTTAAAAATATGGGTAGAAACAGAACCCTATTTTATCTTAGATGGAATATAATTTTGATAAAACACTTGAACTCCATTCTTGAGGAAAATATGTTTTCTACTTCAAAAACATTTTTCTTTTCTTAACATGTCATAAAATTTAAAACTAAAATAAGTTGATTAAAAATAGACTTGAAAACATGTAATGGAAGATTCTTGGAAATAATTTTCTAAAGATCCATTCATGCCGTATAAGTAAAAAAAACATTCTTCTCGTACTTTGGACGGAAATGTCAAAAAGTACCTCGTACGAAAAATGACAAAATATTCCTTTTATATCTTTTACTAAAAACTCATCGAAGGGTAAGATTGGATTTAAAAAATTGTATGAGGATGTACAAAATACAAAATATTTAGGAAACAAGGATATGGATGATAAAATACACCCCAATAAATACAAAAGTACAAACAATCTTGGATAAAAATGAGATTGTGATATTTTCCCTTACCTTAGGTCTGATATGATTCGTATGTATCCGATCCTCCTGTATAATGATTTAAATAATGTCATTGACTTATTACAGAATCATATTCATTGTTATGATATCATATATTGTTCTATTATGACTTAATATGACTCTTTCTTTTGTAAACCCATGTTAAATCAACGTTTTGGGTAAAATCATCTTATTTGTCGTACGTGTTTGGAATTGTTGTTATTGATGTTATTACTAATTATATCTTGATTTACTTACTTAAATAATGTATATCATGATTTATATATCACATATATTCATTATATATCCAGAATATACATGTATTTATAATAGTACATAACATATGGAGGTAAGAAATGAAATGCACCGTTCATGGAGACGGTAAACCGTACGTACGCATGAACGCTACTTTCATTTCTATTTATTATTTTAATGGAATTAAAACATAATGATAAATAGGTATATTATAATTCCAGTATAATATCATATATAATATCATTAACTCCATCCTTTATACATCCCACATAAGGCATTAAAGAATCAGATCACTTTGAGGGGGTAGTAGTCCGCACTTCCTCAAATGAGATTAACGTATTGAACGACTATGGAAACCATGAAGGCTTGATATAATTGGGAAGTGAATAAGAATAAGGAAATAATAAAAAATAATATAAATCATATATAAATAAAGTTGCCATCATAATGTCCACCATTAGAGGCGGTATGAGAAAATCGAACAATCATCGTTTCGTGAGGCATTAGTTTTCCATCCAAAAAAACATTAGGTTATTCAACGATTAGATAGAGGTGTGTGTAAGTGTAGTTATAATACATCTCATAACAACATCCTTGTATTTTTAGGATACTTTTTTTGTTACAAAAGAAAGGATTAAAAAGAGTTTATGGGTTGGAGAACTAGAATAAAAGAAAACAACTTAAGTGAACCTATTACCTTTAATTTGGGTAACTTCATT
The DNA here is from genome assembly GCA_963277665.1 of Viscum album. Lineage (NCBI taxonomy): Eukaryota > Viridiplantae > Streptophyta > Magnoliopsida > Santalales > Viscaceae > Viscum > Viscum album. The sequence goes on from OY728131.1 coordinate 1,946,204,215, forward strand.
TGGTTTGAACCAAAATTAATTATTGAAGTGCCTTATTCCTAATTTAAGGATTCTAGGGGGATGAGAGGGATGTTGGGATCTTAGTTGGGCTGATTTTGGACGATCAAAAAGGCTTGAGAGGTGTAAGGAATTGCATAGAAGTGGTCTCCTTATATAATGGAGAGGAGGGGCTCTTTGGGAAAGTGTGAAGACATTATTTTATTATAAACATATCTTCAGGTTAAAGATGTCCAAAACACATTAATCTTAAAGATAGGATGACTAATAATAAAAATAAAATCATCCAATAAGAATTGGAAAGGTTTTGGATGATATTTTAATCATTATAATCTTATTTATTTAAATCATTTATTTATGAAGTAATACTGCATCATTATTATGTCATAAATAATTTAATTTATATTATGTCTAAAAATAAAAAAAAATACCAACATGTAGGAAATCGTTTTATATTTCCAATTAATATTTATAGTTGAAATGAAAATTTATATAGCCCCTTATATAAATAAATTACTATAGGATTTTTGTTAATGCCAATTTTGTCTTTACATTAAATTAATTAATCTAATGTGTCATTGTCTTTCATAAGTGGATCCATGGGGACCCAAAATCGACACAAGGATGCCCATGGTTAGAAATTACTCATCCAATAAGGTTTGGACAAGTGTTAAGGTAATTTTGAATTATTATAATATTCTTTTAACCTTGAATTACCCTATTTACCTTTAATCGTGGTAAATAAAAAAAGTTACTATTCACCAATAATTATTTTTTTTCTAATTGACCCAAATTTTACTCCTTGAAATTAACCGTGTCCTTCAAATTTTCGAAATTCAACTCACAGAAGTGGTAAAATTATGTTTTATGAACAATTGCAAAAGCTCCTAGGAGGTGGGTAAAAGACGGTGAAAAGTTCAATACAATTTTTTATAAATCTAAAATTCTTATAAAATGATTCCAATGAATTTAATTGAACTTATATAATTATTATGTATCTATTTTGAACTAAAATGAATTTAAATCAAATAAATTATTATTTAAATAAAAAGTTGTTTTTAAACAAAAACTCAGTGTTTTCACTATTCATCATAACTTGACGTCTTTCAGAAAAATACCAAAAATTCAGCCTAAGCTATATTTGATATTCCGAATTGAAAAATGATTTTTATTTTTAAAAATTCAAAACATATAAGTGGCATTAATTAATTTTTAAATTAATTCCCATTATCAAAACAAATAGCATTTTTTAAGAAACAATAGCTATCAAAAGATCATCACATGTTTATGTCCAATTTCATAGTGAAATTAATTCTAATGATCAACATTGGATTAAATGGTAAAAATATATTTTAATTACAATTTAAAACTAATTAAAAATATAATCTAGCCATATACATTATTGCGGTGAAAAAGATGTTTTTAATTAAAATATAGAATGTTTTTACTTTAAATCAAAATATAAAAGTTATCAGAATAATATGAAAAATTTATCAAAATTAAATTTTTATATCCTGATTCCATAGAAGAATATTATTTTGTCAAATTGAACTTATAAACATGTCAAAAACAAGATATAAAGTGGGTTCACCATCAAAAGGCGGCAAAACTGTATTTTTTGAAAAATAATTATTTTACCCCAAAAAATTATTTTGTTCTCATATCTTGTTCGAGGAAATATGTAAGATGAATAATAATGTTATAAAATTTAAAATTTACTTAATACTGTTCATAATGGCTTGTCCATAATATTATTATAACAATATTTCATTGTTTAGTGAAACCTGGTATTGTGTACTACACAAGCTATCAAAGAAGGTCGTGATTGCGTGTAATGAAAGCCATGTCAGGGTGGCGTGTAGTGCAAGACACCTTTGTTGTTGTGTATAAAAAAATACAACCATATTTCATTTATAATTAAACAAAGTCTATACTTAATGTTGTGTAGAATAATTTCTACAAAACGAACTTGAAATTGTGTGTAACACGAGCCAAGAATAGTGTTGCATATACTGCAAGCTAATATAGTGTTTCTTATAGTGAAAGATAATATTGGTGTAGCGTAAAACACAAGACATCAATGAAATTGAAAATAATAATTCTCATAAAAATTCTGGTTGTAACATTCTACCCCCCGTAAAATGAATTTCACCCTCGAAATTCGTTGGCGTTATAAATGGTTTATTACATGATAATTACATTCATAGAAACCCACATCGTAATAGGGAATACGAAAACATACCTTAAAAAAATAAAGTAGGAAACATTATGGTTACCCAAATTAACTAATCACTGGGTTTCCACATAGAAGAACATGTGTGAAAATATGGATATGGAAGAGAAATCTAACTGTCATGTTCTGATGGAGAGTGGTGGAGAACATGGATATGAAGAAGAAAACCATCACAAAGCAAGAAATTTTTGATGATATGAGGTACCATATGATAAATCAGATATAACGATACTAGGAAAACATATTTTTTTTCAATATCATTTCTCTAATGTTGATGAATATTCGAATCAAAAGAAACACTTACTTGATTTTGGTACAATCTCACTGTTGTTCGTGCCTTGAACAATTTCCAATTCGTCTATTAGAGAAATGAAGTCGAATTTGTCATTCATGAAGTGTTAGCAGATCATGTGATAGAATGATGTGTCATTCCATCGGTTTCAAACAAATGGTTAGAGAATGTTATCAAATATACATAATTCAATCTATGGTGTGGTTAATCGTGTATGATTCCAAAAAAGGACTTATACTTCATCTATCACACCTCTTTATAAAATAAAACTAGTTTCTACTCACTAGGTACTTCCTCTAGGTCAGTGGTAGGCGATAAAGGCCTATCACACTTCAGTTGTGGGTTCGATTCCCGCATCCATGTCCGACGTGACGGGTTCTCGCCCATCTTGCAGGTTGTCCGTTTTTTAAAATTACATCATTATGACATTCCATCAATAATATCAATAAGAAATTTAGCCTTAAACAATACTAACTTATGTTCAGCATAATCCATTTCAAATCTTTAGGCTTATCGAAAATACTTCTGTCAAAGCTTATAGTATAAAGAAAACAATTACTAGAAATATCATCTATTGAGCATGTGAATACCATCATTTATCCCCAATATATATTTTTGATCACATTCCAATCATGTGAATACCTTAATCATGTATTCTCTTGAAAAATTAATACCCATTGAACCTTAGTGAAAACATGAATGCTGTCAAAAGTTAACTCTTTCCACATACGAAAATCACAAAAATTCTTTATACTCAAACCATTCATGAGCTTATTAATACTACCAAACATTTCATTATCTCCTTAGCACATCTTTATGCCCATATTAGGTGAATTCCAAAAATATTTGAATAACCTTTCATGGTTATCGGTACCATTCATCATAAACATTAAAAACATAAGGAAAGACAATTGTGTAACAATCCTTAGATGTCTCTTTATTCCATAGTACCATGAGATTAATTATACAACATTATTTTGGAATCACATTACATGAACACTAAATAATTCCACCACATCATTGTCATATTCAACATTGCCAATAGTGATCACATGTTACTTCCCTTTGTCATTTTCCTTAAGTGGTTGCTCATATTGATCATCATTAACCCTTGGATTAGGGCATTTATTGGCATAATACCCCATTACCTTGCACTTGAAACATTGAAGTGTTGTTGGACCATTCTCTGTTGTCTTTTCCCAATTCAAATCATTAGCAACCTTTTTCCCATTAATTCGACAATCAACTATTAGATGACCTTCTTTTCCACACTTAAAACATTTTGTAGTACCTTTTAGGAAATCTACACTATGCTTTTTTCCACACTTTGAGCATAAAGAAACATTCATATTATTTTCACCATTGTTCTGAGATTTCTCCTTGAACTCCATCTTTCGTATCTTGTCAAAACCATGAGATGGATATGAAACAATAACTTCTATTTCTACCTTGATAGCACAACGCACAATTTCTTCATAGCTACAAAAGTCTCTTATAGCTAATACCACTCGAAGACTTGGTTTTAAGACATTGAAGAATTGATCAACTTTACTTTCAGGTTGGATGATAAAGCCAGATGCATACCTTGCAAGCCTTGTAAAATTCGCTTCGTATATACTAACAGATTCATCATCCTTTTGCTTAAGCTCAAGGAACACCTTTTCCATCTTTGTTCAAATAATATGAGGGAAGTACTTATTGAAAAATAAGTTCTTGAACACATCCCATTCAATGGAGTCAATTTCACCTTGGGGCCTTGTTTTCTTAATTAAAGTCCACCATTGATATGCTTCGCCTTCTAATCGGTAAACAACCAGAATGAATTTTTCATGTTCTGAACAGTGAAGTATGGAAAATATCTTTTCAATGGTACTGATCCATTGTTCAACAACAAGTGGATTAGAAGACCCACTGAAATAAGGGGGATGTTGCCTCATGAAGGAATCAATAGAATATTGTTCCCTTCTCTGGTCATTTGGAAGTCCAGAATGATTCATAGCTTGAGTAAGTATAACAATAAGATTTTGTACTCCATCTTCCATCACATTTGGTTGTTCAGGAGGAAAATCATTGAATTTTCCATTACATTGATCAACATGGTTACTTCGGGTTCCATCCATCCTCTAAAACCCAAAAAGAATAGTGTGAGATGAAAAAATCATGCTAGGGAAAACAACATAATAATGGTGGAGTAAAATCAATATCTAACATCTTAGGTTTAATTCTAAGATCATTACCATAATTATATGACTTTAACCTATACTTATACATAACCTTAGGGACATCCCTGGGCATACCTTAGAAATATCACTAGAGATCTCACTAATGTTTTCCCATCCTGGATTCTAAAGATTAACTAAACCTTTCCTCTGATACCAACTATAGAGGCCCGAAGCTCGACATACATGGACATTAAATTACTTTTGTGGAATACTTTCTACATAACAAAAACAGAAACAAAAGGACCGTAATAGTTTAGTGACATTGGAAACTCGTAAAAAGAAGCTTCTAATAGTGGTGAAAGATCGTCAACATCTCCCAAAAAGATATTCCCCTTTTGTTTTGTCACCTAAAACATTTCTTTATATCATGGGGAAAAGAAAACATATAAATGGTGACAACAAATGCTCAGTAAGGGTATGCATGGTTAAAATAAAACAAATCATATATATTTGAAATTAAAAACATGAACATAATGTTTAAACATCAAAATATTGAGACATGACATAAAACATGGCAGTACATAAGGCATAGATCATAAAAAAACATTAATCATGATAAAATAGCATGTGCATAGAACATGTAATTGTGGAAAAACATTAAGCACATGATATGATTTCCATAGTAGCCAAGACATTGCTGCCAAGACCTTCTTAGTGGACAAAGTCACTTACTGAACTGAGCATACTTGCCGTTCCAGCCCTATATTACTTAACCGGATTTACTTGTCGTTCCAGCCATGTCTATCTCATGATATATAAATATTTACCCAATGTATTAGAGGGAGATATAGGTCCCACCCATCTCATAATGAAACCATTCTTATGTGTACCACAAAATCATAAATCATACATCATAGCATAACCCATGTAATAAAAATGGGATTCTTAAACATCATGCCATCATAAAATAACCTATATAAGATAAAAGGGAAACATAAAATTAACTCCATCATAAAACAATCATGTCAATGTAAAAATAGGGATAAAAAAAAACCCTGTTTTATCTTAGATGGAAAATAATTTTTATAAAACACTTGAACTCTATTCTTGAGGAAAATATCCTTTCTACTTCAAATTTTTTTTTCCATTCTTAAGATGTCATAAAATTTTAATCTAAAAGAAGATTATTAAAAATAAACTTGAAAACTTGTAAAGGAAGCTTATTGGAACTAATGTTCTAAAAATCTATTCATGCCATATAAGTTAAAAAACATTCTTCTCGTACTTTGTCTAGAAAAGTCAAAATGTACCTCGTAAGATAAACGACAAAAGATTCCTTTCATATATTTTACTAAAAACTACAGAATGGTAAAATTGGATTTAAAAAATTGTAAGAGGATGGAAATAATATTAAATATTAAGGAAACATGGATGTGGATGATAAAATCCACCCCAGTAAATATCAAAGTACAAAAAACCTCGGATAAAAATGAGATTGTGATATTTTCCCTTACCTTAGGTCTGATATTCTTCATACGTATCCAAACCTCATGTATAATGATTTAAATAATGTCATTGAATTATTACAGAATCATCTCCATTGTTATGATATCATATATGGATCACTTATTGTTGGATCTGAATCTACCGATTATACACAAGAGGGGGGTGAATTGTGTCTTCTGCAATTTTTCGGTAACTCTTTGATTGAACGAGTTCTATCCTATTTACTTTATTAGATTTGATCATGCAGCGGAATAGGTAAAAATAGGAACACAAACATGTATATTGGTTTGGGGAATAGAAGGCCTCTAGTCCACTCCACCAACACTCAACTACACGAGCTTGGTGATTTTCACTATCTGGACCTCATTTCAACAGACCGGTCCACAACTGAGTAGTGGCAGTTGCCACCTTTACATTATTTAGGCTAACAAATCCTTCTGGTTCAAACAAGAACCAACACATCTTAGAAAGAGAAGCTTGTTACTCAAGAATAAAAATAATTTAAGAAAGTAGTTTTCCAGTTGATCTTTACAATTACAACAGAATGCAATTGAAAACAGATGGATCATAGTCCCTAGAAATATTGATTTACAAAACAAAGAAATTCTGAGTAGATCCGGTTGAAGTAGATATAGAGATATAGTTCACAACTTCATAAGTATTAGATCCACAATAGATATTCGATGGATAACAAGTGAATCTTCTATTGAGTTTCTTATTCATAATTGAACAGAGCTTTGACACTCCTTTTTGAATCAGTGGATCAATGTGAATTTTTACAGTCACTATTATACACCTCTTTAATAATAGATCGATCACCATACACACATGTACCTGGTGTTTCATAGATAACATATATAATAAAGCTGAGCATATATCCTACACATTTAGATCCATAAAAGTCACCTTCTGATTCACGATATTCAAAAATTTGAATTTATAGAGAAGTCGTAACTTCCCTTAAGACTGGGCATAAAAACTCCGTTTAATTCGATCTTAAATCCATTGATAAAACAGCTTTGAATCAGTCAAATTCGTATTTGAAAAATGACATTAAATCCATCTTTAAATCCACCCAATAATCAGCTCACTGACCGCTGCTTAAAAAATATCATCTTTCAAACTTTCCAATGCCAAACGTATGGTTGATAACGTGGCCTCCAAACGTAGGGTTGATGACATAGTCCTCAAACATATGGTGGACAACGTAAGGTTGTAAATAAATGTAGGGTTGATCATCCATACTTTTTCTTTAACTCTCAAATGTACGGAAAAAGATCCATACTTTACCTTGATCCATACTTTTCCAAGAATGTATGGTTGCTTACAAAGGTAAGGTTGATGATCCATACTTTCGAGAAACAAACATAACGTTTAGTATTTACATATGGTTCTCCATCCATACTTTGCTGATAACCAAAACGTAAGGTTCCTTCCTAACGTAAGGTTCTTCTTCCATACTTTGCGGGAAACGTATGGTTGTTTATCCATAATTTTCTCTTATCTCAAAAATTATACACGCTTTTCATCCTTACGCTATGTTTATCCATGTAGGGTATGAACAATGATTCTAGAACGTGCTTAAAGTAGATTCTGCGCTACATTTATCCACGTAAGGTATGAATAGTGATTCCAGAACGTGCTCAAAGCAGATTCCGAATAAGTAATAAATTCTCGTTATTTCAAGAGTAAAATAAATTAATAAATTCCGACAAAATAGTAAATAAAATCATTAGAAAATAACTAAGGGTATTTGTGATCATCAAAATTATCATAAAAAGAGAGAGTATAATATTCAATAATATCCCCCTTTAAATAACATTTTTATGTATTGTTGAAAACAATACTTTTCTCAACAATCTCCCCCTTTTTGATGATCACAAAACCCATAAAATAATTAAAAATATTTTAAAAAATTAACTTTCAAAATTATTTACATAATGTTTTAGAATTTTGAGAGGACGAAACAATATTTAATTTTACCAAAATTTCTCCTTTGGAATAACCTTTATAATAAACAATAAATATACAGAAAACTATTGAAATAAAGTTTTATAAAATAAAATGTTGTGGTTATCCAAATTTCTCCTTTAATTATCCCCCTAAATGAAATGTTGATGTTTATCCAAATTCACAGCCTTTTTGTGATATCAAAATGAATGAAAAATAATGGATTTTAACACATTTAATGTTGCCATGAACTGTAGGTAAATTCTTATTATTAACTGGTTATCAATAAATAAAGGTGGAGTATTGGCATATCGAAAATAAAGTTAGTAAAACAAATAGAGAAAGATAAAAATAAAGAATGAAGGAAATTTTCATTCAAAAACAGCAGTATATACATGACAATGATATACATAAGAATCAAGGTTTGGGTAAGATATGGAACAGGTTCTATCTCCTTTGGATTACAGACTTGATTTCTATAAATTGTTCCCAAAGTCTCTTAATCATCCCATATCCATGTTTGATAATGACCTCTCTGTTCTCTTGAGTCATATAAATATTTTTAATCAAATTTACTCTGAAAAACTCATGCATCCTTTCCTTTTTTTAGACAAATGTTGACAGCTTCTCTGATAAATGATTTAATAGGATTCTGACCGACGGCTCACTAGATATCAGTTAATCCACTAAAAACTCTTGATTTTATAGCAACACTGATAAAGGAGAACTGTTACATTGAAGATCTGGTAACCTGTCATTCATGTTGCTCATCACAGTTGTTATATATTGAAACCTTATGATTAAATCAGGTGAAGTACCTGATCCAATAACATCATTATTTGCAACTGATGCAAATTGGTTCTCCATAAACGACTTCAGTTCTGATAAATCTGACTTCATAACCATTTCAGATTTCAATTGTGCAAATACAGTCAGCATATCCACTTTAAACATTTCAAATTCTTGCCTCGAGACTGCACACTCCTTCATCTTTTGAAATTTTAAATGTTTAAGTCAAAGGAATTTTTCAGAATGACATTCTCAGATTCCAACTGAGATACTTTTCTATACAGATCTTCAATTTATTCATTCCTTGAATTAGATTCACCCTGTGCGTGATTCATATTCACATGCTCTGGTTGATGTAGCTGTACCAAAGTTGATGATTCAGCATCAAATTTTTCTTTTTCTATGTCCTGAGAAGGTTGGTCCACATATTTTTCAGTAGAGTTTTCAAACTCCTCCAAAGAAAAATCCCTTTAAATTACCTCTGTGTGAGCTTCAGAAGCATGCTCACCATAAAAATCAGCATCTTGGCCTTCCAATGGGCTTTCTAGAACAATTTATTTATTAGTTTCCTGAGGTATGGCCACTTCTTCACCAAGCACTGCCTCCATATCTTGTTCTTGTTGAAGTGCAACTTCAACATCCGCTACAATCTATTCCGTATTCTCACTTTGAGCTTCTTCGTGAGATTATGGTCCCTCTACTGGTGATGTCCTTTCATTGACATCTTCCATGATCTTATCAACAATATCCTCTCTTACAAAAGGATAAGAAAATAAGGATTCTGTTGTTGTTTCTGAAGCATGGGAAGTAACTTCTGCATTAATAGATATCTTTCTTTTTTATTGAAGTCCCTCCCGAATTCTATCTTCCTCAATATCTTCCACATCAAAATGAATCGTTTTTTGCTACATTGATGACTCTGGATTCAGCTTGTCCCTCCTTGGACTTAGAAGGTCGAGCCTGATCACTCTCTATATAGCATCCCGCCTTTTTATCACATAAACTTTCATTACATTTTACAAAACCGAGGATCTTTAAGGTTTAGTGTCTTGGAAACCGGGAACATAAAACATGAAAACATAAAATATTATTCTTAAACACTTGAAAGGCTTATGCTCAGGTTCATCCTAGGTTCATTTCTGCATCTCATAACCTGGGGACATACATCAAAAGAAAGGGTGAGAAGAAGTCCCAGTAAGGGAAACTAGAGAAACATTTTACTTGTGAACTTGAGATACTTCAATAAGGTCATGAAAAGAACTTCAAGGCATGAGAAATAAATCAAGAGATATATCATAATAAAAATAAAATTTTTCATAACTTGAAGATGTGACTGCAAAATTTAATATTGACAATCATTTCGTTTCACCATGGTCCATCCCCAAGGTGTCATTAAAAATTACCAAGGTTATTCACCAAGGTATCAGTCTAAAAAGTCATCTCTAGAGATTAAGTCTTTACCCAATGCATTGGAGCGCTATCTGGGCACACCCTTGACATGTCTTTATTATCATGTCAGCCACATAAATCATCATCAATCATTTCATAAACAACCCATATAGAATAAGATAAACGGGTTTCATTTTATAATCATAATGTTTTAAAAACTGCTTTAAAGACATGATCTTTATGTCACTTTAATCCCACGGAAAAGTGAAATCAGGTTTCATGTATGTAAATCCCAGAATTTAAAATAGAAAATTTTGATATATATGTGAATACCTCTATAGAAATAAGAGCTTTTAGTATTCACTTAATAACATAAAATAATTTTGAGATAAAGAGGGATGCATTTTGAGACAAAAACTATGCAACATAACGTCTATGATACATGGTTTTAGAAAACATTGAAAAGAGAGGGGACATGGGTCACCCACTCAAAAATGATACATAAACTAGTAGGGGAATAGAATATAAAGTATTTAAGAACATGTTAATGAAATTTGAATGATATACCATATGAAACGAAGAATGTGAAAGGAAGACAAAAAAAAGATTTCTCTTATGTGAATTCGGCAGTCTAACGTCGTCACTTAATATATCCAAAAATGGATTGTCGAAATCAAATAGGTTCTCTAATCATATTAAAATAAATGATCAGTATGATAGATATAGAGATAATACCCCAACATAATGAAAAGGAACTTGAAATACTTGACCAGAAAATATAACTTGAAAAAGAGAAGGGTGAACGAATCCCTTAAAAATTCAGCAGCCTAACGACGTCACTTAAAACTTCAAAATACTGAATTGAAGAGATCAAATAGTGTCTCTCATCATATGAACATAAAAGATCAGTATGATATATTTAGATATCATACCCCAAAATAATAAAAAGGAACTTGCAAGACTTGACATGGAATTAGAACTTTGAAAAAGGAGAAAGGTGAAAGAACCACATAAAAGTTCGGCAGCCTAACGACGCCACTTAAAACATCAAAATTCTGAATTGAAGAGATCAAATAGGGTCTCTCATCATATAAAAATAAAAAGATCTTTTTTATAGATTTAGAGATCATACCCCAACATAATAAAAAGGAACTTGAAATACTTTACATGAAAATAAATCTTGAAAAATGAGAAGGGAGAAAGAATCTGTTACAAAACATTCGGCAGCCTAACGGCGCCACTTAAAACATCATAAAATGAAATGATGAGAGTAATAGGGGATCTCTCATCATGTAAACATGAAAATGGCAGTAAGAGGAATATAAAATAACATCCTCCCACATAAGAACATGGATCATAAATGGAATGACATAAAAGAGATCACTTGAAAAGAAAGAGAGAGGTCGGATCCCTTACCTTAAAACGTAACTCTTAAAACTCAATGGTTGGGACCTTGAGGGCTTGAGGGCACCTTGGGAGGACACCTTGGGAGGTAATGAGACCAGATCATCGTTGGGGGAGAGTGGGGAGTCGAAATGGATGAGAGGATGGCTTGGTATTTATAGGGAACGTGAGGGGACAAGGCATTAATGGGCAATGGACACCTCAAAAGTTGTTTTTTCCAAAACCATGTGCTCTCCCATGATATTTCCCATGAAGTTAGGCCACATGGGGCCCCATACAATAATTCATTACATTTGGTCGAACAGCCCTTAAAATATCTCATGAATTCATCATGACACAGTGATGATGTCATTAAACATACTGAAACCCTAAAACTGTATTTTTACTATTCACTAAAAATTCAACTTTCTCAGAAAAATCCAAAATTTTCACATTAACCAAATATCAATGCTCTTATTTCAAAAATCAACTCCATTTTATAAAAATAATTTTCTAAATAATTTTCATAAATACACTATTCACTGGAAATTCATTTTTTTAGAAAAACCCCAAAAATTACATTCACGAAATATCGATGCTCTGAGTTCAAAAATAAAATCCATTTTATAAAAATAATTTTCTAAATATTTTTAATTTAAATTTTAATTAAAAAACAGTATTCACCCAGAAAATCTAATACTTGAATAATAATTTATGAAAACGTTATTTAAACATTTTATTGAATCACATTACTTAATCAAGGTGCCTAGATTATATTAATACTTTCCTTAAGTGATATTTCTAATCCATTTGGTCACATTACTAATCCAAAGCATAAAATCACTATTTAGAATTTACTATTCATCAAAAATCATGTTGATCTTATTAGACTCTATATTTCGTAATGAACATAATTGTAGAAGACAATTTTTAGAATATCATTACACATTTTTAATTATTTGAGGTTTACCTAAACATTTTAAAAATATCCATTTTCTAAAATTCATCAAAAATATGCATATTATATTTATCCGGTCATTTGAAAATTCATAAATTTCATCATAAGAATAAATACCAAAATTTATTTAAAACAAAGGATTACACAAGGCAGTTACGGTCTTCTTACATAGCCCCTTATCACACCAGCATAGGACCGAAGTGTAAGGTGTGCTAAGGTGAGAGAATCTGAGGGAGGCTTGGCCAACATTGCATGAGTAGTAATTAATATCAGTTTGAACTTCTCGCAAAGGCAATTCTGTTCTAGCTTCACACGATGAAGTTCGGCTTGGGTTTGGTCCTGAGCAAAGCCTAGTGGTGCTACCTCCATCCCATGTTCTGTAAGATTGGCTTCGATCTATCCAAGACTACTGGGTGAGGCCATAGAATCTTCTTTCTATATTTATTAAAAAAGATTACTTATATTTAGAGACAATAATCAAAACTTTTACTTTCCAGCGGTCATATTTACCAATGGTTATATACGAGTCAAAACCCAACGGTCTCATTTTAATTGTACTCATGTTATCAAATGAAACATTTTTGTTGAGTTTAAAAATAAAATAAAATAACACATAAAATTAGGAAACAATATTTATTCAAAATTCCGGGTCATTACAATCTTCCCCCCCATAAGAAATTTCATCATCGCATTTTTTAAAATTGTGTTTTGAAATTTCATTGAAATTCCCACATCGGAAAAGGAGTCAATAAAATTATTACTTTAAAATAAATAAAGGGAAGTACAAAGATCGCCCGAGTTAGACCACACTAGGATTCCATGTAGGAAAACATGGACATGGAGGAGAAAACGAAGGGTCATGTTTTGAGGGAGAGTGATAGAAAACATGATTAAGAGAAAGTTAACCATAAGAAAATCCCAAACTAATGATGTGTGTAAACGGTCTTTGATTACCTAGTAGGAAACGTAAACCAACAACATTTTTGATTTACATTCCATTTCATAATTATGAGGAATTCATTTACTACATAGAACAAAAACATAAGAAAATATACCTACCTTCATTTAGAGTTTCATCCTTTAATAAGTTTCTACCAAAACTAATATTTTCTCCAAATGATGAGCATTGAAAACTAATTGGTCTCATCAAAACACAAGAATCATCTTCTAGAGAATCACATAATCCACAAAAGATTAACTATTTATTTCATGTATCTTTAAACATTATCCCAAAAACATAAAGGGTAAGGTAAAACAACTCTTCAAAAAGAAATAATCCCAAAGGAATGGAAGCTACAAAAAAATCTTCAAAGTTCCATGGTACTACCCAAAGTTTATCATAGACCATTCCATAAATAACGGTCCTTAAAATTCCGCAAAATAAACCAAACTAAGATTGAAACCCAACTACAAGAGGGATTTGATAACATAGTCTTCCAAAATAAACTTCATTGTTTATCTCCAAACAACATCAACCACTCCTAACATCTTATAACAAAAGTAGCTAACCTAAACATATTTTACCCAAGATTGGTTAATCATTCCCATAAGTAACCTAAATTACTATAGTTTTACCTTAAATTAATCAATTCTTCAAAATATAAGTCAACCTTACTCCTCAATGAAAATACCGTAGTAATCTATTTACCTCGATCATATAGAGTCCCCAAAATAGTGAACGACTTCCAAAATAATAATCATCTTTTAATCCCCTAATTGTCATTGTCATATTAATATGGAAATCGTCGCATTTCCTATCACATTGGTTGTTAGGACATGTTCTTCCATTTCCTAACATTAACTAAGAATAGAAACTATAATTAAGGGCTTAAATACTTATCCAATAATCCTGAAAAAGAAAATTTAAGTATAAAAGGATAAACTTGTAGAAGAAAAGTATACCCTAACATGTGAACCCCTAGGTTCCAATCTAGGTTTTCCAGGATTATATATTCTTATGTGAATATTTATTTTATTTTATCTTTGTTCCTTTAGTAATGGTTCATTTTAAGCTTATGAATTTACCAAAGCATATCCCCCGGGAGTGTCGTAACCAAGAGTGCAGCAAGGCCCGTTGCCGTGTACCAGTTCCTGTTTGAGTCTAGCTCAAAGCGCTGTTTTCGGGTTTTACCCCTATGTACATCTGTGTGAGAACCACCTCTACCTGCTCGTATCCAGATATGGATGTATTTTCTTGGCAATCCATTACTCAATACTCAACAAAAAACTAAGAATATTTCCTATATATAAACTTTTCTATAGGATTCTTCCAAAAGATTTCATATCATAATTTCCACAAATAACTAAACTATCCTTTGATACTAACTATAGTATCCCTCCATTTTATCACATAAACTTTCATTACATTTTACAAAACCGAGGATCTTTAAGGTTTAGTGTCTTGGAAACCGGGAACATAAACCATGAAAACATAAAACATTCTTCTTAAACACTTTAAAGGATTCTCATCAGGTTCATCCTTGGTTCATTAATGCATCTCATAACCTGGGGACATACATAAAATGAAAGGGTGAGCAGAAGGCCCAGTAAGGGAATCAAGAGAAACATTTTACATGTGAACTTGAGATAATTCAATAAGGTCATGAAAAGAACTATAAGGAATGAGAAATAAATCATGAGATATATCATAATAAAAATAACAATTTTCATAACATGAAGATGTGGCTGCAACATTTAATACTGACAATCATTTCGTTTCACCAAGGTCCATCCCCAAGGTGTCATTAAAAATTACCAAGGTTATTCACCAAGGTATCAGTCAAAAAAGTCATCTCTAGAGATTAAGTCTTTACCCAATGCATTAGAGTGATATCCGGGCGCAACCTTGACATGTCTTTATTATCATGTGAGCCACATATATCATCATCAAAAATTTCATAAAAACCCATATACATAAGAGAAATGGGTTTCATTTCATAATCATAACGTTTTAAAAACTTCTTTAAAGACAAGATCATTATGTCACATTAAACCCATGGAAAAGGGAAAGAGGATTTCATGTATGTAAATCCCAGAATTTAAAATATAACATTTTGATATATATGTGAATACCACTGTAGAAATATGATCTTTTAGTATTCACTTAATAACATAAAATAATTTTGAGATAAAGAGGGAGGCATTTTGAGACAAAAACAATGCAGCATAACGTCTGTGATACATTGTTTTAGAAAACATTGAAAAGAGGGGGGACATGTGTCACCCACTCAAAAATGATACATAAACTAGTAGGGGAATAGAATATAAAGTATTTAAGAACATGATAATGAAATTTTAATGATATACCATATGAAACGAAGAACGTGAATAGAAGACAAAAAAAGATTTCTCTTATGAGAATTCAGCAGCCTAAC
The DNA here is from genome assembly GCA_963277665.1 of Viscum album. Classification (NCBI taxonomy): domain Eukaryota; kingdom Viridiplantae; phylum Streptophyta; class Magnoliopsida; order Santalales; family Viscaceae; genus Viscum; species Viscum album. The sequence continues at coordinate 1,946,220,248 of OY728131.1, forward strand.
GACGTCACTTAAAACTTCCAAAAATGGATTATCGAAATCAAATAGGATCTCTAATCATATGAAGATAAATGATCAGTATGATAGATATAGAGATCATACCCCAACATAATGAAAAGGAACTTGAAAGACTTGACCAGAAAATATAACTTGAAAAAGAGAAGGGTGAACGAATCCCATAAAAATTCAGCAGCCTAACGACGTCACTTAAAACTTAAAAATACTGAATTGAAGAGATCAAATAGGGTATCTCATCATATGAACATAAAATATCAGTATGATAGATTTAGATATCATACCCCAACATAATAAAAAGGATCTTTCAAGACTTAACATGGAATTAAAACTTTGAAAATGGAGAAAGGTGAAAGAACCACTTAAAAATTCGGCAGCCTAATGGTGCCACTTAAAACTTCGTAATACTGAATTGAAGAGATAAAATAGGGTGTCTCATCTTATGAACATAAAAAGATAAGTATGATAGATTTAGAGATCATACCCCCACATAATAAAAAGGAATTTGAAATACTTTACATGAAAATAGATCTTGAAAAATGAGAAGGGAAAAAGAATCTGTTGCAAAACTTTCGGCAGCCTAACGGCGCCACTTAAAACATCATAAAACGAAATGATGAGAGTAAGAGGGGATATCTCATCATATAAACATGAAAAGGGAAGTAAGAGGAATATAAAATAACATCCTCCCAGATAAGAACATGGAGCATAAAAGGAATGACATAAAAGAGATTACTTTAAAAGAAAGAGAGAGGTCAGATCCCTTACCTTAAAACGTAACTCTTAAAACTCAAAGGTTGGGACCTTGAGGGCTTGGGGGCACCTTGGGAGGACTCCTTGGGAGGTAATGAGTCCAGAACATTGTTGGGGGAGAGTGGGGAGTCGAAATGGATGAGAGGATGGCTTGGTATTTATAGGGAAAGTGAGGGGACAAGGCATTAATGGCCAAGGGACACCTCAAAAGTTGTTTTCTCAAAACCATGTGCTCTCCCATGATATTTCCCATGAAGTTAGGCCACATGGGCCCCCATACAATAATTGATCACCTTTGGTCGACCATAACTTAAAATATCTCATGACATCATCATGACACAGTTATGATGTCATTAAACATACCGAAACCCTAAAACTATATTTTTACTATTCACTGAAAATTCAACTTTCTCAGAAAAATTCCAAAATTTAACATTAACCAAATATCAATGCTATAATTTCAAAAATGAACTCCATTTTATAAAAATAATTTTCTAAATATTTTTAATAAATACCCTATTCACCGAAAATTCATTTTTTTTAGAAAAAACCCCAAAAATTACCTTAACAAAATATCGATGCTCTGAGTTCAAAATTGAAATCCATTTTATAAAAATAATTTTCTAAATAATTTTAATTTAATTTTTAAATAAAAAACAATATTCATCCAAAAAACTTATACATGAATAGTAATTTATGAAACAGTTATTTAAACATTTTATTGAATCACATTACTTAATCAAGGTGCCTAGATTATATTAATACTTTCATTAAGTGAGATTACTAATCCATTTGGTCACATTACTAATCCTAAGCATAAAATCACTATTCACAATTTACTATTCATCAAAAATCAATTTGATCTTATTAGACTCTAAATTTTGTAATGAACATGATTGTAGAAGACCATTTTTTGATTATCATTACACATTTATAATTATTTTAGGTTTACCTAAACATTTTTAAAATATCCTTTTTCTAAAATTCATGAAAAATATGCATACTATATTTATCCGGTCATTTGAAAATTCATAAATTTCATCATAAGAAGAAATCCCAATTTTTATTTAAAAAAAAGGATTACACAAGGCAGTTACGGTCTCCTTACATAGCCCCTTATCACACCAGCATAAGACCGAAGTGTAAGCTGTGCTAAGGTGAGAGAATCTGAGGGAGGGTCGGCCAACATTGCACGAGTAGTAATTAATATCAGTTTGAAATTCTCGCGAAGGCGATTCCATTCTAGCTTCACACGATGAAGTTCAGCTTGGGTTTGGTCCAGAGTAAAGCCCAATGGTGATACCTCTTTCCCAAGTTCTATTATATAGGCTTCGATCGGTCCAAGACTACTGGGTGAGGCCATAGAATCTTCTTTCTATATTAATTAACCATGATTACTTATATTTAGATAAAATAATCAAAAAATTTAGTTTCTAGTGGTCATATTGACCAATGGTCATATAACAGTCAAAACCCAACGGTCTCATATTAATTGTACTCATGTTATCAAATGAAACATTTTTGTTGAGTATGAAAATAAAATAAAATAACACATAAAATTAGGAAACAAGATTTATTCAAAATTTCTGGTCGTTACACTCTAAGTCTTCCTCAGCTTATATTAGAAAAAGTTTTCCTTTAATTGTGCTCCAGAAATATGCAAACTTCCTTGAATTTCCATCATTAAACGTATTATTGTGATGACAGTTAACTCGGGAATCCACTAACCTCACCATGACTTTCTTAAGCAGAAGTTTATAAATAAATCGAACAAAAGGGTAGAAATTCATTCGAGCATCGCTTTGATAGTTGTAATTGAGATAGATTACCATATAGATTGGGAAGTTTAACTTAATAGAACTTAACGGAAGAAACATTATATACATATCAGGGTACAAAATATTTTCTATCTTTGCCATTATTGGAGCTATTCCAGTCTGAATAAATTTGACCAAAATTTTCTAATCAGGATCCAAATCCTTGATAAACATTTTCTTTATATTTTTAGTAAAAAAAAGAAAAGATATGATGTATTCGGATTTATGCACAGAATCTCCAATATTTTTCAAATCAAAATGAAAAACTCCCTCATGAGGGCAGTTGAGAATCTGACCAATCTTATTGATGAGATTGAGAAATCCCTATCCTCTATCTTAGCCGTCATACTATCCTCGGTATCTCCTAGACTAAACTGTACAGATTTGTTGAAGTATCTATGTTCTACATCATACATAAATTACATATTTTTACTATTGAACGTCTTTTCAATATTCTTAAATGACAATGCTTGCTTCAACTGCTGATTTGTCTTAAATAACCAGTCGAGATCGATTACCTTGCCATGTAAGATTCTTCTTCCCTCGGAGCATTGTCTCTTGGAAATGCAGGGCTCGGCTTCACTGGCTCTATTAGTTCTTACCATCTCATCAGGAATCTCTGATTGATTGAAGGTTAGGGTTTTAGAGGTTCGATGATTAGGGTTTAGGAGTAGAAGTGCGATTTTCGGATTTCGAAAGGGTTTCGATAGAAGTGAAATGGTTTAGAAGTCGAAAAGGCTCTAACAGCCTTGATTCTCATGCAATCACTAATCTTTTCATATATTTAAAACAAATGAAATTTTCATATGGAGAAAAAAAAATAAGAGAAAAAAATTAAACAATATTCAAAGAACAAAATAAAATTTACAAAAATAAATAAACGTAAATAAAATTAAAAATTATTTAAAATTAAATAAACCTAGATCCCCTTTAATAAAATCAATCCTTGCAGTGGGAAGTGGTTTTGTAAAAATATTTTCTAATTGAATTTTAGTATTTATAAATTCTAAAAATATATCTTTTTTAATTACAAGATCTCGTAAAAAGTGATGCCTTATATCAATTTTTTTAGTTCTAGAATGACTAATAGGATTTTTTTTTAAATATTAATTGCACTTGTATTATCACATAGAATAGGTGTATTATTATAATTCAATCCAAAGTCCTTAAGAGTGTTTTTCATCCACAACATTTGTGTACAACAATTTGCAGTAGAAACATATTCTACCTTAGTTGTCGATAGGGAAACTGAATGTTGTTTCTTACTAGACAATGATAATAAAGACTTTCCTAATAAGTGACATGTTCTTAATGTACTTTTTATATCTAATGTATAACTTCCAAATTCAGCATATTAATATTAAATCAAATTGAAATCAGAAGTTTTAGGATAAAGATGATATTGAAAAATAGTTCCTTTTAAATATGTAAAAATTATTTTAACAGCAGTCAGATGAGATTATTTAGGATTTGATTGGAATCTAGCACAAAGACATGCTGAATACATTATATCTGGCCTGCTAGTAGAATGATATAACAAACATCCAATCATACCTCTAAATAACTTGTTGTCAATGGATTTCCCAGTTTCATCCAAATCAAGTTTCACATTAGTACACATAGGAGTTGTAAATGGCTTGCTATTTTCAAGTCCAAATTTCTTAAGTAAATAAATAATGTATTTGCCTTGATTTAAAATAGTTCCAAAATATTTCTGAAGTATTTGAAGACAAAAAAAGAAATTTAATTCCCCCATCATACTCATTTCAAATTCTTCTTGCATTAATTTTAAAAATTCACGACAAAGAGTTTTATTATTAGATCCAAAGATTACATCATCAACATAAATTTGAACCAATAAAACATTATTTTTCACAATTTTCATAAAGAGTTTTGAGTTTTCCATTCCAATAGTAAAATCATTTTTCAAAAGAAAAGAACTTAATCTTTTATACCAAGCTCTAGGTGCTTGTTTAAGGCCATAAAGGGCATTATTACATTTAAAAATAGAATTAGGTTTTTTAGAGTTTTCAAAAGTAGGAGGTTGCTCAAAATAAACATCCTCCATTAAATAACCATTTAAAAAGGAAAATTTAACATCCATCTGAAATAATTTAAAATTAATATAAGATGCATTGGATAAAAGGATTCTAATGGCTTCTAACCAAGCTACAGGTCCAAAAGTCTCATCATAATCTATTCCTTTTTCTTGATTATATCCTTTAGCTACTAATCTTTCTTTATTTCTAGTTATTGTGCCTTGGTCATCTTGTTTATTTCTAAAGACCCATTTGGTTCCTATTACAAGATAATTCTTAGGTCTTTCCACTAATTCTCAAACATCATTTCTTTTAAACTAGTTTAATTCATCTTGCCTTGCTATTACCCAGCTTTCATCATCTAAATATTCTTCTATAGTCTTGGGATCTTGATGAGATATGAAGGCAGATAATTCCACTAGGTTTCCTAAGTTTCTTCTAGTTTGAACACAAGTTTCTAGGTCACCAATTACAGTTTCTAAATGGTGATTATTTTGGGTTCTAGACTGTCTAGGTAATATATTTAAGGTATCTTTAGTATCATGTTCCTCTAAACTGGATTGAATTTCTATTATATCATTTTCAAAATCATTCTTTAAGTTCTCAAGTCTCATGTTATCATTAGAGTCATGTTCATCCATTTGTTCGATCTTTTTCTCAAAGGGATCAGATTCATCAAATATCACATGAACTGATTCTTCAATAATCTTTGACTACTTATTATAAACTCTATAATCTTTGGAGGTAGTAGAATATCCTAAGAAAATACCTTCATCAGATTTTGGTTCGAACTTACCAACATTATCCTCGGTGTTAAGATGTAGACATTTCATCCAAAAACGTTAAAGTAGTTAACTTTAGGTTTTCTGTTATTCCATAGTTAATAGGGTGTATTTTTCAAAATAGGTTTAATTAAAACTCTATTAATTATATAGCAAGCTATATTCACAGCTTCTTCCCAGAAATATATAGGTAGGATATATTCATTTAACATAGTTCTATCCATTTCTTGAATTTTTCCATTTCTCATTTCTACAATCCCATTCTGTTGAGGTGTTCTTGGTGTGGAAAAGGTATGTTTAATAACCATGTTTAAGAAAAAGGAATTAAATTCCATATTCTCAAATTCTCCACCACGATCACTTATTAATGAGATTATATTGAAACTTTTTTCATTTTGAACAGATTTGTGGAATCATTCAAATAATGTAAAAGATTCATTTTTAAATTTCAAAAAGAAAATCTATGTAAATAATGAATAGTCATCAACTAAAACATATACATATAATTTACCAGCTATTCTTGTTACTCTTGAGGGTCCAAAAAAATACATATGAATATGTTCTAGAGGTTTAGATGTAGCAATATTATTAACAGATTTGAAGGATGATTTGTGTTGCTTGCCAAGTTGACATGCATCAACAAATCTGTCACTTTAAAATTTGAGACAAGGTAAATAAGAAACTAAATTTTCCTTAGATAAATTATGTAAAACATATACATTGCAATGTCAAAGTCTCCTATGCCAGATCAATGATTCACTTACATTAGCAGTCAAGAAGTTTACTTGTTGTTTACACAAGGAATTTAAATCCAATGTATAGACATTTTCAGTTCTTGGTGATTTAAATTTAAGCAGTTTATCTTTAGAAATAGTACAGCAATTGTTAGTAAAATCAACAGTATATCAATCATCACAATGTTGAGAGATACTTATCAGATTGTGTTTTAATCCTTGTACATAAAGTACTTTGTTGATTGAGACTGTTTTTGGATCTCCAACAGTTCCAATGATAATGATTTTTCCTTTGGCATTGTCACCAAATATGACAAGTCCTCCTTACATTTGAGTGAGTAAAGAGAAATTCAATGAGTTTCCACTCATATGTCTTGAGAATCCATTTTCCATGTACCATATATATTTTGTCCTATGGTGTCCTACTACCTATAAAGACATTCAAAGAAATTGTTTTGGTACCCATATTTTGTTGGATACAGGGGTGTTAGCTAGCAATGATCTGGGTATCCAGATTTTCATTGTTCTTTTAAAATTAGCTGAATCATATAAGTCTTTTGAAACATAGGATTTATTAATACCACAAATTTGAGGTTGTATTATTAAACAGTTTTTAGCTATATGTCCCTTTGTCCCAAAAAAGTTATAATTAACAATTTTAGAGGTAGGAATAAAATAATTTTTATATAGGTTTTGTTTTTCTCCTTTACATCCAATTACAAATCTCTCCATTTTAATGACAGTTTTTCCAAGAATTTAATTTAATGAATTCTCTCCTTTATTAAAAACCAATGTAGCCTGTTTTTATGATTCTACTTCATCCTGTAGTGTTTTTATTCTTAATTCAAAATAAATATAGTTAATGTTAATCAAATTGTATTTATTAGTTAATTACTTAGGTCGTTTCAGCATTGTATCTCTTTCATCTGAAATGACATTATGTGTATTTTTTAATGACTTATGTTTCTTAAATAGTGAGTCATATATTTCTTCAAACATGTTGTAGTAGGTTGCGTGTTTTTCATTTGTGTAGCTTGATTCAGAATTTGTTTCAGATGAGTAATATGAGTGCACCTCATCAGTTTCTACCATAAAACACATGTTTTCTTTTAGATTGTCCTCTTCTTTCTCTGAGCTTCATTCAGGAGAGCTACTGGAGTCTTTAGATACAATCCACATGGCTTTCATACCTTTCTTGTCTTTCTACTCATAGTCAATTCTTTTGAAGAATTTATTCTTCATTGTGTCCTTCAATTGTTGGAAATCTGGTTTGATATACCCCAACTTCTTGAAATCATAACATCTTAATTTCTAATTATCTTACTTAATAGATTTTTTGAAGCCTCTTTTATTTCTATAAAATTTTCTAAATTTTCTAGCTAGCTGAGCCAGTTCTTCATCCGAGTTAGATAAGTTAGAGCTTTCTGATTTAGCTTTGACTTCTTTGTTCTTCAACATTCTATTCTTTTGTTGTGATGTTACCTTCAAGTCTGTATCTTCTCATTTGATGTAGACCTTATATTCATTTGCCTCATCTTTCTTTTCAACTTCATAAATCATCAATGTACCAATTATCTCTCTCATGGTTAGATCTTTGACAGGTGTTGATTGTCTGATTATAGCAGAAATACCCTTCCATCGAATAGAAAGTACCCTCATTACTTTTAATGCTTGATCAGCCTGGTTGATAGGTTCTCCTAGAGCGATTAAATTATTGACAATTTCTGTCAATATACCATTCATTTGGGTAATTCGTTCATCTTCAAATATTCTTAAAGTATCAAATTTCAATTTGGATGTTTCATATCTAATTCGTCTCACATTATCTGTTCCTTCATATGCCACAGCTATTGTTTACCACATATCATATGTTGTGGGGAACTAAGTTACTCTATTAAATTCATCTGGTCCTAGACCGCAGATAATTTCATTCATAGCCTTCGAGTTCATATCGTACACTGCCACTGTAGCAGCACTCCATATCTTAGGATTTTCAAGAATTTTATAAGGATTCAGAATCATTGAATAGAATTTATATCCGAGGTTTTTCAGATATATTATCATGCATGACTTCCAGCAACCATAGTTTTCTCCATTAAAATATAGTGCTCTGACCATTGACATCCCTTCTCTTGTATCAGTCATGATCCTCTATTTTATAATCTTTAAATGCTTCTAGATTTCTAAGGCTCTATCAGAAGCTCCACCTCTGATACCAATTGTTGGATCTGAATCTACAGATTATACACAAGTGGTGGGTGAATTGTTTCTTTTGCAATTTTTCAATAACTCTTTGATTAAACGAGTTCTGTCCTCTATACTTTATCATATTTGATCATGCAGCGGAATAAGTAAAAACAAGAACAAAAATATTTATAGTGGTTTGGGGAACAGAAGGCCCCGAGTCCACTCCACCAATACTCAACTTCACGAGCTTGTTTATTTTCACTATTTGGTCCTCATTTCAACAGAACAGTCCAGAACTGAGTACAGGTAGTTGACACCTTTACAATCTTCAGGCTAACAAAGACTTCTGGTTCAAACACGAACCAACACAACTTAGAACGCGAAGCTGGTTACTCAAGAATAAAAAGAAATACAGAAAGACGTTTTCCAGTTGATCTTCACAATTACAAAAGAATGATATTGATAGAAGATGGATCGTAGTCTCTAGAAATATTTATTTTCAAAACAAAGAAAATCTGATTCGATCTGGTTGCAGCAAATATAGAGATATAGTTCACAACTTCAGTAGTAGTAGATCCACATTAGATATTCAATGCAGAATAAGTGAATATTATATCGAGTTCTTTCTTTTTAATTGAACAGAGCATTGACACTCCTTTTTGAATCAGCGGGTCAACGTGAATTTCTACAGTCTCTGTTTTCCACCTTTTTTAATAATTGATCGATCACCATACACGCATGTACCTGGTGTTTTAGAGAGAACATATATTATAAAGCTGAGAATATCTCTTATACATTTAGATCCATAAAAGTCACCTTTTGATTCGCGATATTAATAATTTGAATTTATAGAGAAGTCGTAACTTCCATTAAGAATCAGCATTAAAATCTCCTTTTAATTCGATCTTAAACCAATTGATAAAACGGCTTTGAATCATTCAAAGTCATATTTTGAAAATGACTTTAAATCCGTCTTGATATCTGCCCAATAATCTGCTTGCTGACCGCTGCATAAAAAATACCATCTTTCAAACTTTCTGACGCCAAATTTAAGGTTGATGATGTGGCCTCCAAACGTAGGGTTGATGACATAGTCTTCAAACAGAAGGTAGACAACATAAGGTTGAACATAAACATAGGGTTGATCATCCATACTTTTTCTTCAACTCTCAAACGTACGACAAAAGATCAATACATTTACTTGATCCATACTTTTCCAAGAAGGTAGGGTTGTTTACAAAAGTATGGTTGATGAACCATACTTTTGAGAAAAAAAAACGTAACGTTTAGTATTTACGTATGGATCTTCTTACATACTTTGCTGATAACAAAAAAGTAAGGTTCCTTCCTAACGTAAGATTCTTCTTCCATACTTTTCTGGAAACGTATGGTTGTTTAACCATACATTCCTCTTATCTCAAAAAGTATAAACACTTTTTATCCTTAAGCTACGTTTATCCACGTAGGGTATGAACAGTGATTCCAAAACACGATTAAAGAAGATACTATGCTATATTTATCCATGTAAGGTATGAACAATGATTCCAGAATGCGCTTAAATATGATTATGAATAAGTAATAAAATTTCTTTATTTCAAGAGTAAAATAAATTAATAAATTCTTGCAAAATACTAAATAAAATCATTAGAAACTAACTAACAGTATTTTTGAGCATCAAAATTATCATAAAAATACAGAGTATTATATTCAATAATATTCCCCATTAAATAACATTTTTATGTATTTCTGAATGCAATACTTTGCTCAACACTTATGACTTTATATGACCCATTCTTTTCTAAATCCCATGTTAAAGCAACGTTTTGGGTAAAATCATCATATTTTTCGTACGTGTTTGGACTTGTTGTTCTTGATGTTATTATTTCTTATGTCATGATTTACTTAATTCCAAAATGTAAATCATGATTTATAGATCATATATATTAATTATATATCTAGCATATACATGTATTTATAATAGTAAATAACATATGGAGATAAGAAATGAAATTCACCGTTCATGGAGACGGTAAACCGTACGAATGCATGAATGCTACTTTTATTTGTATTTATTATTTAAATGGAATTAAAACATAATGATACATATTTATATTATAATTCCAGTATAATATCATATATAATATCATTAAATCCATCATTTATACATCCCACATAAGGCATTAACGAATCACATCACTTTGAGGGGGCGGTATTCCGCACTTCCTCAAATGAGATTATCGTATTTACTGACTATGGAAACCAAAAATGCTTTATATAATTAGGAAGTAAAGAAGCATAAATAAATCATAAACATAATATATATCATATATAAATATAGTGCCTTCATAATGGCCACCATGAGAGGCGGTAGGAGAAAATCGAACAATCATCATTTCGTGAGGGGTTAGTTTGCCATCCACAGAAACATTATGTTCTTCATCCATTAGATGGAGGTGTTTGTTAGTGTTGTTTTAATACATCTCATAACAACATCCTAGTATTTTAAGGATACTAGGGTTGTTATAAAAGAAATGATTAAAAAGGGATTACGGGTTGGAGAAATAGAATAAAAGAAAACAATTAAAGAGAAACTATTACCCTTAATTTGGGTAACTTCCTTTGGATTGAATCAAAAGGAATTTTTGAAGTGCCTTATTCCTAATATAAGGCTTATAAGGGGAGGAGAGGGATTATGGGAGCTTAGTTGGGAAGATTTTGGACGATCCAAAAGGCTTGAGAGGTGTGATGAAATTCCATATAAGTGGTCTTCTTTTATAAGGGAGAGGAGAGGCTCTTTAAGAAAGTGTGAAAACATTATTTTATTATAAACTTATCTTTGGTTTAAATAGGTCCAAAAACACATTAATGTCGAAGATAAGATGAATCAAATTCCAATAAAATAATCCAACATTAATTGGACAGGTTTTGGATGATATTTTAATCATTATAATCTTATTTAATTAAATCCTTCATTAATGAAGTAAATACTGCATCATTATTGTGCCATATATAATTTATTTTATATCTTGTCTAAAAATTATAAAAAAATACAAAAATGTAGGAAATATTATTAGCTTTCCAATGAATATTTATTGTCGAAAATATAATTTATATTTCTGTTTATAAAAATTAATTACTATAGGATTTTTTTAATGCCAATTTTGTCTTTACATTAAATTAATTAATATAATGTGTAATTTTCATTCATAAGTGGCTCCATCGGGTCCCAAAAAGGACCCAAGGATTTCCATGGTCGGCCATTACTCATACAATAAGGTTTTGACAAGTTTTAAGGTAATTTTGAATTATTATAATATTCTATTAACCTTAAATTACCCTATTTCCCTTTAGCCGTGGTAAATAAAAGTAAAAGTTACTATTCAAAAAAAATTATTTTTATCTAGTTGAACCACATTTTACATCTTGATATTAATCGTGTCTTTTGGATTTTCGAAATTCAACTCACAGAAGCGGTAAAAGTAAGTTTTATGACCAATTGCAAAAGCCTATAGGAGGTGGGTAAAAGACGGTGAAAAGTTAAATACAATTTTTTATAAATCTAAAATTATTATAAAACGATTCCAATTAATTTAATTAAACATATATAAGTAATATGTATCTATTTTTACCTAAAATAAATTTAAATCAAATAAATTATTATTTAAATAAAAAAGTCAATTTTAACCAAAAACTCAGTGTTTTCACTATTCATCAAAAATTGAAGTTTTTCAGAAAAATACCAAAAATAAAACCTAAGATATATTTGATATTCTAAAATTAAAAATGATTTCTATTTTTCCAGATTCAATACATAGAGATGACATTAATTAATTTTAAATGTAATTCCCGTTATCAAAACAAATAGCGTGTTTTTAAGAAATAATAACTATCAAAAGATCATCACTTGTTTATGTCCAATTTCAAAGTGAAATTAATTCCAATGACCAAAATTGGATTAAATGGTAAAAATATATTCTATTTACACATTAAAACCAATTAAAAAGAAAATTTATCCATATAAATTATTACGATGAAAAAAGTTTTTTTTAGTGAAAATATAGCGTGTTTTTACTGTTCATCAAAATATAAAAGTTATCTGAATAATATGAAAAATTTATCCAAATTAAATTTTTATATCCTGATTACAAGGAATAATTTTATTTTTTCCAATTTAACTTATAAACATTTCAAAAATTAGATTTAATGTGGGCATGCCATCAAAAGGTGGCAAAACTGCATTTTTTTAAAAATACATATTTTACCCGAAAAATTTATTTTTTTCTCATACCATGTTCTAGAAAATATGTAAGATGAATAATAATGTTATAAAATTCAATATGTAGTTAATTATATTCATAAATTCTATTCCATAATAATATTATAACAATATATCGTTGTTTAGTGAAACCCAGAATTGCATACTGCACACGCTATCGAGGAAGGCGGCGATTGCGGGTAATGCAAGCCAAGTCAGGGTGGCGTGTAGTGCAAGACTCTTTTTTTGTTCCGTATAACAAAATACAACCATATTTAATTTATACAATAAACTAAGTCTATACTTAATTTTGCGTAGAATAATTTCTACAAAACGAACTTGAAATTGTGTGTAACACGAGCCAAGAATAGTGTTGCATATACTACAAGATAATACGGTGTTGCGTAGAGCGCAAGATAATCTGGGTGTAGCGTACAACACGAGACATCAATGAAATTAAAAAGAATAATTCTCATAAAATCTCGGGTTGTTATAATTTATCTATTCTTCTTATTGAAGCATAATTGATTTCATTGCATGTAGGTTAACCAAAATTCTACATCCTAATATTAAAGAATATACATTGAATTGTAAAACTTTTATTATGGTCCCCATATTTTTCCTAAAAAAAATTAAAAATCCTAATCCACCATGTAAAAGGCTTACCATTAGCATTTATCTTATGTTGTTTTCATTTTTTACTTCATCAAAAAAACCAAAATAAGATTTACATTGCACCAAGTCATAGTTTCCTATTATATTTATAAAATTTTCCAAAATATATCTAAATTCATTGAATTATTTTATCAACATTAAAAACAAAAAAATTCTATAGAATAAGTAGTATTAACTAATAAAATAGAAAATGTATCATGATAAATTATTCTTGTTTTTAGACTATCAATGTAACGCATGCTTTATCTGTTTATTTACCGCATATAAAGATATATACACCCTCATAATGAAAATATAAAAGATCAAATATTTAATTATAATAAAAAAATATATATAATATTTATCAAAAATGGATTAAATTTCATGTATCACAACAAAATATCTTCCCAACTCCTCATTTTATATGAAAACTGGTCATTGATGAAATATTCATTTTCTATTAAATGAAAAATCACTTATCTTCCCTTCCATTTATATATTTAATCATCTAATTGGTATTTATTCAATCATTGAGTCAACCTTATTATAAATTATTATTTTCAGCTGTAAATGATCATTTAATTATATTTATAATTAATCATCAAGTACATTCTTCCTAACTATATTCTCATAATAATGATAAATAGAAATTTTTAAATAAAAAAGAAATACTATTTATGAGGAGTTTTAAAATTGTTTTTTATTAGACTATTTAGAGGTAATGATGTCAGAATACGAAATTCATTAAGAAGATGAATAAATATTTTTTTAAATGCATTATTTATAAATTAACATTAATGAAAATCCTATAATTTTATTCCAAATTATATAAACCATTATAAATATATTTCTGAATTCTAAAATGTGAAGAAATGAAATAATTAACCCAAATAAATATTCTACCTCATTTTTTCATATTTCTAATCATTTATTATTTATGGAAACAAATTATTTACAATATATGATAACATTTAATTATTTAAGACACAACTTGTGAAACCTCGTTAAATTCTCCTACTTTCAAAACTTTCAACAGATTAAATATAATTAATAATATCTCTCTAAAATAATTACTAATTAGAAATCATTAAAAATATAATGATATAGTTTGGAAATGATAATAGGTTTCTAATGATCCTGTCTTATCATATATTATATATTATCTATGGACAAATAGAATGATAGAATGTATGCTCATTTCGAATGGTTTAGGGAAATTTTTTCACAATAATGTGATCAATCATATTATCAATATTTTATATTTAATGTTTCATAATTTAATTAATTAATGTTATAGTAGCCTATATGCCCTAAGTGTCTATGAAGAAATATTATATTTTACTAAAATAAATCAATAGGATTATAATACCTCTATGGAATTACAAATTTTATATTGTCCAATCACATATTTGAATGAATAATAATTATTATCCAATTTCTATACACATTATGGAATCAATTAGTGAAGGTATTTATGATGTTTCATTTATATAAATTTAAATTTTATTCCAAGAATTGATTCATTATATCAATATTATTATGTTCCTTCTTAACAATACACCCATTAGCATACAACAAAAAAATTTAAAATATGGATTTTATTGTTATGTTTGTTGATATTTTGATGAAACTCTTTTTATTGTGAATTAATGTTATAGAAGGAAATACAAGTGTGGCATGAAATTTCTCAACCATAATGATTTAAAGTAAAAAAAATTAATGTAAAATTATATAATGTATTTTACGTAATATACTTCTCTAAATTGAAGTTATTCATTTTTTCATCTCATTCACATCTTGTACCTTCCTCCATAATCATGGATGTAAAAATAAAAAATAAAATGTTCAAGTATAATGTACATAACATTATAAATTAAAATTATGTATGAGATTGAATTTACTAATTTATAAAACAATTATAAAAAATATTATTAAAATGAATAATAAAAACTCATTCATAATAAAGTAGTAAACTATACATTCCACTCATAAGTGATTAGCTAAAATTTTGTTTCCATACAGGACCTCATTATGTTATGTAATAGAAGAATGGTAAGTATTTACCTGATCCAGATCAATAAATGGTGTAAATTGAGTCTCATATTCATTGATAGTTCTTCTTAATTTACCTAAATTATCCTTATCTTCATTTAGGTAGCACCTTCTTCACTTCTATGGGATTATTCACAAATAAATTTTTTTAATATTGATGCGGTAATGGTTAATTCATGAACTTATTAAACTCAATAGCCCTTTTTATCATAATTTTCATAGAATACTTTCTAATATCTTTATTCAATTTTGTAATCTATATTTTATACAAATTTGGTTTTATTTATTTAATTACTTCTTCCTTATAAGATCTTGTTATACCTTTTTATTAATAGTAACAAAATCATTAATTTTCTAACCACTCTCTTGAATGAACATTTCTTATTCTTCGTTAATTATTTTATAAACAAATAAATAATTAACATAAATTTTTCACCACTGACTCATAAAGATAACTCCCATCATTAATCACAAAAGGGCCCCTACTATTTATGAAAATACCACTATAAGTATATGTTTTATTTTCTCCTCGTCAATCTCGAGCGTGTGAAAATCCATAAAGTGGTAAAATTTATCCACTTTAACTAAAAAATATAAATCATGCATCATGGAAATCTAACAAGTATATATTCTAATTGAATAGAGGAAACTGTTCCTATAATACTATTTTTATAAACATTGATTATGACTTTATATTCTCAATCACAAATAAATCTTACAAATGCCATAAATAGTCATATAATACAATATTAATGGAAATTGGACAAGTACATGGATAATGTACTTCATTAATTGACCCTAGGAAACCATAGTGGAACATTATATGGTATTTTTTCCATATATTTGTGATATATATATTTTTTATACTATCTCATTTATGACAAAAGAGCCTCAATTTGTTTCATTTTATTTTGTACTATGGGTTTATAAAACCTATTATACCTGAAGGTAGTTTGATGGTGACCGTAACACAATGGATTTTTATGTGATAATTTTTTCTAATAAATTTAATTTAATTGGAATATTACATATTTTGAAAAAGAAAACAAAAATTATGTTGTAAAAAAATATCAAGTTAATTTTGTGTTATAAAAACACTAAGTTATCTTGCATTACACACGACAATATGTCTTAAAAAACTACAATATATTATTATTAATATTCGAAAAAGAAATTTATAACCTAACCATTGAACATAGTGATGTGAATTATTATAAAAAATCTCTTAATATTAATTATAATTATTTTATATAATATTAAAAAATTTATAAATAGATATATATTTTTTAGAAAAGTTTTTATATGTTTCGAAAAAATTACTTTCTATAAAAATTTTATTTTTTATTTGTCCACAATAATTAAACTATGTTCAGGGAATATTGGAAAATGAATATTATAAAATAATCATATTTTTAAAATTATCATAAAAATTTATCATAGGTTTAAATTTATTTAATTTTCTAAAAAATTATTATTTTATTAATAATTAAAAATGGTGAATTTTATTTGAAAACTATCTTTTCATTTAAATAAATTATAAATTCAAAATTAAATTTTAAATTGGTTATAAAATAAAATAATTACTATTATATGACTAATAATATAATATAGGTCATTTTAATCAGTTTTATAATTATTTTTTATATAAATTCTGTGTAAATGTTTGACTATTTTCAATTTGAAAGCCCACATTCTCAACACGTTTGCAAGATTAATATTAATTAAAAACTATTTAATTATATTAGTTGGATTTGGAAAAAATGATTCCATATAAGGAATATTATTAATGATTTTTATTATATAATTTTTTAATGTTGTTTTTTGACTGTAATGAGTATTGAATATAACTAAATAATAATTACCACAATAATGATTAAAATGAGGCTTTGTGAGTTACATTGGTTTTTGTTAAAATTAATATTCGACGCACCATGGATTTTTATTTAATAAATTGCGTTTTATATTTATTATCAGTGGGAATAAAATATTTAATATTTCTAATTTTATTTTTTAAATAATGAAGTAATTACCAAGGTTAAAACAACAAGTTAACAGGGGAAAATTAAAACAGTAAAAGTGAGAAAATCATAAAGCATAATGAATGAAATATTTAAAATATATTTTATTATTGAGGCGGTTTTATGGATAAAAAATATAATAATTCCAGTAAAATATTTATCAGATTTTTATCCACATGATCTGAGAGTGACGTCCTGTTATTGAATACATTTAAATATTTACTAAATTGCCACTCATCCTCAATTATAAAATGGCACTCAATCCCCTCAAATATTCACACATAACATGATAGATTTCTAAAAAAATACCAAAATCACTCCAAAAAATCCTTATATACATCATTGAAGTTTTAATCTTATGAGAAGACTAACCCTTGGGTCCTTAAGAGGATACCCAAAGGTGGTTTCCCTTCAAAAAGGTAATTATCTTAACAAAGATCATAGTTTTATTTTTTCTTTCACAACCATTAATCATGTCATAAAAATTTAATATATAATAATAATTTGGTCTTCCTTATACTAAGATATTTATATTTTTACTGCATGATATTTATCCCTATCAACTTCCTACAAATGGGTTACAAAATTATCATTTGAGTATCCATTAGACTACAGTCTCACAAACTGATATCATAGGATTATGCGTTACCACCTATAATGGTGGGTTATAATGATGGGTTAATTATTTATATATGATATTTATGATATTATTATACTTATTGAATATTTATATCACACATACCTTTATTCTCTCAATTTATGAGAATACTCCAACATCACCCATGTGTACATCGGGTTACCTCCTCGTGAAACTATATGATTTGTTAATACATAAATGTAATCTAATAAGATGGGTTTAATAAAAATATTTGGAATATATGAAATAAAAATTTTTATTTAATGATAATATATTTTTTAAATTTCATTCTTTCAATCCAATAATAAAATGGAAACAATTCTCTTGCGTACGTAAAACCAACCCTCTCCATGAACAATGTATTTCATTATCAATCACAAAATTTTATGGATTAATATAAATAAATTTTTAATGAATATATATAATTTTTATATAATTGATAAAATTATAGATATTATAAAATCATTTTATATTTTATATGGCCACAAATAAAAAATGAAAACATATATTTGAAATAGAGTTGTTGTTACCTAAAAAATTTTTATCAAGGAATTGTTAATAAATGTGTAGTAAAAGGTCATAAAAAATTATATTCCTTGTGATATATATAAATAATGGTCTGTAATTGGTTTATAATTTTCATATATTTATTATATTTTATGTTTTAATGTGTATAACCAAACTCAATACCTAAGGTAAGGTAATTTTTTTGGACTGTTTACATATGTGAAACACATTTCATATGCAACCATTATTTATTTTATGTTCTTTATATAATGACATTTAATTTATTTTATGATTAATATCCAAAATATTATGGGTAATTACATATCATTTTTATGAATTCTCATTCATGGGTTTTACAGATCAAAAGATACCAAAATAGTTAGTGATTTTTGTCTTAATTTTTATCATCGAGACATATATTTTGTTATTCAACTATATTCTTTTACGAGTTGTATATATATCCTTGTTGAAATGTAATGTAGTGAATTCATTTATACTCATTCTATTATATGTTTAATTTAATTATTTTACTTTATATGGATTGTGTTTCAATGTTACCAAAGTGGAAATGATTATGTGTTTCAATCTCATTGTTTATTGGGAATGTTTATGATTATGTTTCAAGTGCTAATGTTTTATGATTAATATCTCAATAAAACAAATTAATTTTTTATCCTCAATTTATTTGGTGAGAATAAATATTCTTTCTTCATTTATCTCTTATCATATACTAAAGAGTTCATAAAAAATATTTCTAAAAAAAATATTCAATTCTATTGGAAACCCCTTTTTTCCAAAACCATGTTTTCTAATAAAAATTTACAAATGTATTTAAAATTTTTCAAATGATGTAGTAAATAAATTTTATCCATATTTTAATTTTCAATTTTTGTTGAAATTAATCATCATTCCATTTTACAAACAAGGTCTATATGGATTTTACAAATAATGTGAAAGGAATATTTTTTTTAACCAGCATGAAATGAAAAAAAATTCCCACCATCATGGATGTAATTTTATTTGAAGAATCTATTATATGTGAAATGTTTTATTTTAAGGGGAAATTATTTTATAAAATATTATTTATTAAATAAAATTCTATGAGGAAACATTATTTTACTCGTGAAATGTTTTAATCTATTTTAAAGGGTCATTTAAATGTTTTCATGTTTATTTTTTAATAATTTTTTTTAAAATATTTGTTTAATGACTTTTTTCAAAATTGAAATGTTATTTTACTCTATAAATGTTTTAACTTATTTTTGATGCTTCCTTTATATGTTTTTGTTGTTAATTATTAATTAAATTATTTTAAAAATACTTTTCCCTTTAAATTATTTATTCAAAGCTAAAATGATGTGTTCTTAAATAAATATTTTAAATGATTTATAAATATTACATTATAATATTTCAAGTTTATTCTCTATGAAAATGATTTTCCAAATGTTTTATGTTTTCAAAAATTCAATTTCTAAGGAAAAAATTTTTTCCTTAAGAAATGTTATAAGTGACCATTCAAATTAATTCTCTATATAAGGTGATATGTGTTGATATAAATTATTATTTTATATAGATATAAACCCATTAAAACATTATAATTATTTATATGAATGGTTTATCATGATATGATTTTTATGAAACCCATTTATCTTCCATGGGTTATACCATGATAAAATTCATATGAAATGATATTGTTGTTCCTCAAGTTATTCCATGATAAAATAATTATGAAAACTCCTTATTTTTTCATGGGTTATCCAATGATTAAATGATTATGAAAGATTTGACTTTTCTATCAGTTATAATATAATGAAATATTTATGAAATGCATTTCATTTCATGGATTATAACATTATGAATGTTTCGTGATCATGTAGAACATATATGTATGATTTTCATTATGTGATGGGCGAGACCTTTATCACCCTCAAATATATTGGGTAATGATTTATATCTCATGAGATAATAATGGGAAACTGGCCAATGGTATTGATCCTCTTTTGGAAATCAGTGTGTCCTAATCCACTATGGAAATCATGTGTTCCCTGATCCACTATGGAAAAAATTTGTGTCCTAATCCACAATGGGATACATGCGATGAGTCCTGATACACTATTTTTATGATATTTTTAGTTTATCCTAGAAAGAATTTTTTTTACATATTTATGATTTAACACAATTTTACGACATTATATTATGGTTTATGAAATTTATTTAATGATTTATCAAGATTATGGGAAATGTTTTTGGAAAATGATATTATTGTATTCAATGGAACATGTTCATGATCTACAGAAGTTTTGGTATGGACATCATAAGTTATATTCATGATCATATACCCTTATAGATATCGTTTGATTTCATATGATCACAAATTGATATCTTTGAATTTTACATTTAATGATTTTCATATCTCAACCATTCTTATGTTTTATTCCCCAAGTTATAAAGAAGTGTTTAGTTAGGGTAAGACTAAGAGGAGTACTATTTTAGAAGAAACTTTTGGGATATGATTGTTATATTTCACCAAATTATAATATTATATACATACCCTCTGAAGATACTAAACTATTATTTCCCTTAGGTTTTTTTGTGTAAGATGATGAATATTAATCTAAAATGGTGTAATATAAGCATATAAAAATCCTAAATCTCAATAGTTGGTAATAGACGAAATGTGTTATACACTATAGTTTCCAAAAAAATAAATTGAAATGCATAAAAAACTGTTTTAAGTAGTTATTTATAACTAGACATTAAACATAATTTTTTCAGTTCTATGTTTTGAAATTCCAAAAATAGACAAACACGGTGGCGATCAGTAAGTTATTTAATGTTTGAAAAGCCAACCTAATTATTGGTGAATAATAACATACCCTTATGAATAGTAATGTTAACCTTACCAATGTTAACATACCCTTATGAATAATAACCTCACCTATGATAGTATAAATATAAGATTTAATTGAATCTATGATATGCCAATTTCATAGAATAATTAAACAAATGATTTAAAATAGTTATTTTGAGAATAAAATATTATTTTATTTACAAATTAAAGTAATCATCTTTAGATAAAATTTTATAAAACATTGAGTTATTTTTTCAATTCTACACATAGAAATATAGTTAGAGGAATTTTTGGGAATTTTTTGATATACATGAATTTTTGATGAATACTGAAATACGGTAAAATACCATATATATATATATATATTATCAGTTAAATAAACTATTCGTGACATCATGGATGGTGTAAGACCACATGTTTAGAAATAACATGCCCTCTTTACTATTTTATCACAAGAATTTAGACTATTCATATTCTTGAGATATAATATTAAACTAATGATTAAAATAAGGGAAAAATCTTCTCCTCCACCATAAATACCACCCATTTCCCTCTCTTCCTCTCACACCTATCAATCCTTGATCATTTTATATGCTATTTTAAATTCCCTTCCCAAGTCTATTCCACACATCCACGATCTTTCGGTCTCACCCAAAAGGCCAAAACAAAAGTCCTTAAAGATGATCTCTAGGAAAAGAGAATAAGAGGTGAGAATCCTCTTCCTTTTTCATGTGTTATCTTATCAATTCATTTAATTTCTTATAATTTATTTCCCTCCACTTATCCAGGGTGTATGAAATTTCTAGAATATAACATATTATGTATTTTACCATGTTCATGTAAAATATTCATCATCTTATTTCCCATACTCTCCCTCTTGTTCTAAAAAAACACCATCCACGATGGGCCGATTTACCAAAATCATGGGCGATGTGTTTTCAATATCCATTAAATCCATAAAATATGATAATAAAAACATTTTATTGGTATAAAAATAAGGTAAATTGAATGTTTTAACCTATTTTATGTTTTTTAATAAACTTCTATGAATGACATTAAATTATATAATGAACCGAGTTCATGATTATCAAGGAACTGTAAAAATGATCTAAACAAATATCATTAATGTTTAATTAAAATATCCATCATAATATATTATAAAAAAGTGAATTATTGTATATATATATATTATGAAAAAAATATTAATATAATTTTGATTCCACTTATTGAAATTTCATTTCCATACCAAAAGAAAATCAAATACAAACCATCAATGGAAATCATGTAAAGAACGCACCCAAAACAATGGAAAGAACAAAATACTAAGAATTAAAGGGTGAAATTATGTTATGAAATGATCATATAAGGGGTTATATACTTTAATATTTTTCTATAAGATATAAATAACAATATTTTAACCATTATATAGGAGTTATAAATGAGTTTTACTAAAAGGACTCGGCCTTAAACATTACATAATATTGAATTAAACGAATCATTGTCATTGAGGATCTTTTCAAGTTTAGAGTTTTAGAGAATTAGAACATAACTAGTACATCTCAAAAGAATAAAAAGTATACACATATATACAGTTTCCATTTTTTTCATAAAATAAAATCTATTAAAAAAAGAAATGTCTAATTCCATGTTTTAGACATCATGACTTTTCCTTGATCTCATCCTTGACATTATTCATCTTTATGTCATGTGAAAAACATTTCAAAAATTGGTATTAGCATAAAAACCTCATTAAAGTTTATAAAATAATGAAAAGAAACATTATCCCATCAATAAATACAAATCATTTAAACCACACTTTTTAATCATAACATACCTCATGAAATCATAAGATTTATGAATAACATATAGAAAACATAAATCATAAAGGTAAATTATGGAATTCATAAAAACCATACAATGTAGATATCATAGCTACACAGGGGGTCACATTTGGAATACCCATCACAATAAATTCCCTAAATCTCTTCGGAGAAAAATTAAATTTTACCTTTGTCACGTTACCCAATGCATTGGAGAGCTATCTCAGGCTCACCCATCCTAGGTTTATCACAGAACCACCCATATACGTAAACAATTCCCTATAAACATAACATATTCATGACACATAACATAGTAATAAAGGAATTATAACATTTACATATTGTAATCAAAATATATCATTTCAAGATATTGGCATAATCAAGGCTTTATCAAACCATTTTCAAAATCATTTAAAATATTTAATAAAGAGATTTTTGAATCAAAGTGTACCATACCACTTTTAAGCATTTAATAATTTTAAAACATTAATTTCCATATAAATAAATTATCTAAACCGTTTTTAATAAATTTAATTTAAAGACAAATATTTAGAATAATAAATCTTCAAATCATATAAAATGATATTTTAGTTAAAGATTTTTTAACAAAACGAGACACTCTTGAATACAAATAATTCAGGAATAACATTTAATCAGAACTTTATAATATCACGGGAATAAAGGAATTCATGATATAATATGACAAAGGATATTATATACACCCTTTAAGAGTTAATTGGTGCATAATCACAATGATGTCTCAATGGAATGTAAATTGAGATGAAATCCTTTATAAAGATAGTATCATATGTTTAAGGTTAAATCAATCACATAATTATGTGTGAAAAATAAGAATACACCCAAAATAAGTGGATATTAACTGTAAAACAATCATAGTTCATTCACACATATTAATAGGATGACATATTCAAGAAGTAAAAGTTTAACCCAAAGAATTGAAATTGGGTTAAGATGTTCTCTTGCAAAAATTCGACAGCCTAACAGCGTCACATTAAAATTTAGAAAATTTGTTAACGAGATAAAAAGGGTGTCTAATCACATGGACACAAAATTCACATCAATAAGGATATATAAAACATATACCGACTTAATAAGATGTAAATTAAAAGACATAACAAAAAAAGTCTTTTAAAAAGAGGAGGGTGATAGGTTCCCTTGCCGATTTTGTTACTTACATAACGTACGCCACATGAAATAAGGATCATCAAATGAAGATGTAAATACCCAAATATTATTTTATATTACAAAATGAATAAAATCAAGGACAGTATATACACCACACAAAAGGAAATAGTTGCCAACATAGCATGAATCTCACGGGAATAAAAAGTGAAATGAAAAACCCTTCATTGTAATCAAATGGAGTCATATGACCAAAAGTTAACAACCACAAAATGAATCACACAACACAATGAATATAAATATAATAATAATTATATATATCAATGGTAGTACACATTACCCTACATGAAATAAATAAGTGGCGAACAATGGAAATCTCACGGAATTAAAAGTCAGATAAGAAATCCCCTTACCTCATGTCTGACTTGACTCGTTTGTTCCTTGTTCTTCCTGAATAATAAACTAAAGATAATTTATAACTGCTTAAGAACCATTTTCAGGTTTATTATCCTTGTTATATCACTTATTACCATGTTATAAACATTATTCAATCATTTAATTAAATAATGGTCATTTGGTTGATATTTGGTACTTGAGTAAAAAATGAACACCATATAATTACATGTTGTCCATGTGGTCAATAGTCCATTATCTCTATATTTATATTCATGATTTAAATGTCATATAAATCATATATTCATTATATATATGCATTAATAATAGTACATAACATTTTTGAGATATGAAATGAAATGCACCGTTCATGGAGACGGTAAGCCGTACGTACGCATGAACGCTACTATCATATCTATTTCATGTTTTAATATAATTAAAACCTAATGATACAGTGGAAGATTATAAATTTAGTATAATATCATATATAATATCAATAAATATATCCATTATACATCCCACATATGGTATTAACGAGTCATTTCACCTTGAGGGGGCGGTAGTTCGCATTTCCTCAAATGAAATCATCGTGTTTACCCATTATGGAAACCAAAAAATTTCACTATAAATGTAAAATAATAAATCATAAAGAAAATATAAACATAATATATATCAGATATAAATATAGTTCCCTCTTAATGGCCACTATGAGAGGTTGTAGGAGATAATCGAATAATAATCGTTTCGTGAGGTGTTAGTTTTCCATCCACAAAAACAGTATATTCTTCACCCTTTAGATGGAGGTGTGTGTAAGTTTAGTATGAATCCTTATCATAAAAACAACAAAGTATATTGAAGATACTGGTGTTGTTTTAAAATAAAATAATAAACGGTGTTTAGGGGTTGGAGAAGTAAAATAAAATAAAAGAAGTTAAGAGAAATTGTTACCTTTAATTTGGGTAACTTCCTTTGGTTTAAACCAAAAGGACATATTGAAGTCCTTTATGACTATGTTAAGGATTATAGGGGAAAGATATGGATGTACGTAGCTTAATTGGGTAGAGGCTGGATGAGCCAAATTGCTTTAGAGGTGTAACAATTGGTTATAATTGGGGGCTTTTATAAGGGGGAAGAGGGGATCTTTATGAAAGTGTGATAATATTATATTATTATATAATGATATTCAGTTTTTCTAAAGGTAAATAAATCATTATATTTGAATATAAGATGATTCATGGTTGATATAAAATTATCCAATAATAATTGGACCGGTTTTGGATGTCATTTTAATATTTATAATCTTATTTATTTAAATGATTTATTAATGAGGTAAATACTAAATCATTATTGTGTCACAAATAATTTAATTTATTTGATGTCTAAAAAAATACCATGATTTAGGAAATAATTTTATCATTATAATGAATATTTATAGTAAAAAATATTACTTATATATCACCATATAAAAATTTATTTACTAAAATATTGTTGTTTGTGTCATGTTTTCCATTACATTAAATTAATTACTCTAATGTGTCATTATAATTCATAAGTGGCTCCATGGGGTCCCAAAATAGACCCAAGGATGCCCATGGTCGGACATTACTCATCCAATAAGGTAACAATAAGTGTTAAGGTAATTTTGAATTATTATAATATTATTTTTACCTTGAATTACCCTATTTACCTTTAACCGCTGTAAAAAAGTAAGAAGTTACTATTCACCAAAAATTATTTTCATCTTATTGAACCACATTTTACATACTAATAACAACCATGTATTTCAGATTTTCTAAATTCAATTCGCAGAAGCGGTAAAATTTCATTAAATGAAAACGTCTGTTTTTTTAACTAATACTAAGTGGTTTCACTATTCATAAAAAATTGAAGTTTTTCAGAAAAAATACCAAACATTCAGCCTAAGGTATATTTTGTATTACAAATTTAAAAATGATGTCTGTTTTACCAAATTAAAAAGAAATAATTTTCATTAATAAATTTAAAATTAATTCTCGTTATCAAAACAAATATTGTTTTTTATGAAACAATAACCATAAAAAGTTTGATTATTGTTTATGTCCAATTTCAAGGTGAAATTAATTCCAATGACCAACATTGGATTAAATGGTAAAATTTTATTCTAATTAGATGTTAAAAACAATTAAAAGATAATATATCCATATAAATAATTTACATTAAAAGGGAGTTTTGAATTGAAATACAATATTTTTCACTATTCATTAAAAAATGAACTTTATCGAAAAAATTACAAAATATTACACAAAGTAAATTTTGATGACCCCATTATAAAAAATTATTTGGTAATATAATTTTTATTAAAGTCACTAAACTATATTTAAAGAGGTTTCACCATTAAAAGGTGGTAAATCGACCTTTTAATGTAAATTTTGCATAAAATTTGATTTATTCACATTTTAAGCCACTAACTATTATTGGATAAATGTAAATATATTTAACAAACATGTATAATCATATTGTAGTTAGTTATTTTAATATCTTCCAAAAAAAATACTAGGAGTAAACTACCATTTAAAATAATAATATTATATTATTAGTGCAACATAAGATTTCCAAGAAACTCGTTGTTGTGTATTGGGTACGCTGTTGAACATAGCAACCCAATTAAAGTAAATTTAATATTTAATTCAAAAATATTAATAAATATAAAAATTTCATATTCTTTATTTTCCTGAGATGTTATATCCTTCCCCTTTTGAGAATTTCGTCCTTGTAATTTTAAAATTGTGTTCGGAAACATCATTGAAAGTCCCACATCTGAAAAAGTGTCAATAAAACAATCACTTTAAAATAATGAATGATGTATAAAAATTTCACATGAGACAACCCATAATAGTATTCCATGTAGGAAAACATGGATATGGAAGATAAAAAACGGTCAAGTTCTGATGGAGAGTGGTTGAAAACAAGTTTAATAGAAAGTTAACCACCCGAAAATCACAAACTTATTATGGGTTAATCAGTCATTGATTCCCCAGTAGGAAAAGTTAACAGAAAAAGTCATTGTTTTAAGTTACTTTTAATTTAAGAATTTATTTATAATCATAACTAAAACATAAGGAAATATACTTACTTTTCATGGAGACATTCATATTTTATAAGATTTCTACCACAAACTCATATTTTCTCTAAACGATGAGTATTCAGGATGACTTTTTCACATTAAAAGCACTATAATCTACTTCTAGAGAATCACATAATCCAAAATAGATAAAATATATTTTTCTCATGTCATTATACCTTATCCAAATCCAATATAGGTTAGTAGAATATCAGATAATCCCCGAAAAGTATAATCTCTTTCAAAAAGAAAAACTGCTCTTAATCTCCAAAATTTTTCAAACAATACACAATGTTCAACCCAGATAATTCAATAAAAATTATCCATAAAATTCTTGAAAGTAATCCAAAATATGATTGAAGTCTAAATCTCATAAGGATTTATTCACATAGTCTTCCAATATATATCTTATCATTTATCTCCAAATAATATCAGTTACTTTTAATGTCTCATATTGAAATGTAATTAACCTAATCACATATTCTTTATGATAGGTTAATAATTTTTTTAGATAACCCAAAATAAACTTATTATTGATTCATAAAATCATCTAACTAAACAGAATTAGTCATACTAAACAGGGACTTCAGATAGTCCAGTGGTAGGCGATAAATTCCAATTTCACTTTGGTTGTGGGTTCAATTCCCGCAGCTTTGTCCGACGCGACGGGTTGTCACGCAGTATGTGTGTCGTTCTTTTTCAGAAACTATATAATTTTATAACATTCCCAAAAAGAGATAAATTCATCAAAAATAACCATAACATATTTTAAAAAAAAGTTATCTATTAACTTTCATTTTTAATCCCAAAATGTATTAACCTGTAATTACCTCAAATTTAAGGATCATATAAACCCAAATGATTCTTTATAACTATATCCACAAGAGAAAAGATAATTATTCCTTAAATAAAATATTCATATATCAATATTCAGGGTTACACATACTATAAAAACTCTTCTAATGTAATCCCATAATCAAAAGAGACTATATAATTTTAAGCATTTCACCATCCTAAAATATACCATAACTCTTGAATCCCTTATATGTTTACTTCTTA
Organism: Viscum album; assembly: GCA_963277665.1. NCBI lineage: Eukaryota > Viridiplantae > Streptophyta > Magnoliopsida > Santalales > Viscaceae > Viscum > Viscum album. Next base: position 1,946,249,061 of record OY728131.1, read on the forward strand.
CACATTTAATATTCTTCATGATCAATTAACCATTCCTTTTCAAATTATTTTGAAATAATTCTTTCCAATAAACAGAATCTTGAATCATATCGTATGATTCAATAATATCAAAACATATGTCAAGAAATAATCCATACCTTTCATTAGTCACTGTCAGTTTCTTCATCCTCAATCGGAATGGAAATAGTTATTAGTAAACATATATTTTTATGATCATGGTGATCACATTACCGAAAATTCTTCGTAGGAAATCAATTGGTATAATAACCATTCACACCACATTTAAAAAAATCAACTGATCCCTCATAAAGAACTTCTTTCCCTTTCTTAGAGTCAACTGGATGGTTCCTTTTTCCATGGTAGGTTCTTTCTTTGTGACCTTCATTTCCAAAGCTATAGCATCTTCCCGTCACATTGAAACATTTTCCTATCTGTTTATTTCCACATCCTCGACACATAGGTTTTTGAACATACATTCCTTTATGATTATTACATGAACTTATGTGGGGATTTTTTTCTCGCATATAAGATGCCTTATAAAAATAACCATGGTTCAAGTGTTCAATCATGACTCTAAATAGTTGGTTGAGAATATCCATAAGAGATCTCATTACATATCCCATTTCATTCAATTCATCATTCAGAAACTCTCACAGTTTTCTTCGCATCCATTGTTACTTTGATGCCTACTAGATCCAGCCATTGACTAAAACAAAAAAGGCAAGTTTGAGATTATCAGTAAAATCATCATATAATATCATATGTGGAGGGTAAATACTAAGATATGGTTATTCATGTTATCTTATACTCTTTCACTTTATCTAAAATAACTATGTCTCTTTCTAAAATTCTAACCATTATGGTAATGTCACTTATTCTTAAAGAACACCGTACCCTCTAATGTTATCTAAACCAAACTCTGATACCAACTATAAGGTCCAATCCTTAAACATTACATAATATTGAATTAAATGAATAATTCATGTTGAGGATCTTTTCAGGTTTACAGTTTTAGAGAATTAGGACATAACTATTATATCTAAAAATATTACAACGTAGAAACATCTACATAGTTTCCATTTTTTTTATAAAACAAAAACTCTTAAAAAAATACATGTCTAGTTCCATGTTTTATACTGCATGACTTTTTCTTAATCTCATCCTTGACCCTATTCATCTTTATGTCCCGTGAAAAACATTTCAATACTTGCGATGAGAATAAAAATCTTAGTAAGGGTTATAAAATAATGATAAGAAACATTATACCATCAATAAATATAAATTAATCCAAACATAATTTTTAATCATAACATACCACATGAAATCATATGATTTAGGAATAACATACAGAAATCATAAATCATAAAGGTAACTTATGGAATTTATAACAAACATATAGTGTAGTTATCACAGCTACATAGGGGGTCACATTTGGAATACCAATAATAGTTAATTCCCTAAATCTATTAGGGGAAACATTAATGTTTACCTGCATCATTTTACCCAATGCATTGAAGAGATATCTCGGGCTCACCCGCACTAGGTTTATCACAGAGCCACCCATATACATAAAAAATTCCCAATAACCATAACGTATTCATGACACATAAATAAGTAATAAAATAAAGATAACATTTCCACATTTCAATCATAATATATCATTTCAAGATATTGACATAATCAAGGCTTTATCAAACCATTTTCAAAATCATTTAAAATATTTAATAACGTGATTATTGAATCAAAGTGTCCCATACCACTTTGACGCTTTTAATAATTTTAAAACATTAATATCCATATAAATAAATAATAAAACCCATTTTTAAAAAATTGACATTAAAGATAATGTTTTAGAATAATAAATCTTTAAAATATTTAAAAAGATATTTTAGTTAAAGGGTTTTTTAACAAAATGAGAGACTCTTGAATACAAATAATTGAGGAATAAAATTAAATCCGAACTTTAAAATATCATGAGAATAAATGTATTCATGATATAATATTAAAAAGGTAAATATATACACCATATAAGATTGAATTGGTGCATAATAACAATGAAGTCTCAATGAAATTTAAATTGAGATGAAATCCCTTATAAAGAAAGTATCATTTTATTAAAAATAAATCAATTACATAATTATGTGTCAAAAATAATAATACACCCAATATAAGTGGATAATAAGTGTAAAACAATCAAAGGTAATTCACACATATTCATAGGATGACATATTCAAGAAGTGAAAGTTTAACCCAATGAATTGAAATTGGGTTAAGAAGTTCTCTTGCAAAAATTTGATAGCCTAACGACATCACATTAAAATTAAGAAAATGAGTTGACGTGATAAAAAGGGTATCTCATCACTTTGACATAAATTCTACATCAATAAGGATATATAATAACATATCATAACATAATAATATGTAAATTAAAAGACATAACAAAAAGAAGCCTTTTAAAAAGAGGAGGGTGAAAGGTTCCCTTATGGATTTTGTAACTTACACAACATACGCCACATGAAAGAAGTATCATCCAATGAAGATGTAAATACCCAAAAATTATTGTATATTACACAATGAATACAATCATGGATGGTACATACACCACACAAAAGGGAATAGTGGTCAATATATCATGAATCTCACGGGAATAAAATGTGAGATGAAAACCCTTACTTCATTGTAATCAAATTGAGTCGTATGACCAAAAGCTAATAACCCCAAAATGAATCACAGAATAACATGAATATAAAGATAATCATAATAATATATATCAATGGTAGTACCCATTACACCACATGTAATAAATATGTGGCGAACAATGGAAATATCAATGAATTAAAAGTGAGATAAGAAATCCCCTTACCATGTGTCTGACTTGAGTTAGATGAGTCAGAGCTTTCTGATTTAGCTTTGACTTCTTTGTTCTTCAACTTTCTATTCTTTTTTTGTGAAGTTACCTTCAAGTCTATATCTTCTCATTTGATGTAGACCTTATATTCATTTGCCTCATCTTTCATTTCAACTTCATACATCATCAGTGTACCAATCAGCTTCCTCATGGTTATATCTTTGATAGTTGTTGATTGTCTGATTATAACATAAATACCCTTCCATCGAATAGAAAGTACCCTCATTACTTTTAATGCTTGATCAGCCTGGTTGATAGGTTCTCATAGAGCTATTAAATTATTGACAATTTCTGTCAATATACCATTCATTTGGGTAATGCGTTCATCTTCAAATATTCTGAATGTACCAAATTTCAATTTGGAAGTTTCATATCTAATTTGTATCACATTATCTGTTCCTTCATATGCCACAGCTATTGTTTACCACATCTCATATGATGTGGGGCACTAAGTTACTCTATGAAATTCATCTGGTCCTAGACCGCAGATAATTGCATTCATAGCCTTCGAGTTCATATTGTACTCTGCCACTGTAGCAGCACTCCATATCTCAGGATTTTCAAAAATTTAATAAGGAGTCAGAATCTTTGAATAGATTTATACCCGAGGTTTTTCAAATATATTATCATGCACGACATCCAGCAACCATAGTTGTCTCTATTAAAATATAGTTCTATGACCATTGACATCCCTTCTCTTGTATCATTCATGATGCTCTGTTTTATAATCCTTAAATTCTTCTAGAATGCTAAGGCTCTATCAGAAGCTCCACCTCCGATACCAATTGTTGGATCTGAATCTACAGATTATATACAATAGGTGGCTGAATTGTTTCTTTTGGAATTTTTCAGTAACTCTTTGATCAAATGAGTTCTGTCCTCTATACTTTATCATATATGATCGTGCAGCGGAATAAGTAAAAACAAGAACAGAAATATGTATAGTGGTTTGGGGAACAGAAGGCCCCTAGTCCACTCCACCAACACTCAACTCCACGAGCTTGGTGATTTTTACTATCTGGTCCTCATTTCAATAGACCAGTCCACAACTGAGTACAAGTAGTTGACACCTTTACAATCTTCAGGATAACAAAGCCTTCTGGTTCAAACACGAACCAACATAGCTTAGAATGAGAAGCTGGTTACTCAATAATAAAAAGAATTATAGAAAGAAGTTATCCTGTTGATATTCACAATTACAACAGAATGAAATTGATAGCAGATGGATCGTAGTCTCTAGAAATATTTATTTTCAAATCAAAGCAAATCTGAGTCGATCTAGTTGCACTAAATATAGAGATATAGTTCACAACTTCAGCAGTAGTAGATCCACAGTAGATATTCGATGCAGAATAAGTTAATCTTCTATCAAGTTCCTTCTTTTTAATTGAACAGAGCATTGACACTCCTTTTTGAATCAGCAGATCAACGTGAATTTCTACAGTATCTATTTTCTACCATTTTAATAATTGATCGATCTCCATACACGCATGTACCTAGTGTTTCAGAGAGAACATATATAATAAAGCTGAGCATATCTCTTATAAATTTAGATCCATAAAATTCACCTTCTAATTCGCAATATTAATAATTTGAATTTATAGTGAAGTCGTAACTTCCCTTAATATTCAGCATAAAAAGCTCCTTTAAATTCGATCTTAAATCCATTGATAAAACGGCTTTGAATCAGTCAAAGTCATATTTTGAAAATGACTTTAAATCCGTCTTGATATCCGCCCAATAATCTGCTTGCTGACCGCTGCATAAAAAATATCGTCTTTCAAACTTTCTAACGCCAAACGTAAGGTTGATGATGTGCCCTCCAAATGTAGGGTTGATGACATAGTCTTCAAACAGAAGGTAGACAACGTAAGGTTGAACATAAGTGTAGGGTTGATCATCCATACTTTTTCTTCAACTCTCAAATGTACGACAAAAGATCCATTCATTTACTTGATCCACACTTTTCCAAGAATATATGGTTGTTTACAAAAGTATGGTTGATGAACCATACTTTTGAGAAACAAACATAACGTTTAGTATTTACTAATATATCTCCTCCCATACTTTCCTGATAACCAAAACGTAAGGTTCATTCCTAACGTAATATTCTTCTTCCATACATTGCTGGAAACGTGTGGCTGTTTAACCATAATTTTCTCTTATCTCAAAAAGTATAAACACTTTTTATCCTTACGCTACATTTATCCACGTAGGGTATGAACAATGATTCCAAAAAACGCTTAAAGCAGATTCTGTGCTATATTTATCCATGTAAGGTATGAACAATGATTCCAGAACGCGCTTAAATATTATTCTAAATAAGTAATAAAATTTCATTATTTCAAGAGTAAAATAAATTAATAAATTCTTGCAAAATACTAAATAAAATCATTAGAAACTAACTAAGGGTATTTGTGAGCATCAAAATTATCATAAAAATACAGAGTATTATATTAAATAATATTAATTTTTAAATAAATTTTTTATGTATTGTTGAAAGCAATACTTTTCTCAACACTTATGACTTTATATGACCCGTTCTTTTGTAAATCCCATGTTAAAGCAAAGTTTTGGGTAAAATCATTATATTTATCGTACGTGTTTGGACTTGTTGTTCATGATATTATTATTACTTATGTCATGATTTACTTACTTCCAGAATGTAAATCATGATTTATAGATCATATATATTCATTATATATCTAGCATATACATGTATTTATAATAGTACATAACATATGGAGGTAAGAAATGAAATTCACCATTCATGGAGACGGTAAACCATACGAATGCATGAATGATACTTTTATTTCTATTTATTATTTAAATGGAATTAAAACATAATGATACATATGTATATTATAAATCCTGTATAATATCATATATAATATCATTAACTCCATCATTTATACATCCCACATAAGGCATTAACGAATCACATCACTTTGAGGGGGCGGTAGTCTGCACTTCCTCAGATAAGATTATCGTATTTACCAACTATGGAAACCATAAAAGCATTATATAATTGGGAAGTAAATAATCTTAAAGAAATCATAAACATAATATATATCATATATAAATATAGTTCCGTCATAATGGCCACCATGAGAGGTGGTAGGAGAAAATCGAACAATCATCATTTCGTGAAGCGTTAGTTTTCCATCCACAGAAACATTATGTTCCTTATCCATTAGATGGAGGTGTGTGTTAGTGTTTTTTAATACTTCTAATAAAAAAATCCATGTATTTTAAGGATACTGGGGTTGTTATAAAAGAAAGGATTAAAAAGAGTTTAGGGGTTGGAGAAATAGAATAAAAGTAAACAACTTAAGAGAAACTATTACCTTTAATTTCGGTAACTTCCTTTGGATTGAACCAAAAGGAACTTTTGATGTGCTTTATTCCTAATATATGGATTCTAGGGGGAGGAGAGGGATGATGGGAGCTTATTTGGGAAGAGTTTGGATGATCCAAAAGGCTTTAGAGGTGTGAGGAATTCCATATAAGTGGTCTTTTTTTATAAGGGAGAGGAGAGGCTCTTTAGGAAAGTGTGAAAACATTATTTTATTATAAATTTATCTTCTGTTTCAAGAGGTCCAAAACACATTAATTTCGAAGATAAGATGAATCAAACTCCAATAAAATCATCCAACAATAATTGGACAGGTTTTGGATGATATTTTAATCATTATAATCTTATTTAATTAAATCCTTCATTAATGAAGTAAATAGTGCATCATTATTGTGCCATATATAATTTAATTTATATCTTGTCTAAAAATTATAAAAAAATACAAAAATTTAGGAAATATTATTAGCTTTCCAATGAATATTTATAGTCGAAAAGATAATTTATATTTCCCTTTATAAAAATTAATTACTATAGGATTGTTTTAATGCCAATTTTGTCTTTACATTAAATTAATTAATATAATGTGTAATTTTCATTCATAAGTGGCACCATCGGGTTCCAAAATCGACCCAAGGATGCCCATGGTCTGCCATTACTCATCCAATAAGTTTTTGACAAGTGTTATGGTAATTTTGATTTATTATAATATTCTTTTAACCTTAAATTACCCTATTTCCCTTTAACCGTGGTAAATAAAAGTAAAAGTTACTATTCACCAAAAATTATTTTTATCTAATTGAACCACATTTTACTTCTTGAAATTAATCGTGTCTTTTGGATTTTATAAATTCAACTCATAGAAGCGGTAAAAGTAATTTTTATGAACAATTGCAAAAGCCCCTAGGAGGTGGGTAAAAGACGGTGAAAAGTTCAATAAAATTTTTTATAAATCTAAAATTATTATAAAATGATTCCAATGAATTTAATAAAACAAATATAAGTATTATGTTTATATTTTTACCTAAAATAAATTTAAATAAAATAAATTATTATTTAAATAAAAATGTCGGTTTTAACCAAAAACTCCGTGTTTTCACTATTCATCAAAAATTGATGTTTTTCAGAAAAATACCAAAAATACATCCTAAGATATATTTGATATTATGAATTAAAAAATGATGCCTATTTTTTCATATTCAATACATAGATATTACATTAATTAATTTTAAATGTAATTCTCGTTATCAAAACAAATAGTGTGTTTTTAAAAACAATAACTATCAAAAGATCATCACTTATTTATGTCCAATTTCAAAGTGAAATTAATTCCAATGAACAACATTGGATTAAATGGTAAAAATATATTGTAATTACACATTAAAACCAATTAAAAAGAAAATTTAGCCATATAAATTATTACGATGAAAAAAGTTGTTTTTAGTTAAAATATAGCGTGTTTTTATTGTTCATCAAAATATAAAAGTTATCTGAATAATATGAAAAATTTATCCAAATTAAATTTTTATATCCTGATTCCAAGGAATAATTTTATTTTGTCCAATTTAACTTATAATCATGTCAAAAACTATATTTAATGTGGGCGTGCCATCAAAAGGTGGGAAAACTGCATTTTTTTAAAAATACTTATTTTACCCGAAAAATTTATTTTGTTCTCATAACATGTTCTAGAAAATATGTAAGATGAATAATAATGTTATAAAATTCAAAATTTAGATAATACTATTCATAACGGCTAGTCCATAATAATATTATAACAATATATCGTTGTTTAGTGAAACCTGGAATTGCATACTACACACTCTATCGAGGAAGGTCGTGATTGCGTCTAATACAAGCCAAGTTAGGGTTGAATGTGGTGCAAGTCTCTTTTGTTGTTCTATATAAAAAAATACAACCATATTTCATTTATTCATTAAACAAAGTCTATACTTAATGTTGCGTATAATAATTTGTACAAAACGAACTTGAAATTGTGTGTAACACCAGCCAAGAATAGTGTTGCGTATACTGCGAGCTAATACGGTGGTGCGTAGAGCGCAAGATAATCTTGGTGTCGCGTACAACACAAGACATCAATGAAATTAAGAAGAATAATTCTCATAAAATCTCAGTTTGTTATAATTTATCTATTATTCTTATTGAAGAATAATCGATTTCATTCATGTAGGATAACCAAAATTTTACATCTTAATATTAAAGAATATACATTGAATTGTAAACCTTTTATTATGGTCCCCATATTTTTCCTAAAAAATTTAAAAACCCTAATCCACCATGGAAAAGGCTTACAATTAGCATTTATCTTATGTTGTTTTCATTTTTACTTCATCAGTAAAAACCAAAATAATTTTTACATTGCACCAAGTCATAGTTTCCTATTATATTTATAAAATTTCCCAAATTATATCTAAATTCATTGAATTATTTTAACAACATTAAAATCAAAAAAAAATTCTATAGAATAAGTAGTATTAACTAATAAAATAGAAAATTTAACATGATAAATTATTCTTGTTTTTAGACTATCAATGTATCGCACGCTTCATCTCTTTATTTACCGCATATAAAGATATACACACCCTCATAATGAAAATATAAAAGTTCAAATATTTAACTATAATAATCAATAAAATATTATATTTATCAAATAGGATTAAATTTCAAGTATCACAACAAAATATCTTTCCAACTCCTCATTTTATTTGAAAACTAGTCATTGATGAAATATTCATTTTCTATTAAATGAAAAATCACTTATCTTCCCTTACATTTATATATTTAATCATCTAATTGGTATTTATTCAAACATTGAGTCAACCTTATTATAAATTATTATTTTCAGCTGAAAATGATCATTTAATTATATTTATAATTAATCATCAAGTAAAATCTTCCTAACTATATTCTCATAATAAAGATAAATAGATATTTTTAAATAAAAAAGAAATACTATTTATGAGGAGTTTTAAAAATGCTTTTTATTATACAATTTAGAGTTAATGATGTGAGAATACGAAATTCATTAAGTGGATGATTAAATATTTTTTTAAATTCATTATTTAAAAATTAACATTAATGAAAATAATATAATTTTATTCCAAATTATATAAACCATTATAAATATATTTCTGAATTCTAAAATTTGAAGAAATGAAATAATTATCCCAAAGAAATATTATACCTCGATTTTTCATATTTCTAATCATTTATTTTTTAGGGAAACAAATTATTTACAATATATGATAACATATAATTATTTAAGACACAACTTGTGAAACCTCGTTAAATTCTCCTACTTTCAACACTTTCAATACATTAAATATAATTAATAATATCTCTCTACAATAATTACAGATTAGAAATCATGAAAAATATAATGATATGGTTTGGAAAGGAGAATAGGTTTCTAATGATCCTGTCTTATCATATAGTATATATTCTCTATGGACAAATAGAATGATAGAATGTATGCTCATTCGGAATGGTTTAGGGAAATTTTTTCACAGTAATGAGATCAATCATATTATCAATATTTTATATTTAATGCTTCTTAATTTAATTAATTAAAGTTATAGTAGCCTATATGCCCTAACTGTCTATGAAGAAATATTATATTTTACTAAAATAAGTCAATTAGATTATAATACCTCTATGGAATTACAAATTTTATATTGTCCAATCATATATTTGAATTATTAATAATAATTATCCAATTTCCATAAACATTATAGAATCAAGTAGTGAAGGTATTTATAATGTTTCATTTATATAAATTTAAATTTCGTTCCAATAATTGATTAATTATATCAAAATTATTATGTTTCTTCTTAACAATACACCCATTATCATACAACAAAAAGTTTTAAAATATGGATTTTATTGTTATGTTTGTTGATATTTCGAAGAAACTTTTTGTATCTTGAATTAATTTTATAGAAGGAAATACAAGTGTGGCATGAAATTTCTCAACCATAATGATCTAAAGTAAAAAAATATAATTTAAAATTATATAGTTTATTTTACGTACTATACTTCTATAAATTGAAGTTATTCTTTTTTTCATCTCATTCACATCTTGTACCTTGCTCCATAATCATGGATGTAAAAATAAAAAATAAAATTTTCTTGTATAATGTACATAACATTATAAATTAAAATTATGTAGGAGATTGAATTTAATAATTTATAAAACAATTATAAAAATTATTATTAAAATGAATAATAAAAACTAATTCATAATAAAGTAGTAAACTATACATTCCACTCATAAGTGATTAGCTAAAATTTTGTTTCCATACAGGACCTCATTATGTCATGTAATAGAAGAATAGTAAGTATTTACCTGATCCAGATCAATAAATGGTGTAAATTGAGTCTCATATTCATTGATAGTTCTTCTTAATTTACCTAAATTATCCTTATCTACATTTAGGTAGCACCTTCTTCCCTTCTATGGGATTATTCACAAATAAATTTTTTTAATATTGATGCGGTAATGGTTAATTCTTGAACTAATTAAACTCAATTGACCTTTTTATCATAATTGTCATAGAATACTTTCTAATATCTTTATTCAATTTTGTAATCTATATTTTATACAAATTTGGTTTTATTTATTTATTTACTACTTCCTTATAGAATCTTGTTATACCTTTTTATTAATAGTAACAAAATCATTAAATTTCTTAACCACTCTCTTGAATGAACATTTCGTATTCTTCATTAATTATTTTATAAAAAAATAAATATTTAACATAAATTTTGCACCACTGAATCATAAAGATAACTCCCATAATTAATCACCAAAAGGGCCCCTACTATATATGAAAATACCACTATAAGTATAAGTTTTATTTTCTCCTCGTCAATCTCGAGCATGTGAAAATCCATAAAATGGTAAAATTTATCAACTTTAACTAAAAAATCTCAATCATGAATCATGGAAATCTCACAATTATATCTTCTAATTGAATAGAGGACACTGTTCCTGTAATACTATTTTTATAAACATTGATTATGACATTATATTATCAATCACAAATAAATCTTAAAAATGCCATAAATAGTCATATAATACAATATTAATGGAAATTGGACAAGTACATGGATAATGTACTTCATTAATAGACCCCAGGGAACCATAGTGCAACATTATATGGTATTTTTTCCATATATTTATGATATATATATTTTTTATACTATCTCATTTACGACACAAGAGCCTCAATTTGTTTCATTTTATTTTGTACTATGGGTTTATAGAACCTATTATACCTGAAGGTAGTTTGATGGTGACCGTAACACAATGGATTTTTATGTGTTATTTTTTTCTAATAAATTTAATTTAATTGAAATATTACATATTTTGAAAAAGAAAACAAAAATTATGTTATTAAAAAATATCAAGTTCATTTAATGTTATAAAAACACTAGGTTATCATGCATTACACACGACAATATGTCTTAAAAAACGATAATATATTATTATTATTATTCAAAAAAGACATTTATAACCAAACCATTGAAAATAGTGATGTTAATTATTATAAAAAATATCTTAATATTAATTAAAATTATTTTATATAATATTAAAAAATTTATAAATAGGTATATATATTTTAGAAAATTATTTATATGTTTCGAAAAAATTACATTCTATAAAAATTTTATTTTTTATTTGCCCACAATAATTAAACTATGTTCAGGAAATATTGGAAAATGAATATTATAAAATAATCATATTTTTAAAATTATCATAAAAAATTATCATAGTTTTAAATTTTTTTAATTTTCTAAAAAATAATTTTTTTATTAATAATTAAAAATGCTGACTTTTATTTGAAAACTATCTTTTCATTTAAATAAATTATAAATTCAAAATTAAATTTTAAATTGGTTATAAAATAAAATAAGTACTATTATATGACTAATAATATAATATAGGCCATTTTAATCATTTTTATAATTATTTTTTATATAAATTCTGTGTAAATGTTTGACTATTTTCAATTTTAAAACCCACATTCTCATCACGTTTCAAGATTAATATTAATTAAAAACTATTCAATTATATTAGTTGGATTTGGAAAAAATGATTCCATATAAGGAATAATATTAATAATTTTTATTATATAATTTTTTAATGTTGTTTTTTGACTGTAATGAGTATTGAATATAACTAAATAATAATTACCACAATAATGATTAAAATGAGACTTTGCGAGTTACATTGGTTTTTGTTAAAATTAAAATTCCACACACCATGGATTTTTATTTAATAAATTGGGTTTTATATTTACTATCAGTGGGAATAAAATATTTAATATTTCTAATTTTATTTTTTAAATAATGAAATAATTACCAAGGTTAAAACAACAAGTTAACAGGGGAAAAATTAAAATAGTAAAAGTGAGAAAATCATAAAGGATAATGAATGAAATATTTAAAATATATTTTATTATTGAGGCGGATTTATGCATAAAAAATATAATAATTCCAGTAAAATATTTATCATATTTTTATCCACATGATCTGAGAGTGATGTCCTGTTATTTAATGCATTTAAATATTTACTAAATTGCCACTCATCCTTAATTATAAAATGATACTCAATCCCCTCAAATATTCACAAATAACATGATATATTTCTAAAAAATACCAAAATCACTCTAAAACATCCTTATATACATCATTGAGGTTTTAATCATATGAGAAGTCTAACCCTTGGGTCCTTAAGAGGATACCCAAAGGTGGTTTCCCTTCGAAAAGGTAACTATCTTAACAAAGATCATAGTTTTATTTTTTCTTTCACAGCCATTAATTATGTCATAAAAATTTAAAATATAATAAAAATTTGTTCATCCTTATACTCAGATATTGATATTTTTACTGCATGATATTTATCCCTATCAACTTCCTACAAATGGGTTACGAAATCATCATTTGAGTATCCATTAGACTACAGTCTCGCGAACTGATATCATATGTTTATGCATTACCACCTATAATGGTGGGTTATAATGATGGGTTAATTATTTATATATGATATTTATGATATTATTATACTTATTGAATATTTATATCACACATACCTTTATACTCTCAATTTCTGAGAATACTCCAACATCACCCATGTGTACATCGGGTTACCTCCTCGTGAAACTATATGATTCGTTAATACGTAAATGTAATCTAATAAGATGGGTTTAAAAAAAATATTTGGTATATATGAAATAAAAATGGTTATTTAATGATAATATATTTTTTAAATTTCATTCTTTTAATCCAATAATAAAATGGAAACAATGCTCTTGTGTACGTAAAAACAACCCTCTCCATGAACATTGTATTTCATTATCAATCACAAAATTTTATGGATTAATATAAATAAATTTTTAATGAATATATATAAGTTTTATATAATTGATAAAATTATAGATATTATAAAATCATTGTATATTTTAGATGGACACAAATTAAAAATGAAAACATATATTTGAAATAGAGTTGTTATTACCTAAAAAATTTTTATCAAGGAATTTTTAATAAACGTGTAGTAAAAGGTCATAAAAAATTATATTCCTTGTGATATATATAAATAATGGTCTGTAATTGGTTTATAAGTTTCATATATTTATTATATTTTATGTTTTAATGTGTATAACCAAACTCAAGACTTAAGGTATGGTAATTTTTTCCCACAATTTACATATGTGAAACACATTTCATATGCAACCACTATTTATTTTATGTGCTGTATATAATGTCCTTTAATTTATTTTATGATCAATATCCAAAATATTATGGGTAATTACATATCATTTTTATGAACTCTCATTCATGGGTTTTATAGATCAAAAGTTACCAAAATAGTTAGTGATTTTTGTCTCAATTTTTATCATCGAGACATATATTTTGTTATTCAACTATATTCCTTTACGAGTTGTATATATATACTTGTTGACATTAATGTAGTGAATTCATTTATACCCATTCTATTATATGTTTAATTTAATTATTTTACTTTATATGGATTTTGTTTCAATGTTACCAAAGTGGAAAGGATTTTATGTTTCAATCTCATTGTTTATTGGGAATGTTTATGATTATGTTTCAAATGATAAACTTTTATGATTAATATCTCAATAAAACAAATTAATTTTTTATCCTCAATTTATTTTCTGGGAATAAATATTCATTCTTTATTTATCTCTTATCTTATACTATAGAGTTCATAAAAAATATTTCTCAAAAAATATTCACTTCTATTGGAAACCCCTTTTTTCCAAAACCATGTTTTCGAATAAAATTTTAAAAATGTATTTAAAATTTTCCAAATGATGTTGTAAATAAATTTTATCCATATTTTAATTTTAAATTTTTTTTTGAAATTATTCATCATTCCATTTTCCATCCAAGGTCTATATAGATTTTACAAATAACGTTAAAGGAATATTTTTTTAACCCATATGAAATGGAAAGAAAATTCCCACCATAATGGATGTAATTTTATTTGAAGAATCTATTATATGTGAAATGTTTTATTTTAAAGGGAAATTATTTTTTTAAATATTATTTATTAAATAAAATTCTAAGAGGAAACATTATTTTACTCCTGAAATGTTTTAATCTATTTTAAAGGGTCATTTATATGTTTTCATGTTTATTTTCAAATAATTTTTTTTTTAAATATTTGTTTATTTCCTTTTTTCAAAATAGAATTGTTATTTTACTCTATAAATGTTTTAACTTATTTTTAATGATTCGTTTATATGTTTTTTATTGTTAATTTTTAATTAAATTATTTTAAAAATATTTTACGCTTTAAATTATTTATTCAAAGCTATAATGATGTGTTCCTATATAAATATTTTAAATGATTTTTAAATATTACATTATAATATTTCATGTTTATTCTCTAAGAAAATGATTTTCCAAATGTTTTATGTTTTCAAAATTGTGATTTCTAAGGAAAATATTTTTCCTTAAGAAATGTTATAAGTTACCATTCAAATTCATTCTCTATATAAGGTGATATGCGTTGATATAAATTATTATTTTATATAGATATGAACCAATTAAAACATTATTATTATTTATATGAATGGTTTATCATGATATGATATTTATAAAACCCATTTATCTTCCATGGGTTATACCATGATAAAATTCATATGAAATGATATTTTTGTTCCTCAAGTTATTCCACGATAAAATAATTATGAAAACTCCTTATTTTTCCATGGGTTATCCAATGATTAAATGATTATGAAATATTAAACTTTTATATCAGTTACAATATAATGAAATATTTATGAAATGCATTTCATTTCATGGTTTATAACAATATGAATGTTTCGTGATAATATAGAACATATATGTATGATTTTCATTATGTGATGGGAGAGACCTTTATCACCCTCAAATATATTGGTTAATGATTTATATCTCTTGAGATAATAATGGGAAACTGACCAATGGTATTGATCATCTTTTGGAAATCAGTGTGTCCTAATCCACTATGGAGATCATGTGTTCCCTGATCCAATATGGGAAACATTTGTGTCCTAATCCACAATGGGATACATGCGATGAGTCCTGATCCACTATTTTTATGATATTTTTAGTTTATCCTAAAAATATTTTTTTACATATTTATGATTTAAAACAATTTTACGACATTATATTATGTTTTATGACTAATTTTTAATGATTTATCATGATTATGGGCCATGTTTTTGAAATGATATTATTGTATTCCATGGAACATGTTCATCATCTACAAAAGTTTTGGTATGGACATCATAAGTTATATTCATGATCAAATACCTTTATAGATATCGTTTGATTTAATATGATCATAGATTGATATTTTGAAGTTTACCCTTAATGAGTTTCATATCTCAACCTTTCTTATGTTTTATTCCCCAAGTTATAAAGAAATGTTTAGTTAGAGTAAGAGTACGTGGAGTACTATTTTAGATGAAAATTTTGGGATATGATTATTATATTTCACCAAATTATAATATTATATACATACCTTCTAAATATACTAAACTATTATTTCCCTTAGTATTTTTTTTGTGTAATTTGATGAATATTAATGTAAAATGGTGTAATATCAGCATATAAAAATCCTAAATCTCAATAGTTGGTATTAGAAGAAATGTGTTACACACCACAGTTTCCAAAAAATAAATTGAAATGCATAAAACATTGTTTTAAGTAGTTATTTATAACTAGACATTAAACATAATTTTTCCAGTTATATGTTTTGAAATTCCAAAAATAGACATACACGGTGGAGATCAGTAAGTTATTTAATGTTTGAAAAGCCAACATAATTATTGGTGAATAGTAACATACCCTTGTGAATAGTAATGTTATCCTTATCAATGTTAACATACCCTTATGAATAATAACCTCACCTATGATAGTAGAAATATAAGATTTAATTGAAATTATGATATGCCAATATCATGGAATAATTAAACAAATGTTTTAAAATAGTTATTTTGAGAATAAAATATTATTTTATTTACAAGTTAATGTAATCATATTTAGATACTAATTTTTAAAACATTGAGTTCATTTTTCAATTCTACACATAGAAATATAGTTAGGGGAATTTTTGGGAATTTTTTTATATACAAGAATTTTTTATGAATACTGAAATACGGTAAAATACCCTATATATATATATTATCAGATAAATAAACTATTCGTGACATCATGGATGGTGTAAGACCACATGTTTAGAAATAACAAGCCCTTTTTACTATTTTATCACAAGAATTTAGACTATTCATATTCTTGAGCTATAATATTCAACTAATGATTAAAATAAGGGAAAACTCTTCTCCTCCACCATAAATACCACCCATTTCCCTCTCTTCCTCTCACACCTATCAAGCCTTGATCATTTTATATGTTATTTTAAATTCCCTACCCAAGTCTATTCTACACATCGAAGAGATTTCGGTCTCACCCAAAATGCCAAAACAAAAGTCCTTAAAGAGGATCTCAAGGAAAAGAGATCAAGAGGTGAGAATCCTCTTCCTTTTTCATGTGTTATCTTTCCAATTCATTTAATTTCTTATAATTTATTTCCCTCCTCTTATCCAGGGAGTATGAAATGTCTAGAATATAACATATTATGTATTTTACCATGTTCATGTAAAATATTCATCATCTTATTTCCCATACTCTCCCTCTTGTTCTAAAAAAACACCATCCATGATGTGCCGATTTACCAAAATCATGGACGATGTGTTTTCAATATCCATTAAATCCATAAAATATGATAATAAAAACATTTTATTGGTATAAAAATAAGGTAAATTGAATGTTTTAACCTATTTTATGTTTTTTAATAAACTTCTACGAATGAAATTAAATTATATAATGAAACAAGTTCATGATTATTAAGGAACTGCAAAAATGATCTAAATAAATATAATTAATGTTTAATTAAAATATCCATCATAATATATTTTAAAAAAGTGAATTATTGTATAATTATATATTATGAAAAAAATATTAATAAAATTTCATTCCACTTATTGAAATTTTATTTCCATACCAAAAGAAAATCAAATACAAACCATCTATGGAAATCATGTAAAGAACGTACCCAAAACAATGGAAAGAACAAAATACTAAAAATTAAAGGGTGAAATGATGTTATGAAATGATTATATAAGGGGTTATATACTTTAATATGTTTCTATAAGATATAAATAACACTATTTAACAATTATATAGGAGTTATAAATGAGTTTTACTAAAATGACCCGGCCTTAAACATTACATAATATTGAATTAAACGACTAATTTTCATTGAGGATCTTTTAAGGTTTATAGTTTTAGAGAATTAGAACTTAACTATTACATCTGAAAAGATTAAAAAGTAGAAACTTATACACAGTTCCCATTTTTTTCATAAAATAAATTCTCTTAAAAAAATGTCTAATTCCATGTTTTAGACATCATGACTATTCCTTGATCTCATCCTTGACCTTTTTCATCTTTATGTCATGTGAAAAACATTTAAAAATTTGGGATTAGCATAAAAAGCTTAGTATGGTTTATAAAATAATTAAAAGAAACATTATCCCATCAATAAATACATATCATTGAAACTGTACTTTTTAATCATAACATACCTCATGAAAACATAAGATTTATGAATAACATATAGAAATCATAAATCATAAATGTAAATTATGGAATTCATAAAAACCATAAAATGTTGTTATCATAGCTACACAGGGGGTCACATTTGGAATACCCATCACAATAAATTCCCTAAATCTCTTAGGAGAAAAATTAAAGTTTACCTCTGTCACGTTACCCAATGCATTGGAGAGCTATCTCAGGATCACCCGCCCTAGGTTTATCACAGAACCACCCATATACGTAAATAATTCCCTATAAACATAACATATTGATGAAACATAACATAGTAATAAATGAATTATAACATTTACATATTGTAATCAAAATATATCATTTCAAGATATTGGCATAATCATGGCTTTATCAAACCATTTTCAAAATCATTTAAAATATTTAATAAAGAGATTTTTTAATCAAAGTTTACCATACCACTTTGAAGCTTTTAATAATTTTAAAAAATTAATTTCCATATAAATAAATTATCTAAACCATTTTTAATACATTGAAATTAAAGACAAATATTTAGAATAATAAATCTTCAAAACATATAAAATGATATTTTAGTTAATGATTTTTTAACAAAAAAAGACACTCTTGAATACAAATAATTGACGAATAACATTTAATCAGAACTTTATAATATCACGGGAATAAAGGAATTCATGATATAATATGACAAAGGACAGTATATACACCCTTTAAGAGTGAATTGGTGCATAGTCACAATGATGTCTCAATGAAATGTAAATTGAGATGAAATCCTTTATAAAGAAAGTATCATTTGATTAAGGTTAAATCAATCACATAGTTATGTGTGAAAAATAAGAATACACCCAAAATAAGTGGATATTAACTGTAAAAAAATCGTAGTTTATTCACACATATTAATAGGATGGAATATTCAAGAAGTAAATGTTTAACCCAAAGAATTGAAATTGGGTTAAGATGTTGTCTTGCAAAAATTCGACAGCCTAACAGCGTCACATTAAAATTTAGAAAATTTGTTGACGAGATAAAAAGGGTGTCTAATCACATGGACACAAAATTTACATCAATAAGGATATATAAAACATATCCCAACTTAATAAGATGTAAATTAAAAGACATAACAAAAAAATTATTTTAAAAAGTGGAGGGTGATAGGTTCCCTTTCCGATTTGGTTACTTATATAACATACACCACATGAAATAAGGATCATCAAATGAAGATGTAAATACCCAAATATTATTGTATATTACACAATGAATAAAATCATGGATAGTACATATGCCACACAAAAGAAAATAGTGGCCAATATAGCATGAATATCACGGGAATAAAAAGTGAAATGAAAAACCCTTCATTGTAATCAAATTGAGTCATATGACCAAAAGTTAATAACCACAAAATGAATCACACAATACAGTGAATATAAATATAATCATCATAAAATATATCAATGGTAGTACACATTACCCTACATGAAATAAATAAGTGGCGAACAATGGAAATCTCACGGAATTAAAAGTGAGATAAGAAATCCCCTTACCTCATGTCTGTGTTGACTCGTTTGTTCCTCATTCTTTCTGAAAAATAAACTGAAGATAATTTATACCTACTTAAGAACCATTTTCAAGTTTATTATCCATCTTATATCACTTATTACCATGTTATAAACATTATGCAATCATTTAATTAAATAATGGTCGTTTGGTTGATATTTGGTACTTGAGTAAAAAATGAACACCTTATAATTACATGTTGTCCATGTGGTCAATATTCTATTATCTCCATATTTATATTCAGGATTTAAATATAATATAAATCATATATTCATTATATATATGCATTAATAATAGTACATAACATTTTTGTGATACGAAATGAAATGCATCGTTCATGGAGACGGTAAGCCGTACGTACGCATGAACGCTACTATCATATCTATTTCATATTTAAATATAATTAAAACCTAATGATACAGTGGTATATTATAAATTTAGTATAATATCATATATAATATAAATAAATATATCCATTATACATCCCACATATGTTATTAACGAGTCATTTCACCTTGAGGGGGCGGTAGTTCGCATTTCCTCAAATGAAATCATCGTGTTTACCCATTATGAAAACCAAAAAATTTGGCTATAAATTTAAAATAAAGAATCATAAAGAAAATATAAACATAATATATATCAGATATAAATATATTTCCCTCTTAATGGCCACCATTAGAGGTTGTAGAAGATAATCGAATAATCATCGCTTCGTGAGGTGTTAGTTTTCCATCCACAAAAACAGTATATTCTTCACCATTTAGATGGAGGTGTGTGTTAGTGTAGTATGAATCCTTATCATAAAAACAACATAGTATATTTAATATTCTGGTTTTGTTTTAAAATAAAATAATAAAAAGTGTTTAGGGGTTAGACAAGTAAAATAAAAGAAAAGAAGTTAAGAGAAATTGTTACCTTTAATTTGGGTAACATCATTTGGTTTAAACAAAAAGGACATATTGAAGTGCCTTATGCCTATAGTAAGGATTCTAGGGGAAAGATATGGATGCAAGTAGCTTAATTTGGTAGAGTTTGGACGATCCAAATGGCTTTATAGGTGTGATAATTGGTTATAATTGGGGGCTTTTATAAGGGGGAAGAGGGGATCTTTAGGAAAGTGTGATAATATTATATTATTATATATTGATATTCAGTTTTTATAAAGGTAAATAAATAATTATAGTTGAATATAAGATGATTCATGGTTGATATAAAATTATCCATTAAGAATTGGACTGGTTTTGGATTTCATTTTAATATTTATAATCTTATTTATTTAAATGATTTATTAATGAGCTAAATACTGAATCATTATTGTGTCACAAATAATTTAATTTATTTGATGTCTAAAAAAATACCATGATTTAGGAAATAATTTTATCCTTCATATGAAGATTTATAGTAAAAAATATTACTTATATATCACCATATAAAAATTTATTTACTAAAATACTGTTGTTTATGTCATGTTTTCCATTACTTTAAATTAATTACTCTAAAGTCTCATTATAATTCATAAGTGGCTCCATGGGGTCCAAAAATAGACCCAAGGATGCCTATGGTCGGAAATTACTCATCCAATAAGGTAAGAACATGTTTTAATGAAATTTTGAATTATTATAATATTATTTTTTCCTTGAATTACCCTATTTACCTTTAACCGCCGTAAAAAAAGTAAAAAGTTACTATTCATCAAAAATTATTTTTATCTTATTGAACCCCATTTTACTTACTAATAACAACAATGTATTTCAGATTTTTTGAATTCAATTCATAGAAGCGGTAAAATTTCATTAAATGAAGACGTCTGTTTTTTAACTACTACAAAGTTGTTTCACTATTCATCAAAAATTGAAGTTTTTCAGAAAAATACCAAACATTCAGCCTAAGATATATTTTGTATTAAAAATTTAAAAATGTTGTCTATTTTACCAAATAAAAAATAAATAATTTTCATTAATTAAATTAAAATTAATTCTCATTATCAAAACAAATAGTGTTTTTTATGAAACAATAACCATAAAAAGTTTGATTATTGTTTATGTCCAATTTCAAAGTAAAATTAATTCCAATGAACAAAATTTGATTAAATGGTAAAAATTTATTCTAATTATATGTTAAAAACAATTAAAAGATAATATTTCCATATAAATAATTTAGATTAAAAGGGAGTTTTGAATTAAAATACAATATTTTTCACTATTCATTAAAAAATGAACTTTATCGAAAAAATTCTAAAACATTACTCAAAGTAAATTTTGATGACCCCATTCTAAAAAAAGTATTTGGTAAAATAATTTTTATTAAAGTGAATAAACTATATTTAAAGAGGTGTCACCATTAAAAGGTGGTAAATCGTCCTTTTAATGTAAATTATGCATAAAATTGGATATATTCACATTTTAAGCCCCTAACTTTTATTGGATAAATGTAAATATATTTAACAAACATTTATAATCATATTGTAGTTAGTTATTTTAATATATTCCAATAAAATGACTTGGAGTTAACTACAATTTAAAATAATAATATTATATTATTAGTGCAACATAAGATTTCCAAGAAACTCGTTGTTGTGTATTGGGTACGCTGTTGAACATAGCAACCCAATTAAAGTAAATTTAATATTTAATTCACAAATATTAATAAATATGAAAATTTCATATTTTTATTTTCTTGAGATGTTACATCCTTCCCCCTTTTGAGAATTTCGTCCTTGTAATTTTAAAATTGCGTTCAGAAAAATCATTGAAAGTCCCACATCTGAAAAAGTGTCAATAAAACAATCACTTTAAATAAAGAAAGATGTATAAAAATTTCACATGAGACAACCCATAATAGTATTCCATGTAGGAAAACATGGATATGTAAGAGAAAACAAATGGTCAAGTTCTGATGGAGAGTGGTTGAAAACATGATTAATAGAAAGTTAAACACCCAAAAATCACAAAATTATTATGGGTTAATCAGTCATTGATTCCCCAGTAGGAAAAGATTACAGAAAACGTCATTGTTTTAAGTTACCTTTCATTGACAAATTTATTTATCATCTTAACTAAAAACATAAGGAAATATACTTACTTTTCATGGAGACATTCATATTTTATAAGATTTCTAACACAAACTCATATTTTCTCTAAACGATGAGTATTCATGATGACTGTTTCACATTAAAAGCACTATAATCTACTTATAAAGAATCACATAATCCAAAATAGATAAACTATATTTTTATCATTTCATTATACCTTATCCAAATCCAATGTAGGTTAATAGAATATCAGATAATCCCTGAAAAGTATAATCATTTTCAAAAAGAAAAACTGCACTTAATCTCCATATTTTTTCAAACAATTCACAAAGTTCAACCAAGATCATTCAATAAAAATTTCCCATAAAATTCTTCAAAGTAATCCAAACTATGATTGAAGTCTAAATCTCATAAGGATTTATTCACATAGTCTTCCAAGATAAATCATAACATTTATCACCAAATAACATCAGTTACTCTTAATGTCTCATATTGAAAAGTAATTACCCTAATCACATATTCTCCATGATAGGTTAATAATTTTTTTAGATAACCCAAAATAAACTTATTATTGATTCATAAAAACATCTAACTTAACAGAATTAGTGATACTAACTAGGGACTTCACATAGTCCAGTGGTAGGCTATAAATCCCAATTTCACTTTGGTTGTGGGTTCGATTCCCACATTTTTGTCCGACACGACGAGTTGTCACGCAGTCTGTGTGTCGTTAATTTTCAAAAACTATATAATTTTATAAAATTCCCAAAAATAGATAAATTCATCAAAAATAACCATAATATATTTTAACAAAAAATGTTATCTAATAACTTTCATTTTTAATCCCAAAATGTATTAACCTGTAATTACCTCAAATTCAAGGATCATATCAACCCAAATGGTTCTTTATAACTATATCCACAAGAGAAAAGATAATTATTCCTTAAATAAAATATTCATATATCAAAATTCAGGGTTACACATATTATAAAAACTCTTCTAATGTAATCCCATAATTAAAAGAGACTTAATAATTTTAAGCATTTCACCATCCAAAAATCTACCATAACTCTTGAATCCCTTATATGTTTACTTCTTACTCATTTAATATTCTTCATGATCCATTAACCATTCCTTTTCAACTTATTTTGAAATACTTATTTCCAATAAACTGAATCATGAATCATATCGTATGATTCAATAATATCAAAACATATGTCAAGAAATAATCCATACCTTTCATTAGTCACTGTCAGTTACATCATCCTCAATAGGAATGGAAATAGTTATTAGTAAACATATATTTTTATGATCATGGTTATCACATTCCCGAAACATCTTCATAGGGCATCTATTTGTATAATGACCATTCACACCACATTTAAAACATTCAACTGATCCCTCATAAAGAACTTCGTTCCCTTTCATAGAGTCAACTAGATGCTTCCTTTTACCATGGCAGGTTCTTTCTTTGTGACCTTCATTTCCAAAGTTATAGCATCATCCTATCACATTGAAACATTTTCCTATGTGTTTCTTTCCACATCCGTGACACATAGGTTTTTGAACATACATACCATTCTGATTATTACATGAACTTATGTGGGGATTTGTTTCTCGCATATAAGATGCCTTATAAAAATCACCACGGTTCAAGTGGTCAATCATGACTCTAGATAGTTGGTTGAGAATATCCATAAGAGTTCTCATTACAGCTCCCATTTCATTTAATTCATCATTTAGAAAACCGTCACAATTTTCTTCACATCCATTGTTACTTTGATGCCTACTAGATCCAGCCATTGACTAAAAAATAGGTAAGTTTGAGAATATCAGTAAAATCATCATATAATATCATATGTGGAGGATAAATACTAAGATATACTTATTCATGTTATCTTAAACTCATTCACTTTATCTAAAATAACTATGTATATTTCTAAAATTCTAACCATTATGGTAATGTCACTTATGCTTAAAGAACACTGTACCCTCTAATATTATCTAAACCAAACTCTGATACCAACTATAAGGTCCCATCCTTAAACATTACATAATATTGAATTAAATTAATAATTCACATTGAGGATCTTTTCAGGTTTTTAGGTTGGGAGAATTTGGACATAACTATTACATCTCAAAATATTACAATGTAGACACTTCTACATAGTTTCCATTTTTATCATAAAATAAAAACTCTTAAAAAAATATATGTCTAGTTCCATGTTTTATACTGCATGACTTTTTCCTAATCTCATCCTTGACCCTATTCATCTTTATGTCCCGTGAAAAACATTTCAATACTTGCGATGAGAATAAAAAGCTCAGTAAGGGTTATAAAATAATGAAAAGAAACATTATCCCATCAATAAATATAAATTAATCCAACCATAATTTTTAATCATAACATACCTCATGAAATCATATGATTTAGGAATGACATAATGAAATCATAAATCATAAAGGTAACTTATGGAATTTATAACAAACATATAGTTTAGTTATCACAGCTACATAGGGGGTAACATTTGGAATACCAATAATAGTTAATTACCTAAATCTCTTAGGAGAAACATTAATGTTTACCTACATCATTTTACCCAATGCATTGGAGAGATATCTCGGGCTCACCCGCACTAGGTTTATCACGGAGCCACCAATATACATAAAAAATTCCAAATAACCATAACGTATTCATGACACATAAATAAAAAATAAAAGAAAGATAACATTTCCACATTTCAATCACAATATATCATTTCAAGATATTGACATAATCAAGGCTTTTTCAAACCATTTTCAAAATCATTCAAAATATTTAATAATGTGATTTTTGAATCAAAGTGTCCCATACCACTTTGAAGCTTTTAATAATTTTAAAACATTAATATCCCTATAGATAACTAATCAAACCCTTTTTTAAAAAATTGACATTAAAGATAAAGTTTTAGAATAATAAATCTTTAAAACATTTAAAAAGATATTTTAGTTAAAGGGTTTTTAACAAAATGAGAGAATATTGAATACAAATAATTGAGGAATAAAATTAAATCCGAAATTTATAATATCATGAGAATAAAGGTATTCATGATATAATATTACAAAGGACAATATATACACGATATAAGATTGAATTGGTGCATAATAACAATGAAGTCTCAATGAAATTTAAATTGAGACGAAATCCCTTATAAAGAAAGTATCCTTTTATTAAAAATAAATCAATTACATAATTATGTGTCAAAAATAATAATACACCCAATATAAGTGGATAATAAGTGTAAAACAATCAGAGGTAATTCACACATATTCATAGGATGACATATTCAAGAAGTAAAAGTTTAACCCAGTGAATTGAAATTGGGTTAAGAAGTTCTCTTGCAAAAATTTGATAGCCTAACGACATCACATTAAAATTAAGAAAATGAGTTGACATGATAAAAAGGGTATCTCATCAATTTGACATAAATTATACATCAATAAGGATATATAATAACATATCCCAACATAATAATATGTAAATTAAAAGACATAACAAAAATAAGCCTTTTTAAAATAGGAGGGTGAAAGGTTCCCTTACAGATTTGGTAACTTACACAACATACGCCACATGAAAGAAGGATCATCCAATGAAGATGTAAATACCCAAAAATTATTGTATATTACTCAATGAATACAATAATGGATAGAACATACACCACAGAAACGGGAATAGTGGTCAATATAACCGGAATCTCACGGGAATAAAAAGTGAGATGAAAAACACATACTTCATTGTAATCAAATTGAGTCATATGACCAAAAGATAATAACCCCAAAATGAATCACAGAATAACATGAATATAAAGATAATAATCATAATATATATCAATGGTAGTACCCATTACACCACATGCAATAAATATGTGGCTAACAATGGAAATATCAATGAATTAAAAGTGAGATAAGAAATCCCCTTACCATGTGTCTGACTTGACTCATTTGTTCCTTGTTCTTACTGAATAATAAAATATTATTAATTTTTACTTTCTTGAGAACCATTTTAATGTTTATTACCCATTTTATATCACTTATTACCATGTTATAAACATTATACAATTATTTACGTTAATAATAGTCGTTTGGTTGATATTTGGTACATGAGTAAAAAATGAACACCTTATAATTACAAGTTGTCCATGTGGTCAATATTCCGTTATCTCCAGAATTATATTCATGATTTAGATATCTTATAAATCATATATTCAGTATATATATGTATTTATAATATTATATAACATTTTGGAGATAAGAAATGAAACACACCGTTCAAGGTGACGGTAAGCCATACGTATGCATGAACACTACTTTCATTTCTATTTAATATTTTAGTGAAATTAAAAAATAATTAAATAGAGGTATATTAGAATTAAAGTATAATATAATATATAATATCAGTAAATCTATACTTTATACATCCCACATATTTTATTTATGAGTTATATCAGCTTAAGGGGATGGTAGTCCGCACTTCCTCAAATGAAATTATCATGTTTACCCATTATGGAAACCATAAAGGTATTAAATAAATTTAAAATATATAAACATAAAGAAAATATAAACATAATATATATCATATATAAATAATGTTCCATTTTAATGTCCACCATGAGAGGGTGTAGGAGATAATAGAACAATCATTGTTTCATAAGGCGTTAGTTTTCCATCCACAGAAATAATATGTTTTTCACCCATTAGATGGATGTGTGGGTAGTTATAGTTCAAATACTTCTCATAAAAAAATAAAAGTATATTGAGGATACTGTTGTTGTTATAAAATAAAACAATAAAATGATTTTAGGGTTTGGGGAAGTTAAATAAAATAAAATATGTCATGAGAAACTGTTACCTTTAATTTGGGAAACTTTGTTTGGTTTGAACCAAAAGGATTTCTTGAAGTGCCTTCTTCCTAAGGTAATGTAACACCCGAGATTTTTATGAGTAATATTTTGTTTTTATATATCATCAAAGTAATCTTTCACTACATACTAGCTTGGGTTACTTTACACGCAATCGCGACCTTCCTCGATATCTTGCGTCATACGCAATACCAAGTTTCACTAAACAACGATATGCTATTAAAATATTATTAAAACTAGCCGTTATAAATAGTAATAACCACTTTTTGAAATTTTATAAATTTTATCTTTCAAAATGTACTTCATTTTTGGATTCGTAATACCGAAATTATCCTAGGGTGAAATTTTGGTATTTTTCTAAAAACTTTCAATTTTTGATGAATAGTGAAACCACTAAGTGGTAGGTTAAAAACTGAATTTTGCATAAAACTTAATTTTACCGCTTCTGTGAATGATATTTCTAAAATCTGACAGACACGGTTGATATCAGTAAGTAAAATTTGGTTCAATAAGATAAAAATAATTTTTTTGGTGAGTAGTAGCTTTTTACTTTTTTTACCGCGGTTAATAGTAAATAGGGTAAATATGATATTAATATTACCATAACACATTTCTTAATTCTATTGGATAAGTTTAATTCGAACAAAAACAAACTTAGTAATAAAATATGACCATTTAGGCCCACTTGGGTTAGATTAGGACATTTATTATTAATTTATTTAAAGAAGGGTTAAAATAGTTAAAATCAAAGTTTAATAAGTAAATCATTTTTAATATGTGGATATAAATAAGATAAATTCGACTATAAATATTCATTAGAAAGATAAAAATATTTCATACATAATGGAATTTGATTTATAATTTTTAGAAATTAAATAATTTAATTTATTTATGACACAATTATGATGCAGTAATTATCTTATTTATGAAATATTGACATAACTGATGTTATAAACACCAAATTAAATGTAATTTGAGACTTTTTATGAATTCCACTAATTTTATAGGTTAATATGATATATTAGTGTTGATTTAAGCAACTTGTTTCTAACATATAATTCTGTTATGACTTTCACAAAAAATCATATATCAAATAGTGTCAAAATTGACACAAAATAGTTTTTAAATCAAATATTATATTATTAATTGTTATTTTATTTCTAAAAATCTAATGTTCGGCCAAATATCTTAGATAAGGATATATATATTAATAATAAATATTTTGGGGTTAGTTTGGCATGTTATAGTAAGTGTATTAACCATATAGTGAAAGAAAACAAAAAGACACGGTAAAAGTTAAATTATTTAACTTATTGTTAAATATAATTGAGAATGTTAAAATAATACCCTAAACTTTTCTAAATCCTATTGGTTGATAGGCTTTCGACCCTTCCCCACTTTAGCTTCAAAATAATACCCTTTGGAACCATTATAAACCAATTTTTACTTTAATATAAAATAATATTGTGAGATATCCCTAAGGTGCCCCTCTCCTCCCTTATAAAAGGGTACCTCCTCCCCCTCCTCCTAACACCAATTTGAGCACTCAAGCTCGTCCAACCCCTGCCATGTTCTCCTCTACACTTCCCTAGAATAATCCTAGAGGTCCTGGTCTTCTTCAAAGACCAATCTTAGTTCCCTAAGTGGAGGATTCAAAGAAGCATTCCAAAGAAGAGGTAATATCCATTACCGATCTTTTCAATTTCTTTCTTCTTCAATTTCTTCTTATTTAGTTTTTTCATGATAAAGTAATAACATCAGTATTAATTACATACTGATATGTTATTATAAATATTAAACAACCCTAATTCACCTTCTATCCATCCTACGGAAAAATGAAATCACCGCGCGTGCGTACGTACGGAATACCGTCTTCACGCCATGGTGTAATCTATTTTCCACCATCACCTTACAAGGATGGGTATAATGATGTAATGAGTAACTATTTATGATTATTATAAAGTAATATTGATACTGAAATAATATATATATACTCCCATACAATTCCACGAACATAGGAACGAAATCATCACTCGTGCGTACGTACGGAATACCATCTCCACGATGTGATGCGACTCGTTCTACATGATCATCATTACATAGTAATTATATAAATGAATTGAATGAATAAATATGATATTTTTTACACTAATACCATTATGGATATAAGGTATCTATAACCTTAAAAGAAGAATAAGAATTTATTCGGCAAAACATGCATAAGAACAAAAGGCAATAAAGACCCGAGTAACAAGTAACAATGAAATATTACTAACAAGAAGCTAAGAATAGGACAATATATGATATCATATAAATATGTATGATTATGGAATAAGTAAATAACATTATTTAAACCATTATACAGGAGCTTTGGACACGTACAAAGCAAATCAGACCTAAGGTAATGGAAATATCACAATCTCACTTTTATCCGAGATTGTTTTTACTTTGGTAATTAATGGGGTGTATTTTAACATCCACATCCATGTTACCTCAATATGTAATATTATTTCCATCCTTCTACAATATTTCATATCCAATTTTACCCTTCTGTATGTTTTAGTAAAAGATATGAAAGGAATCTTTTGTCGTTTTTTGTACGAGGTACTTTTTTTGACTTTTCCGACAAAAGTACGCGAAGAATGTTTTTTTAACTTATACGGCAAGAATGGATTTTTAAAACATTATTTCCAAGATTCTTCCTTTATAAGATTTCAAGTTTATTTTTAATCAACTTCTTTTAGTTTATAATTGTATGACATGTTAAGAAAAGAAAAGTGTTTTTGAAGTAGAAAGGATAATTTCCTCAAGAATGGAGTTCAAATGTTTTACCAAAATTATTTTCCATCTAAGATAATATAGGGTTCTATTTTTATCCCTATTATTACATTTATTTGATTATGTTTTTAGGAAATTATTTTTATGAAGTCATTTACCTTATATGATTTGTTTTATGATGTCATGATGTTTCAAGAATCCCATTTTTGTTACATGTGTTATGTGATGATGTATGAATTATGATTATGGGGCACACATAAGAAAGGATTCATTATAAGATGGGTGGGACCTATATATCCCTCCAATTCATTGGGTAATGATTTATATCTCATGAGATAGACATGGCTAGAACGGAAGGTTATTTCGGTTCAGTGATACAGGACTGAAACGAGGAGTGAACTCGGTTCAGAAATGGACTTTTTCCGCTAAGATAGTCTTGGAAATGAGTCATGACTAACAAGAAATGATTTTCCATTATTATGTGTACATGCCACAAGGTTTCAAGTTTTATGTTATGATTATGGGGATCTCATTTTCACTTCTATGATTTATTCCATGTTAAGATATTATGATCTCTTATGCAGGTTATGATTTTCAAAAAGATATGATATGATTTTTATTTCCTTTATTTTCCCTTACTGAGAATTTGAGCTCACCCTTTTATGTTTTATTTTCCACAGGTCAGGAAGATGGATATTATGTAGAATATGCTAAAAGGGACCCTAGATATGATGAAATAAATGGGAGACACTGTAGAAGATTTATGAACCAGTTGTTTATGTTTCCCGGTTTCTAAAGACACTATACCTATACGGCCCTTTGTGGTTTTGTCATATGTTGTAATAAGTGTGCTTCAATTTTGAAGTATTAAGAATGTATGTAAAGTATGGGTCGTTATAGTTGGTATCAGAGGAAAGGTATAGTCAACCTTAGGAAACTAGGATATGAAATTCTTAGTAAGAACCCTAAGGATAAGTCTAAGCATAGAACACAATCTTAGTGTTTTAGAAATGTCCATGAATACCCTAGGATAAGACCTTAAGTGTGAATTTTATCCTTGATTATGTGTTTTTCCTATTATAATTAATGTTTCTCACACTATTCTTCTTGGTTTTAGTCAATGGCTGGAACCCGAAGGAACCGTGTTAATGCGGAATGCGATGGGCAATGCAATGATTTTCCCCCTGAGCAACCAAACGATATGGGAGCTGGAATGCAAAATCTTGTAGCCATGCTCACACAACTTTCTCAAGCTATGAATCATGCAGGACTTCCAAACGAGAAAATGAAGGAGAAACATTCCGTTGAATCCTTTATGAGGCAGCGTCCACCTTCTTTCAGCGGGTCTACTGATCCATTAGTTGTTGAACAATGGATTAGTACTACTGAAAAGATATTTTCAGTTCTCCAATGTTCTGAACATGATAAAGTCATCCTAGCTGTGTATCGTTTGGAAGGAGATGCTGATCAATGGTGGAATCTTATTAAGAATACGAGGCAAAGGGATGAAATTGAGTCTATGGAATGGGATGAGTTCAAGAACTTATTTTTCAATAAGTACTTCCCTCGTATTCTCCGAACAAAGATGGAGAAAGAGTTTCTTGAACTGAAGCAAAGGGATGATGAATCTGTTGGTACCTATGAAGAAAATTTTACAAGACTTGCAAGGTACGCTTCTGGTATTATTATCCAACCTGGGAGTAAGATCAATCAATTCTTTAGTGGCTTAAAACCAAGTCTTCGAAGGGCATTAGCCATAAGGGACTTCAATAGCTACGAGGAAATCGTTCGATGTGCTCTCAAAGTCGAGATGGAGATTGGAGTAACCCATCAGTCACATGGGTTTGATAAGAAGAGGAAGATGGAATTCAAAGGAAAATATAAAGAGCACACTGAAAAGAAGATGAGCTTTCCCGTATGCTCAAAGTGTGGAAAGAAACATGGAGGGAGTTTTCTTAAAGGGACAAGTAAATGTTTCAAATGTGGAAAGGAAGGTCATCGGGCATTTGAATGCCGCGATAATGGGAAGAAGATGTCTAATGATGCAAACAAAGTAAGGGATACACAGAATAAACCTACTACAGTTCAATGTTTTAAGTGCAAGGAGATGGGGCATTATGCCAATCAATGCCCAAATCCAAGGGTTGATGATGATGGTCGACGTCAACAAAATCTTAAGGCTAAAGACAAAGTAAAGTCACATGCAATTTCTATCAGCGATGTGGAGTACGATAACGAAGTGGTGAAAGGTACACTTACCATCCACTCTAAAGTAGCAAATGTTTTATTTGATTCTGGATCCACCTACTCTTTTATTTCTAAAGAATTTTCTAAGGCTATCACCGTATTACCTCAACAATTAGATGTTGAGTTAGCTGTGACAACACCTAATGGCACAACAGTCGCATCAAAAGTTTATAATTCTTCTCCGATCGAAGTTTGTGGGAAAGTGCTTCCTAAAAATCTTGTGATCCTTCCTTTAGTGGAATTTGATGTGATTCTTGGCATGGATTGGCTTTCTCTACATGGAGCTCAAATCAATTGCCAATAAAGTGAAGTCACATTTCATATTCCAGATCAATCTACGATCTTCTATCGATGCAAGGATGAATATAACCTTCCAGTGGAAATTCCTTCCATATTATGGGTCTTGATTCCACTAAATGAAGGTTATTTATCTCAAATGGTTGGTGAGAAACTTACGATTAAGAATATGCCCATCGTACGGGAGTTTGATGATGTCTTTCCGGAGGAATTACCGGGTCTTCCACCAAATTGTGAAGTTGAGTTTTCAATAGAACTCGTACAGGGTACTTTGCCTATTTCAAAGACACCTTATAGAATGGCCCCAATTCAGTTGCAGGAATTGAAGAAGCAACTCCAAGATAATCTTGATAAGGGATTCATACACCCTAGTGCATCACCTTGGGGATCACCTGTTCTATTTGTTAAGAAGAAAGATGGATCAATGAGACTCTGCATTGATTATCGAGAACTTAACAAGATCTCTATCAAGAACAAATATCCTCTCCCACGCATTGATGACTTATTTGACCAACTACACGGAGCTCAATACTTTTCCAAGATTGATCTTCGTTCAGGGTATCATCAATTAAGGGTCAAAAGGGAGGATATACCAAAGACGGCTTTCCGTACAAGGTATGGACACTATGAATTTATAGTGATGCCATTTGGTCTTACTAATGCCCCTGCTATCTTCATGGATCTAATGAATAGAGTCATTAGAGACTATCTTGATAAATTTGTGGTAGTCTTTATAGATGATATTCTTGTCTATTCAAAGATCAAGGAAGAGCATGAAGATCACTTGAGAATTTTATTGAAGACCCTGAGAAAGGAGAAGCTTTATGCCAAATTTACCAAGTGTTAATTTTGGCTTCAAAAAGTTGCATTTTTGGGTCACATAATCTCAAAAGAGGGGATATCTGTGGATCCAGCAAAAACAGAGGTTATCGAAAGATAGTCAAGACCAACAACAGTAACTGAGATCTGAAGTTTTCTTGGTTTGGCTGGATATTATCGACGTTTTGTAAATGATTTTTCACGATTATCTAATCCACTCACCAAGTTGAATCGGAAAGGAGATAAGTTTGTTTGGACAGAGGAATGTGAAGAGAATTTCAAGGAGGTGAAAAGAAGGTTATCCAGTGCACCTGTTCTCACACTGCCTTGTAGTGGAGAAAGGTTTGTGATCTACAGTGATGCATCCAAGAAGGTATTGGGGTGTGTTCTTATGCAAAATGATATGGTGATAGCTTATGCCTCACGATAGTTGAAAATCCATGAGAAAAATTACCCAACACATGATTTGGAGTTGGCTGCGGTAATCTTTGCATTAAAGATTTGGAGGCATTACATTTATGGTGAAAGGTGTGATATTTATACTGATCATAAAATTTTAATGTATATTTTCACACAAAAGGAGTTGAATATGCATCAAAGAAGATGATTGGAGCTGATTAAGGATTATGACTGCTCAATCCATTACCACCCTGGGAAAGCAAATAAGGTGGCAGATGAATTAAGTCGACAAGACCATGCTAGTTTATCCATGTTGAGGATCACAAAAGATCCAATATTTATGGATTTACAAAGGATGGATATTGGAATTATAATGGAAGGGGAAAAATATTATCTTTCTCAAATGAATGTTCAACCATATATACATGTGAAGATTAAAGAGGCACAGAAAGAAGATGTAGAGTTACAAAAGAAGGTGAGAAATGTTCCTGAATTCAACCTTGATTGTGATGGGATAATAAAGTTCAGGAATCGGGTTTGTGTTCTTATCATCCCCGAATTAAAGAAGGAGCTGCTGGATGAGGCTCATAGTTCTTCATTCTATATTCGTCCTGGAATCACGAAGATGTATAGGGACCTGAAAGAGTACTTGTGGTGGGATGGCATGAAAAGAGATGTTGCTGAATATGTCTCTCGATGCTTGGTATGTCAACAAGTTAACGCTGAGAGACAGAAGTCTAAGGGGATGTTACAACCATTACCCATACCCGAATGGAAATGGGAAAACATCACTATGGACTTTGTCACAGGACTTCCTAAAACATCCAAAGGCAATAATGCTATCTGGGTCATAGTTGATCGTCTTAAAAAGTCTGCACACTTCATTGCTATTAGAGAGGATTTCTCTCTAGATCAGCTTTCCAGGATATATGTAATGGAAGTGGTAAGATTGCATGGAGTACCACATTCTATTATATCTGATCGGGATCCGAGATTTACCTCGAAGTTCTGGTGAAGTCTTCAGCATAATCTGGATACAGAGTTGAGTTTCAGTACTGCTTATCATCCCCAGACAGACAGTCAGTCTGAGAGAACAATTCAAACCCTAGAAGATATGTTGAGAGCTTGCTCTATGGATTCCAAAGGAGGTTGGGATCAACACCTACCTTTGGTGGAATTTTCTTATAATAATAGATTTCACTCCAGTATTCAGATGGCTCCTTATGAAGCTCTCTATGGAAAGAAATGCAGAACTCCAACTTGCTGGGATGAAGTTGGGGAAAGAAAGCTATTAGGACCTGATCTCATTGATGAAATGGCAGAAAAGCTCAGATCTATTCAACAACACATAAGAGCAGCTCAGAGTCGACAGAAAAGTTATGCCGACAACCTAAGAAAAGACCTAGAGTTTGAAGTGGGTGATAAAGTGTTCTTACGAATATCTCCCTGGAAGAGGGTTATGAGATTTGGAAAGAAGGGGAAGTTGATCCCTAGATATATCGGTCCTTTCGAAATACTGGATCGTGTTGGAAGGGTAGCTTACCGATTGGCGCTTCCAACAAATCTCTCTCAAGTTCACGATGTGTTCCATGTATCTCTCCTGAGAAAGTACATACCTGATCCTTCACATGTACTCAGCTCAGAAGTTGTACGGCTAGAGCAAGATCATTCTTATGAAGAACAACTGATAGAGATTCTGGATCGTAGCGAAAAAGTCCTACGAAATAAGACCACTCGATTGGTGAAAGTTTTATGGAGGAACCACCAACTTGAAGAAGCTACATGGGAGCTTGAGGATATGATGAGGGAGAAGTATCCTCATCTGTTTGTTACAAAGTGACGAATTTCGAGGGCGAAATTCTTTTTAAGGGGGTAGAATGTAACACCTGAGATTTTTATGAGTAGTATTTTGTTTTTATATATCATCAAAGGAATCTTTCACTACATACTAGCTTGGCTTACTTTACACGCAATCGCGACCTTCCTCGATAGCTTGCGTCGTACGCAATACCGAGTTTCACTAAACAACGATATGCTATTAAAATATTATTAAAACTAGCCGTTATAAATAGTAATAACCAATTTTTGAAATTTTATAAATTTTATCTTTCAAAGTGGACTTCATTTTTGGATTCGGAATACCGAAATTAGCCTAGGGTGAAATTTTGGTATTTTTCTGAAAACATTCAATTTTTGATTAATAGTGAAACCACTAAGTGGTAGGTTAAAAACTGATTTTTTCATAAAACTTAATTTTACCGCTTCTGTGAATGGAATTTCGAAATTCCGATAGACACGGTTGATATCAGTAAGTAAAATGTGGTTCAATAAGATAAAAATAATTTATTTGGTGAATAGTAACTTTTTACTTTTTTTACCGCAGTTAATAGTAAATAGGGTAACTAAGGGTAAATATGATATTACTATTACCCTAACACATGTACTAATTCTATTGGATAAGTTTAATTCGACAAAAAACAAACTTAGTAATAAAATATGACCATTTAGGCCCACTTGGGTTAGATTAGGACATTTATTATTAATTTATTTAAAGAAGGGTTAAAATAGTTAAAATCAAAGTTTAATAAGTAAATCATTTTTAATATGGGGTTATAAATAAGATAAATTAGACTATAAATATTCATTATAAAGATAAAAATCTTTCCTACATAATGGTATTTTATTTATAATTTTTAGACATTATATAATTTAATTTATTTATGACACAATTATGATGCAGTAATTATCTTATTTATGAAATATTGACATAATTGATGTTATAAACACCAAATTAAATGTAATATGAGACTTTTTATGAATTCCACTAATTTTCTAGGTTACTATGATATATTAGTGTTGATTTAATCAACTTTTTTCGAACATATAATTCTGTTATGACTTTCACAAAAATCATATATCAAATAGTGTCAAAATTGACACAAAATAGTTTTTAAATAAAATATTATATTATTAATTGTAATTTTATTCCTAAAAATATATGGTTCGGCCAAATAACTTATATAAGGATGTATATATTAATAATAAATAATTTGGGGTTCTTTTGGCATGTTATAGTAAGTGTATTTACCATATAGTGAAAGAAAACAAAAAGATGCGGTAAAAGTTAAATTATTTAACATAGAGTTAAATCAAATTGATAAGGTTAAAATAATACCCTAAACTTGTATAAATCCTATTGGTTGATAGGATTTTGACCCTTCCCCACTTTAGCTTCAAAATAAGACCCTCTGGAACCATTATAAACAGATTTTGACTTCAATATAAAATAATATTTTGAGATATTCCTAAGGTGTCCCTCTTTTCCCTTATAAAAGGACACCTCCTCCCCCTCCTCCTCACACCAATTTGAGCACTCCAGATCGGCCCACCCCTGCCATTTTCTCCTCTCCACTTCCCTAGTATAATCCTAGAGGTCCTGGTCTTCTTCAAAGACCAATCTTAGTTCCCTAAGTGGAGGATTCAATGAAGCGTTCCAAAGAAGAGGTAATATCCATTACCGATCTTTTCAATTTCTTTCATCTTAAATTTCTTCTTATTTAGTTTTTTTATGATAATGTAATAACATCAGTATTACTTACATACTGATATATTATTATAAATATGAAACAACCCTAATTCACCTTCTATCCATCCTACGGAAAAATGAAATCACCGCGCGTGCGTACGTACGGAATACCGTCTCCACGCCGTGGTGTAATCTATTTTCCACCATCACCTTACAAGGATGGTTATAATGGTGTAATGAGTAACTATTTATGATTATTATAAAGTAATATTGATACTGAAATAATATATATATACTCCAATACAATTCCACCATCATAGGAACGATATCATCACTCGTGCGTACGTACGGAATACCGTCTCCACGATGTGATGCGACTCGTTCTACATGATCATCATTACATACTAATTATATAAATGAATTGAATGAATAAATATGATATATTTTACACTAATACCATTATGGATATAAGGTATCTATAACCTTAAAATAAAAATAAGAATTTATTCGGCAAAAAACGCATAAGAACAAAAGGCAATAAAGACCCGAGTAACAAGTAACAATGAAATATTACTAACAAGAAGCTAAGAATATGACCATATACGATATCATATCAATATGTATGATTATGGAATAAGTCAATAACATTATTTAAACCATTATACAGGAGCTTCAGACACGTACAAAGCAAATCGGACCTAAGGTAAGGGAAATATCACAATCTCACTTTTATCCGAGATTGTTTTTACTTTGGTAATTACTGGGGTGTATTTTATCATCCACATCCATGTTCCCTCAATATGTAATATTATTTCCATCCATATAAAATAGTTTATATCCAATTTTACCCTTCGTTATGTTTTAGTAAAAGATGTGAAAGTAATCTTTTGGCGTTTTTCGTACGAGGTACTTTTTTTGACTTTTCCGACAAAAGTACGCGAAGAATGTTTTTTTAACTTATACGGCAAGAATGGATTTTTAAAACATTATTTTCAAGAATCTTCCTTTATAATATTTCAAGTTTATATTTAATAAATTTCTTTTAGTTTATAATTTTATGACATGTTAAGAAAAGAAAAGTGTTTTTGAAGTAGAAAGGATAATTTCCTCAAGAATGGAGTTCAAATGTTTTATCAAAATTATTTTCCATCTAAGATAATATACGGTTCTGTTTTTATCCCTATTATTACATTGATTTGATTATGTTTTGAGGAAATTATTTTTATGAAGTCATTTACCTGATATGATTTGTTTTATGATGTCATGATGTTTCAAGAATCCCATTTTTGTTACATGTGTTATGCGATGATGTATGATTTATGATTATGTGGAACACATAAGAAAGGATTCATTATAAGATGGGTGGGACCTATATCTCCCTCCAATTCATTGGGTCAAGATTTATATCTCATGAGATAGACATGGCTGGAATGGAAGGTTATTTCGGTTCAGTGATACAGGACTGAAACGAGGAGTGAACTCGATTCAGAAATGGACTTTGTCCGCTAAGATAGTCTTGGCAATGAGTCATGACTAACAAGAAATGATTTTCCATGATTATGTGTACATGACACAAGGTTTCAAGTTTTATGTTATGATTATGGGGATCTCATTTTCACTTCTATGATTTATTCCATGTTAAGATATTATGATCTCTTTTGCAGGTTATGATTTTCAAAAAGATATGATATGATTTTTATTTCCTTTATTTTCACTTGCTGAGAATTTGAGCTCACCCTTTTATGTTTTCTTTTCCCCAGGTCAGGAAGATGGATATTCTATAGAATATGCTAAAAGGGACCCTAGATATGATGAAATAAATGGGAGACACTGTAGAAGATTTATAAACCAGTTGTTTATGTTTCCCAGTTTCTAAAGACACTATACCTATACGGTCCTTTGTGGTTTTGTCATATGTTGTAATAAGTGTGCTTTAATTTTGAAGTATTAAGAATGTGTGTAAATTCTGGGTCGTTATAGGTAAGGCTTCTAGTAGGAAGAGAGGGATGTAGTGAGAGTAATTGGGAAGAGGTTTGATGAGGAAAAAGGCATCAGAGTTTTGAGGAATTGGATAGAATTGAGGGCTTTTTATAAGGGGAGGAGGGGCTCTTTAGGAAAGTGTGATAATATTATTTTATTATATAATGTTATTCGGTTTCTAAAGATCCAAAAATCATTATAGTAGAAGTTAAGATGACTCATGGTATAAATAAAATTAGAAAATAATAATTCTTTAGGTTTTGGATGTTATTTTAATATTTATAATCTTATTCATTTAAATGATATATTAATGAGGTAAATACTACACCATTATTATGTCAAAAATAATTTAATTTATTTGAAGTATATAAATTATAAAAAAATACCATGATTTAGGAAATCCTTTTGGATGTCCAATAATTATTTATAGTAAAAAATATTACTTATATAACACAATATAAAAATTTATTTACTAAATTCTTGTTGTTTATATCAATTTTTCCTTTACTTTAAATTAATTAATCTAACGTGTCATTATCATTAATAAGTGGCTCCATGGGGTCCCAAAATCAACCCAAGGATATCCATGGTCGGAAAATACTCATACAATAAGGTTAGGAGAAGTGATAAGGTAATTTTGAATTAATATAATATTATTTTTTCCCTCAATTACCCTATTTAACTTTAAACGCGGTAAAAAAGTAAAAAGTTAGTATTTACAAAAAATTATTTTAATCTTATTGAACCAAATTTTACTTACTAATAACTACATGGTATGTTATATTTTCTAAATTCAATTCATATAATGGGTAAGATTTCATATAAATGAAGTATTCAGTTTTCGTAACTACTACTAACTGGTTTCACTATTCATCAAAAATTGATATTTTTCAGAAAATACCAAAATCTCATCCTAATCTATATTTTTTAATCAAAATTCAAAAATTATGTCTAATTTTCCAAATTCAAAACATAGAATTTGCGTTAACAAATTAAAAATTAATTCTCGTTATCAAAATAAATAGTGTGATTTAATGAAACAATAACCATCAAAAGATTGATTCTTGTTTATGTCCAATTTCAAAGTGAAATTAATTCCTATGACCAAAATTTGATTAAATGGTAAAAAAATATTCTAATTAAACTTTAAAAACAATTACCAATATAATATATCCATATAAATAAATTAGTTTAAATGGTAGTTTTGATTTAAAATACAATATTTTTCACTATTAATTAAAAAATGAACATTATCGGAAAAATTCCAAAACATTACACAAAGTAAATTATGATGTTCCCATTCTAAAAATGATTTTATTTGGTCAAATAAATTTTATTAAAGTTAGTAAACTATATTTAAAGATGTTTCACCATTAAAAATTGGTAAATCGGCCTTTTAATGTAAATTATGCGTAAAATTGGATTTATTCAAATTTTTAGCCTCTAACTTTTATTGGATAAATGTACATATATTTAAAAAAAAATGTATAATCATATTGTAGTTAGTTTTGTTCATTCCCATAAATACAACGACTAGGAGTTAACTACCATTTAAAATAATAATATTCTATTATTACTGTGAAAAATATGATTTCCTAGAAACTCGTTGTTGCGTATTGGGTACGCTATTGAACATTGAAACTGTAAGATAACTGTTTTTGGAAGGTATTTTTTTTGTTATGTTTTGGTTGAATCCCTTGTTTTGGGATTCATGGGATGTCTTCTGAAAGTATGAGAGGTCTTGGTGGTGTTTAGGGGGTTCGGGGCACGAAAACAAAGGAAAAATAGGCAAGACAAGCCGCGGCGCACGGCCTGGGCACGACCAAGGAAAATCGTGCGGCCTAACTAGGTAAACCATCTATCCCTCTCCCTCCAGACATTAGCATGTGCATGGTTTGCGCACGGTTTGTTAATCCATGCGGCCAAACGTTGCGACATCTTAATGTTGTGAAAAATTATGAAATTGCCACCCTGATATTTTAAGAACCCACTCGGGATTTCAACTCCATTCTTCCCTCTTCACCCTAGGAGAGAACCAAATTTCCCAAGAGCTCCAAGAGGTCGATCTCCCTCATTTATACTGCGTTTTGGGTGACTCTGGATGCGGATCGAAGCTCCGGGTAAGGCTAATCCCATCCTTGTTTCTCTTTTTGGTTTTGCGTTTCTATCTTCTCTTCCTCTGATTCTGAAACACTAAAACCACCTCTTTTGGGTGCGTTCTAGGATGAAGCTCCAAATGCTATTCATAAGGAGTTCTGAGGACTCGATTAAGTGTGTGTTCAACTACGGTTTCGTGGTAGGTGGTCTACATATGTTATCCCATAATATTATGGTGGATTCATGCATGTGTGGCTTTGCTTATGGTTTCATTGGTGATATTTGATCACCCTTGATGTGGTTTAGTATAAACAATGATTGAAAATGGTAAACGGGAACTCTCACGATCCCCATGGGAGGCGTTGGGAATGACTTGACCTAATTTGGGCCATCAATGGGATGTTCCAACTTTCCCCG
The DNA here is from genome assembly GCA_963277665.1 of Viscum album. Classification (NCBI taxonomy): domain Eukaryota; kingdom Viridiplantae; phylum Streptophyta; class Magnoliopsida; order Santalales; family Viscaceae; genus Viscum; species Viscum album. Next base: position 1,946,291,553 of record OY728131.1, read on the forward strand.
GACTTTGGGATTTTTATATTACAAGTGTCCTTGTTGTAATAAATGGTAGAGCCCTTGACAAATATGTTTTCATGATTGGTTGAACTTGGAATAGAAGTTAGGTGATGCACCTAGACTTGGAAATATCCTAAGATTTAATTGGAATTGGTTAAATGGTTTATTCATGGGAATGATGAATGGGTTAAATGGGTTAATGTGTGAACTGATTAAAGATCATAATGGGATGAATTATGGGTCTAGTGTTGAATGCTTAGTGAGATAGGAATAACAGATCAGAATTGGGTGAATGGTTAAATGATGTGAAATGATAATATGTTAATGGGTTAAGCTATTATGTTAAATCTTATGTTGTTTTTTGTGAATGGTTTTCCCAATGGGAAATGGTATGGATGGTTTATGCTTACTTATATATATAAGCATGTGCACTTGGCTTGGTAGAGTGGGGTATGACTTGAGGATCTACACCCACGGGTCAAGTGAAGACTGATTCTCTAAAATCCACCCTAGATTCTTGGGTTATGAATGAGGACTGATAATATATTCTATTAACGGTTGCATCCACCCAGATAGAGGCTTCGAGGTGAGGATATGGTTTCATCCACCCGGACTGAGGCTTCGAGGTTAGAATATGGTTACTATGAGGGGGTTAGTCCTAGTGAGACAGGATAATGATGTGTTTACCCTCTTGCATGTGATTGTTGTCCATATACCCATGTGACATAATGTATGTGATTAACCCATGGAAATGTGATGAAATGGTAAGTGACGGTAATTGGCATGAAATGAATGGAAATGGGAGTGGCAATGGATTTGACTCTAAAATTGTTAATTTCACCTTGAACAATTGTTTGGTAATTATCATTCATTTTTATTTTGCATGCACTACCTATTTATACTAGATATTTTGTAGACACTGTTGGTGGTGTCCTACTGAGTTGTACTCACACCCTGCTCGAGCCGCCATTGGGTACCATAGCAGACTTCATGTTTGCAGGTCAGACATGGAGTCGGGACCATTTTGGGTATTTTGGTTGTCATCCTTATTTTTGGATTTTGTTCACTTTTTCACTTGTAGTATGACATGGAAGATTTTATTATTGTAAATGGTTGTTATACATGTTCCTTGTTTATTGATTATTGTTTCTGCTATTGGTGTATTTCTATTGTTACTTACTCTGATAAAAAGGGGGTATAGTCGCCTCACTAGACCACATAGACCCCCATTTCGAGTCTGTAGCCTTTGGCGTACGAGGAGGGGCGCTTAAGGTTAAGTAACTACCTGGATCAGAGCACCGGTTTATTGGCTTACGGGTCAGGGACGTTACAAGCTGGTAGCAGAGGAGGTATTTCATCTCCTTCTCTGAGGTCTTGTTATTTTGGATAGGTTTCCAGGCGTTAAGATGTGTCGGGCCTTGGTAATGAGCTTGTGATTTGGAGTATCTAACCCATGTACATGTGAAAGCCCAAGTTACATTGAGTGGGAAATGTTGTTCATGGTTGTGTGTTGTTACAAATGATGATATTTCACCGTTGGGTGATGCACATGTGGTTATATGGGGTTGTTTTTTGATGTTTGGCTCGCGGACTTAACGAAACAAGGATTTATATTCATTCATCGTTGTAGGAAAATAGGGAGATAGGTGACATGCATTTTGTTAGTCACATGAATGGGGTATGTGTGTGAGGTAAGAAAGTAGGGTGCATCACACATTTTATGAAACCAAGAAATAATGAGAAGAATGAAATAAAACAATTGGATAAATGAAGTTTAATGAAATAAAAGTGTTTGAAATGAAGTGGAAAATGTTTTTGTAATATGTTGTCTGAGTTTGGTGGTAGTGCATGGTTGTTTACCCCATGTGTACCACGGCCTGCGGAAGGGATGGTCTGGGCGGTGAATTTGAGGTGTTAATGTTGTTGAATTAGTACATGAAAATGGGTTTTTGTTGATAGTAAGGATCTTTTTTAATGATGTCATGAATGTTTTTTGGTATGCATGCTAAATCACATTCTTGTAAATGTAGATAGATGTCACCACGACGTCAGTTTCCAGTTGGGCAATGGGAGGATGTTTCTGAGAACACTCCTACGGTAGAAGAGCACGAAAATATGGTGATCAATGAAGGTGGAGAAGACCAATTCTGGGAGAACTTGGATCGCCTTATAAAAATGATGGAACAGGATTCGGGGTGTGTTGCACCGAGTATGTTTGATCTGACCATAAAGTTCCAGCTGAAGCACCCTCTGATCTTCACCGGAGAGGGTAGGCCAGAGGAAGCAGAGTTCTGGTTAGAGTCTGTCCAGAAGATACTGGATCATCTGGAGACCCCTGTTGAAATGTGAGTAAAGATGGACGTTTATATGTTACGGGGCCAGGAAAGGTGTTGGTGGGAGATTGAGGATTAGATATAGCAAGCTGAGGGGATGTCATGGGAGGTTTTCCAGGAAACGTTTCTGGATCATTTCTACCCAGAGACTTTGAGGCAGGAGCAGCCTATAGATTTTATGAGCTTGACTCAGGGATCTCTATTGATTATGGACTATTCTAATCACACCACTGATTTGAGACACTTTTTCCCAGTGTTAGAAGGGTATGAGGCGGTGGAATCAAGGTGTTTTCAGGATTTGTTGAGACATGAGATCAGGTCTCAAGTAATTATCTTCTGCTTGAAGAGGTTTTAATAGGTGATCGATAAGGCACTCATCTCTGAAGGGAATGTGAAGGGAGATTTGGGTGGTGGTCTTGTCATGCCAGCTGGCGGACTTGTGGTGCATCTTCCAATGGTCGGAAATGTCGTTAGGAAAGTTTCCAGCAAAGTGGTCATAAGAGAGGGTCAATCTCTTAGAGTGGGAATTGGATGTTTTGTTATCAGTGTGGTAGGCCAGAGCATATGCATGGTTAGTGTCCTCGACCTCTAGTTGAGTGACGTTCGTGCAGCAGGATGGTGCATGTGTAGAGGTTCTACATGAACACTTGGTAGAAGGGTGAGCATGATGATGAAAAGTATGTATCGGGTACGAGAAGGGGATTAGTTGCCCCGTATGAGGTAGGCAGTTGGAGCTCCACGGGCTGTACTATCAAGGGATGTGGATGTTGAACTCCAGGGGAAGATTGCTCACACCAGCAGGGTAGTGAAGTGCAGGGTGTTTAGGTTGAATCCCAAGGTACAGGGGTAGGTCAGCATTAGGCTATTCAGTTTTTTCTTGGTGATGTTGAGGCCGGACTGTCGACTGTTCGAGGTACAATCCTTGTAGCTTCTACATTTGTTAGTGAGTTTTTTGACACAGGTTCCACACAATCTTTTGTTTTAGTTCAACTTGTGGTAGTGCTGGGTTTACTGGTGGAGGGGGTGTGTGGAGTTATGTCAATTGACACCCCTTTGGGTGTGTGGGTTGATGATATCAATTAGTTTAAGGGATGTGCCTTGGATGATGGTGGGTATCGTTTTCAGTGGGAATTGTTCATTCTAGAGATGTCAAATATTGAATTAACCTTGGTAGTGGATTGGTTAGTGTTGTATCAGGGGTATATAGACACTTATCGTCACAAAGTATCATTCAGGTCCCTTGAGGGTGACTCTTATGTCTACTGTGGCGAATGGGATGTTCGAGCAGGGCTGGCAGGACCGTTTTTTCAACATGTGAGTGGACTCACAGCTCAAGTAACAGTTCTCATGATTGATGATGATGAGGGAGGGGAACAATCTAATTTTTATCCTATGGTGGATCAGGTTCATGATGTGTTTCCTGAGGATTTCTCGGGGTTACCACCAGAGAGGGTTGTCGAGCTCACGATCGAGTTGCTGCCGGGAGAGAAGCCATTTTTTATTCCCCCATACCAAATGGCACTGGTAGAACTCCTGGAATTAAAGGTTATGCTTTATGAGTGGGAGAGTAAGGGGTTTATCAATCCTAGTATGTCTCCATGGGGTACTCCCGTGATTTTTGGAAAGAAGGCCGATGGGTCATTGAGGCTGTGTGTTGACTATCGGAAGATGAATCAGATGACGGTGAATGATCGGTACCCTCTTCCTATAATTGATGTCATGTTCGATCAGTTGAGGGGTGCGTTACTATTTTCTATGTTTTATATGAGGTCCGGGTATCACCAGATGAGGGTGAGGCCTTCTAACGTACCACAGATAGCTTTCCAGAGTTGGTACAGGTTGTTTGAGTTTGTGGTAATGACTTTCCGCTTGACCAATGAACCGGAGATGTTTATGGAATTGATGAACCATATATTTCATCCCAATCTAGATCAGTTTTTGTTTGTCTTTCATGATGATATCTTAGTGTACTAAAAACTCATGACGATCAATCCCAACCTCTTGACATCGTCTTGGGTATACTAAGAGAGCATCAGCTATACACCAAGCTATCAAAGTGTCAATTCTGGAAAGGTGAGGTTCATTTTCTGCGTCACATCATCTCGGAGGCAGGTGTGATAGTGGATCTGGAGAATGTGTGGGATGTTGTATCTTGGGAGCATCCCAAGGGTGTTTCTGATGTTTGGAGTTTTCTGGGTTTGGTCAGGTATTACCGAAGGTTCATTCCAGATTTCTCTCACTTAGAAGCACCACTCTTGGGCTTGACCAAGAAAGGAATCAGGTTCGAGTGGTCTGAGGCTTGTGATAATTCCTTACTAGTGTTGAAGAAGTGGTTGATGACTATACCTATCTTGATCTTACCTGAGACGGGTAAGAAGTACATCATGTTTTGTAATGCATCCAGAGTCAGACCGGGGGCTATGTTGATGCAGGATGAGCGGGTTGTGTCTTATGGTCAAGGAATTTGAGACCCCATGAGTGGAACTATCCCACTCATGACCTTGAGTTGGATATAGTGGTGTACGCCTTGATGTGTTGGAGGCACAATCTGTTGGGAGAATGTTTTACTATGTTTACCGACCATAAGTGTTTAAATTACATCTTCTCACAGCAGGATCTAAATCTTCATCAGTGAATATGGGTTGAATATTTCCAGTCTTTTGACTTTGAATTGGTGTACATGTCGGGAAAGGGAAACAGTGTTGATGATTCTCTAAGAAGGAAGGTTCAAAATCAAGTGGTCCAAAAGTCAATCACCGAGTGGAAGGTGATGTATTTGTTTGCAGAGATGAACCTGGAGGCGCATGAGAAGAATGATCAGGTAACTTTTGTTTCCTTAAAGATGGAGCTAACGCTTTTGAGTCGAGTTAAGGAAGGTCAACATGATGATCCTATGTTTTTTATCATGAAGGAAAAGCATAAATGTGGGGAGCTGCCTTCTAGCTGGGCAGGTGACATGGAAGGTGTTTTTCGTGTTCGTGATCGTGTGGTTGTGCCAAAGTGTGCACAGGAAGAGTTGATGGGTGAGTTCCATGCATCAAAGTGGTCAGTGCATCCTGGTTTTTCCAAGATGTACCGTGATCTCCGAAGGAAGTTTTGGTGGCCTGGAATGAAGAAGGATGTTGTGGGATTTGGGGCATGGTGCCTTACCTTTAAGTAGGTGAAAGTCGAGCATCAAAGCCCATGTGGTTTGTTGCATCGATTTTCAATTCAAGAATAGAAGTGGGATGATGTAACAATGGATTTTTTATCGGACATCCCAGGACGCCGCTAAAGAATGATTCAATCTGTGTGGTTTTGAATAAGTTAATGAAATTTTCTCATTTCTTACTGATTTAGGAGACAATTATAGTTGACTAGTTGGGTAAGTTGTATGTTTGGGGAATATTTCAGTTTCATGGTGTTCCGCGAACTATAGTTTCAGACCGAGATCTGAGTTTCACATCACATTTCTGAAATGGGTTGCATAAGTTTCTTGGTACACATGTGTTTTTGAGTACAACTTTCCACCTGTAGAGGGACAGACAGTCAGAGCGTACGACCAAAATGTTGGAAGACATGATGAGATCTTGTGTCTTAGAATTTATTGGTTCTTTAGGGAGTCACCTATCATTAGTTGAGTTTTCCTAAAACAATAGTTTTTAGTATATGATTCAGATGGAACCTTTTGAAGCACTCTACGGGAGTCCATGTAGATCACTTTTGTGTTGGCTAGAGGCCGATGAATCTGAGTTTTAGGGGCCATGTCTCGTGTAGGAGACTTCAGATAGAGTTAAATTGATCAAGAAGGTGATGACTACAGCTCAGAGTAGCCAGAAGTCATATTCAGATCGGAGGCGTAGACCTCTTGAGTTTGAAATGGTTGAGAAAGTGTTCCATTGTGTGTTGCCAAGCTTGGGTCACCATCAGATTCGAAATTAAGGTATGTTGTCACCCAGGTATGTGGGACCTTTTGAGATTGTGGAGAGGATTAGACCAGTTGCTTATTGAATAGCTCTTCTACAGCAGTATGGTGGGATGCATAATGTATTTCTTGTGTCGCAGCTTCGATGATATCACCTTAACCCATCTCACGTAGTCGACATGGTGGATGTTAATATTGGGGATGATGCGTCCTTCAAGGTGCATCCGGTTCGTGTAGTGGATCGTAGTGAAAAGTTCTTGTGAGGAAAGTTTGTTCCATTAGTGCGAGTACTATGGCAGCATGAGAATGTTCAGGAAGAAACATGGGAGCGAGAATCAGATATGCGGGGTCAGTGGCCCGAACTCTTCTATTCGGTAGATCAATGAGGCTGGGAAACTCAGCTTAGGGACAGGCCGTTATAGGGTGGCGAGGTTGAAATATCCCGGTTCTGGGAATATATGTTTTCATTATGTTTTTGTTGAATCCCTTGTTTCGGGCATCCCAGGATTTCTTCTGAAACTATTAGTGGCCTTGGGGGTGCTTTAGCGTTTCGAGGCACGAAAGAAATGAAAACTGGGAAACAAAATCATGGGCATACGGCTTGCGCACGGCAAGGGCAAACCAAGTGACCTGAACAGGTAAATCGTGCAACCCTCTTCCTCTATACAGTAGCATGCACATGATTTGCACATGGTTTGTTAAACCATTTTTCTAAACCATGCGACTTCTTAATGTTGGGAAAAATTACAAAATTTCCACCCCGGGATTTTAAGAACCCACTCGGGATTTCCTCTCCATTCTTCCCTCTCCACCCTAAGAGTGAACCAAATTGGAAAAGAGATCCAAGAGGTCAATCTGCATCGTTTCTAAGGCTTTTCTGTGTGCCGTTGGATGCGAATATAAGCCCCAGGTAAGGATAATCCCATCCTTGTCTCTCTTTTTGGTTTATGGATTGTATCATCGCTTCCTATTGTTCTGAAGCTCTAAAACCCTATTTATTGGGTGGGATCTTTGTTGAAGCTCCAAAGGCTAGCTAGATTGAGGTCTAAGGACTCGATTGAGTGTTTGTTCAACTGTGGTTTCAAGGTAGGTGGTCTACAAACGTTATCCCAAAGTTTTATGGTGGGTTCATGCATGTGTGGCTTTGCTTATGGTTTCATTGGTGAGCTTTGATAAACCTTGATGTCTTTTATTATAAATGATGCTTGAAAATGGTTAATGGGAACTCTCACGATCCCTATGGGATGAATTAAGAATGACATGGATTAATTAGGGCCATCCATGGGATTTGCCGGCTTTCCCCAGGCATTGGTATTTTTATTAAACAAGTGACCTTGTTGTAATAAATGGTAGATCCCTTGACGAATATGTTGGAATGATTGGTTAAACATGGAATAGAAGTTAGGTGATGAACATAGACATGGAAATAACCTAAGGCTTAATTGGAATGGGTTTAATGATTGATGAATGGTAATATTGAACGGGTTAAATGGGATAATGTGTAAACTGATTAAATACCATAATGGGATGAATTATGGGTCTAGTGTTGAATTATTAGTGAGATATGCATAACTCATGGTAATTGGGTGAATTATTAAATGATGTGAAATGGTAATATGTTAATGGGTAAAGTAATGATATGAATTCATGTGTGGTTTGTTGTGAATGGTTTGTCCAAGGGGAAATGGTATGGATTGTTTATGGTTACTTATATATATATATTCACGTGCACTTGGCTTGGAAGAGTGGGGTATGACGTGATGATCTACACCAACTGGTCAAGCGAAGACTGGTGCCCTAAACTCCACCCTAAATGCACAGGATAGGAATGAGGACTGATGATCTATTCTCATAACGGTTGCATCCACCCGGATTGAGGCTTCGAGGTGAGGATATGGTTGCATCCACACAGACTAAGGCTTCGAGGTGAGAATATAGTTACTATGAGGCGGTTTGTCTTAGTTTTATAGGATAACGATGTGTTAACCATCTTGCATGTGATTGTTGGCCTTACAACCATGTGACATAATGTATGTGATTAACCCATGGAAATGTGATGAAATGGTTAGTGATGGTAAATGGTGAGAAATGAATGGAAATGGATGTGGAAATGGATTTGACACTAAACTGGTTAATGGCACCTTGAATAATTTCTTGGTAATTATCAATAAATTTTCTTTTTCATGCACTACCTGTTTATACTGGATATTTTGTAGACACCGTTGGTGGTGGCCTACTGAGTTGTACGAACACCCAGCTCGAGCCGCCATTGGGTGCCAGAGAAGACTTCATGTTTGTAGGTCAGGATAAGGGAAAGGGTCCTTACTAGATAGTTGAGTGGAAATGGGTAGCACTTGGTGGAGGATTCGGACATGGAGTCGGGACCATTTTTTGGATTTAGGACGTTGTCCCTATTTTGGGATTTTGTTCACCTTTTCACTTGTAGTATGACATGGCATATTTTATTTTTTAAAATGGTTTTTATACATGTTCCATGTTTATTGATTATTATTTCTACTATTGGTTTATTTATGTTGTGGATTACATTGATAAAATGAGGGTATAGTCTCCCCACTTGACCACATAGACCACGCTGCTAGACGGTAGCCTTTGGTGTACGGGGAGGCGCGCTTAATGATAAGTAACTACCCAGCTCGGAGCACTGTTTTAGTGGCTTCTGGGTCGTGGACGTTACAACAACCCATTTAATGTAAAATTAATATTCAATTCAAAAATATTAAAAAAATATGAAAATGACATATTTTTTGTTTTCTTGCGAAGTTACATTTACGTAAGACAAATCTGAGGTAAGGGAATTCTTAACCCGATTTCTATTCATTTGGTTAACCTTCTACTTCATTATTTATATTTGATTAAAAAAATTGTGATAATTTTTTATTTATATTATGTTTCATTATGTGTATTTACAGTTTATAAACAAATTCCATGCACTCTATTAAGTATCACTTCAATTTTATAATATTTTTAAGTGTCAATTCTGTTAAAATACTCCTAATTTTTTTTTACAGAATTCAAAAGTAATGTTTTAATGAAATTATTAATTTTGTGTGATTTTTTTCGGTTCTTAGGTATTATTTATGATGAAATCTGGGGCCTATATTTCCATACAATGCATTGGGTATGTGTATGTTGAAGTTTGTTTGTATAGTTACTCCAAATATAACTGAGATGGCTACAAAAATTGCATGGTAGCCATGAGTGTTGCAAATTACAAGGTAGATATGAGGGTTATAAGATTATGTAATTAATTCCCCCAAGATACCTTTATAGTTCTATTTATGTTCCGTACGTTTTTTGGAAATCTTATGGAAATATCAATTTTCACAAAGTATGTTTATATGGATTATAAGTGTGTATTTCTTGAAAATGATTTCATACATTACAAGTATTCAGGGACTAATGTGTTATTTATATATTTTTATATTCCTTACTAAGATTTTTTTTCACATCCCATGTTTCAAAATTATTTTCAGAAGTTATAAGGATGTGTAAGGAAAATATGGAATCCATGTTTAATGTTATGTGCATTTGTCAAAGAAATCATGTTTTATTTGAAAAGTTTTATATGTTGGATGAAATGAATAGTGTTTTGTGGGTTTTGCTCTATATTAATGAGTAATGTTATTCATATATTAAGTTACAATTATCTAAATATCTAAAATCGATAAGATCCTCAATGTTAAAGGAAGTGAGTTCACGACTAATTTCAATATTATGTAATGTAGTATGGTCGGGTCCTTATAATTGGAATCAAAGGTTGATTTAGAAAACCATTTGGGTTAAGATGATGAGATAGAATACCAAAAATAAATTTTTAATTATGATTAATTTGAAATTATATTTAATTTAATGATTACCTTGTCGCTTCAACAAATAAATGTGTTTTCAGAATTTTTTTCTGCAGAAGGAACATGGATGTTGAAGAGAAGAGGCACAAATATGATGATATCCTTACGAATCTGTAGCCCAAAATGTTAGGGATTGGAATTGAGAAGTTTTTGATATTAAAGGATTTGATGAAGCAGGAAATAAATGGTGGTGGCATCCAAGAAATAGAACAACTAGAGTACCACAACCTAACCTGACGATAGTGAAACATTTTATTAGAAAAAACCCTCCTTCTTTCTATAGATATAATGAACTAGTAGCAGTTGATGGATGGATTTAGAGCCTTGAAATTATATTTGATGTTATGGGATGTTCAAATATTCAATAGTCATGTCTTTCCATTTATCATTTTGATGGTGAAGCTGAACAATGGGGGTCAATAGTCATGAATATCAGGGATAGGGAGGATATTGATGCTTCAAAGTAGGTTGAATTTCAAAGTATTTTCCTTGAAAAATATTTTCCTAAGATTCTGTGACATAGGATGGAGAAGAAAATCAATGAATTGTCGAATAAGGAGGATGACTTAGTGATTTTTTTTTGAAAAGAACTTCACCCGACTGGCATGTTATTCTCTAAATCCTATTCTGGATCTTGATAGTAAAATCAACCACTTTTACTCAGGAATAAATCCAAGGTATTAAAGGGAATTGTCCTCCTGTGAATTCAAATGTTTTTAAAAACAGTTCCAATGTGCTAAAAGACATGTTATGGTGTTTCATGATGATCACGTTCAATTTGGAAACAAGGAGAAGAATATTTATAGATGGAATAAAATGGGTAAGAATGAAACCAAAAAATGTGATTGTTTGAAATTCTTGTTTCATATTTTTGAAAAGTGTAGAAAAATATGCATGGGGAATGCCTTATCTAAACTGGGGAGTGTTTTCATGGTTGTATGTTAAGAAATATGGCATGAGATTTTAATGAAAATGATCCTATGAATTAATCCTAATAAGAAAACTGTAAATTGTTTTAAATGTGTATAGATGGGTTATTATGTGAATACCTTCCCAGAGAGAGATATGAATGATGCAAAGATTCTAGACTATATGTAGGAAGGTGTAGTGAGATCCTTTGTTACTATGTTAGTAGACGTCAGGCTATCTAATGAATTTGTATCTGGTACCTTATTTGTTTACTCAAATTTATCTATTTTTTCAAATAAAGGTCTATACATTCAATTATATCTAATGAATTTTCTGGTTAATTGGAAATATCAGCTTAAAAAATGAGACTATAATATATTGTTAAAACATTAGGGGGAAATATTATATAATAGAAGAATTATATGAAACATTTTATTGTGGTCTAGGAAGGGAAATTTCGTGAAAACCTTGTTGTTTTCCCTTAGTAGAGTCTGATGTCATGCTGGGAATGGACTGTCTTTCAGTTTATCACGATAAGATTGAATGTAGAGCTAAATATGTTGTTTTTACAAAGATTTTATGTTCTTATACAATAATGAACCCTTAAAATTGATAACATATCTGGAAGCTGAGAAATTGTTGAAAGATGGAAGTGAATATTATTTTCAAATATTATTGAAAACAAGGGAACTTTTTAGATTAATGACATGTTTCAAGTAAATGAATACATTGATGTGTTTCCTAATGAGTTACCCAGTTTCATACCAGGTTGGGTAGTCAAATATTCAATTGACTAAGTTCTGGATGCTAAACCGATTTCAAAACCCCCATATCGAATAACTCAAAAGGAACTTCTTGAATTGAAATATTAGTTTCAGGATATTCTTCATAAAGGATTAATTTTTCGTATCACTTTAGAATGGTGTTCTTCGGTTTTGTTTGTTAAAAATAATGATAGTTCCATGAGACATTTCATTCATTACAGATCCTTGAATAACATAATAGTTGAAAAAAATTATCCTTTTTCTCATATCAATGACTTGCTTGATTGGCTCCAGGGAGCTTAACATTTTCCCATGATTGAATTGACATCCAGATACCATCATATGGAGGTGAAGTAGGATGACATCCCAAAAAAACATTTCATACTAGATATGGAAATTATTAATTTTTTATGTTGTTTCAGTCAAATAATGCACCTGCAGTATTCATAAATCTTATGAATTGAATAATTGATCAGTTCTTGGATATGTTTTTTGTTCTGTATATTGATTATATTCTTATATTTTCTAAGATTAAATAGTATAATTAAAAATATATAATGGTTTTTTAAAACAATAATTCAAAATAAACTCTATGGAAAATTAATAATTTGTTATTTTTGGTTGTAACCGATTTTCTTTCATGAGAACATTCTAAATAAGGATGGAATAACAGTTTATCCTTCTAAACAAAAAGTGGTTGATGAATGTCACATACCTACAAATGTTACAGAACATCTTAGTTTTATTGGATTAGTAGGTTATTTTAGATGGTTTGTTAAAAATATTTCCTGGTTATCTATCCCGATAACTAATTTATTGCGAAAAGGGGTGAAATTTTTTTGGATAGAAGAATGTGATGTGTTGTTCAGTAGTTGAATAAGAGATTGGTTAATGCTCATGTTTTGGCCTTTCCTTCTTGTAATAGTGAGTTTTTCATATATAGTGGTGCGTTATTAATGGGACATGGTTTTTTTCAATTATATAATGAATAGGTAATTTCCTATGCATTAAGAAAACTTTAACCTCATGAGTTAAAATATCCCACACCTGATTGGAAATTTGTAATTATGGTTTTTTTAAATTTGAAGGAATCATTTAAATAGATCCAAATGTCAAATATATACTGACCATAAAAGTGTGAAGTATATATTTACTCAAAATTAATTAAACATGAGGATGATAATATAGATGAAACTAACAAAGGATTATGATTGCATGATTAACTAACATTCACGAAATGAAAACAAAGTGGATGATTCCTTGAGTAAAAAACATCATGCATCATTAACCATGATACATTTGAAAAATTATACATTGATTAATGATTTTATGAATTTTGGTATAGAATTTGTTGGTGTAAGAAATAAATCTATTTTGTTTTAGGTTTCAGTGCAGTCATCGTTATCCAACATAATTAAGCAGGTGCAGAAATATGGCCATGAGCTATATAAAAAGGTAAAATTGGTTATAATGGGTAATTTTCTTGAATTTAACCTTGATAAATATTGTGTTTTGAGGTTTGGTAAAAGGATGTGTGTGTTGTGGTTCCCAGTTGAAGAATGATTTTTTTTTTGTGAAACTCAATGTTATCCATTTTCAATTCATCCTAGATGTACTAAGATATAAAAAGACCTTAAAAAGTATTATTGGTGGGATGAAATAAAAAGAGATATTGATGATTTTACTGTGAAATGTTTTACATGTCAACAGGTGGATGCATAGAGGTAGTTATCGAAGGGGATGTTTCGTCCTTCCCTAATTCCAGAGATGAAATGGGAGAATATATCCATAGACTTCATGGTGGGACTACCTAATACTTCTAAAGATAACAATGTTATTTTTGTTATTGTGGATCAGCTGACATAATCTACAGATTTTATTTCTATTAATGATACAATGTATTTGGATCATCATTCCAGATTATACCTTAATGAGATTGTCAAGTTATATGTAGTTTATCTTTCCATTTTATCTTACTGGGATCCGAAGTTCACTTTGATATTTTGGAAGGGCCATCAGATGTTGTTGGGTACCGAATTAAATTTTAGTATATATTTTCATCCACAATCATATAGAAAATCAGAACGAATGATTCAGACATTGGAGGATATTCTTTCATCTTGTTTAATCGACTACAAGGAAATTTAAGATTAGAATAATTTTTTAGTAGAGTTTTCTTATAATAACAATTTTTATTATAGTATATAGATGGAACCTTTTTTGGAATTGTATGGGAAGCAGTGTAGAACACAAGCATTTTGGGGTGAAGTCAGGGAAATGAAGTTGATGGGACCACAATTTGAATAGGAAGTGGCTATGAAAGTGAAGATGATCTAGAGACACATGAGTACAAATCCGAGTAGGCAGAAATGTTATAGAGAAAATATGATGGAAGATTTTTATTTTTAGTTAGGTGAACATGTTTTTTTAAAATCAACCCATGGAATGGTATTAACCATTTTGGTACGAAAAGAAGGATATGTTTACTATTAATTAGACATTATGAAATATTGGAGGAAGTTGGACCATTCACCTACTGAGTTTCTTTTCCTCTGATTTTTTCTTGGGTACACATTGTTTTTTATATTCTATTGTTGAGAAAGTATGTTCCAGATTCATCTAATGATTTGATCACTAGGACTGTTCAGTTTGAAGAGAACCTTTATTAGGAAGAGAAATCTATTCAGATTCTTGATCATAGAGAGAAATTATAGCGGAATAAGGTAATCCAATAGGTTAAGGTTTTGTGGATAAACCACGTGGTTGAATATTCAACATGGAAATCTGAAAATTCAATGAGAGAATGGTACCCTCACTTGTTAAATAAGTAAATAAAATTACAAGGACTCAATTTTTAAAATGTGGGGATAATGTAACGCCCCAAGGTTTAAAAACCAAAAATTGAAATGGATAAAAAAAATTATGAATACATACATAACCATCATTTAATAATAATTTTTTAAGTTCTACATTTTTAATTTCAAAAAATGGACATACACGATTGCAATCATTAAGTTATTTAGAGTCTGATAAGACCTAATTAATTTTTTGTGAATAGTAACATACCTTTATGAATGTAAATTTTACCCTTATAGAATAATAATATACCCTTATTAATAGTAACCTCAGCTATGATAAAATATATATGATATTTAATAGACATTATGATATACCCATATCTTGTCATAGGTAAAGAAAGGTTTTGGAATTGCAATTTTTGGAATAAAAATTTATTATATTTAAAAATTAAATTAATCATATTTACAAAATTATTTCAAATAAATGGAGTTTATTTTTGAATTATACACGTCGAAAAATTGTTAGGGTGAGCATTTTGAATTTTTATGAAATACTTGAATTTCTGATGAATAGTGAAATATGGTAAAATACAGTGTATTTATATAAATTATCCGTTAGTTGCACTATTTTTGACATCATGGCTGATGTAAAAACACTTTTTTGAACTCAAATGATATATTTACTATTTTTTAACTTAATTAATACAATTAATAGATTTGAGAAATAATATTAAACTAATGATTACAATAACGGAAAATTCCTCCTCTTCGTCACTATAAATACCACCCATTTCCCCCTCTTCCTCTCACACCTCTCAAGCCATGAGAATTGTCTAAGATTTGACCAATTCCAACTTCAAGTATCTTCCCCATGAACCAATTCATTTTTTATCACCCAAAAGTCCAAATCCAATGTCCTTAAGGAAGGTCTCAATGAGAAAAGATCAAGAGGTGAGAATCCTCTTTCTTTTTCAAGTGTTTTCTTCCCTTTTCCTTAATTTTCTTATAATCTATTTCTATACACATATCCTAGAGGTATGAAATACCTAGAATATTACATATTCATTATTTTACCATGTTCATGTAAAATATTCATCAACTTCATTCTTATCCTCTCCCTCTTGTTTTAAAAATAAAAACATCATCCATGATGTGTCAATTAATGAAAATCGAGGATGATGTGTTTCAATATAAATTGCATCAATAAAATCTGATCATAAAACCCTTTAAATGGTTGAAATATAATTTAATGTGTATTTTTAACCTATTTATTTTCTATGGTGAACTTCTATGCATGACATCAAATAATATATTGAAACAAGTTCATTATTATTGCGGAACCACAAAAATGATCAAAATAAATGTCATTAATGTTTTATCTAAATATCCATCACCATATATGATAAAAAAATTATTTATGGTTTAATTATATATTTTTTAAACTTATGAAAAAAATTTCATTCCACTTATGAAAATTTATTTCCATACGAAAAGAATATCAAATTCAAATCGGCAGTGGAAATCATGTAAATAACGCACCCTAAACAATGCAAGGAACAAAATACTAATAATTAAAGGGTCAAATGGTGTTATGAAATGATAATATAAGGTTTTATAAAAAATGAATATGTTTTTGTAAAATATTAATATAAATATTTTAACTATCATACAAGTGTTTTAAATTATCCTAAAGTAAGACAAAACCGAGGTAAGGGAATTCTTAACCTGATTTCTAATATTTTGGTTAACCTTATACTTCATTATTTATGTTGAATTAAAATTATTTGTGTGATAAATTTTGTTTATATTTTGTTTAATTATATGTATTTAGAGTTTATATATATTAATTCACATTTATTAAGTCTCAGATCAATTATTTGATATTTGTAATGGTCTTTTCTTTTTAAAATCCTCTTTTAAATTTTTGTTTTATAGAATTCAAAAGAAATGTTTTTGTGAAATTATTCATGCTGTATAATTTTGTTCTATTTCATGGGAATTTTTTATGATTAATGTTTAGACCTATATATCCCTCTAATAAATTTGGTACGTGTATGTTTTAGGTCAGTTGTATGGTTACACCAAGTTTAACTGCGATAGTTACACAAATTGTAAGGTAGTCATGAGGGTTACAAATTATAAGGTAACTGAGAGGGTTAAAGATTTTGTAAGTAATTCCCCATAATACCTAAATGGTTCTATTTATGTTATATATGTTTTTTTAAATATCATAGAAATCTTATGTTTCAAAAAGTATGTTTATATGGGTAACAAATTTGTATTGTTTTTAAAATGATTTCATATGTTACAAGAATTCAAGGACTAATGTGTTATTTCGTAATTTTTATATCAATTACAAAGATTTTTATTCTCACCCCAAGTTTTAAATTATATTCACTGTTTACAATGATGTGTATGAAAAATAATGAACACACGGTAAATGTTATAATGATTTTTCAAAGAGATCATTTTTTATTTGAAATGTTTTATACGTGGGATGAAATTAATACTATTTTTATGGTATCCACTATGTATTAATGTGGAATTTCAAGATTGTACTATGTCACAATTCTATAAATCTACAAACAATAAATTGTCCTCAATGTTAAATGAAGTGAGTTCTTGACTAAATTCAATATTAATGTAATAATGATGTGTCCCTATAAAAAGGATGCAATATGATCATTGGGAACTCTCACATGTGAGAATTAGATGAAGCATTGATCTCTTTAAAAGGGATTCATGGGGAATGGGTGAAAAATTTGATGGTGATGTTCCCCTCCATAAAGGTGTATCCAAACATGGAAATCCCTGATAGGTATAAATTACCGTCCACTTAAAATACATCCATATTGCTATAGAGGATATCAAAAGATAAGATTAGTTAACCATTGTAAATAAGGATGAGATTAATTTAGCGGTATTTTAAGGGATATTTATATTGTTATTTCTTGTTATGTATCCCATGAAAAACCTAATGATGATTCAAAGTATAGGACACTATTTCGTAAATTTGGTGGTGGATAAGGAAAGTAAATACCATGAAATTACATCACTATTTAGATAATAAAAGCGGTTGTGGCTCTAGAAATGACATACAATGGGGTAATATCCATGAAAATGGTGCATTGAGATAGAATTGATCACCACCTAGTGCACAAAAATATATCTTTATGCACACTTGGGTTGTCACTCCAAGTGGATATTCTTTAGAAATTTATAAAATCATTACGAACCATAGTGAAATATTTAAATATATGATGAATATGAATGAAAAAGGATAAAACTAAGTTGTCAATGATTTAATAGAAGTAATATTGATTTATTAATTTTATCTATGATTTCTCAGGATTATGTGGTTACCCCTTATGAATAATATTCCTCACACAAATTTTTTTAGTCAATTGCTGGGACCCAAAGGAGTCATGTTAATGCTAAGTGTGATAGATAATGAATTTATTTTCCTCTTAAGTAACCAAATATTATATAATATGGAATGAAAAATCATATTGATATTCTCAAACAACGTTCTTAGGATATGAATCATGTGGAACAACAAAAAATGTAAATGAGGCAACATAGTTCTTTTGATATCATTATTGGGAAATTTAGAACATTTATTATTGGTAAGAATGATCCAATAGTTTATTTGAAATTGATTAATACTATTGAAATGAAATTTTACTTTCTCAATTTTTTGGTTCATGAAAATGGATTTTAGTTCTTTATCATTTATAAGGTGAAATAGATCGGTGGTGGAATATTATTTATAATATGAGGGAACTAGAAGAAATTAAATCTATTGAATAAGAATAGATTAAGGGGATATTTATGAATATGAAATTCTCTTATATTATATGTAAAAATATGTGGAAGGAATTATTAAACATAAGAAAGATAATTATGAACCTCTTGGTATATATGAAGAAAAATTTTCAAGACTTGAATTTTACACTTTTTGTTAAATCATCGGCCCTAAAAGAAAAATTGATCGATTATTTAGTGGCATAAAACCAGGTATTCTAATGACCATGGATATAATAACCTTTACAAATTATGAATAATATATTACATGGGAAATTTAGGAATAAATTTATATTATATATTCACAATATTCCAAAGGTTTTGATGCGAAATGGATGATTTTGTCACATGAAAAATCAAAATAGTGTAATGAAATTATATCCATCTGTATGTGAAAAATCTGTAAAGAAGAATCAAGGTAATTTATTAAATGGGAGAGGGAGGTGCTTAAAATATGGAACAATGTGTAATAAGTCTAGATAATTTCTAAATATGAGTAATGGAATTTTTTATTAAATGAAGGAGAATAGGATTCTAATTATTGAACCACCTATAATCTAGTGTTTCAATTGAACAGATGGTACGAAACAACATCTAATGATGGAAATGGACAATGGGAAAGCATATGTAATAATAATGGATGATGTAAATCAATATAATAATGGAACACTAATCCTATCATACGTAGTTGGTAATATCACGTTTGATATGTATCAATGAGAATTATAAATATCTTATTGTTCATCCTTTTGTGAAATTTCATGTGTTTATCTCCCTCTATGTGGATATTGGAATATTGAACCTGCATATGTTATTTTGTCAATAGAATGATAACCCAATATTACAATGAAAATGATGATGTTAATGATAAGAGATTATATTAGGGATAATGGAAGAATTAAATATTGGAAGTATATTTGTTTCCATGTAAGAGTAAATTAGAAGTTATTGATAGAATCTTGTGTTTATCAATTTAAGGTTAAACAATATTTCAATGTCATTGAAACCGCTACTGAGGTTATATGATGATATTTTTTCTTGATAAATAATATTTTAGGATATAGTTTTTGAAATATTACCCTTTGGTTTTGTATATATTTTAGTGAAAAATTTATTCTAGGATGATTTTCTATACACATTGTGTCCCAGTGATTGATGGTGCTGGTAACCATTAGGGTTTAGATTATAATTGATGTTTTAGTAATTATGTTTTATAGTCTATCAAATTATCTATACGAGACACTTCATTACTATCAGAGATGTTTTACCTTTGGATGAACATCATAGAATAAACATTAAGGATGTGGTATGTTTTATGAGTTACCAAATTCACTTCTATCCTTTTGGGATCCAAAGTTTTTATAAATGTTTTAAAGAATTATTCAGCAAGATCATGATAAAGAGTTGTGTTTCAATACTACATGTCATCCTCAGATTGATTTTCAGAATGAGAGAAAAATTGAAACCCTGGAGGATGTGATAAGATCTGGTTATATGGATTTCAAATGTTTTTGCGAACAGCACCATCAAAAATATGAGTTTTCTCAAAATAATATATTTCACTTAAACATTTAGATGTATTTTCATAATGATCATTATGTAATGAAATGCATAACTCTCATGTATGTGAATGAAGTTGTAGGAAGACAGATATTGGGACTTGTTATATATGATTATATGGTAGATAATGTTTAATCCACTCATTAAAATATTATAAATGCACTATGTAAATAGATTTTTTACACTAAAAAATTTCAATTCATTCCAGAATATGATGATGGAAATAAGGTAATTCTATGAATTTCTTCATGGCAGAAAGAAGGGACAACTAAACATTATGAATATATATATCATTAAAATACATGATCATAATAGTATAGTAGTTTAGAATTTGAATCTTCCATTATTCCCCGCTCTGGTTCATGATGTGTTTAATGTATCACTCCTAATGAAGTACATACCTGATCCAACTCATGTACAAAACGTAGAGGTCGTATCAATGGATCATGATATTTTCATATGGAGAATTAATGATAGAGATTATGGATTGAATATAGAATATTCTATAAAAAAATGAACAGTCACCTGCTGCATGTTGTTAGATAAACCACCAGATTGAGGACACTATTTGGGATCCTATGTAAATTATGAGTCAAAAGTATCTTCTTCTTTTTTTGTGTGAGAGTGACGAATTTCATATATGAAATTATTTTTAATGGGTACATAATGAAAAACCAACAGTTTCTGTGAATTATTTATTTTTCAAATAAATTAAATTTAATTAAAGTATTTTACTATATGAAATAAAATATTAATCTTGAATTACTTTCAATATCATGTTAATATTGTGTTACATGCGTCATTTGGTTATCTTGTGTCACACTCCAAACCGAGCTTTAACAAAAATAAGATATATTATTATTATTATTCAAATGATACCATTATAACCATGATATTAAAATAGAGAAAAATATATTAATAAATACACATTAAATTTTATATATAAAGGTTTTATAGAAAGAAACCTTTTATTTGAATGAGCTTAATTTTTAGAAAATTGTTTATACAATTCTAAAATATTATTTTCTAAAAAAAAATTATTTATTATTAGGAAAAATAATTAAATAATTTATTAAAAAATTTATAAAATTAATTGGGTAAAATAAATTCATATTTTAAATCATCATACAAAGATTTTATTTTGGTGAAATTTTGATAATTTTATAAAAAGACAAATTTTGAAATAAATATTGAAAAGTATTGAATTTTAATTCAAATCTCCCTTACTGTTTAAGTTATTTATAAAGTTAAATTAAATGTTAAATAGGTTTTACTTAAAAATTATTTGAATTATATATATACTTTCTAATTTGGCTCATTTTAATCATCATTATATTTCATTTTGATATAAAATCAATGTAAACTTTTGAACATTTTCTCTTTTAAAACACAATTTCTTTTCACATCTGCGAGATTAATAATAAATTATTATCTACCAAATTTTTGAATTAAATTTGGAAAAATTTATTCAATATATTTAATCATAATAATTTAAATTATATAAAAATTTCAAATTAATTTTTTACAATAATTATTGTTAGAAAAATTTAAATATTAATAACCATGAATAATGTTAAAAAGATGTTTTGAGGTTTACATGCACCTATGTAAAAATTAATTTTTCCTCATACAATGAATTTTTATGTAATAAAAATTATTTAATAATTATAATCATTAGGTATTAATTATCAAATAAAGATAAAATTATTGTAGGTTGAAAGGATAAATTCACATGGTTGAAAAACTAGTTCTCATGCTTAATATTGACATGGTAAAAATGAGTAAGACTTAAAGGCAATGAAATTAAATGTTTAAAAAATGGTTTATTTTTATTGTAGTGGTGTGGATCAATAAAATAATCCCTCCCCAAAATTATTTATTAGTTTTTGAGACACATGAGATGAGATTGACTTCCCATTATGGAATAATTCTTAGTAATTAAAAAAATGCACCTTGTACCCATTTATTAATAGGAACTCAATACCCTCACATATTAAGACCATTAAAGCACATTTTATCTCCTAAAACATATAAAATTTTTTCCCAGACATCATTATAGACAATATATGGATTCATTTCACACCACGAGACAGATACTAGAGTTCTTATGAGAAGATACAAAGGAGGTTCCTCTTATAAAAGGTAATTATCATAAAAAAGCTCTTTTGATTTATCTCATATTTTAGACTATAAATTATATCATAACACATACAATGTAATAACACTAATATATACCATATATAGAGATATTAAATCTTATTCAATATTATTTATCCTTGTCTGCTTCCATAAAATGATTAATGAAATCATAATTTCTATTTATTGATAGTCTACCACCTTGTGAACTGATGTAATTTTTTCTCTATTACCTCCTTCATGGTGGGTTATATTGATAGATTAAATGTTTTTAAATTATATGTATTATTTTAGTTTAATTATATAACTATTATATCCCATATACCTTCATTATTGTTATTTTGTGGGAACATGAAAAAGTCAGTCATGTGTACAATGGATTACATCCTCATGAAGCAATGTAATACATGACATATAAATTATTTTATAATGATAATATATCACATAACTTTATTTATTTCAATCCAAAAAAAAGATCGAAATATGTTTACATGCTTACAAACAACCAACCATCAACATAGACATTGTATTTCATTTTACATCAATAAATTATATGGATTACTATATTAAAATATATACTAAAAATAAAATATATTTATATAATGGTTAAATTCATAGATTTTATGAAACTGTGATCAATTATTAATTAAAAAATATCAAATAATATCATATATGAGAAACAACACAGTTATTATCCAAAAAATATCATTTAAATGGATTCGAAAATAAATGGTTAATAATAGATCATAAGAAAAAAAATATTATATGATATATATAAATATTTTACATTGATATGTGTATAATAAATTTATAATTTTTATATAGGAGTTTTGAATGTGTATCGTGGAATGTAATATTTATGTTAAGGGATTTCCATCTCTCTTTTTTTAATTATGTGATAAATATACCATATTCACTACACATTTCTTTTATATGGAGTATATAATACAGAAAATGCATTTTGTAATTATTATCTTTGAAATTATTGGGAATAAAATATTCATTTTAGTATATGTATTTCATGGGGTTTATAGTTAAATTTTACCAATATTATAATAGTTTTTTCTTGTAATATTTATTCTTTGAGACATATGTTTTGTTTTGCAATAAAATTCCTTTACGAGGTGTATATACAGCTCCATTTACATGTAATATCATGGATATATTTATCCTCTATATATTTATGTTTAATTTATTAATTTTACATTATGGGTCTTATCATTTAATGTTACTGAAGTGGTATGGATTTTATGGTACAATCTCTTCACTCATCAAGATTATTAATGATTATTATCCTGATGGTAAAATATTATGACCCGTCACTCAAGAAAAGTCATAACATTTATTATCCTATAGTTATTTCATGAGAATATATTTTTTTCCTTAATTTTCCTTGATCCCTGTACAAAAGAGATAAAGATAAATTTTTTTTCAAAAAATAATCTTTTCGGTAGAAATCCATTTTTCTTCCAAAACATTGTTTTCAAAAAAATGTTTTAATAAATATATTTATCATTTTCTAAATTATTTTTTAGTGAAATGCTGACAAATTTTATAATTTCTAAAAATTTCATTAAAATTAAACCTCATGTCGTTTTTTAAAAAATGAATATTTGGATATTATCACAAATGTGAATGGAATGTTTATTTTACCATGTACGGAATGAATAAAAAATTTACCGCCATTATAAATTTTATTTTAATTGCGTCTTCCAATATAATTTATCATGGTTATTTTAAAATAAATGGATCTCAAAAATGTGTTCTATTTTAAAAAGTTACTTTTCAATGAAGAAAATTTATTTTCCTCAAGAAATGATTTAATTTTTATTTAAATATTTATTAATTTTTTTCTTGATTTTTTTAAATGAAAAAAATATAAAAACATATTATGTTTTAACAATTTTTTTAAATATGAAATTTTATTTTCACCAATAAATTTTTTAAATGATTTATAAATTTTTATTTAATAATTTTTCATATTTATTTTCAAATAAATTTATTTTCAAATAAATTAATGTTTTAAAAATTATTTTTCAAGTATGAAATGAAATATTCCTCAACAAATCAGTTAACAGGTTTTAGGTACTATATTATATGTTTCCAGGGATATTTTATAAATGTTTTATTTTTTAAAAAGGTTATTTACAACGAAATATTATTTTCCTCAAGAAACATGCCATTTGATCATATGTAGTCATTATCTATTTAAGATTCCATCTTTTGATATAATGTATTCATTATATTTGACATGAACCTGGGATAAAATTATTATTACTTCTCATAGTTGTTAATCTTGTAACTAATATTATGAAACCCATTTATATTCCATGATTCATACAATGATTATATATTTATGAAACTGGCTTAATTTTCCATGTGTTATACCCTGTTAAAAATGTTATAAAACCCACTTATTTTTTCATGAGTTATTTTATGATTAAATTATTATTAAACCTATGTATTTTCCATTTTTTATGATATGATGAAATTTTTATGAAACCCATTTTATTATGTGGTTCATGATATGATGGATTTTTATGAATTTTTTCTACCCAAATATATGATTTACATTATGTGATTATGGGTCCCCATACCAACATCCAATGAATTTAGTATAGATTTATATATCATGAGATAAAAAAAGAAATAAATTGATAGGATTGATCCAAAATTAGAAAGAGGATTATACTTATCCACTATGGGAAATCGGTGTGTCCTAATCTATATTGGGAAATAGGTGTGTCTGGATCCATGTTTAGAAACATGTGATGAGTCCTGAATCACTATGTTGAAGGTCTTGGTAGTTAACCACAAAATATAAAATGTTTTATATTATTATTTATGGTTCTAAACATGTATTAATTGATATTATGGTACACGATTTTTTTATGATCCTTTATCAAACATATGGGCAATGTTTCCCGAAATGATAATGGTCAATGAGATGAGTCATGATTATTATCTATGAAAATTTGTGTATGATGTTTATAAGACTTGTTCATAATCACATATCTTTATAATTATCTTATGATTTCATATGTTCATATATTGTTATATATTATGTTTAATCTTACTGTGCATTTGAGCTCACCCATTCTCGTGTTACCTTCTGTAGGTTATGATGAAAGGTTTAGTTAGTGTATGACTAAGATGACTATTATGGGGTAAGGTCTTTAAGGTATGTGATCATGATATGTTACCAAATTCGAATATTGTGTACCCAATCTTGTAATTAACCAAACTATTATGTCCTGAAATTGTTTTTGTGTAATGTAAGGAATATTCATATAAAATTATTTAATATCCATGCGTTAAATTCATGGGTATCTATAGTGACTAGGATACAATTGAGAAAATTATATAATTTTATTCTTTTAGTAGATGAATTGAAACCCACTCCGGTGTCTAGGATCATTCTTGAATACTATCCTAACATTTCATCTTTTGCTAAAACTATTTTAGATTATATACACTAGATGAATCAATACGTGGTGTTCATCTATACTAAGTGATAAGGGAAAAATATATAGACATATTATCCTTTAAAGGGATGGATAATGACACTAAAATCATGTAATCTTTTATGTGTTCTCTTTGAACTAGCTGTAAGATCATTGTTAGTAGGGATTACATTTGTTTACACTACTATTGACCTATATGAATCTTGGAATATGGATTTATCATTAATAAATTATTTAATTTCGAGTGTGAATATTTTATTATTCTTGTAACATATTCTATAATGTGAAATTTAATAAACTATATCTTAATTTTTTTGAATGTCTACCTCATTTTTCACACAATTATTCCTTAAATCATCCTTTCCTGTAATTGTAATGGTCGATTTTATAGTGCTGGGGGATTTTCACTAACTTAATTTTTTTTCTTCATTTTTCTATTCTTGAATCCTTTCGGCATCTAGAATATCCTTTTTATATTTCTTTTCTTAATATATATCATCCATTAAAACAAATTAACCCATGTGTTTTCCAATCTTGAGAGGGAACAATTTCATATATGTACTTTTTATTAAATCTTTATCTCTATGTAGTACTTCTTTTTTACTCTTGTTGAGTTCCTCTAGAATTTTTATAACATGGAATTTAAATTTTTTTAGTGTCTCTTCTGTTTATCGTTAATTTCATGAAGGTACAATCTAATGAATTTTTATTACAATGAATTTTTTCATTTTTGTTATTTTTAATGCTTAGAATCTCATTTTCATTTATTGAATCATTGATTTCCTTACAAACTCCACCCTTGAAAATAATTTTGATAATTAAAATTATTATAATTTTCATCATCATTGTACACACCTTGGGATTGGTTTATAACTATCATCATATATTTTTTAGGATTCCAATTAAACATCCATTTATCCATTGGAATATACAATGTCAACTCCTCTCTATTGTTAACTTCATTCCAATTTTATTGGAGATAGTTTCTCTAAATTTCATCCAAAAAATCAATTATCTATATTTTTAATATATCAATGCCCAAAATTTTCCTATTTATTTAAGATAAACAATCATAAAAAATGTAATTTGTAAACATATCTATTAAAAATTATTTGTATTTAACCTTAAAATCTCTATAAACCTCTCCCATGAAACACAATCTCATTAATTATCATCTTTATTTAAATTTAAAATATCAACATGTGCCTTTTGTTTTTAGGTGAGGAAGTAAAATTTTATAGAAAAATTATTTTCCCATATCATCCAATTATAAAGTTGAATTTGGAGCTAAAATTCTAATCCGTTATTTAGGTTTTTCAATTATTGAAAATTTTAATTCATTTTTTGAGGAATCATTTAATTAAAAATGAACATTATGTTCAAGGAAACATTACAAGTGATAATTTTATTCCTCATGCAATATCCTAAAAAAATAGATTGAATTTGTGAACATTTTGGTGATCATTGAATTTATTGTGACGTTATTTATTGAAATTGGGGGCCTCACTAGAATGTAAATAACAAACTATTAATAATCATTTCCTTTGTTGGCATCGCTAAATGACCTGATCCTTTATAATGAATTGATTGATTCTATTCATGTTATCCTTTTATTTTATTTCATCATATTATTATCAATAATAGGGATATACTCAAGAATTTTATTTACATATTTCCCAAAATTATCTCAAGTTGAACAAATTTTCATCATAAATATATACCATATACATCACCATATAAACACACTAATTCCAAAATAAGTCTAAAAAATAAATAGAAAATAAAATTGAAGAATAGTCTATATATTTCTAACAAAATTTTAAAATATGTTTACAAGTCCCCAAAAACATCACTAAAAGAAATGACCAAGCATGAGTAGTCTTTAATTCCAATAATTAATCATGCCTTAAAATTTATAATATAATAGTTTATAATCACTAATATCAAATGTATTGTATTGTCACCAGTTTGAGGGTAAGAAAATAATGAAATATGTTCTTTAATGTTAAATTATGATACGAATGTTAAAATCATTTACCATAATAATAAATTTAAACTAATCTGAATAATAAACAAATAATAAATTAATAATGTTTTTTCCTAAATCTGATCTCATTATATAAATAAGACTAAAATTATCTAAAATAATAATACTATTTGTATCACAATTGAATCAAAACAAATTACTGTTCATATATTTAATTCCATTATTATTAAACACATATTTTATATTTATCAAGTACATAAATTCATTTAATAACTAATTAAACCAAATACCAATTTTATCATTTGTAATTAATCACATTCCATTAATAATAATGAATTAATGAATCTAGTATATGAATTAAATTGAAATTTGTTATTTAATTAATATTGATTACGTATAATGAATGGATAAAATATGTGGAAGCATATCTGAATGAATTTACATATTAAGATTCACCATTATAATAAATGAATTTAGAAACCCAATCATCTATTGTTTGAAAACTAAGTACAATATATATATCTCGTCATTTTATTAAATGAACCATTTTCCAGATCCAAGTTATATGTGAAATATGGAAGGGGAAAGAATAATGAATTAAATTATTACCATATAATTTAATATATTATATCCTCCGACCAAAGTTTCATCCTCTTGATATTTATGTATCATTCTATGTATCCATGTTATGGTATCCATTTATATAAAAAACACCCGTCATATCTCTTTTAACATATCATATAAGATATTTATTAATTATCACTAAAATATTTTCAAAATATTCTTTTAATGATCGTTGTGATACACTAAATATCTTATTGATAAATATAAAAACATTTTCAATTTAATGGTGAAATATGTTTACAAACATAAAATATTCTCCACAACCAAAAATAACAACCCAAAACCATTTTGTGTTTGTATCCTATTTTCTTTATATATTTTCAATACCATGATGTTTTAAAAGTAACGATTTTATTTCTCATGTGTATTTTGAGATAAAATTTAAAAATATTTTATGAATTTTTTCTATGATAATTTGTTTTATGTTTTATGTTGATATATAAAAATATTTCTAACCATTACCTAGATGTCAAGAGGAAATTATATGGTTTATCTATGACGTGAATTCAAAAACGTTAAATTATATTCTAACCACAATCATCGATATTTTTCCTCCCCATCTTCAGCCATCAACCATGAATTTTGAACCAAGAAGTTTCCATCCTTAGGACTTTCCACCATGTATCAAAAAATTATTTTTAGCTCTATGTTATGCTAGGAATGACTGGTTTTCCATTATACATAAAATTTTAATTCCCCTTTAACCATCAATGAATTGGTCTATGATTCACCAAGACATGGTTTTATATTTAATTTTTCAAATGTTCCAAATGTTATCTAATGTATTACAAGGATTAAAACTAATTTCATATCATCAAGAATTCTATGAATTATATAGTGTTAACTCATTAAATATTTAAAATCCTTAAAAAAGTTATCGATAAATGTGAGAAAAAATGTATCCTTGAGTGATTGTTTGACTTTTCAAATTAATTGTCACTCCCATAGTATTTTTTTAAATTGATAAAATTTCCACCACTAAAGCTGATCATAATGTTGTACATGAACTCTATTGTGAAATATAATAATATTGAAACATTTTATGTTACATTATTCTCATGGATAACAGAAAATAATTATATATGTATAAGTTATAGAGGATATACTCAGAATAAAAAATATAATCATATAAATCACTTCACACTCATGAACATATGAATAGATAGATAATATCCATAGATAATAATTTATAAAAAATAAAGTAAAACATTCTGGATAAGTAAAATAAGACTTCTCATGATGAGATCATTATTTTTTATGGGCTTATCATAATTTTTCATGAACCCTATCCCTGAGAGCTCATCTTCATTGGTCTATGGATCTAAATTAGTAATTATCATCCTGGTTTAGATAATCATTATATATAATGATATTTAAGAGATATTTAATAATGAAAAAAAATCTAAATATCTAGAAAAAAATGATAGGATGATACACGTGTTTTCTAATGTTGTATTTTTCAAAACCAAATAACAAAAAAGTTTTCCAATAATATCTATGTATGCTTGTTTGTTTTAGTAGAATTTTTATTTTCCCTAAAAAATATGATACCAAGTATTAATACCTCAAATTTAAAAAAAATATATAAGGTTCCTTACATTATAAATAATATCACAAAGAAATAATCACATTCCCTTATTACTCTATATATTGAGCGCATTAAGCCTCATACAAATGTGTGGTTTCTTAATAAAAAATTCATATAAAAATTTTCATTTCATTAATTAGACCACTTAAAATGAATATAAAATAAAAAAACATTATGTCCCAATTAGATGATCTTAAAATTCACAAAATATGATCCACATAAACTGAAATTCAACTTCAGGGAGTGGTCCTGATCACATTAACCAAAAATCAATGAAATATCATCCTTGAACCATGATGGTATACAAAATAATCCTACCCCTTAACATGTAATAGTTAGATATATATGGATACTCTGGATAATATCATACATTATATAGGGTAACCAATTAATCATAAATATATTTATTGGTATTCATTTCATGACCTTAAACGTCATGAAATGTTATCCATGATGCATTCT
The DNA here is from genome assembly GCA_963277665.1 of Viscum album. Taxonomy (NCBI): domain Eukaryota; kingdom Viridiplantae; phylum Streptophyta; class Magnoliopsida; order Santalales; family Viscaceae; genus Viscum; species Viscum album. The sequence continues at coordinate 1,946,321,749 of OY728131.1, forward strand.
CATAAACTAAAAATATAAATATTCATACATAAAAACATGATTTGTATAAATATATTTTATAATATCACTCTCTTATATAGATTTATTCCCTTCCATTCATGTTTTTTGTAATGAACAAGCCCAGGTTAGGCTAACACATCACTCGAGTATGCCTACCACAAGTAAGAGAGATACAAAGGAACCAAAACGAGTCTCATGTATAATTGAGTGGAGATAAAAAATAAAGTATAACATGGAAGAAAGAGTACATATTCATGATTGATATATCACCATGCCAAAAGGATAAACCTGAAGATAAAAAAGATAAGGAAGAATATGTCTCTATGTAACCATCAGTCACCACCAATAAATGTCACTAAGAAGGCAACAAAATCCAAGATATGTTGGATAAATAAAGAAATCCATTATCATTACATATTTCCAAAAAACACACATCAATAATCTCAAGATGTAAAATGTATCTTGTGAGTACCATTCCTAGAAATATTTCATTGATGAATATATATTATATCTAATAAAAAGAATATGTTTTCCCAAAATTTAAATCAAACCCATTCAATAAATTATTATCAATAGATGAAAATATTTTCAGAAATACTTTGGTTTTAAAAAAATCATAATCAAATAAACATGTAATTTAAAAAGTAACTGTAATAAATAATGAGAGAGTGAGAAAAACCATCCATAGATAAAGCATATTGTAGTCGAGTGACAAAGAATCCATGATATATAGCAGTAAGTTTTAAAACAAGACTAAAAGAAAAATAAAAAGATTACGAACTGGACTATGGGAATAAGAACTCAAAAAGTTAAATAAAGAAATAAAAAATAAATCACTTGAATCATATCGATATGAAGTCCTATAATAGTATTTTAATATCAAAATTATAGAGGTGTTACAGATAAACTAAGGTGGAAGGTCTATTTCTAGTCACATCCAACCATCACAATGTACTATGTTTGACAAAAATCATTTAAAATAAACAGATAAATATTTATAAAATAATATCATAGTAAAAAATTACCACTTCAATGCATCAAAATAACATTTTAAAGTCAAATCCACAAATTAATTATATAATCATACACATAGTGTGATCATAAAGGTTTAATAGATAGACCACATAAAAAAATATTTTCTAAAAACCATCTTTATCTAATATCGATCATTTTATTAAAATAAATATATAAATTTGACAAGAATGTCATAAAATTCATAAACTACCACATTTTTATATCAATATCTACATCATAAATGGAGGAAAACATATCACCAATGAGAATAGATATTGGAGAAGATTGGTTTTGGTCCTCATGAGCCTAGATCCATATAAGATCATAAAATATCATCTAAACCCCTTAGATCTAGAATCTATAGCCTAATATTGATCGAATAACACAAGAAGAGAATTGATTGGGAGAGGAACCAGGAGGAGGAAAAGAAATAAAATAAAAAATAGAAAATAAATTTATTATATCCATCATTAATAATGTAAAACATTCATGAGTCAAATGGGATAATATTTCAGTGCTATGAGGAAAAATTATATCGAGCCAAATAAAATTTTGAGTATGATTATATAATGAAATGGCCACAAGAATAGAGTTAAATTCCAAAATATAAATGGATTTGATAAGAATGCATGGTTAGACTACACAGTTTAAAAAACCATTCAAAAACCATTCCTGGCCTCTATAATTTGATAAATGAAGCACGCTAATTCCTAGGAAGGAGATGTATAATTTTGGGAAACCATGCTAAAACCATGAGACAACTATAGACAACCACTAATAAACCTATACAGTTTAATTAGAACGCTATATAGTTTGACTAACCATCCATAACACATGAAAAATTCAATTGAATCCTCTTCTTAAATGTAAAACTCCCTAAAAACTCTAGAGCTATCTCAAGGATAATCCATGATCAAGAAATAGTATATATGTAAACCAGAGGGAATCATAATTCTCCCCACAATTAAATCATTATGTCCCTAGAATGTGATCCTGATCTTAACCTCAAAGAATGATATGGTAACTGATCCCTCATCAGTAATTCCCACTCTGATGTCTCATGGCTAGCCCATCCACACTACCTCAATACATGGACAGGTATAAATGATTTATAACATAGTAACATTTCTAAATAAACTATAATATAATTTATTTTTCAAACACTGTAGTTTTAGTCCAATGATGAACATATCCCCATCCAAGGCACTAAAAGGGTCTTTATGAAACCTCCTCAACTAGGAAACATGAAACACATCATGAATGACTTTCGATAGAGACATCACCTCTAATTGATAAGAAATATTTTTAAGAACCTCAATAATGTCAAACATTCCATAATATTTTGGTGTTAACATCCCCTACATACCCTACTAATGAAGTCCCAAATGAAGTAAAAATATGGGTAAACCATGATTAACCACCTAAAACTGTTGAGACCTATAATGATTGTCTACATATGATATCTAATGATTTGAACACCTGACCAAACTATTTCAGATTAATTTAATACATTTTATCCCTAATCTTTTCCATGTCCAACCAAGGTCCACTCTCCCATGTCTACAAAACTTAAAAAAGATCTACATGGGTTCCCAAAAAATGATTCATGGTATTCATCATAATCTTATCATGGGAAATTTTTTATAGGAAAATTTGACTACAGGCAAATGATTTTTCCATAGACCGCCAAAATCGAGAACACATACCAAAATAATATCCACATATATCTAAATAGATAATTGTGTATTTATATCCCAATATTGATGATATTCAATGATTAATCACCTTATAACCCAAAACCTATTAGAAAACATTCAAAAAATAGGATGTAAAACATGGGTCCCTATTAGAAAAAATCATATATGGAAAACTGTGAATTTTCATACCCACTCATATGTAAAGGCTCCGAATATTATCCGGATTTTTCATCTCATTGATAGAGAGTAAATGATTTTATTTCTTAAGTTGTACAATGGTCACCAAAATTAAATCCCACAATATGATTATATGAAACAACAATGATGATATCCATAGAGATATCATCACAATTCCATACTGGATTAGGAAAAGGTTAAAATAAACCATAAGGTTTACAGGTTTCCCGCATTTTTTCTATTACAAGTGAGGCACCATGACACAAAGTCTCTAATTGAATACCTCATCCCTCAACACCAATATCAAAATATCATATCTAGATACATATTTTTATTCCTTGTGTGTGTTGACCATCATGACTATTTTCCACAATCCATCAACTCCTTCCTCTGATATATATGAAAAAAAACCTATTTTATAAATATAAATTTCTAATTGGAATCCAATACTACCCAATGTAAATGTCACCACTAGTAAGTATTTTATTAATTCATTGAAAATTAGTTTCTAGAAAATTCTCTGAATAAACTATCTAATCAAATAATGAGTCTTCCATCACTATGGATAAAAAAATCTCCACTAGTTTGTTCACCTCTAAGATCATCTCAGAAAAAAAAAAAATCCAAGACCACTCCTCAATTTATTCCTTAAAAGATAGAGTTGGTAAAATCATTCTCCACACATCAGTGACCACATAATATTTCCTATGTGTATAAATACTATTTAAATAAAAATTATAAATTAATTCATCATATTTTATATATTATGAATTTTTATCCCTTGGAGTAAAAACATAATCATTCATTTATTCTTAAATATACGAGAAACCACTCCCCAATTAGACTCTAACACTAAATTTTGGAGGGAATATATAAATTTTTCTAACTCAATATCATCAGTAGGGTTGTTATTATCATGAGGGATTAGTTAGAAAGATCCATACATCACCACCTTCTTTCATACAATTAAGTCACCCCCAAAACTCAACCTACAGAATTAAAAAAAACCTAAAAACCTGAAACTAGTTCAAGAAAAATCGTTACTGAAGTTAAAGCCAACAACATTATCCATTCTACAAAATATATCTAATAATTATCATACCACTAAAACATAACACCCTTCTATTCGAAATATTTCAATAGATATGGAATCATAGGGAAATGCTAAAAAAATATCCTCTAATAATGACCCAAACCAAAGAATCACTAGATCTCAATATTTTTATTGGATACTCCCAAGAAATTACAACATGTATCTTTTTATGATATTTTAAGACGTTTCTCTAAGATATAACATTTCCAAAACAAATTACCTATTTGATCCAAAATTTATACGTGGATGGATTATCATAAAAGTGGTGTTCATTCATGATTCCATGGATTATACCCAAATGGTCTTGGTGTTCATCGTCTTACCTATATTACAATGAAATATCAAACAGAATCAAGATTGTGAAGGATTCAAAGAACCATGGAATGATTCATTTAATAAATGTAATAAATACCATATGAGAAATAATGAGACTGAATGTAAAAGATATAATGTTGGAATTACAATACACGCTCTTTTACATTATCATAGGTATATCAACTTCTCCGAGTCATAAATTGTGGTACCCTAATCATAGGTAAAATTTGAAAACCAACAATCCCATATTAGTTTATCAAAGAGAATATCAATTCCTATAAGGGAAAATTGTCTTAAATGGTCACCTAATTTAACATTAGATGATCAATGTAAATTCAATGGTTCACATTGGTTTCTTAGAATATAGGATGGGTTAATCCCAACATGAAATGATATGATGAATAAATCCACCAGTCCTAAGAACCTCCAACCAAATGTTTTGTTCAATAAACATATAAGTTTCCATGTGGCCATATTTCATAGAAATAGGAATTGTGCAAGGGAGTAGTTCAATAGTGAACACTTCATCTCTTTCTGGTGGTAGCATAGAAATTGATATGAACGGTCCACTAGGAATGCACACACCACTATAGGACTTGTAATACTGAAGGTATTTTCAATAATTTCTAATAACATCCATGAAAACTACCATACAATCCTTCTAGAAAATTAAAAAATAGGCCATGATATCCCAGATCTAGAGTCACACTCCCCCAGAAAGACATCAGAGGCTCCTTTAGAATATATGAACAAAAACTAGTGATGATAATTATTGATATGATACTTTACACTAATAATCAAATTCATACAAATAATAAGTCCGAATGTATCACGATTCAAGATGTGCAATTACCATGTCATTTAAATGTTGACTATCATTACCTGATACATGGGATGATAGAAACGTTGTTTGAAACTATTACACAAAGGAATGGAAATATATAACATGAAATGAATAAGTTAGAAATTCAATCCCAACATTTAATTTTTTTTGATATTATAAAATATAGTGATTCAACTATTTGAAATAAACCTATTAAAATAGAGGATTAAATATACATTATGCCTCTAATAGTAGTCTTATCTTCTTCAGATTCATCTAGAAAATTTTATTCTATATAAATATATTCAATTTTAGATCCTACTAAATATTCAGTAACCATATGATCATCCCCATTTGCATGAGCATAATACCCACCACCGTTGGATATAAATATAATCCTTACAAACCCATTGTGTAGGTGGATCCAACCTTACTAGATGAGGACATACATCCCCCGAAATTCTTAAGATTACTAGATTATCTAGAATGATGAAACTTTTTTTGTACTTCCATGTAATTTGTATTGGTATGACCATAATTATCACACTGATAGAGAAATACACCCTCTTATCCTAATAACACCACTGAAACTTCTTTGGATAAATACTAATCTCTATGGAGTTTTCTATTCGGGCTAGAATACACACTCTACATAATCATTATAACAACCAAAGCTATACCTAAACTATTTTTCCTAGTTATTCCATCACATTATTGAAAACCTATTCAAATAATATAAGTTATAATAGAACTAATTTCAATTATATATAAACCCTCAGATCTATCCCAAACCTCTTAAGTTTAAGGAAATCATTTTTAACAAGCATGGGTTCTAGGTACAACCACCTAGTGAAGTGCGTGGAATACTCAGAAACTAATTTCTCCCATTTCTCTAAGGTCAAAAATTATTGGGTCTTTACCATAAAAAAATTTCAGGGTAAACATTCTTATTAATGGTATTCTTGAATGATTTCTAGGAATTATCCCTATTCTAAAGGATTCCCATTATCTCAATCATTATACCTCGAGAATTTAAGTTCAGAAAATACCATATAGTCCTTTAGTGGTTTAATGAATTGGAATTCCATTTTCATCAAATCATTCCACTCTTAAAATTACAAGAGTCCCTTATTACCATAGATGATTGGCGGATTCTTATTAGTGAATTCCATTCTATGGTCCACAATTCATCCCTACATCCCAATAACCACCTATCATAGAGTCTAAATAGTGTAGATTACAACATTTAGCAAAAACGTGTCCAATGAAAAATATTTTATCAAAAAACGTTTCATATCCACCCCTCTCAGATGATAAGGGATATTCAAGGAAATTTATAAAAAAAATATATGATAATTACATATCTGTTAAAGATAAATTCTAGAATTAACAAAAAACATTAGGGCTCTATTAAAATTCTGTTGAATGATAAGAATTCAAATAAATGAAGGATCATAAAGATTAATGACATAACATATCAAGAAATAGGTTCATTTAAATAAACCCTAAATCTAGTTAATTTAAAAAAAATTAATCACCAAATTTCAATATTTGAAAAAATTCCTCAACCACTCATTGAAACTTCATTTCAGTCATAGAAATGAGTTTTCCATGCACCCTCCTATAAATACGACCTATATTCTAACAGATATACTCCTCTCTGTCAATGCTCCTTGACTAAACCCATGAGGTTTTATAAAATCACAAAAAACCTAATCTCTTTGATACCATTTTATATTAACTAGTCCATGGTCAACCTGAAATGTAAATTGTGTTGTTCCACCACAAGGATGGGAGAAATAATAGAACCCAAAAATTATCATGTATATATGAACATATATATATATATAAAGTAAAAATTATAAAAAAGAGTTCATATCCATGACACATTCAATTTTATACTAGAATGGCTCAACCTGATTTTAAAAAGTTATAATAGAAATTGATTCTACATGTGTCCAACTTTAACCACTAGTTTATCTCACTACGAAGGTAATGAAAAACACAAAAAGTTAACAAACTAAAAAATTTATTTCCCTTTACATGAGTCTTATATGTCAACAAATAAAAAAACCCAATGTTGAATGTAGGTTGTGAGAGAAAATCCATGTATTATTTCACCAAATAATATATACAATGTTTAATACCATGAAAATGTCACCTTTTTCTTTAAAATAAGACCAGTTTGTAGAGAATTATCAAAAAGGGATCATTTTGAAAAAATCCTTTCATTTTCATAAAAGAGTTTCAAATTCACATGAACATGGAACATAAAAAGTACCTATAATAAGGAATGATAATATAAAAAATTCCATCCAAGGAAACACTATAAGATAAAAAGTGAGAAACCAAACATGAAATATACAATAATTTTTAAAATCAAGAGTTAATGAAATAAAACATTGGGATACTAAATATGGAAATATGTATTCAGATATATAAGTCAAATACTAAGACATGAGTCATTTAAATCTAGATAATATCATTTCCTATCATTATCTATCGATATCAATCCTCTAGTGAAATTTCACACATTAATGTCACATGTGAATTGATATGATACACCCGATATTCCAAAAGTTATATTATTATAAAATGAAACCTGTAAAAATATGATCAAAATTTATAAAAAAATTCACAAAATATAATTAACACTTTCATGATTGAAATTCCATTTTTAATGTTAAATCCACCTTTTAGGAATTTCATTGAATTCATAGTGAGCAAAAACAATTTAAAGGAAAAACCCTCTAAAAAATAAATTTCATGAAAAAATCCACCTTGATATAAATTCCATCATTTTCAGAAAACCAAAGAAATAGAAATATATGAAAACATAATGAAATCATTTTTAGCCCCATTTTAAAGAGACAACTAACTCATGCATTGAGGTAAATTAATAAACTTTGTTAAAATATATTAAGAATAAGTAGATCGAGTCCACATGTTCCTAGGGCCATAATAAACATAAAAAATCTATATAAAACAAATTAGATCCAACATCCAGAATCCAATAAGATTCAATGAGATATGGGGAGATGTTATTGATGTCATGACTCGTCCCATGGGGCCCGTGCCGTGACTACCCCAAGCCTATCTTCCATTGCCCAGGGGCTGGCGACTGTCACCAAAGCCGTAAATCCCTAAACTAGGAAGGCATTACATTTATAACTGAAAACAAACACAACAGAGTACACAATTGAATATAAACACTAATAAATCTTTATAACAAGATAGTGCTGAAATGTAAAGGGGTCGGAAATATCAGACCAACTGTAAAGTACAATTACAACTGAAAATGACAAAAAAAGATGAAAGGTGAAAAGCAGCTCCTGGATCATCCACCACAGATCCTACCTAAATGGTAGGTACAGATAGCCCCATCAACACTCCACGTCCGTTAGTCTCTTTTAGGTACTGACTCGTCATGAGGTCCACATCCTGGTACTGTCCAATCCTCGTACACTCAGCCTCAGCCATCACTGTTCGTCATCTGCATCTAACACAATGAGGTGCGGGAATAGCTCATGAAGGGGTGAGTATTATGATACTCAGTAGGGACCCCGAGATGCTCAAGGTCTTATAAAATCCAACAAGGATAAAGAAAAAAGTATGAAATCAATAGATAAACCCACATATGTATTTTACCATACATATACCTATGTTATCAAGTAATCCATCTCAATCATGAAGTAATCACAAAGATACTGGCTTAGCTCACACATATATACAACTTTTGTAGAGAGATAGAGATGATCAGATGTAGCCACTGAATCATTTATTCTGTCGAACCCTCACAATATCCAGGAACAGAAATCAAAACTGTCGAACCCACATGGTATCCTGTAATAGTTATTCTGTCGAACCCACACAGGATTCAGAAACAGAAGTCAGAACTGTAGAACCCACATAGGATCCAGAAATAGTTATTCTGTCGAACCCACATAGGATCCAGGAATATAATTCAGAACTGTTGAACCCACATAGGATCCAGGAATAGTAGTTAGAGCGGTCGAACCCATATGGGATCCAGAAATAGTCTTCAGTGTTGTCGAACCCACACAGGATCTAGGAACAGTAGTCGGAGATGTCGAACCCACATAGGATCTAGGAACATTTGTCAGAACACAGGCAACCAGAAGGTTCCATACAAAGAAATCATGATTCCGGGCGGGTCTTCTCCTCATGTTGAGTTTTGATACATCAACATCCATGATGTTCCAATAAGAAGTAACTCAATGGTCCACCACTTCATATGGTTTTCAACACAATAGACGACGCGTTAACTAAACGCCCGGTCTGTGAGTTATTAGCCTTTTTGTCCTAGGGGCCCTGTTGGATTGGTCTATGACCCAACCAGACTGTATAACAAATAATCATCAAACTCTAGTGGGGTATACTTATTGGTATGGCTACACTCCAAGATTTCTAGTGCCGCTGACGGATTGTCAAACCGACGTCCGGTGCCAAAGATATGGCCGAAGAAAGTAATGGGTCGGTAGTGGGTCAGGGTCCTGTCTGACCCAGTCAGACCGAACCGAACAGAATTAGTCTGGGAAGAACCGGTTTGGGATGACTTATGCTGACCTGAAGGATCTGGCCAAGCCTGATGGGCGGGCCGGCCCGTTGGGCCTCACCCAGCCAGCCGCGAGAGCGTTCTTGCCCAGGGTGGTGGCCGGTTCAGCCCGGAGAGTCGTGAGGGAGTGGCCTGGCGGGGCTCATCCAGGAGGGCGTGACCGGGCTGGTTTGTCTAGGGTGACGTGAGGGGGCTGGGATGCCAGCTCGGGTGGGATGTCGTGAGGTGGTTTGGTCGCCGGCTTGGCCGAGAGGCCACAAGGGGACCAGATCGGGGAGGCATGCTGGGCGTGTGTGGAGGAGCGCGACCAGAGTGCCGGCGGTTAGTAGGTGCACGACCAGGCAGTTCGGCATCTGTGAGGTGCACGGAAAGGGGGGCCGACGGCTGGGAGGCGCGCGACCAGGGGGGTCGGCGGCCAGGAGGTGGGCGACCAGGCGGTTCGGTGGCTGAGAGGATCCCAGCTAGGCGAACCGGCGACCGAGCGGTGCGAGGCCTGGCAGTTAAGAGGCCGGGAGGTGCGTTGTGGGGGTGGCGTAGAGTCGGGTGGTACATGTCTGCGGTGGGGCAGCCGAGGTGGCTCGGCCGGAGGGCAACGGTTCGGCTCGGAGCACCGGTGCGCTGTGGGGGTGGCGCGGTTTGAGGAGGTCGTGGGTAGCACAACCTTTTTTGTCACCGCCTTCGCCTCCTCATTGCTTCATCACCATTCCGAAGTTAAATCTTAAATAATATCAGTGGAGTGGTCAGGACATGTTGGTTTGGCCTGCACAATCCACGTTTAGGTTGGTATCAATTGGTCCATCAAGATGAAGAATGTTGACCTTCAATTATTCTTATAATCCACCACAATAATTACATTCATTTGAAGAAGAGAAAAGGAAATAAGAATTACACAAAACAACACCTACCATTGATCGTCGATTGTTGTTTGTTGACTGACTTGCGGATGTCGGTCATAGAAGGCGTCTCTCGACGGTTGAATCTTCGAGGAAGATGTTAAAGAAGGTCAGTGTTCTTCATACTTCATTCTTCTTTGGGAGATGGGGTTCTTTATTGGAGAAAAATAATTCTCCCAAGATTTCCTCTCAAAGTCTCCCACACAATGAGAAATGAAAAGAAAAAATAATAATATATTTTCTATTATTTTAGATGTTGGCACGATATTCAAATAGAGAATTAAATTATTTCGATAGGCTCCCTTTAATTAATTGAAGTGGTTGGCACTAGGAATTAATTAAGGGAGTTGGAGAGGCTCTCCCTCATTAATGAGGGAGGGTTGAGAGGTTTTACTCTCCTCCATCAATAGGGGTTAAGCCCAGTCTGGTCCTCATGTCATAACCTCCCATAGAATGTTAGGTTCGGGTGGGCCCACAACCATAACCTCTCATGGAAGGTTATGGTTTGGTGGTCCCACCTCTAACTCCCATGAGGAGGATTTAACCTCCAAACACTGACACGGTGGCTCTAATAAAATAATGTTAATACTCAAATTATCTTATTAGTTTCCATGAAAACCCAAAATCTATCTTCTACTCTCGACCAACTACCGTCGAGGTGAATTTCTCCTTAAGAGAATACCAGCACTACGAGTTCAACGGTTCCCAAAGATTTCAATTTTGAGCACCAGTTCAAAAGTTATAAAAACCCACTCGTATGTATACTGAACGTACCTGAACAAAACTTCAGAAATTGAATCTAGGCACACCGGGACTCAGAATCAAGCACCGTCAATTTTTGTGCTCTCATAAAATTCTCATGTATTTAAGAAAAATATTTCCCTTGAAATTCTGGATCTTTACATTCTCCCCACCTCAGGACTTCACGTCCTCATAAGCTACAACTTGATAAAAAGAATAAAATGGGGGTACTGAGCACACATCTGAGCCTCCCACTCCCATGTGATCTCCTAGAGGTTCTCGTACTTCCAAAGATAATGCACTAGTGGTATCGACCATCCACCAAGCACCCGCTCCTATCAATCCTCAATATCCACTGGAACCTCCGTAAAAGTTGCCCCATCATCGACATCCATCTCTCCATGGTCAATTATGTGATAAGGGTTGTTCATGTATCTCCTCAGCTGGGATACGTCGAAGACCCTATTCACCCGGTGCAACTGAGGTGGAAGAGTGAGGTGGTAAGCCACCTAACCTACTCTACTGAGGACTTGGAATGTTCCGATAAATCACGGAGATAACTTTCCGCCTTGGACAAATCTCCTTAAACCCCGTTGGGGTGAGACATGTAAAAATACTTGGTCACCATCCTTGAAATCTAGAGGTCTCTGTCTCCTATAAGAATACGACTTATATTTGCTCTTTGCAGTCTTCATCCCCTCTTTGATGTTCTGTACCTTCTCTGTGGTAGCTCATACCATCTCTGGCCCCACTAGTGCTAATTCATCTGGGTCTGTCCAACACAAGGACAATCTGCAATGTCGACCATACAAGGCCTCAAAAGTTTCCATCCCGATGGTGGAGTGATAGTTGTTGTTGTATGCAAACTCCAAAAAAGGTAAGCGTTCCTCCCAGCTGTGACCGAAGTCGAGGACACATGCACACAGTATGTCCTCGAGGTTCTGAATTGTCTGCTCAGTCTGACCATCCGTCTGAGGATGAAAGGCGTTGCTCAGATGAAGCTGCATCCCGAAAGCCTCCTACAACCCCTTCCATATCCATAAAGTAAATTTTGTGTCGTGATCAAAGACAATAGATAAAGGTACTCCATGTAGCCTCAAAATCTCCAACATGGAGAGGCATCCCAAGCTCTCTACTGAACCCTACTCTCTGTTCGGTAAGATGTGGGCCGACTTGGTGAGTCAGTCAACGATCACCCGAATAGTGTCATGTCCCCAAGACGTACGTGGAAGACCCTTCACGAAGTCAATTGATATCCCCAAGTGAGGCATCCATAGAAAAACTCTGCTACTTCCTTCTTCATACCTAGCCACCAGTGGTGTCGTTGAAGGTCCAGGTATATCTTCTTCACTCCTGGATGTACTGCTAGAGGATATGTGTGGAACTCTCTAAATACTTCCTCCTGAAGTTATTATGGAACCATAGTACGACCTCTGAAAAGGATGACTTGCTCCCCAACTTTAGAAAATCCATCAGGTGCCTGCCCTATGGATATCTGAGCATGTCGTGTCTCGCAGTCAATGTCTCCATGTTGCACCTCCCTGGCTCGCTGATGATGTGGGGGAGTGACTATAAGAGACGGATGAAAAAATACTCCTTCTCGGTCCATAAAGGATATTTGTAAAGCATCCAGAAGCTCTGTCTCTTCTCCTAGCAGCTGTATACCAGATCTCCAACTGAGTGCATCTGCAACAACATTCCACTTCCTAGGAGTATAGACTATCTTGAAGTCATAGACCTAGAGAAACTCAAGCCATTTCCACTGTCTCAGGTTCATGTTATTGTGAGAGAATATATACCTAAGGCACTTCTGGTCAAAGTAGAATTTAAAACGCTCTCCCATCACTTAGTGCCTCCACACCTTCATGGAAAAACCACTGCTACTAACTACAAGTAATGGGTAGCATAGTTATGCACATTTTTTGTCATATGATGAGAAACATAAGAAATCACTACTCGCTCCTACATCATCACACACTAGAGTCCGGTCCCTGATGCATCGCAGTAGACTACGTACCTTATTCCCTCCTCTGGAAGCCTCAAGATGAGGGCACTAGTCAGTGTCTATCTCATCTCTCGAAAGCTCTGTTGGCATCTCTCCGACCCAACAAAGGGTTTCCCCTTATTCGTCAAGGCTGATAGTGGTTTTGTAACTCTGGAGAAGCCTGGTATGAACCTCAGGTAATAACCATCCAAACCCAGGAAACTCTGTACATCCGTCACACTACTGGGTGGCTCCCAAGAAAGTACCACCTCAATCATCGCTAGATCTACTGCAACTCCAGCCTCCGAGATGACATATTTGAGAAAGTGAACCTCTCAGATCAAGAACTGGGACTTTAAGAGATTACCATAAAGCTAGTGCTCTCGGATAGTGTCCATTACTACCCGCAAATGGTAGGCATGCTCCTCCTCAGTGACCGAGTAGATAATAATGTCATCGATGAAGACTACGACAAAGCGATTGAGGTATGGCTAGAAAACCATGTTCATGAGACCCATAAACACTTATAAAGAGTTAGTTACACCGAAAATCATAACCATGAACTCGTAGTGGCCATACCAACACCTATGGGCCGTCATCTGTATATCCTCATCTCAAACTCTGAGCTAGTGATAGCCTGATCTGATGTATATATTTGAGAACCACCATTCCCCCTTCATCTGATCAAAGAGATCATCAATCCTCTAGAGTGGGTACCTCTTCTTCACTGTCACCTGGTTTAGGTGATGGTAGTCGAAAAAAGCCTCAGGATTCCATCTTCCTTCTTAGCAATCAGAATCGGGGCTGCCCAGGGAGAAATACAGGGTTAGATGAATCCCTTATCCTGGAAGTCCTCTGGTTGTACCAATAGCTCGCAATGCTCTTTGGGAGCCATCTGATACACTGTTGTAGATATCGGTGTGGTCCCGGGGTACAGGTCAATATATAATTCCTTCTCTCTATGAGGAGGTAGTCCTAGATCATCGTCATGGAAAACATCCGCATACTGGTCAACACTATAGGATAAGTTGGAATATGCACATCACCTGCCCTGAGGGTAAGGCAGGCCAACTGATGAGTGATTGGCTACACCCTCCTCCGAGTATATACATCCTATGTGGAAATGGCTCCAATATCGCCGATGAAGGTGAACCTAGTCCCATTCATGCGGACACACTTCACTTTGCGCCTAATATAATCGATCTGAGCATGGACTGTAGATAATCAGTCCATACCTATGATGATTTCGTAAGGACTCGACGCCGCTACTAGGATATCCCAGCCGAAGCTCTTGCCTCCAAGAGTAATCTTACTCTACCAGCACCATTGTGTAATCATCAAATCTGCTCCCGTAGGAATCTATATCCATAAGTATCTAGCTAATGACTCCATCGGAATCTTCGAGAACTGAATGAGGGTAGTGGCATTGAGAGAGTTATGGAAACCTTTTTCTATAAGAACTGCATCTAAGGTGGAGTAGACACAAATCATACCTAGAATCATATATAGAGCGCCTTTATTGTAAGCCTTAGCTTCCTGGAGCTGAGCTCTCCCCAGTACACATGCTCCCTGCAGTCGGGGTTGACCTCCTGGTGGTGGTTCTGGTAACACCTCATAACGTCGTCCATCCCCAGCTGCAAGAATAGATCCTCTACATTGTCCTACTATGCACTGTGGATCGCCTGGATCGAACCTCTGCCTCTACCTGGGAGGTTCCTCAACTGTCTTCTGTTCATCCAAACGGCGGGTCGTAAAGTCACGAGCCATGTGACCTTGCCTGCCGCATGTGAAACAATGCATATTCCTTGAATGATTGGCTTTGTCTCGTGTGACTCTCACAACCAAACCTGTGTCTTGAGGTTATCCACTAGATGGTCTGGTCCACTTGGACCTCTGCAACATCTGTTTGCTGCCAACTGCATAAGACTCCTCTACGTCATGCCTGGTGGCGGGTCTCGCTGCTGTTGACTACTCAGTAATAAAAATCTTCACTAAGAGGGCTGGCTCCAACTCCCCACCTGCATCAGGATGCTGAGGGAGATAATCGAAGCTCTGATCTATCTCCCGATCCCCTGCTTGAAGTTCCGGGTCCTGAAGAATGGGTCCCACACCATATCTGTGTAGTAGCATGAGAGGTCGGTGAACCTCACTAAGTACTGATCTAGTATCATTTTACCCTTCTATAGATGCAGTAGATCATGTATTTTCACCTCACGTAGGGTGGCTGGGACAAACTCCGCCCAAAAAAGGCTCTCAAAGTATGCCCAGTGAAGTTTCATCTCGTTATGCACCTGTAGCATCAGGCTCAACCATATACCTACAACTGTCTGAAGGAGACTCGCACAAGGATCACCATAAGGTTTGGTAGTTTTTTCTACCAATATGAAGACACTCACCATATCCCCCATCCAATCCTCATATATCTGCATGTCCATATCACCCCTGTACCTGGGCGACCTCTGGAACTTTAACTCATGCAATGCGCTCAGGCTGCATGCATTCTCTGCTTCTGGGGATGGTGGAATCAGTGGCCCAACGGGTAGTGGTATTGTTGGTGCATCCTCTATTATAGGGCGATGAACTGAGGCCTCATGTCTAGGTGGGATTCCATCTAGTACAAAACATGGAACTGTCGCTGGATATCTACGTGGAGCCTTCCTGTAAAGAAACTGGTGTTCCACGGTCAATAAATTATACCTGGTGAGTTGACTCAAAGTGATAACTATGAAAACTCTAGAAACACCAACACAATCAATGTTTTCATGAACTATGTCAGAAATAAGATGTCTGGGTATAGGTGTATGGATACGTCAGTCACCGCACCAACACTAGACTCCCTGAACTAAAAACTATATTAGTACACTTAACACTATTGCTTCATAGATAAAATAAGAGTCCTATGTTCTACGGTTGAACTAACTCCTTTGATACCAATTTTTCATGACCCATCACTTGGGGACCATTCCGTGACTAGCACAAGCCTGCCTACCATAGGCCAAGGGCTGGCGACTAGCACCATAGGCTTAAATCCCTAAAATGGGAAGGCATCACCTTTATAACTGAAAACACACACAACAGAGTACACTGCTGAATAAAGACACTATGTAAAGAGAGTGATGAAGAGTAAAGGATCCGGAAATACAAGCCTAACTATAATGTACATGTACAACTGAAATAGACAAAAACAGATGAATGGTGAAAAGAAGCTCCTGGATCATCCACCATGGATCCTACCAGAAGGGTAGGTACAGATAGCCTCCTCAGCACTCCACATCTGTCAGTCTCCTATGGGTATCGACTCATTGTGAGGTCGACCTCCTGGTACCGTCCAGTCCTCCTACACTCAACCTCGGTCAGCTTTGTCCGTCATCTACATCCAACACAACAAGGTGTGGGCATAGCCCTTGCAGGGGTGAGTATAACAATACCCAATTTGGACCCTGATACCCTCAAGGTCTCGTAAAATTTAATAAGGATAAAACAGGAAGTATGAAATCCGCAGATAACCCCACATAGATATATGCCCATACATATTACTAAGTTATCAAGTAATCCATCTCAATATAGTGGGAAACACAGTGTAACTGACTCAGCTCACATAGGTATACAACATAGTAGAGAGATGGAGATGATCAGATGTAGCCAGTAAATCATCTATTCTGCCGAACCCACACAGGATCCAGGAACAGAAATCAGAACTATCAAACCCACACACTATCCAAGAATAGTTATTTTGTCAAACCCACACATGATCCAGGAATAGAAGTCAGAACTGTAAAACCCACACATGATCCATGAACAGTTATTATGTCGAACCCACACAAGATCCAAGAACAAAAGTCAGAACTGTCGAACCCACAGAGGATCCATAAATAGTAGTCAGATATTTCAAACATGTACATGATCCAGAATTAGTCTTCAGTACTATCGAACCCACACAAGATCCAAGAATAGTAGTTGGAGCAGTCAAACCCACATAGGATCTATGAACAGTCATCAGAATATAGCTAGCCACAGAATTCCGTACAAAGCATGCTTGATTCTGGTAGGGTCTGCTTCTCAAGACGAGTGTCGATACATAAGCTCACATGAAGTCATATGAAGAAGTATCTCAAATTCCAACCACGTCATAGAGGCTTCAATGCAATAGTTGGTGCATCAATCAGATGCCCGATCTATGAGTTATTAGCCTTTTAGTCATGGTGGCCCGGTTGTGTTTGTATACAATCCAACCAGAACATATGTCAAATAAACCCCAAACTCTAGTGAGGTATACTCAAAGGGAAGGCTATAGTCCAAGATTTCTAGTGTTGCTTTCAGATCGTAAATCGAACGTCCAGTGCTAAAGATATGGCCAATGATAGAAAAGGGTCATTAGTGGGCCTAGGTCCAGTCCGACCCAGTCGGACCGACCTGAATAGACTTCACCTGGGCCGACCCGGTTCAGGTCGAATCGTGCTGAACCGATGGGTCCAGCCTGGCCTGATGGTTTTGTCAGCCAGTTGGGTTTGGCCCAACCCACTGGGCTCAGCCCAGCTGACCGCGAGAGATGTCCAGCCCGTAGCGGGGCAAGGGAATGGCCTGGAACGGCTCGGACAAGAGGGTGTGGCCGAGCTGGTATGGACAGGGGCCCACGAGAGGGTTTGTTTGCCAGCTCGGCCGAGAGGCCACAAGGGGACTGGGATGCTAGCTCTGCCTAGAGGATGAAGGGGGGCTAGCTCGGGGAGGCTCGTGGGCCACGCGCAGAGGCCGGAAGGTGGCCGATTCAGGTAGTGCGTGACCAGCATGAGCCATAGCAGCCAAGAGGTGCGTGGAAAGGCAGTTCGGAGGTCGAGAGGTGCACATCCAGGTGGGCTAGCGGTCAGGAGGTACGAGGCCAGGTAGGATGGCAACCAGAAGGCATGAGGCATGGCGCGCGGCCAGGCGGGCCTGTAGCTGAGAGGTGCACAGCCAGAAGGGCCGGCGGGCAGCCAGGAGGCAAAGAGGATAGCGGAGTCTGGGAGTTGGTGGCATGGGCTGGTAGCAGTGCAGCCGGGCTGGCTCAGCTGAAGACCGGGGTTCGGCCCGGAGCACCGGATCACTGCGGGGGCGGCGCGGTTCACGGAGGCCGCGGTTAGTGCAACCTTTATCGTCGTCACCTTCTTCATCTCGTAGCTTCATCTCCAAGCCAAATTTTATTCATAATCATGATTAGTGGAGCGGTAGGGCCATTATGGATTGTCCCTTACCCTCTGCATTTTGGGTGGTATCAATTGGTTCATCAAGAAGAATAAAGTTGAACATCAATTATTCTTACAATCCACCAAAACAATTCCTTTCATTAGAAGATGAGAAATGGAAAGAAGAATTACACAAAACAACCCCTACCTTTGATTGTTGATCATTGTTCATTGACAGAGATGCAGAAGTCAGTTATCAATGATGTTTCTTAACGGTTGAAGCTTCGAGGAAGAAGTCGAAGAAGGTCGGTGAACATTGTTCTTCATTCTTCATTGGGTGATGGAGTTATTCATTGGAGACAACTAATTCTCCCAAGCTCTCCTCTCAAAGGATCCCACCCAATTAGAAATTACAAGAAAATATAATAATATATTGTCTATTATTTTGGATGTTTGCATGAAATTCAAATAGAGAATTCAATTAATTAGATAGGCTCCAATTAATTAATTATAGGGGTTGGAACAAATAAATAATTAGGGGAGGTGAAGAGGATATCACTCGTTAATGTGGGAAAGTGGAGAGGTTTTACTCTCTTCTATCAATAGGTCATTAATCCCCACGTGGTCCCCACATGATAACCTCTCACAGATTGTTATGTTCGGGTGGGCCCCACCACCATAACTTCTCATGGGAGGTTAAGGTGTGGTGGTCCCACCTCCAACTCCCATGAGGAGGTTTTAATAACCAAACACCCACATTACAGCTCTAATAAAATAAAGTGAAAACTCACTTTATTTTATAACATTCCATGAAAACCCAAAATCTATCCTCTACTCACGACCAACATTTGTCGAGGTGAAATTATTCTTAAGCGAATATCGGCACTGCGGGTTCAACGGTGCCCTCAGATTTCAATTTTGAGCTCCGGTTCAAAATTTATAAAAACATGCTCGTATATTTACAGAACGTACCTGAAAAAAACATCAAAAATTTATTTTGGGCACACCGGGCCTTAGAACCACACAACGTTAATTTTTTCTCTCTCATAAAATTCCCATGTATTTACAAAAAAAATTCCACAGAAATTCTAGGTCTTTAAAATTGAGAGAGGATCCAAGAATAGCAGAGTAATCCCAATAAAAGATGGATCATTCCTTGAAGAGATCAATCAAGAATGAAGGAAAATTGTTTAAAGTTCAAGTGGAGATGATGTAAGATAACTACGTATATTTTTTTGAATCCAAATAAATAAAAGGTTATGATTTTTCATATATATATTACCAATTATAATGTGCTAAATTACAACTTTTAAATTTTTCATATAGGGTTCCACAATTTGACAAACATGGTTCCCACATTGTGTGTCTTATGTCCTTTAAAAAACATGGCACTCGATTAACTAGAAAAGATATGTATGGTTTTAGTAAACCATGGTAATTTTTTTTAAATCTCCTGATACCACCTAGAGATATTAATGGATTATTTTTTGAGCCACACTATTTTACTAAACATTCCCAAAATCTGAAAAACAGAATTGCATCATAAAAAGAGACATCCCACATTATTTGTACTAACTATGAATGAAAACTATACACCTACCCTATTTGCATTATAATCAACTTTTTATACCATATAATCCTAAAAAACATTAAAATTACCAAAATAATTAACCAATATTAATATATGGCATACCTTTGACCTAGAGGGATCACATTTGGTTCCATTTATCATTTAATATGACAAATGATTACATTTAAAATGATAATATTATGCACGGTCTGAACTGAAAAAATGAGTCAAGAGTAACCATGTTACTATCAAGTCTTTCTCTTTCTTATTTCTATGATATTTATCCTTGTAAATTTCCTATTTCAATGTTTCCCTTTCCTAAATCTATAGAAAATATTATTTTCATTTTCAAAGGATACACATTTACACCCATATATTTAATCATTGGCCATACCACATGTTCTTTCACAAAATTTCATAATAAAAAAACTCGTTTCATAACAATAACATAATAATTACCATTATATTCTCCAATATAAAGTGTTCACCATTAATTCTAATAAGATGTATAAATCCCTACTAACTTGTATCAAGTTTAATCCACGATACACACAATAGGTTGTTTTCCTTTTCCCAAATGATTTGATTCTTGACACATGTTTCCTTTGAATGATACAAAAAATATACATTACATAACAATATTAATTATATTTACAGTAATCCAAAATAATTAATAATGTCACATTGGTTCTAATCCCCATTTGGTATATCTTTCCTCTCTATATTATGGTATGTCATTTTTGGGGGATTCTTTCCCTCACATTAACGTCGATATACCCTATGAGTATCTATGAATAATTCAATACTTGTATACTTAAGACATATAGTGGAACTCAATATAAAGCCAGACAATGTGATTCTTATAGTCTATATATTTTTTAGTTTCTTGTTTTTTTCACCATTGTTTCATTCACTCCTTATTCAAATTGATTCAATATTATCACATGCAAGGTAAGAAACCATTTTATTAGAATCCTTATATTTCTCTTAAGATTTTATACTAAAAGGGAATATATTGAAATATCTATGTTATTAAGCTGTGATTTCCAATAAAATACAATTTTAAAAATATAAAAAAGTACACAACTATTAACTCCCCTTCCATAAATTCATGATGAAAATAAAATTACATTTCAAATTAATAATCATTAAAGGAATATTGGAAACCAATTGAAATCAATTATCACTAATCCCAGACACACATGATTATGTAAATGGTAGTTAATAAAACATATATGTACTAAATCATGTGAGTATTGAAACCTAGACTTGTAGAAAGATAGCCTCTGAAAAATATTTGTAGAAATATAATAAAAAATTCAAGGAAAGTTATACTACTCTTATTTGCAATTATATTTTTTATTGTTCACTATAACAAAATAAAAATTATGGAATCTAGATCCCTATAATAGGATAATAAACAAAATTATATTTGAATATTAACTATATGTCAATAGACTAAGTAAAATATTTAATTCCATGTTATATTACCTTAAAATAATCTTATTATTTATGTAGAACTCATACTACCTTAACCTACTAATATAATAAACTCTCTATATGAAAATGAACTACGTAGTCAAATCATCCTTCTTTATAGAAATTAAACTACACAGTGTTTTGTTTTTCATATGGCCTTAAACAATTCACCATATTAACCACATTTTCATTTTAGCATAGTATTTAAACCATTTTCATTCCTTCCATGTTTTATTTATCTCATACATGGGTTCCCAAAATCATTATTTTTATGGGTTTATTATCCTTATTATAGTGGAACTCCATTTACACATACGCTCATAGGTTCCTTGCATATCGATTAAGATTCATCCATTTTCCACTGAGGCGCCTATCTGATATCCTTCATTTGTATTGCACATTCATGATATATTTTCATCATTATTATAACATCGAAGAGTTTACAAAAGAATTTTTTCGTTCTTTCCTTTCCCATAATATATTTATGAAAACCAATATATCATATCATGGGACTAGTCTTTGTTCATTTTCCACACAAATTACCTTGGAAATCAACAATTTTTATTTCAAATTATGAATGATTCACCAATTTTAACAAAAAAAATTCATATAATAGTTCTATATGATTCATGTTATATTGGATAACATGAATTACCTGATAAAAAATGATGTAACCGTAATATATATTAAAAAAATTTGGAAATTTTATTTTCAATTCAATATGAATCATATATTTAGGGTTTGATTCAACTAAAATATTTTATTGTTATTGTTAATGGGAATATCTATTTAAAGAGGAAATACTACTAAGATATAGATAAAACACCCCCCAAAAAATATTACTCGTTGATACCCATCCATTGGTATATACACTATAGAAAGGAAAAATGATCAAATTAGATATTCCTTTGATATCATTATAGTGGAGACAACTTTTAAATTTTATATATTTACCATCATCAACATATCTACAACACCCAAATACATTATAATATTTACTTTTTAGAATAAATTTTATTTTGGTCAAATATTTCATTATATAAAAAACCGAGTAATGCTTATGTTAAAAGAAACATAAATTTTATCATTATCTATATATAACACCTATGGTTCATTTGCATTACACACAGTAATGACTTTCCTCGATGGCTTGCATAACAAGGAAGGCTTATTTTTATCCCACAACAATATAATAATAAAAATGTTATTATTTAATATATTAAGATAAAACCTATCTGTTAAATTTATAGTTATGAACAGGATTAACTAAATTATGAAAATAAATATTTGAATTCATTAAGATAATTATTAATTAGAAATGAATATACAAACAAAGTTAAAATAAGGTGAATAATTTTATAAAGGACTATTTTTATGTGAAAATTGCAATTTATTTTATTTAGAAAAATTAATTTCCATTATTTGAGTATATTAATTATATTTATATCAGATAAATTAAATCAAATAATTTTTATATGTATCCAATAGATTCGATAGAAAGAATATAAGAATAAATCCAATATTACACATAAAAAGAAATATTTTTATAAAAGTAATTTTACAACCTTTTTATGTTGCTTCTATTTTAATTTTCTTTTTTGAAAATTTTATAATTAGAATATGAAAAATTAAAATTTATTTTTAAAAATAAACATAAAAATTATGTTAGGGTTAAAATTTGATATTTTTTGAAGAAGTTACATTTTTTAGGAATAATGAAAAATATAGATTTTTGTTTCAAAATATATATTTTCTCTAATTTATCTAAAAGGACTAATTATATTTATTAATGGTTTTAAAGTTTAATTAGATCAATTTTATATAAATTAAACCAATTTATGTCATTGGAACAAATTTCACTTTTAAATTTGAAATAAAGACATCTCAATCTTTTGAATATTATTTCTTTAAAAACTTGTATTGTTGTCCCTTCCACTAGAGAAAATATAAATTAATTTCATCTACATATGTTATTAGGATGTGGTAAAATAGATTCAATATCTTTAATCATAATAATTTCAAATTTCCAATATGGTCAAATTTTTTTTTACAAAAAACATTATTGATAGTAATTTAAATTAATTATAGGGATTGAGAGAGAAATTATCTTAACAACGGACTAAAACAATAATATTAAGTGCCAAAATGACCATGAAACTTCTAAAAAATCCTTTTTCTAGTCATATTTATACCACATATCCCATTTTATCTAATTGTTTCCATCTTTTAGTGACATGGAATGGGTAAAAATCGGGTGGAATTCACTTTTAAAAAATTTACCAGAATGCCACTCCTCCTCCACTCTAGAAAGTCACTCAACACTTTTCATTATTCACACTTATAAAGACCTTTGGATCACAAAAAATATACTCAAAGAAGTTCCAATAATCTATACCCACATCCTAGAATCACACATTTGTTCATATGACCATCCAAGTAAGCCCTTTGGGGATATCCAAAATGAGTTACCCAAAGATGTGGTAACATCCTTTCTCAAGAACTTATCTCTTTATTTTTACTATACACTTGCACAAATACTGTTGTCATATTATTATATAATAAAAAGTATACAAAATATAACTATATTATTTAATCTTAGGATTTTACCTAAACATAGACTATCTTCAATATAATGGTTTGTGAAATTACAATTTTTATGTATGACAAACAACTTCATCACAAAACAATAATTTTTCGTTTTTTACATTACCACCATAATGGTGGGAAATAAGATGGAAAAAAAATTTATATATGACATATATGACATTTTTTTTATTCTATAATTTTTATATAAGTCTTACCTTAATGCTTTCTATTTTGTGAAAATATGATAACACCATTTGTGTACATGTGGATTATCGCCTCCTCAAAGCGAAGTGATATATGCACACATTACATGGAATGTATTATGGATGGATTTAAATAACAATATGTATAATAAATTAAATATATATTATAGTCATGAAATAATTACCCCTCTAGAAATATAATATATCAATTTTTTTACCCATTTAACACTCTAAAAAGGTGATTACATCATCAATTGATGTGTGGAATACCTCCTGTACAATGCGATGTGATTCATTTTACAGACCAATAATTTTATATATTAGTAATTTTTATTAAATAAAATTGAATTTATGATATAATGATAATTATTTTAAGATAAAATTTCACTCACCTTCTTTCCAAAGTAGGCATTGATAAATGGGAAGATTACTCATGAGTGCGTACAGACTACTGTCAACATGATTTTATTGTTGGTTAATTTTTTATAAAAATATTTTATGATTGGTTTGAAATATATAATTTATTTATAAATATGATAAATATGTAAGTTATATTTTTCTGTTGATATTTATATAGTTTTTACTTGGACCATATTCAACCAAATGATGTTATTTTTGACACATGAACCAAATTTTTTCAAAACAACATATGTGAAATAAATTTTTTAAGTAGTTGTATAAAATTTGTAATAGGTGGAGTTAAAGTAATACTAAACATGAAATTTTTTATAATGAATGTTAATAATTAACATAAGTTTATTATTCAGGAAACAAAAGGCACATATGACTAGTTAGACTCAAGGAAATGTATTTTAAATTCACTTTTTTATATATCTGAGAAGAATACCATATTCCCTAATTGCTTATTTTGTGTGGTGTATCTACAACCCACATTTATATATTATATCATGTATTATTTTATCATCATTTTATTCAAAACCTTATATAATTTTTTTCCATCATGAATAATATTATTTAAATGTTTTTAAGACGTATTAAACACTTTGAAATCATTAAATATTATTTTTCTCGAGAATAATTTCAATGGACTTTAAATGGTATTTACAATCATTAATGTCAATAAAACAAGTTGTTTCTTATCCTAAAATGATAAATTATTGGAAAATATATTTTATTAATTCTATACGTATAATTTTTGATAATTAAAATTATTTATTAATGAAATCTATTACTCAATATTTGAGGAATATTTTGGTCATGCAAGACATAGGATGGGGACCATTTACTGTAATCCTCTGGATGCATCAATAGTCTAATGGAATGAGTTCATTTTTACAAACCCTACAATTTTGTAACAATTTTTTAAAAATATCTTGTTAACGGTCTTGATAGTAGAGTTAAGTTTAGTAAAAACAAATTGGTTTGTAACCAGGCTGTTTTAAACCATCTTCTGAAAGGTTAGAATGGTTAATAATTCCTTGAACATATGAAACATGGAATCCGATAATTATGAATTTAATTTATTGATAACCTAATTAGTATCTGTCCATTATTTTTTTGATTTTACATATTTATGGTTGAATTCAATTATCAATTTATTCAATAAATGGAATTTAATTAAGTTTCCTACCATTCCATATTGATTAAGACTTATCTAGTTATTTGAATAGAAATTATTATCAATTATTTATCTGAAGAAGTTGATTAATTTTCATTACTGCCTCTATGATACTAATAATTAATGATAAATTGATATCAACATTATTATGTTTCCTTTCCCAAGGTTATAAAGAGGAAATAATTGTATAAGATATCAAGGATTTAGTTTATTTCAATTTATTTTGCAACATTTTTTCATTTTATACTTCCAAATGATATATGAGAATCAAGTATGTAATGTGGTCTTCCAAAACTACAAAAAAATCGGTACTTTTAGATTTCGTTCCATTTAGTCATACCAATGTAATAAACTAATACACTAGCTCTGGGCTTCTAGGGTCGGGGAATTATAGTTTGTATCAATGAAAATTAAGCAACAACCATGGAAACAAGATTTTGAAAACAATTTTTAGGTAACATAACCCTAATATATACTTTCAGGATATGTATAGAATAACATCCTAAAATTTGGGTAATAGAGAGGTTATAAGGGTATTTATTGCAATACATCCATGTCTATAAGTGGACATGGTTTGGGGAATGATGTACCTAGGGGTAAATCATTGAAAAGGTGTGTTGGGCCTAATTCGGTGCATCCTAGTACATGAAAAGTATCCTTACTACTCACATGGTTTGACAATACCAGGGGATACTCTTAGTATAATCCACATTTTCATTACAAATCATTTGAAGGATGTGAATGTAAATTAACCACCCATGAAACTGTGATTATGTTTATTTGATTTTGTATGAATAATAGTTTTAATTTATTATATTTTTCCCATATTTAGATATATACAATTTTCATAATTTAATTAGATAATCCAGTATATAAAATTGTCTACAAATAACACCTGGATGGAATAATGGTATCAAATCTCATGGAAAATTTAGAGATTTCTATGTTCAGAAAACCAGTACAATAGGTATTAGAAGAAATAAAATTATGTATATGTTAGGGATGATTAATCAAGATATGAAACATCACCGTTCTCGGATGGATAAACATATTCTTCTTCAAGAATATCCGATGTTGTATTTACTTTTGCAATATAGGCCCCCATAATTTACTGTCACTACTGATCAAACGATAGATGAGAAATGTACTAAATATTTGGAAATGAAATTTTTGGATTTGGGATGCAGCAAAAAGGAAAATTTTACACTTGCATAGAATTATATCAAATGTGATGTTGATCAATATAGGTCCTTGATCCAGAATACTAGGGAAGATGAAGAAATAGTACTTATATAACAGAAAATTTTTAAGGATACATTTTTGGATAAATATTTCCCCCATGAGCAACAATTGGATATTAAGAATAAGTTACATAGATAAAGAAAATGATGAAGAAAGTGTTACATAGTCTGAAGATACCATTACATCGTTATCAAAGCATGACACATATTACATACAAAACACAGAGTGAATTATTAATCATTTTTTAAGGACTTAAGTCAAATCACTAAAGGGAATTAGTCTCCCAAATTTTATTTTTATATAAAGAAATAGTTTAATGTAATATAGATATAGATAAAATATTAACTATAATTTATGGATTAGAGGGTAATCTAGAGAATAAGGTGAAGGTGTATTAGTAAATGAGTATTGTAAATAAGAGAATGATGAATTTTTTGCATGTAAAATTCTTGGAAATAAACACCCTGGTGCTTACATGAAGGGAATGAGAGTTTGATATAAGTGTGGATAAAAAAATAAGGACACTATACTCATGATTTTAGGAGAAATAAGGAAAATTAAACATGTTAAATGTAACAGCCAAGATTTTATGAGAAATATTTTGTTTTTATGTATTATGTTATATGCAACACCAAAGGAATCTTTCACTGCACACAACACTGTCTTGTCTTGTATTTCACACAAGAACAACCTTCCTTGATTGCTTGTGTTGTACGTAATACCGAGTTTCAGTAAACAATGAAATGTTATTAAAATAATATTAAAAATAGATGTTATGAATAGTAATACCCTCTTTTTGAAATGTTATAAATTTTATAATTCAAAATGGACTTCATTTTTGGATTCGGAATATCAAAATTAGCCTAGGGTGAATTTGTAGTATATTTCTAAAAACATTCATTTTTTGCTGAATTGTGAAAAACACTATGTTATAGTTTAAAACTAATTTCTTATTTAAATAATTATTTATTTTTTTTAAATTTATTTTAGGTCAAAATAGATACATAATACCAATATATGTTCAATGTAATTCACTGGCGTCATTTTATAATAATATAGATATATAAAAAATTTATTGATCTTTTTTTCCGTCTTTTACCCACCACCTAGATGCAGTTGTAATTGAACATAAAACTCAATTTTACCGCTTTTGTGAGTTGATTTTTGAAAATCCAAGAGACATAGTTAATATCAAGGAGTAATATGTGGTTCAATAAGATAAAAATAATTTTTGGTGAATAGTAACCTTTTACTTTTATTTACGACGGTTAAAAGTAAATATGGAAATTAAGGGTAAAAATGATATTATTATTACCATATCACAAATCCAAGTTCTACTGGATAACTTTAATTCAACCAAAAAAACATTAGAGATAAAATATTGCCCTTTAGGTACTGTTGGATTAGATTAGGAAATTTATTATTATTTTATTTAAAGATGAGTTAAAAGAGTTAAAATCAATGTTTAATTAATAAAACATTTTTAATATAGGGTTATACATAATATAAATTTGACTATATATATTCATTAAAAATATAAACATATTTCCTACATAATTGTATTTTTTTTATAATTTTTAGACATTAAATAAGTTAATTTATTTATGAAAAAATGATTATGCAGTAATTACCTTATTAATGCAATATTAACATAATTGATATTATAAATACCCAAATAAATGTAATTTGAGACTTTTTTAAATTAATCTAATTTTACAGGTTAATATGACACGTTATAATTTATTTAATTATCTTTTTTATAACTAATCATTATGTTATGATATTTACAAAAATCAATTACCAAATACTGTCAAAATTGACATAAAATAGTTTTTATAACAAATATTATATTATTAATTGTTATTATATTCCTAAAAATACAAGATTCATCAAAATGACTTAGATAAGGTTATATATATATTAATAATTAACCACTTGGTGTTCGTTTGTCTTGTTATAGTAGGTTTATCAACCATATAGTGTAAGAAAACAAGAAGACATGATAAAAGTTAAATTATTTAACATAGAGTTAAAACTAAATGATAAGTTTAAAATATTAACCTAAACTCATCTAAAACGTATTGTTTGAGAGGATTTAGACCCATCCCCACTTTATCTTCGAAATAAAACAATTTGGAGCTATTATAAACCAAATATGACTTTATTATAAAATAACATTTCAAATTTTTCCTAAGTTTCCACTCTCCTCCCATATAAAAGGTCACCTCCTCCCTCTCCTCATTACACAACTTTGAGCCTTCAAGATCATCCAAACCCTACCCATTTCCCTTCTAACCTTCTCAAGAAACATACTACGGGACCTGGTCTTCTTAAAAGACCAATTTTAGTTCCCTAAGAGGAGGTTTCAAAGAGGCGTGTCGAAGAAGAGGTAATATCTGTTACCGATTATTTCAAATTTATTTCTTCTTCTAATTCCTCTTCTTTAGATGTTTCATTATGAAGTAATAACATAAGTATAACTCATATACTAATATATTATTAGAAATATTAAACAACCATATTTTACATTCTATCCATCCTACGGAAAACCAAATGACCGCACGTGCGTCCGTACGAAATACCGTCTCCACGCCGTGGTGTAATCTGTATTCCACCACCACCTAAATTGGATTGGTATAATGGTGTAAAGAATAAATTTATATGATTATATTAAAGTTTTCTTCATTCTGAAATAGTATACAAACACTTCAATACAGTTCCATGATCATGTGAATGATATCATTGCTCATGCGTACATACGGCCTACCATCTCCACGATGTGATGTGACTCGTTGTACATGATCTTTATTGAATAATGATTATATAAAGGAATTCAATGAATAAATATGATATATATTACACTAATACCATTCTAGAAATTATGTATCTATAACCTAAAAAATAATAATAGACAAACATGCTTAAGAATATAAAGAAATGAACACCTAAATAACAAGTAGGAATGAAATATTACTCATAAGAAGACAAGAATATGACTATATGTGATATTATAACAATTAATATGTTCCTGTAATAAGTAAATGTCATTATTTAAATCATTATACAGGAGATTCGGATACGTACGAAGAAAATCAGACCTAAGGTAAGGGAAAATATCACAATCTCATTTTTATTCACGATTGTTTATACTTTGGTATTTACTGGGGTGTATTTATCATCCACTTCCATGTTTCATCAATATGTAATATTATTTCTATACTCCTAAAATTGTTTAAATATAATATTACTCATTCGTGAGTTTTTAGTAAAATATATAAATGAATTATTTTGTTGATTTTAGTACGTGGTACTTTTTGAATTTTCCAGCAAAAATATGAGAAAAATGTTTTTTTAACTTATACGGCAAGAATTGATTTTATGATTTCATAGAACATTATTTCCATGATGCTTCCTTTACATTTTTTCACGGTTATTTATAATCAACTTCTTTTAGTTTAAAATTTATTACATGTTAATAAGGGAAAAATGTTTTTTATGTAGAAAGGATATTTTCCTCAAGATTCGAGTTCAAGCGTTTTATCAAAATTATTTTCTATCTAAGATAACATAGGGTTCTGTTTCTCTCCCTATTTTTACATTGAATTGATTATGTTTTGATGGAATTATTTTTATGATGTCCTTTTATCCTATATGAATTATGTTATGATGACATGATGTTTAAGAATCCCATTTTTATTAAATGGGATATGCTATGATGTATGATTTATGATCTTGTGGCACACATAAGAATGGTATCATTATGAGATGGGTGGAACCTATATCTTTGTCCAATGCATTGGGTAAAGATTTATATATCATGAGATAGACATGGGTGGTACGACAATTTAATCTGGTTCAGTAATACATGATTGGAATGAGGAGTGAACTCGGTTAAATAATGGAATTTGTCCGCTATGATGGTCTTGGAAATGATCCTTGACAAATATGAAATCATTTTGTATGATTATGTGTGTATGCCACAATGTTTCTTGATTTATGTTATGATTATTGGGATTACATTTCACTACTATGATTTAACCCATGTTATGATATTATGATCTCTTTTGCAGGTTAAGATTTTTAAAATGTTATGTTCTTATGAATATGATATGATTGATATTTCTTTTGTTAAACCTTACTGAGCATTTGAGATTACCATTTTGTATGTTTTCTTTTCCCTAGGATAGGAAGAAGGGTATTTTGTTGGATATTCCAAAAGGGGATCTAGATAGTATGAAATAAATAGGAGACATTGTAGATGACTTTTGAACTAGTTGTTTATGTTTCATAGTTTCTAAATACACTATACCTAAACGGTCCTATCATCGTTTTGTTATATGTTGTAATAAGTATTATTAAATTCTGAATTAATAACCATGTAGGTAATGTATGGGTCCTTATATTTGGTATTAGAGAAAAGGTATTTTCAACCTTTGGAAACAAGGAAGTGAAATCCTTAGTAAGATCCCTAAGGATATGTCTAAAAATAGAACACAATATTAGTGTTTTAAAAATGGGCATGAACAACCTATGATAACAACTATAGTGTGAAATTTTATTATTTATTATGTTGTTTTCATATTATTACTAGTGTTTCTCACACTATTATTCTTTGTTATAGTAAATGGATGGATCCCGAAGGAACTATGTTAATGCGGAATGTGATGGGAAATGCAATGGTTGTCCCCCCTGAGCAACCTAACATTATGGGAGCTAGAATGAAAAATCTTATAGCCATGCTCACACAACTTTCTCAAGCTATGAATCATGCAGGACTTCCAAACGAGAAAAGGAAGGAGCAACATTATGTTAAATCTTTCATGTGGCTACGTCTACCCTCATTCAGTGGTTCTACTGATCCAATAGTGGCTGAACAGTTCATCGGTACCACAAAAAAAATATTTTTAGTTCTACAATGTTCTGAATAGGTTAACGTCATCTTAACCGTATATCATTTGGAAGGTGAAGATGATAAATGGTGGAATTTTATTAAGAATACAAGGCAAAGGTATGAAATTGATTTCATGGAATGGGATGAGTTCAAGAACTTATTTTTCACTAAGTAATTCCCTCATATTCATCGTAAAAAGATGGAGAAATAGTTTCATGAAATAAAGAAAAAGGATGATGAAACTGTTGGTACCTAAGAATAAAATTTTATAAGACTTTCAAGGTACGCTTATGGAATAATTATCCAACCTGAGAGTAAAATCGATTGATTCTTTAGTGTCTTTAAAACAAGTGATCGAAGGGAGTTATCCATAAGGGACATCAATAGCTATGAGGAAATTGTTTGATGTTCTTTCAAGGTTGATATGGAGATTAAATTAACCCATCAATCATATGTGGTTGATAAGAAGAGGAAAATGGAATTAATAGGAAAATCTAAAGATCACATGAAAAGAAGATGAGTTTTCCCTTATGCTCATTGTGTGGAAAGAAACATGGAGGTAATTGTCTTAAATGGATATGTAAATGTTTTAAGTGGGGAAAAGAAGGTCATCAGGTAGTTTAATGTTGAAATAATGGGAAAAAGATGTCTAATGATGCGAACAAAGAAAGGGATACATAGAATGAACCTCCGTCACTTCAATGTCTCTAGTGCAAGGAAATGGGGAATTATGCCAATCAATGCCCTAATCCAATGGTTGTTGATGATGATCGATGTCAACAAACTCATAAGGACAAAGAAAAAGGAATGTAACATACAATTTCAATCGGTGATGTGGAGTACAATAACGAAGTGGTGAAAGGTACACATGCCATCCACTCTAAAGTTGAATTTTTTTTATTTGATTCCAGGTCCACCAAATCTTTTATTTCTAAAGAATTTTATATGGGTATCTTCATATTACCTCAAAAGTTAGATATTGAGATAGATGTGAAAATTCCTAATGGAACAATAGTCACATCAAAAGTTTACAATTCTACTCCAATTGATGTTTGTGGGAAAGTGAGTCCTGAAAATATTGTGATCCTTCTTATAGTGTAATTTTATGTGATTCTTGGCGTGGATTGGCTTTTTTAATATGGATCTCATATAAATTTCTAAAGAAGGGAAGTCAAATTTCATATTCCAGATCAATCTATGATCATCTATCGATGCAAGGATGAACATAACCTTCTCGTGGAATTTTTTTCCATCTTATGGGTATTGATTCAACAAAATGAATGTTCTTTATCTCAAATGGTCGGAGAGAAACTCATTATTAAGAATATTCCCATTGTACGAGTGTTTGATGATGTATTTCCAGTGGAATTTTCTAGACTTCCACCAAATCGTGAAGTTGATTTTTCAATATAACTCATACCGGGTGCTTTACCTAGTTTAAACAAACCTTATAGAATGGACCTAATTGAGTTGGTTGAATTGAAGAAGAAACTCCATGAGAATCTTGATATGGGATTCAGGTGCCCTAGTGCTTTACCTTGAGGAGCACCTGCTCTGTTTGTTAATAAAAAATATGGATCAATGAAACTCTGCATTTATTATCGAGAACTCAAAAAGATCACTATCAAGAACAAATAACATCTCAGACGCATTGATGACTTATTTGACCAACTACGCGGAGCTCAATACTTTTCCAAGATTGATCTTCATTCAGGGTATCATCAATTAAGGGTCAAAAGGGAGAATATACTAAATATGGCTTTCTATACAAGGTATAGTCACTATGAATTTATAGTGATGCCATTTGGCCTTACTAATTCCCCTGCTATCTTCATGGATCTAATGAATAGAGTCTGTAAAGACTATCTTGATCAGTTTGTGGTAGTCTTTATAGATGATATTCTTTCCTATTAAAAAAGAAGAAGAACCTTAAGATCACTTGAGAATTTCATTAAAGACACTGAGAAAGGAGAATCTTTATTCCAAATTTACCAAGTGTAAAATTTGGATTATAAAAGTTTCATTTTTGGGACAAATAATCTAAAAACAGGGGATATCAGTGGATCCAGAAAAGACAGAGGTTATCGAAAGATGGATGAGACCAATAATAGTAAAAGAGATCCGATGTTTTCTTGCTTTAGCTAGGTACTATCGACATTTTGTGAAATATTTTTCATGATTATCTAACCCACTCACAAAATTGACTCAGAAAGGAGTTAAGTTTGTTTGGATAGAGGAATGAGAAGAGAATTTAAAGGAGTTTAAAAGAATATTATCCAGTGAACTTGTGCTCACACTGCATTCTAGTGGAGAAAGGGTTGTGATCTATAGTGATGCATCCAAGAAGGGGTTGGGGTGTGTTCTCATGCAAAATGATATGGTGATAGCTTATGCCTCACGACAGTTGAAAATCCATGATCAAAATTACCTAAATCGTGATTTGGAGTTAGCCACAGTAATATTTGCATTATAGATTTGGAGGAATTATCTTTATGGTGAAAGGTGTGATATTTATACTTATCATAAAATTTTAAAGTATTTTTTCACACAAAAGGTGCTGAATATGCCCCAAAAAATATGGATGGATTTGATTAAGGACAATGAATGCTCAATTAATTATCACCCTGGGAAATCAGACAAGGTGGCAGATGCATTAAGTCGATAAGAGCATGCCAACTTATCCATGATGAGGATCACAAAAGATCCAATATTTATGGATTTACAAAGGATGGATCTTGGAATTATAATGGAATGAGAAAAATCTTATCTTTCTCAAATGAATGTTCAACCATCTATACATCTGACGATTAAAGAGGCATAGAAAGAAGATGTAGAGTTACATAAGAAGGTGAAAATGTTCTTGAATTCAACCTTGGTTGTGATGGGATAATAAGGTTCAGGAATCGAGTTTGTGTTCCTCCCATCTCATAATTAAAGGAGCGGCTAGATAAGGCTCATTGTTCTTCATTATTTATTCCTCATGTAAGCATGAAGATGTATACGGACCTGAAAGAGTACATTGAGTGGGATGGCATGAAAAGAGATGTTGCTGAATATGTCTCTCGATGCTTGGTTTTTCAGCAAGTTAATAATGTGAGACAAAAGTCTATCTTTTCTTGTATTCCACGCATGAGAAACCTTCCCCGATAGCTTGCGTTGTACGTAATAACAAGTTTCACTAAACAATGATATGTTATTAAAATATTATTAAAACTAGAAGTTATGAATAGTAATACCCACTTTTTAAAATTTTATAAATTTTATCTTTCAATATGGACTTCATTTTTGGATTCGAAATTTTGAAATTATCTTAGGGTTAATATTTCGTATTTTTCTGAAAACATTCATTTTTTGACGAATAGTGAAAAACAATGAGTTATAGTTTATAACCAAATTTTTATTTAAATTATCATTTATTTTATTTAAATTTATTATTTGTCAAAATAGATACATATTACCTATATAAGTTCAATGTAATTCATTGGATTTATTTTTATAATAATATAGATATATAAACATTTTATTAAAATTTTTGACCGTCTTTTACCCACCTCCAAGGAGCATTTGTAATTGTACATAAAACATCATTTTACCACTTTTTTGAGTGGAATTTCGAAAATCCGAGAGCCACAGTTAATATCAAGGGGTAAAATGTGGTTCAATAAGATAAAAATAATTTTTGGTGAATATTAACTGTTTACTTTTATTTACCACGGCTAAAAGTAAATAGGGTAATTAAGGTTAAAAATGATATTATTATTACCCTAAAACTTGTCCTTGATATATTTCATCAGTGTAATTCGACCAAAAAAACCTTAGGGGTAAAGTATTACTCTTTAGGTCCACTTGGATTAGATTAGGACATTTATTATTATTTATTTAAAAGAAGAGTTAAAAGAGTTAAAATCGTTGTTTGATAACTAAAACATTGTTAATATAGGGTTATACATAATAGAAATTAGACTATAAAAATAAATTAGAAAGATAAAAATATATCCTACATAATTATATTTTATTTATAATTTTTAGAAATTAAATAAGTTAATTTATTTGTTATAAAATGACGATTCATTAATTACCTTATTAATGAAATATTAACGTAATTGATATTATAAATACCCAAATAAATGTAATTTTGGCTTTTTTTGAATTAAACAAATTTTATAGGTTAATATGACATGTTAGTATTGATTTAAGGAAATTTTATCTTACAAATCATTCTATTATAATTTTCACAAAAATCAATTACCAAATTGTGTCAAAACTGACATAAATTTGTTTTAAAAATATATATTCTATTATTAATTGTTATTCTATTCATAAAAATCTAAGGATTGTCCAAATGACTTATATACGTTATATATATTAATAATGAACCACTTGGGGTTAGTTTAGTTTTTATTGTTTGTTTATTAACCATATAGTGTAAGAAAACAAGAAGACATGGTAAAAGTTAAATTATTTAACTTTGAGTTAAATCTAAATGATAAGGTTAAAATAGTAACCTAAACATGTATAAACATATTGGTTGAGAGGATTTAGACCAATTCCCACATTATATTCTAAATAAATTAATTTGGAGCTATTATAAACCGAATATGACTTTATTATAAAATAATATTTTATATTTTTCCTAAGGTGCCCCTCTCCTTTCCTTATAAAAGGGCACCTACTCCCTCTCTTCTTTACACAACATTAAGCCTTAAATTTCGGAAAAACCTTGACCATTTCACTTATGAACTTCCCTAGAAACATATTAGAGATCCTGGTCTTCTTCACTGACGAATTTTAGTTCCCTAAGAGGAGGTTTCAATGAGGCGTGTCAAAGAAGAGGTAATATCCGTTACCGATTCATTCAAATTTATTTCTTCTTATACATACTCTTCTTTAGTTGTTTCATTATGAAGTAGTAACATAAGTATCACTCATATACTGATATGTTATTATAAATATGAAACAACCCTATTTCACCTTTTATCCTTCCTACGAAAAATGAAATCTGCGCGTGCGTACGTATGGAATAACATCTCCACGCCGTGGTGTAATCTGTTTTCCACCACCACCGTACATGGATGGGTATAATGGTGTAAAAAATAACTATATATGATTATCGTAAATTGATATTGATTCTGAAATAGTATACATACAATTAAATACAATTACACGATCATGGGAATGATATCATTGCTTGTCCATACGTACGACCTATCATCACCACGATGTGATGCGACTTGTTCTACATGATAATTATTGAATAATGATTATATAAATGAATAAATATGATATATATTTCACTAATACCATTATGAAGATGAGGAATATATAACCTAAAAATAATAATAAGAATTTATTCGACAAAACATGCATAAGAACATAAAGCAATGATGTAACACCCCAAGAATTCATAATGTGTTATTTCTTCAAAATAATTCAATAACTTGTACTACACGCAACACCGAGTTCAATCACACCTTGACTTACAAAAAAAGGCCATTAAAAGAGGTCATGAATAGTATTAACTAAATTTTAAACTTTATATAATCCTTATAATTTTAGAATCCACATTATGAGTTTCTTAGTCATAATGCAAGAACAGATTCATTTTCAGTATTGCACTTTTATCAACATTTAATAGTGAAACCTTTTTAAATACAATATTTTAAACTTTATGACTAAATGGGGACATCAAAAAAATTTAAAATGAAACATCCCAAGCTTCCACGGTACGCTTTCCTTTGAATAAAACAGTAGCGTGTGTTGTACGCAACTTCGTGTTTTAACACGTGCCACAACCGATCAAACTTGCCGTTATGAATAGTAATACCTAATTTTTGAAATTATATATATTTTATTTTTAAAAATGGACTTCATTTTTGGATTCGGAATATCAAATTTAGCCTAAGGTGAAATTTTGGTACTTTTCGGATAACTTTAATATTTTGATGAATAGTGAAAATTACTAAATTTTAATTAAAAACAACTTTTTTAATCAAAATAATTAATAGTGATAAATTATTAATTTGAGTGGTTTTAAAGTATATTTAGAATATATTTTTACCACTTAATATAATGTTGGTCATTGGACATAATTTTACAATTAAACCGAACATAAACAAGTGTCAATCTTTTGATAGTTATTATCTCTTAAAAACACGCTTTTTGTTTTAACAGCGGGAATTAATTTTAAATTAATTTCTGCCACTTCTGTGTTTTGAATTTAGGAAAATGGATTCCATATTTGGAATCAGGATGTTCAAATTGTGTAAATAGGTAACTTTTATTTTTAGACATTTTGAATAGTTACTGTGGTAAATATTTTATTTACCATGGTTAAAGGGTAAATCCGGTAAATAAGGGTTAAAAAAATAATATTATAATAATGCAAAATTACCCTAAAACGTGTCCTAACCTTATTGGTGGACACATACCCGACCCTGGTCATCCTTGGGTCAATTTGGGGACCCCTTGGAGCCACTTGTATGTGGTAGGGACACTTTATATTAATAAAGTTAAAATAAAAATAAAAATGGCATAAGCTTACATCTTTTAGAAGAACAATTTTTACATAGGGTTATACATGTTGGATTTTAGATTATAAATATTCATTAGAAAGATAAAAAGATTTCCTACATAATGATATTTTATTTATAATTTTTAGACATTATATAATTTATTTTATTTATGACACAATGATGATGCAGTAATTACTAAAATAGTGAAAAATAAAAATAATTGATCTTATAAATACCCAAATAATTATAATATGAAACTTTTAATGAATTAAACTAATTTTCTATGATAATATGATATATTAGGATTGATTTAATTGACTTTGTTCGAAGTAATCAATCTGTTAGGAGTTTCACAAAAATAAACTATTGAATAGTGTCAAAATTGACATAAAAGAGTTCTTAAAACAAATATTATATTATTAATTGATATTAAATTCCTAAAAATCTAAGGTTCGGCCAAGAGACTTATATTATGATAGGTTAATCATTAATGGACCACTTGGGGGTCGCTTGGATGTATATAGTAAGTTTATTAACCATAATATATAAAATACAAAGAGACATTGTAAAAGTGAAACTAATTAACTTAGAGTTAATACTTAAAGATAAGGTTAATATAAGTACCCAAACCTGTCTAAATTATATTGGATGAGTTGTTTTCGACCTATCCCCACCTCATCCTTTGAATAGTCAACTTTGGAGCCTTTAGAAACCGAATATGAATTTATTATAAATAAATATTTCTAGCTTTTCCAAAGGTGCCCCTCACCCCTCTTATAAAAGGGCACTCCTCCTCCTCATTTCTTCACACCTCTCAAGCCACTTGGCTCGTCCAAACTCTGCAAAACTAAACTCCCCACATCCCTCTCCTCCTCCTTGAAGCTTCCCCTTAGGCAGAAAGCATTTCAAGAAGTCCTTTGGTTCCAACCAAAGTGAGTTACCTAGATTAAAGGTAACGATTTCTCTTAAATTATTTTCATTTATTTTGCTTCTCCAACCCCCAAACTCTTTTTATTTCCTTTCTTTTGTAACAACACCAGTATCCACAATATACTAGGATGTTGTTATAAGAAGGATTCAAACTACACATACACACAACTCCATCTAATGGATGATGAACATAATGTTTCTGTGGATGGCAAACTAACGCCTCACGAAACGATGATTGTTCAAATACATCTTACCACCTCTCATGGTGGCCATTATGATGGCACTGTAATTAAATATGATATTAATGATATATATTTTATATATAAGCTTCTGTAATTCCATTTTATTTCATACCATTATTCGTTTCATTTTGTATATACATACGATAATTTCATTTGAGGAAGTGCGGACTACCGCCCCCTTAAAATGATATGACTCGTTCATACCACACATGGAACGTATAAAGGATGGTGTTAATGAACTTAAGTAACATATATAAAATATTATATTATACTGGAATATTAATATACCTATTTATCATTTGGATTCGATTCTTTTAAAATAAAAGTTAAATGGAAGTAGCGTTCGTGCGTACGTACGGACTACCGTCTCCACGAACGCGATGAGATTCATTCTCCATCGTATCCATTCAAGTATAATTATCATTTGATGATTTAAAAATGATGTTTAAGGACTGTATATCATTCTGGATATGAATAAGATACAACAACCATGGATTATGTAACAAAACATATAAAAGAAAATGAGTAAGTTAACTCCCGAAACGACGATAATTCTAAGATATTATTAACAAATCAATGTTAAAAGATCATATATGATATCATATTAATATATATGATTCTTGTATAATTTAATAACAACTATTTCACCATTATACAGGAGGTTAACCTACCCCAACCAAGGAAAAGTATAAGGTAAGGGTTATTTCACAATCTCTTCATTATCCGAGGTTGTTTATACGTAATAATCTACTGGGATTTCGTTATCATCCACATCCATGTTTCTTCGAAATGTATTTCAAAACATATTTATTATTTACAATAATATGGGTTAAATTCATTTATACCCTTGTTTGACTTTTTGTAAGAGGTTTATAAAGGAATATTTCCGTCGTTTTCAAAACAAGGTCCTTTTTGACCTTTTCGACAGAATTAAGATAAGAATGTTTTTTTTACTTATACGGCGGGTGCGGTTATTTTCCGCCGTTATAAAATCATCAAAGCTTTCCTTACAAGCTTACAAGAATATTTTCAAGAAAATGTTTTATTTTATATGGCTCTTAAATGATTTCAAAAATAGAAAGAGATATTTCTCTAAAAAGTGTTTTGATTTCATCTATGTCAACATCCTTTAATGGATTTTACGCTTATTTGAAGTTGATTTATTATAATACAAAACTTCTATATTGTATTGAAGGTTTTGAGATATTTTTGACTGTGGATGTGCTATTTTATACCATTCATAGTTTATGGTGAAACTATTGACATTTCGTATGCTAATTTTAATCCGAATGTTTATGTTATATTTCAAACTTTTCTTCAGATGAATGTGCTAAACAAGTATGTTCCGGGTTGGGGACCGGTAAAAGTAAGCCCTCCAGGTTGGGGACTGGTAAAAGTAAGCCCTCCATGTTGGGGACTGGTTAAAGTAAGCCCTCCAGGTTAGGGACTGGTAAAAGTATGCCCTCCGGGTTGGTGTCCGGTTATTAGAGGCACTCCGGGTTGGTGTCCGGTTATTAGAGGCACTCCGGGTTGGTGTCCGGTTATTAGAGGCACTCCGGGTTGGGTTCCGGTTAGAAGTAACCCCTAGGTCTTGGGATGAGGCCTAGACAAAGAAATTAACGTTTAGCATTATGCATTCCAACATTATGAAAGTGGTTATTGATTTTTGCATGTGATTATTCGATTAGTAGAATATCCATGTGAATAAGTAAATGGCATTATTTCATTTTACTTTTGCCATACCATGTTGAAGTTCAATTTTAAAAGGCTTTTGTTTTAGTAATGCATTGCCTTAAATGTTTATTCTTATTTATGAATGTTTCCGCTATATTGTTATCCTTACTGGGCATTTGAGCTCACCCCTTTTCTATGTTTTATTTTTCCCCAGGATGTGAAGAAGTAAATTATGAATGACCTGCAGGGATATTATGAGGGGATAGTAGTGTGGATTATGGAGACATTATGTTGTTGTAGTAGTTTTTCATTTTATGATGTAATGTAAAACTTATGAATATATCTAGTGTTTCCAAGGCTACTAAACCAATCGGTCTTTCGAGATTTGATCTTTCTTGTGATCATGCCAATGTTACGAAGTAATGCACCGACTCTGGGTAGCTGGGGTCGGGGCGTTACAGTTGGTATCAGAGGAAGTTTAGTACAAACCTTGGAAGCTAGATTTAGATAAACTCTGATTAGAGCACGTAGACCTAAGATGAACTTTGAGGATTAGTATAGAAGAACTTCCTAGAATTTTGGTATTGTAGAGACTTTGTGAGTTTTCCGAGCAATACATCCCTGTCTGGATACGAGCAGGTAGAGGCGGCTCTGGCACAGATGTACCTAGGGGTAAAACCCGAAAACACCGCTTTGAGCTAGACTCGAACGGGAACTGGTGCACGACAACGGGCCTTGCTGCACTCTTGGTTACGACACTCCCGGGGGATATGCTTAGGATAACTCTCATTTTCTTTACAAATCATTATGAAGGGTTTATGAGTATATACTTCCTCAAAGGAGGCATTTTTATGATTATGGATTATATCCCTAAATAGTTCAATTTATGTTAAGTGTTTTATAAGTATGGGATTATGTATTTTGATTCATAAACTGATCTAGTGTATGCCATTGTTTAGAAATGGCGCCCAGTAGAAGGAATGAGAACTCTAACAATGCACATGATCCAAAGAGAAGGAAGGATCATATCTTTCATGGTCTTAATCTAGAATTTATAAGAGAAATAGTATCCCATGTATTATCATCATATGAAGAAATAATATCATGTGTTGATAAGATAAGTAAAGAGTTTACTGAGTCTTATGGCGTTGAAGGGAAGCAAGAGAAGAAAAGGATGGAAGAGAGAAAAATGGATAAAGGGAAGAGGGAAAAGAAGAATTTTCCCATATGTGGTAACTGTGGGAAGAAACACCCTGGAACTTGCCTGAAAGGAATGGGAGTTTGTTATAAGTGTGGAGGAAAAGGGCACAAAGTACATGACTGCAAGGGTGATAAAATGGTTTCAAATGTACAATGCTTCATTTGCAAGGAGTTTGGACACTACGCGAACCTATGCCCCAGTCATCAGACTATGCCTCAAATGATGCTGTTGGATAATAATCAAGTTATGATACTACCACAGATGAAGAGGAATGATTAGAGTTCTTATGTTGATTATGTCAATTGAGTGTTGTATCAACAATGTACTTGTTATAATAATTATGGAGTATATAAGGATTGTACTGTAGTACTATTTCATTAAGGACTTGAGATTGTGTGGAACAAAGAAAAGTGACTCAATAGCAGGATAAATTTTTGGAAAATATATGGTTGAGAGAATGATAAACCATAATATAGTTCTGATACCGAGTTAGTGATTTTGGAATAATACATGATTGTTTTGGATAAATTATATTGGATATTCTTGACTACCTTGGAACTGATTAATGATCTGTATATTCCATTATTTTTGGGGTTTAAAACATTTTTGGATTGATGAGGTATATCCAGCATTCTATATGGAATAAGGGAGCATGAATGTAATCAATAAGGAATATGGTAATTCAGGATGTTTCAGTGTATTAAAAGAATACATGATGAAGGTATTCATATGCTATTACGTGGTAAAAAGGACCTAAATTATTTTTAACTTCCTTATAAATGTTGGACTGTGAGTTTGGTCAGAAATATTTTGGATAAATTCTAGTTTGAGATTAATTTTGGATGGCCATAAAAGGACAACCCGGAGGTCGGGCGGCAACCCGTCACGTCCGGCATGGCCGTGAGACTTGAACCCGCAACCGAAGGGCGACAAGGGTGTATCACCTACCACTGGCCCACGAGATGTCCTGGATTAAATAATGCAGTTTTTATTAAAAGATCTTGTAGATGAATTATAAATTCGTTTATTTTGTAACCCTATACGAATAGTGTAAATAGATTTTTTTTACATTCTATTATCTTTTAGAGTGAAAGATGAGTTTGTGGTAGAAATTTATTAATGGATAAAACTCTAATTATAAAGTATGTATACCTCCTTATGATCTTAGCCAATCTAATAAATAAATTCCACAACGTTAAGAAAAGGAACTTAGAACAAAAATGTTGTCCTAGATGGTACCTTAAATCATCACTAATTTATGGCTTTGGGATTGTTGGCCCTTTCATAGCCATGTTCTCTACCACTCTCCATCAGATAATTGATGGTTAGATTTCTACTCCATATCCATATTTACCTACATGGAACCCTAGTATGTGTTATTTTCGGTAATCTTCATACTTTCCACTCTTTATTTTAAACAGAGGCGTCATTAATTCATTTTTCGATGTGGGATTTCAACTAAGATATTTTGAAACGTCAAAAATGTGTCATCCCAATATTCTATGTTTTGTTGAACCAATGGTATTTCAAATCATCATAAATTGATGAGTTTAAGGACCTCAATTTTATACTTGTTTGTGATTGATGACCTCAATCACTACCTATAAATATTTACGTTTTTCCTCCAATTATATGTCTCTAATTTCCACCGATGTTCTCCTAATCGAGATCATAATTTGGTGGTGACCCTTTCATTTCTCTTTTCCTCATATTAAGACTAAATTTTAGTAACCCAATTTCTGATGTGGGTTTTCCCACAAATATATTTTCTATTTTCAACCTTTTATTTTCTAAGAACAATTTCAAATTGCGAGGACGCAATTTATTGAAGGAGGGGAGAATGTAACACCCCAAGAATTCATAATGTGTTATTTCTTCAAAATAATTCAATAACTTGTACTACACGCAACACCGAGTTCAATCACACCTTGACTTACAAAAAAAGGCCATTAAAAGAGGTCATGAATAGTATTAACTAAATTTTAAACTTTATATAATCCTTATAATTTTAGAATCCACATTATGAGTTTCTTAGTCATAATGCAAGAACAGATTCATTTTCAGTATTGCACTTTTATCAACATTTAATAGTGAAACCTTTTTAAATACAATATTTTAAACTTTATGACTAAATGGGGACATCAAAAAAATTTAAAATGAAACATCCCAAGCTTCCACGGTACGCTTTCCTTTGAATAA
This sequence comes from Viscum album, assembly GCA_963277665.1. Taxonomy (NCBI): domain Eukaryota; kingdom Viridiplantae; phylum Streptophyta; class Magnoliopsida; order Santalales; family Viscaceae; genus Viscum; species Viscum album. The sequence continues at coordinate 1,946,366,529 of OY728131.1, forward strand.
AACAGCAGCGTGTGTTGTACGCAACTTCGTGTTTTAACACGTGCCACAACCGATCAAACTTGCCGTTATGAATAGTAATACCTAATTTTTGAAATTATATATATTTTATTTTTAAAAATGGACTTCATTTTTGGATTCGGAATATCAAATTTAGCCTAAGGTGAAATTTTGGTACTTTTCGGATAACTTTAATATTTTGATGAATAGTGAAAATTACTAAATTTTAATTAAAAACAACTTTTTTTATCAAAATAATTAATAGTGACAAATTATTAATTTGAGTGGTTTTAAAGTATATTTAGAATATATTTTTACCACTTAATATAATGTTGGTCATTGGACATAATTTTACAATTAAACCGAACATAAACAAGTGTCAATCTTTTGATAGTTATTATCTCTTAAAAACACGCTTTTTGTTTTAACAGCGGGAATTAATTTTAAATTAATTTCTGCCACTTCTGTGTTTTGAATTTAGGAAAATGGATTCCATATTTGGAATCCGGATGTTCAAATTGTGTAAATAGGTAACTTTTATTTTTAGACATTTTGAATAGTTACTGTGGTAAATATTTTATTTACCATGGTTAAAGGGTAAATCCGGTAAATAAGGGTTAAAAAAATAATATTATAATAATGCAAAATTACCCTAAAACGTGTCCTAACCTTATTGGTGGACACATACCCGACCATGGGAATCCTTGGGTCAATTTGGGGACCCCTTGGAGCCACTTGTATGTGGTAGGGACACTTTATATTAATAAAGTTAAAATAAAAATAAAAATTGCATAAGCTTACATCTTTTAGAAGAACAATTTTTACATAGGGTTATACATGTTGGATTTTCGATTATAAATATTCATTAGAAAGATAAAACGATTTCCTACATAATGATATTTTATTTATAATTTTTAGACATTATATAATTTATTTTATTTATGACACAATGATGATGCAGTAATTACTAAAATAGTGAAAAATAAAAATAATTGATCTTATAAATACCCAAATAATTATAATATGAAACTTTTAATGAATTAAACTAATTTTCTATGATAATATGATATATTAGGATTGATTTAATTGACTTTGTTCGAAGTAATCAATCTGTTAGGAGTTTCACAAAAATCAACTATTGAATAGTGTCAAAATTGACATAAAAGAGTTCTTAAAACAAATATTATATTATTAATTGATATTAAATTCCTAAAAATCTAAGGTTCGGCCAAGAGACTTATATTATGATAGGTTAATCATTAATGGACCACTTGGGGGTCGCTTGGATGTATATAGTAAGTTTATTAACCATAATATATAAAATACAAAGAGACATTGTAAAAGTGAAACTAATTAACTTAGAGTTAATACTTAAAGATAAGGTTAATATAAGTACCCAAACCTGTCTAAATTATATTGTATGAGTTGTTTTCGACCTATCCCCACCTCATCCTTTGAATATTCAACTTTGGAGCCTTTAGAAACCGAATATGAATTTATTATAAATTAATATTTCTAGCTTTTCCAAAGGTGCCCCTCACCCCTCTTATAAAAGGGCACTCCTCCTCCTCATTTCTTCACACCTCTCAAGCCACTTGGCTCGTCCAAACTCTGCCAAACTAAACTCCCCACATCCCTCTACTCCTCCTTGAAGCTTCCCCTTAGGCAGAAAGCATTTCAAGAAGTCCTTTGGTTCCAACCAAAGTGAGTTACCTAGATTAAAGGTAACGATTTCTCTTAAATTATTTTCATTTATTTTGCTTCTCCAACCCCCAAACTCTTTTTATTTCCTTTCTTTTGTAACAACACCAGTATCCACAATATACTAGGATGTTGTTATAAGAAGGATTCAAACTACACATACACACAACTCCATCTAATGGATGATGAACATAATGTTTCTGTGGATGGCAAACTAACGCCTCACGAAACGATGATTGTTCAAATACATCTTACCACCTCTCATGGTGGCCATTATGATGGCACTGTAATTAAATATGATGTTAATGATATATATTTTATATATAAGCTTCTGTAATTCCATTTTATTTCATACCATTATTCGTTTCATGTTGTATATACATACGATAATTTCATTTGAGGAAGTGCGGACTACCGCCCCCTTAAAATGATATGACTCGTTCATACCACACATGGAACGTATAAAGGATGGTGTTAATGAACTTAAGTAACATATATAAAATATTATATTATACTGGAATAGTAATATACCTATGTATCATTTGGATTCGATTCTTTTAAAATAAAAATTAAATGGAAGTAGCGTTCGTGCGTACGTACGGACTACCGTCTCCACGAACGCGATGAGATTCATTCTCCATCGTATCCATTCAAGTATAATTATCATTTGATGATTTAAAAATGATGTTTAAGGACTGTATATCATTCTGGATATGAATAAGATACAACAACCATGGCTTATGTAACAAAACATATAAAAGAAAATGAGTAAGTTAACTCCCGAAACGACGATAATTCTAAGATATTATTAACAAATCAATGTTAAAAGATCATATATGATATCATATTAATATATATGATTCTTGTATAATTTAATAACAACTATTTCACCATTATACAGGAGGTTAACCTACCCCAACCAAGGAAAAGTACAAGGTAAGGGTTATTTCACAATCTCTTCATTATCCGAGGTTGTTTATACGTAATAATCTACTGGGATTTCGTTATCATCCACATCCATGTTTCTTCGAAATGTATTTCAAAACATATTTATTATTTACAATAATATGGGTTAAATTCATTTATACCCTTGTTTGACTTTTTTTAAGAGGTTTATAAAGGAATATTTCCGTCGTTTTCAAAACAAGGTCCTTTTTGACCTTTTCGACAGAATTAAGATAAGAATGTTTTTTTACTTATACGGCGGGTGCGGTTATTTTCCGCCGTTATAAAATCATCAAAGCTTTCCTTACAAGCTTACAAAAATATTTTCAAGAAAATGTTTTATTTTATATGGCTCTTAAATGATTTCAAAAATAGAAAGAGATATTTCTCTAAAAAGTGTTTTGATTTCATCTATGTCAACATCCTTTAATGGATTTTACGCTTATTTGAAGTTGATTTATTATAATACAAAACTTCTATATTGTATTGAAGGTTTTGAGATATTTTTGACTGTGGATGTGCTATTTTATACCATTCATAGTTTATGGTGAAACTATTGACATTTCGTATGCTAATTTTATTCCGAATGTTTATGTTATATTTCAAACTTTTCTTCAGATGAATGTGCTAAACAAGTATGTTCCGGGTTGGGGACCGGTAAAAGTAAGCCCTCCAGGTTGGGGACTGCTAAAAGTAAGCCCTCCAGGTTGGGGACTGGTTAAAGTAAGCCCTCCATGTTAGGGACTGGTAAAAGTATGCCCTCCGGGTTGGTGTCCGGTTATTAGAGGCACTCTGGGTTGGTGTCCGGTTATTAGAGGCACTCCGGGTTGGTGTCCGGTTATTAGAGGCACTCCGGGTTGGGTTCCGGTTAGAAGTAACCCCTAGGTCTTGGGATGAGGCCTAGACAAAGAAATTAACGTTTAGCATTATGCATTCCAACATTATGAAAGTGGTTATTGATTTTTGCATGTGATTATTCGATTAGTAGAATATCCATGTGAATAAGTAAATGGCATTATTTCATTTTACTTTTGCCATACCATGTTGAAGTTCAATTTTAAAAGGCTTTTGTTTTAGTAATGCATTGCCTTAAATGTTTATTCTTATTTATGAAAGTTTCCGCTATATTGTTATCCTTACTGGGCATTTGAGCTCACCCCTTTTCTATGTTTTATTTTTCCCCAGGATGTGAAGAAGTAAATTATGAATGACCTGCAGGGATATTATGAGGGGATAATAGTGTGGATTATGGAGACATTATGTTGTTGTAGTAGTTTTTCATTTTATGATGTAATGTAAAACTTATGAATATATCTAGTGTTTCCAAGGCTACTAAACCAATCGGTCTTTCGAGATTTGATCTTTCTTGTGATCATGCCAATGTTATGTAATAATGCACCGACTCTAGGCAACTAGGGTCGGGGCGTTACAAATGAACACCCGAATAACAAGTAGCAATGAAATATTACTTATAAGAAGACAAGAATAAGAACATATATGATATCATAATAATGAATATGATTCTGTAATAAGTCAATGACCTTATTTAAATAATTATACAGGAGGTTTAGATACGTACTAAGAAAATCAGACCTATGGTAAGGGAAAATCTCAAAATTTCATTTTTATTCGAAGTTGTTTATACTTTGGTATTTATTGTGGTGTATTTAACATCCACATCCATGTTTCCTAAATATGTAATATTATTTATATCCTACTACAATAGTTTAAATCCAATATTACTCATTTGGGAGTTTTTAGTAAAATATATGAAAGTATTCTTTTGTGGTTTTTAGTACGAGACACTTTTTGACTTTTCCAGCAAAATTACGAGAAACATGATTTTTTAACTTATACGACATGAATGGAATATATGATTTCATAAAAAGTTATTTCCATGAATCTTAATTGACAAGTTTTCTAGTTTTTTTTAATCAACTTATTTTATTTTAAAATTTAAAGACATGTTAAGAAAGGAATTTTTTTTGAAGTACAAAGGATATTTTCCTCAAGAATGGAGTTCAAGCGTTTTATCATAATTAGTTTCCATATAAGATAATATAGGGTTCTGTTTCTATACTTATTTTTACATTGATTTGATTATGTTATGATGGAATTATTTTTATGATGTCCTTTTATCTTATATGGGTTATGTTATGATGTCATGAAGTTTAAGAATCCCATTTTTATTACATCGGTTATGTTAGGATGTATGATTTATGATCTTGTGGAACACATAATAATGGTATCATTATGAGATGGTTGGGACCTATATCTCCCTCAAATGCATTGGGTAACGATTTATATATCATGAGATAGACATGGCTGGAACAAAAAGTTAATCTGGTTCAGTAATACAGCACTCCAACGAGGAGTGAACTCAGTTCAGTAATAGACATTGTCTGCTATGATGGTCTTGGCAATGAGCCTTTACTAATATGAAATGATTTACTTTGATTATGTGTGTATGCCACAAAGTTTCATGATTTATGTTATGATTATTGGGATTATATTTCACTACTATGACTTATCCGATGTTATGAAATTTTGATCTCTTTTGCAGGTTTTGATTTTCAAAATGTTATGTTCTTTTGAATATGATATGATTGATATTTCATTTGTTTACCGTTTTTGAGAATTTGAGCTCACCATTTTGTATGTTTTCTTTCCCCAGGCTCGGAAGAAGAGTATTAAGTAGGATATTCCAAAAGGGACTCTAGATATGATGAAATAAACAGGAGGCAATATAGATGATTTATGAACCAGTTTTTATGTTACTTAGTATCTAAAGACACTATACCTATACAGTCCTATCATGGTTTTGTTATATGTTGTAATTAGTTTTTTTCAATTCTGAAGTAATAACCATGTATGTAAAGTATGATTTTATATATTAAATGCTTCTAATGTAAGGATATTGGTCACAATGAAAATGAATTATACAATCATCCAGAGAATATAGCCCCTAATATGCAAAGAGATCAAGGTCAAGATTATGTTATTGATATTGTTGAAGTGGAATGATTACTATTCATATCGATTTGGATCTATTATGAATGTTTTAAAAGTATTTTATCTGAGATTTACTAGTTTTATAAATTATGAAATATGTAAGGACTATACATCAATACTATTTGATTAAGGATTTAAGATCATATTTTTAATGGTACACATAAAATTCATTATGTATCAAGTTAAACATTCTTTTTAGAAAACATGTGGTTGAGGGAAATATAACACTTAATATGATCCTGATATTGAGATAATGATGCTTGGATAAATTGGATATTGATACTAATTATGTAAATTACATAATTTTAATTACCTTGGAACCGAATCTAATGTTTCAGATCGTAATACATGGAAGGGTAAAAAGGTTAACAATTCATGCAATGATTTATGTTGATATTTGAATGATTTTTTGGGGATTATATTATTACTTCACTATATAAAAAATTTGGTGGTAAGAGATGAAGTTGAAATAGTTTATGGTGTAATAAAAGGAATTGATTATTATTATAGAATCATATTTTTACTTATTTTCCAAGAGAGTGAACAATTTATGAAAGTCTACAAAAATGGTCTTGAAAAAGAAATGTTATCCTATTACATTTATATCTGATGAATCAAAAAGTCCTTTAGATAATCAAAAAATTATGGTTTTTATGAACTAAATGTTTTATTTATCACATAATTTTCTTTTACCAATGACAATATTTCTTTCTTTCTTTCTTCCTTGTCCATGTCTTTCACACCTATATTGTCCTACTTGGGACCCTAGTTATGTGACCGTCATACTTACCTATTTGTATTTGAAAGAATTTTTTTTATTAATCCTATTTAATATGTAGGTTTTTTATGAAACTTATTACCTAATATTAATACCTAGATTATCATGAAAAAATATAAATTTTAAGGATTCAATTTAATTATGTTTGGGATAATATAACACCCCAAGACATTAAAATATTTTCCATTCATGAAATATTTAATTTTGTTCATAGCATAATTCACATAAAAAAGTAAGATTATGATTCATAATTTAATCTAAAATATTATTGAATATTGAACATAAAATGTATATAGTTTCATATAATATAAAATTTTATATTTATGTTGGTTAAGATAGCCATTATAAAATCAATATAGTCATTGACATAACATTGCAAGAATAATTTTTAATGTTAATCGAAAAAATAGTTTTCATAAATATTTATTTAAAAAATTTATTTCCATTAAATATAATTTTAGTTTTATAAAATGGGATTATTTTTTGAATAATTATATCTATAACAAATTTTGTTAGACATTTCATATTTTCTGTAAAAGTAAAATTTTTAATGAAAAATTTAAAATACCTATTATATGTATACTATTTTATAAAATCATCAAGATATAAATATGAATCATTATTTATCTTTTATTAATAAATATAATATCATTTATTTAATTAAATTATTCACTAAAAATAATATACATTATTTGAAATCCAAAAAATAAAATTTTCAAATTCTATATTGTATTATATTATAACAAAAACAGTTTGGATTCATAATTAAAAAAAAAGAGTTCCAAGATTACATTCTATTTTATGTGAATTATAATTTCAAGAAATAATATATTTTATAATTAAATAGTAATTAATGTATATATTACAAACATTAGTGGTAATATTTATCTCAAATAATTATATATTTAATATTTTATTCAAAGATACCCCTTCAAATTGGATATGTAGACAACCATCACCAAACCCCTTCTCATAACTTCCATAAATAATTTCCATTAAAAATTGAAATCCAAATACTTTAATAATATATCATAGATATGTTCCGAAGATTCTATGTTATCCAGTAGATTCTTCTCCAAAGGATATAGACTCCATACAAAGGAAGCATATCAAATTAAAAGGAAAGAATTCCAGACCCTCTCATTCCATTGTTATTTCATATTATATTTGATTAATGATATTTTAATCCTAATATTATTTTTATTATTTTTTTTATTCCCATGTCATCAATTTCATTATCCATTTTATATTATATTTTACCCATTACCTCTCACTTACCCCTTTTAAGAGGTTTTTACATTGTTAATATTTTGGTTTCAAGACTTATGTCTTTTCATTTTAGTTCTCCACTTACCACATTCATAATATAAGTGATAATTATAAGAAAACACAAACAATTTGTTCAATTATAATACACTTTTTTTCATAATACTCATATATTTTTTTCTCCTTATATGATCTCTTTTAAAAAATAACATTCATCCATGGTAGGTTTTCACTTAAAATGTGAATGATGATGTCTTATTTTTCTCTTAACCTTGTTATGAATATTCTAATAATATATATTTAATAATTAAATATAATTTTAATAGACAAAAAATATTTATATTGATGATTATTTAATTATAAAATCTTAACAATAATAATATATAAAAAGTATACAATCGTAGTTATTTATAAGAGTCTTAAACCTGCTTATGAATAATAAATTTCTTATTCAGAACTACATTATTTAATTTATTACACTATTTAACCTTTATAAATACTATATAATGTATGAAATATACTATTAAACCTCTAGATCTTATGGAAAAAATTTATCATGACTATAAATGTTACCATTCCTTTAATTTGTTTTTTGAATAATGAACTAAACAATATCAAAATGGTCAATATAAGTAAAATTAATCCAATTCATGAAAAAAACTATTAATAAATGAAAAAATAATAATTTTGGACGAAAATATTTTATGAATAATATATTGAATTAATATAATTGGATTATTCAAGAAGTTTTTGGATATACAAAGTTGTCCAGGACTGTTGTTATGTGGGTTTTATTGAAATCTCAATTGATACTATGTATTTCTTCTTCATCATATTTCCTCACTAAAATGTACCATATCCAAATTATTTCAAGTATAACTAAATAATTCTCCCTTATTTTCGATTAATTATTCTCACCGAACCTATCTTCTAGATTTATATACCATATCTCATTTTTATATATATGTATCATCCAACTATATTATTCCTTTTTGTCATGTTTCCAATCTCTATATCTCTCTCTTCCTCATTAAATGTTTTTATATGATCCATTTATATAAACTATGCCACATTTCTTATTATTTTCATGGGATTATTCTCTATTTATAGTTTTTTCCTTGATATTTAATTAATTAAAACTCTACAATGTTTATAAGGGAATATTTTTTAAATTACTAAATTCCTCTCTTTATTTAATCCACTATAATATTATTTATTTTTATTGTATAATTATTTATTAATTTTATTATTAAAATAATAATTTAAAATATTTTCTTATATATTTTTAAAATTATGTTTCACAATTTCTTAATTATATGTTTTTTTTGAAAACTTCACCAAAATTTCTGAATTTTTTTTCAAAATTCATATTCTATTTTCTCAATATTCTTACCAATATTATTTCATCGACTTTATTTATATTTTATATCCTATAACATATTAATTTTTAAAAAAAAATTATAATCATTTATTTCATTTAGCTCTTTCTATAAAAATAAAAATTTCAACTATTTATTTGAACAATATATAAAAATAATGAAATAGTTTTCTTAAGAAATATTTAATATTTATCATCCTATGAAATAATTTAATCAAATTAACACTATTTAATATTCCACTATTTTATTATTTTTAACATTTAATTCCATTAATTTTTTTTTAATAAATTAACCCATTGTCCAAATAATATTATATTTAATTATTCAAGAACATGTGTGTATATTGCAAAATGTTGATGAAATTTCTATAAGAGAGATGCTTCATCCTGACAATTTTATTTACTAATATATATTCATATAATAAAGATAATATTTATTATGATTCCATTCCATTGTTACCACCTTGTAAATTCTTATTATAGTTGAATGGAATTCACATAGATAGCCTTAATATTCAATTGAATATGGAAATTGATTGATAAATACATTTAACTAGTTATTCAGTATATTGTGAATATCTTATACATTTTTATTCTAATGAAAGAGTATTTATATTGATATAAAATTTATTTATTTTGGAGAATCCCTAGGAGTGGGTGAACCAGTAGGGTGGGGGTGGGGGTGAATTAGTTATGTAAATCATTTAAAATTTCTTTAAAATGTAAATAATTTATTTAATTAGTTACGATTTGATTATTTAAAAGTTTAATTTAACCTCACCTGTATGAATAATGTAATAAAAATAAACGTATCAATTTTTTAGATGGTTCTATCCTTGTTTTGTTACTTAATCATTGATGTGTCTGATTTTTATCAAATCTAGTGATTTTACACTATATTTTTAGGATTAAATAATAGTGTGTTGGCTAAGTATCACTCTATAACGACACATATTATTTTAGAATAAGTGTCTATTTTGAAAATATTGAATAAATTAATCTAAATAAACCATGATAAATAGATATAAATTTGATTAACTCCTCAAAAACCCAAACCACAATGAATTAATATTGTATCTCGACAACATGGTATTTCTCAAAACATACAGATCTTGATATTGATCTTCTTCTTAACATTTCTTCTGAATATTTTTTCATAGATGAGTTGGGCTCTTAAATTTTTTATTTTATTCTATAATATTTTTATTTATTATATTTTTATCTCTATATATTAATAATCATATATCAATCATTCTCATGAAGACTCACCATATTTATGAAATCCTCAAAATAATAGAATTTTTTAAATCATGCAATGATTTTCTAGATTAAAAATCTAGAGGGTTCCCTTTTCCAAAATTTTATAATGGGATCCTTTACACATTTTGTCTATTACTTTTCATATGGGTTTTCTCCAATAATCATGTAACATTTCTTTATACATCTATAGAATACATCTAGATTATTTTCACAAATTCTTCTCCCTCTATTCTAACTAGTATTGTATTCCTCATAAACCAATTATATCAACATTGATCCTCATCTTCATTAGGCTTATAGAGAAATAAATAATCTTATTTCCATATAATTTATCTAAATAATATAAAAAAGTTATTTATCACTGTTGAAATATCATAAATAATCGATGAAAAAAATAATGTGATTAAAGAATTAAAAAACTGTATAGTGTTATTAACCATTAATTACCATTATTTTGTATATTCTATAAAAATATAATGATTATTACATGAATTGTTCATTATTATCATTGGTTATATTATTAATAATGATGTAAAAATAAACACTTATTCAAACATGTTGATTAAAAAAATATTTTAAATATTTTTATCATTGATTTTTGGTTTCATCATCATCTTGTCTTAATTAAAATACTTCATTCTAGATATATCATTTTTTCCTTTAAGTAAACCGTCTTATGTATAACATTTTACCTTATTTTTCTTCATAACTAGGTTTTGTTACATTGAAAATATTAAAATAATATTTAAATTCTTACTTATTGGCACATAAAAATAATATTTAATTGAACCTCAATTGTAACATTTTTTTAATACCCATACATAACATCTTACAAATTCTAAAAAATTTCATACATTGAAATAAAAATTATATGAATCACTTCATAATAACATATATTTGTAAAAAAAACTCTTTACTTATTAACACATTTCAGATAGTTTCCTTTAATAATTTATTATTGAACTCTATAGGAACGAAAATATTTATCCCAAAATATCTTCTTACAGAAAACAAAACTTCCTACATATCATCTACCATTATGAAATTTTAGAGCTAAACTAAGAATAACGTATGTATGGAATAACCTTCATATGTATGAATTCTATACTAAATGAAACTTAAAAAATAAATACTTATATTATGTATTTAGTATCTTCATACATATAAAATTGGTCTTAAGATGGATCGATTTAATCTTTGTAGACCGTATCAAATAATCCAAAATAAATTCCAATGATCATATAATCATCTAAAATGAACTCAGTGTATTTAAAAAAAAATAAGTATATCTAAAATAATATTGTGATCGTATAATGATTTTCTATTCAATGTTGAATTACCATAACATTTTATAATTAGTCTATACAGTAATTTATTGTCAAATTTATAATTTTTATCAATATCTATCATATTTTTTCTTATATTATTGAAATTACATAGATCTATATAAAATTTAACAAATTTTATTAAAATCATGAAATCACAACCTCATTCAAATAATATATTTTTAGACCCCACAATAATAGTTAAGATAATTATCTTGAGAGAATATAATATCTTCAAAAAACAAACAATTATGTATAAGATAAAGAGATGACATAGTCCAAAATAAAAAAATTTAATTTTTTATTCCCCAATAAAAATTAATAAAAAAATTTAATTATAAATATATTAGGAAATATCTTCCCAATATTACTTTGACATAAAAGTGTACCAAATACTTTCTATAAGAGTTCTTCAATTTTTCCCCACATTCTATAATATAATTCAAAGGCTTGTGGTATTTAATCCTCTCATAATCTAGTGAGAGGATAGGAATAGACAAGAAATTTTATCAATAATTCACTAATATTATCTCTTAGAATTGTTTTTGTAGAAATACATTCAATATAATATTTAGTGAAATGATAACCAAGATTCACATCATCATTTTTCAATTTCACTTTACTAAAATGTAATATGTTGCCAAAATTCCTTGATTTTGATTATTACAGTTGATTTTTAGAAAGATATATGTAACTATGACTATTATAAGAATATTTTAGTGGAATATAATTATTAACATTCAAATCATCTAGGTGAAAAAATATCTTTAACATTTATCTACATTATTTATAAGCTATGATATACTCTATCATAGTTGTACTCAGTGAAACAAAACTATAATTCATCCCATAAAAAACAAACATATGCCACCAAGATAAAAATTCTCTACCAGATGTGGGTTTCATATCTATAAAATATCATAACCAACCATTATATTTGTTACCATGAAACAAAAAATCTTATTTTATTTCTGTACAAAAGGTCTCTATATATATTTCTCTTAAGATGCCTCTATATTATTTTATCATAAAACCTATGATAGTCCTTATAATCAATCTAAAATCTAGTATATAGTGTCACCACAATGAAACATTGTGGACATTATGTAGTTATAATGAAAAGGATACAAATAAATAAGCTAAAATAATTATTGATCGACATGAATTCATGTTTTATCCTACTTCACTTTTATACCAACTACAATAATTTAAGACATTACATTATAGACTTCCATGAATTATTTTCCAATAATTACTTATAAAATTTATCTTGGTATAATAAAATTAAATCATTCATTTCTATAATCTTAAACACTAATAAGTAAATCATATCACCCAATATTGGTTTCTCAAAATTGTTTTAAATTGGTTGTGCAAAATGATTATATAGTTACTCATTATCACCATAAAATCTACATCCATATTCTTATATAATGTAAATTACACTTCATGAGTAAATTTTTGTTAGATTTAATATAATGACCGAACCTAAATACATCACATAATATTGAATTATGTTAATAATTCACATTGAGTATTTTTTCAGGTTTAGTGATTTAGAGAATTTTTTTAATAACATTTACATAACAACTTGAATATTATATGTAGACACAACTACTTAGTATCCATGTTTTCATAAAATAAAAACTCTTAGAAAAAAGAACCATGTCCTGTTCAATGTTTCAGATAGTATCATTTTTCATTAATCCTATCCTTTTCCCTATTCCACTTTATGTCCTGTGAAAAACATTTGAAAAATTGGGATGAGCATAAAAAGCTCAGTAAGGGATTCAAAAAAAAAGGAAAACTGTTAGTTTTTTAAAACAACAAGTAAACCATAAATACCTTATCATATGTAATACTTTTCACCTTTATTATGTATTAAATACTATGCACTGAATAAAATATCATTGCTTACAATTTTTTAATCAAAACATTACCATAAAACCCATACAAAGAACACATAACATATAAAGCTAACTTGGGACGCAAACATACATAAATGGAATAAACATATGGTCAAATTCCACACATATAACTAAATTGAATAGCCATACAGACGATTTCCATACCCAATGCATTAGAGGATTTAATGTATGAACCCATCCTGGTTTGTCATAGAACCACCCTTAATTTGGTTTATCATGTAACCACCAGTCAAATGTCCAAGTACCATTATTAAATGATTACACATAAAATATTGAAAATATAAATATTTCATCAATAACATTTAATTTACAATCACAAGAAATCATTTCAAGGTATTGAAATAATAAATATATTTCAAAATCCATTTTCAATACCAAACACCCAAAAAACAATAAGGGGTTTCTTTTCTTTTAAAAACATTAAGGCTTATAGCAGAATCCAACTAACGATTATGGCGGCAGAGAGGTCATTGTCGCTGAAAATGATAAAAATATTCCTTTCATCATATAGTAAATTTATTTTTAGAAAATAGAATCCATTTTAAAGAAAGTAAAATTCAAAGGGTTTTATTATAGAACGTATAAAAGATGAATTTTTATATTATCAAAATATGCCCCAATGAAAAGATATTGAGAAGAAGTCCCCTACAAAGATCATTTTTTAAATAAGATCGATCTAAAATGTGTATTCACTATAAGTAAAAAAAGAAATTACAAATAAAATAAAAGATGTAAAAATTCATATCTCACATAATCATAGCATGACATAAACAATAAGTACAATATCAACCCAAAGATATGAATTTGGGTTAAGAAGTTCCCTTACCTCTTGTCTGACTTGACCCGTTCATTATTTAATTTCCTGAATAATAATCATAAGTTAAATTTTAATTTCTTTAGAACCTATTTCAATTATATTATTTCTTTTATATCACTTTTTACTTTTATATAACAATTAGTTAATTATTTTAGTTCATATCAAAAAAAAATTCGATGATCAAAACATGAGTTAAAAATGAACATTTATAATTATAAATTGTCCATGTCGTTCAAATTATATTAACTCCAAAATGATATTCATGATTTATATATCATATATATCATATATATCCAGTTTATATGTATTTATAATAGTACATAACATTTGGAGATAATAAATGAAATGCACAATTCCTAGAGATGGTAAGTCGTACGTACGCATGAACGCTACTTTTATTTCTATTTCATATTTTAATGGAATGAAAACATAATGATGAGTAGGTATATTATAATTCCAGTATAATATCATATATAATTTAATTAACTTAATCCTTTTTATATCTCACGTATGGTATGAACTAGTCATATCACTTTGAGGGGGAGGTAGTCCGCACATCCTCAAATAAAATTATCGTATTTACTCATTATAGAAACCATATCGGTATTCTATAATTTAAAAATAAAGAAGCATAGTTTCAATATAAATATAATATATATCAAATATAAATACAATTCCTTCTTAATGGCCACCATAAAATGTGGTTGGAGATATTTGACCAATCAACATTTCGTGAGACAGTAGTTCGCCATCCACAGAAACAGTATGCTCATTACCCATTAGATGGAGGTGTGTGTAAGTTTAGTTCGATTAAATATCATAAAATAAACCTAGTATATTAAGGATAATATTTTTTTATAAAATAAAGTAATAAAATGATTTTAGGGGGTTGGAGGAGTGTAATAAAATAAAATAATTTAAGAGAAGACGTTACCTTTAAATCGTGTAACTCCCATTGGTTGGAACCAGAAGTTTTACTTGAAGTTCTATCTGCATAACGTAAGGATTATAGGAGGAATAGAGGGATGTATGGACGATAATTGGGCAGAGGTTGGAGGTGTCAAGGGGCTTGAGTGTTGTGAATAATGGGTTAGAATTGAGAGGTTTTTATAGGGGGGGGTCTTTATGAATGTTTGAAAAAATTATTTTATTATATAATTATTTTTGGGTTCTAAAGATAAAAAATGTATTAAAGTAAAATATTAGATGACTCGTGTTTCAAATAAAATCATCCCATAAGAATTGGACAAGATTTGGATATTTTTTTAATTTTTATAATCTTATATATTTTATTCATTCATTAATGAGGTAAACACTACATCATTATTGTGTCATAAATAATATTATTTATTTGATGTATAAAAATTATAAAAAAATTCCATGATATAGGAAATATTTTTATCATTTATGTTATTATTTATATTCAAATAGATAACTTATATAACCCCATGTAAAAATTGATTTACTAAAAGGTATATGTTTATGTTATTTTTTCATTACTTTTAACTAATTAATATAAAGTGTCACTACCAATCTTAAGTGGATACATGGGGTCCAAAAATCGACCCAAGGATGATCATGGAAAGAAATGTATCAACTAATAGGATTAGAAAAAATTTTGGGAAAAATTTGTATTATTATTATATTATTTTTACCTTTAATTACCCAATTTACCTTTAACTACGGTAAATAAAAGTCAAAAGTTGCTATTCACCAAATATTATTTTCATCTTATTGAACCAAATTTTACGTACTAATAATAACAAAAATATATGTCAAATTTTTGAAATTAAATTTACAAAAGTGATAAAATTTAATTTAAATGAAAAATTTGAGTTTTTATTTACTAATTAGTGTTTTCACTATTCATCAAAATTGATGTTTTTTAGAAAAATACCAAAAAATTATGCCTATGATATATTTGATATTATGAATATAAAAATTATTTCTATTTTAGAAAATTAAAAACATATAAGTTTCATTAATTAATTGAAAACTAATTCCCATTTTGAATACGAAATGTGTGTTTTTATGAAATAATAAATATCAAAAGATTGACACTTGTTTATGTCCAATTTCAAATTAAAATTACGTACAGTGACAAACATTGGATTACCTGGAAACAATATAATATAATTACTCTTTAAAACCAATTAATAATATAATCTAACCATATAAAAAATATATTAAAAGATAGTTTTGAATTAAAATACTATATTTTTCACTATTCATTAGAAAATGAATTTTATCAGAAAGATACCAAAAATTTACCCAAAATAAATTTTAATGTCCCGATTCTAGAGAAGAATTTTATTTTGTCAAATATAACATATAAAGGTCACAAAACTTTATTTAAAGAATGTTTTCCATCAAAAGGTGGTAAATCAACCTTTTGATATTAGTGTATTAATGCTTACAATCCGATTTTTTCTTATTTTAAACCTCTAGATTTTTCTGGATAAAGGTAAAAAACATTCAACAAACTTGAATAATCATATTTCAGTTAGATATATTCATTCCCTGTAATAAAATTTCTAGGCGTTAAATACCATTTAAAATAATAAAATATTATTATTTTTCAGTATGTCCCACCGTTGTGTGCTACGTAAGATTTCAAAGAAACCCATTTGATGCGTATTGGGTGCGCCATCGAAAATAGCATCCACATTAATGTAAAATTTATATTTAATTCATAAATATGAATATGTATTATTCTGTATTTAAATGGGATGTTACATCCTTCTATCCTATTCGAAATTGCTTCCCCATAAGTTTAATCACTTATCAAATAAATGGGGGTATTTATCCCTCATAGCATTTTCGGATTCCCACCTTGGCTCTTCAACCATATGTTTTTTTTTCACAAAACCAGTACCTGTTGAATTACCTTTTTTCACAACACTTCTCTCTATGGTCAAGAATATGGAGATTTTGTTTCTCATAAAAGAGAATCTCTTCCAACTGAACTACCTCTAGACTAAAAACATGAGATAGATAAGGCATATACGTCCTCAACATTGAAACATGAAAAACATTATGTACTTGGGATAATCATGGAGGTAAATCCATTATGTACACAATTGATCCAACATTCAAAAAGATTTCATTGGTTCCAATGAACCTCAGACTCAACTTTCCCTTCTTTCCAAAAATCATCACACTTTTCCATGGGGAAACATTGCGAAATACATGATCACAAACATCAAAATAAATATCCTTCCTCTAGTTATCTACATAACTCTTCTGCCTGCTCTTAGTTTTTCTCGTGCTCTTCAAAATCATCTAAACTTGTTTGATCATCTATTCTACAAATTCTTGTCCCACCAGCTTCCTTTCACATACTTCATCCCAAAAATCTGGAGTTTAACACTACTTTCCATATTATTTTTCTAATGGAGCCATTTGTATACTAGAGTGAAAATTGTTATTATAAGAAAATTAAAACAATGAAATATGTTGGTACTAACCTCCCTTGTAATCTAGTGAACAAGAACATAACATATCCTACATGGTCTGAATTGTTTGTTTTGACTGTCCATCTGATTACAGATGAAAACAATGTACTAAAATTTAATTCAGTACCCAATGTCTTCTGAAGGCCTTTCAAAAAGTTAGATGAAATACTAGGATCACTATTATATATAATGGAGAGGGAAAATCAATGAAACCTAACTATATATTTAACATAAAACTGAGAAAGTTGATATAGAGATAATTTTTCTCAAATAGAAAATAAATGAGAAGATTTAGTCAATCGATCAAAAATAACCCAGATTTCACTGTTACCTTGAGATGTCTTTGGTAATCCCATAGTGAAGTCCATGGATATATTTTCACATTTCAATTATCGAACCGGTAAAGACTTAAGCATCCCTTTTGGTAATTTCCTCTCTGCTTTAACTTTTTGACAAGTCAAAAACTTCACAGTAAAATCAGCAATATCTCTTTTCATTCCATCCCTCCAGTAATACTCCCAAAAATCTATGTACATCTTAGTACATCTAGGATGATCTAAAAATAGAGATCTATGAGATTCACATAATAACTCATTCTTCAAATTATAATCACAAAGCAGATATAATATCATTCAAAATATCAAAACATAATCATTACTAATTTTAAAATCAGGAAACATAACCTTATGAACCAAGTATACCTTTTTTATTTAGCTCAATCTCTTCCTTCTGCACTTTCACAATTCTGTCTGATAGAGATTATTTAACAAACACCTAAAATAAAATAGAGGAATTTCATGGACCTACAACTTCTATGCCAAAGTTCATTAAATAAAAAACTAAAGGATCTCGTTGCATACATAGCATGGTTAATGTAGCATTAAATTTTCGACTCAAACAATCATCCACGTTATTTGAATTTCATGGATGGTAATGAATCATGCAATCACAATCCTTGATTAATTACAGTCATCTCCTCTATATCATGTTTAAATCATTCTAAGTGAATATATACATTAAACTTTTGTGTTCTATATATATTTAACATTTAACTCCATAAAAATGATTCCTCCAAATTTTTAAATAAAAAACAACAACATATAATTTCAAATCATGTGTAGAGTAATTTATCTCATGATGTTTCAACTAATGTAGAGCATAATAAATTACATGATCATTCTACATAAGGAAAAAATCATGTCCATCCAATGAAGCATCACTGTAGATAAAAAACTCGCCATCTCTGTACGGTAGTGGAAAAACTGAATCACTCACCAATCATTATTTCAATTCCTAAAAAAACATCACATTATTTTTTCCAAAAGAAAGTAACACCTTTTCAAGTTAAATTTGTAATTGGGCTAGATAAATATGAAAAAATTCAACAAACCTCAAGTAAAAACCTGACATACCAATAAAACTACGTATCTTGTTTATATTTGTGCGTCTCTGCCATTATTTAACAACTTTTGTTTTAGCAGGATCAACAGTTATGCATTTTTAGAAACAATGTGACCAAGGAATGAATTTTTTTGTAACAAAAATTCACACTTGCTGAATTTTCCATATAATTTTTTATGGTTTGCAAGACAACCCATAAATATCTTTAATTCTCCTCTGTACTTTTAAAATAAACCAAAATATCATCTATAAACACAACCACCATTTATCACCACATTTAACTAATACATCACTCCAACAAACTCTTCAATTATGATTCTGACCATCCAATGATGCTGATTTGGAAGGTCATTTCTTTTTGTATTCCATCCCATCACAACTGCCCGGTTTCCTCTGTGGAGAACGATTCTGAACACAGAAATATCTTCGGCGAAACAACATGGTAATATGTAAATTATATATCGTTTCAATCATAACATAAAATAATTTATATATATTAATTTAACAATATTATAACTCACAAAGTTGTCTAAACCGACCTTTGATACCAACTATAAGGACCAGCCTTAAAAAATTAAATAAACTTGAATTAAGTTAACAATTCACATTGAGGATCTATTCTAACTGGTAGATTTATATAATTATTTCATAATAAATATAAAAAAACATAAATATTACATGTATACACATATACTCAGTATCCATATTCTCATAAAATAAAATCACTTTAAAAAAATCATGTCTAGTTATATGTTTTAGATAGAATAACTTTTACTTCATCCCACATTGGACCCTATTACACTTCATGTCCTAATTAAAACATTTAAAAAACACAGGATAGGCATAAAAATATTAGAAAGTGATACACAATGAAAAAAACTATTATTTTTTCAAAAAAAAATTAAAACATGAATACCTTATCATAAGTAATTCGTTTCACCTTAATCAAGGAGTAAATACTCTTCCCTAAATAAAAGATTATTTCTTAACATTTTGTATCCAAAATATTACCATAATGCCCATCTAAAGAACACATAAAATATAAAGGTATCTTGGGACATAAACATTTTTAAATGGAATAATCATATGGTCGACTTCCTCACATATCACTAAATGGAAAACCCATATGACCGACATCCATAACCAATGCATTAGAGGTTATAACATAACCACCCTTCCTAGTTTATCATGACACCACCAGTCATTTTTTTTGTCATGTAACCACCCGTCAAATGTCCATGTACCATTATAAAATCACAACACATAAAATATTGCAAATATAAAAATTTAACTAATAACATTTAATTTGAAATAAAAAGAAATAATTTAATGATATTGAAAAAATAAATCTATTTCAAAAACCACTTTCAATACCAAAATCCCCAAAAACAGAATAAGGGATTTCTTTTCCATTTAAAAACATTAAGGATTACAGAGGAAGCCAACTAACGATTATGGAGGTGGAGAGGTCATTTTCCCGCAAATGTTAAAAACATTCCTTTTATCATTTAGTAAAATGATTCATAGAAAAAATATTCCCTTTAAATTAAAGTTAATGTCAAAGGATTTTATTATACGCTGTATAAAAAAGTATGGTATATATTATCTAAATATGCCTCAATGAAAGGATATTGGGACGAAGTCCCTTATAATGATCATTCTGTAGATAAAATAGATCTATTATGTGTATTAAATATAAGTACACAAAAATAATGTAAAAATACATGAAAAGATATCAAAATTCATTTCCCGCATAATCATAGAATGACATAAACTAGAAGTATATGACCAACCCAAAGAATGGAATTTGGGATAAGAAGTTCTCTTACATCTTATCCGACATGACCCATTATTTCTTTAATTTATTGAATAATAAACCTAAGATAATTTATTATTTATTAGGAACCATTTATAATTATATTATTCTTTTTATATCACTTATTACTTTTCTATAACAATTAGTTTATTAATCGAGTTCATATCAAGGATTTTGTTGATGTTCATAAGTTGAGATAAAAATGAACATTTTATTATTATAAATTGTCCATGTGGTTGAAATTACATTATATAAAAAATGATATTCATGATTAAGATATCATATATTTCATATATATATTCTGTTTATGTGTATTTATAATACTACACAACATTTTTATATAAGAACTGAAATGCACCATTCATGGATATCGTAAGTCGTACGTACACATGAACACTACTCTCATTTCTATTTTGTATTTTAATGGAATGAACAAATAATTATACATAGGTATATTATATTTCTAGTATAATATCATATATAATTTAATTAAATCCATAATGTATATGTCCCACATATGGTATGAATGAGTCATATCACTTTGAGGGGGCAGCATTCCGCACCTACTCAAATGAAATTTTCGTATTTACTCATTATAGAAAAAATAAAAATAATATATAAATGAAAAATAAAGAAGAATAGAATCAATATAAATATAGTAATTATCAAATATAAATATATTTCCATATTAATGGCCACTAAAAGAGGTGTTAAGAGATATTTGAACAATCATCATTTCGTGAGGCAATAGTTCTCCTTCCTCAGAAACAATGTGTTCTTTACCAATTAGATGGAGGTGTGTCTAAGTGTAGTTAGAATAATTCTAGTAAAAAAGCCTAGTATATTTAGGATACTATAATTTTTATATAATAAAGTAATATAAAGTGTTTAGGGGGTTGTAGAATTAAAATAAAAGAAAAGATCTTTAGAAAAGATGTTACCTTTAAATCAGGTAACTCCATTTGGTTTGAACAAAAATATTTTCTTGAAGAACATTTTGCCTAATGTATGGCTTCTATGAGTAATAGAGTGATGTAGGGATCTTAATTGGGAAGATGTTGGACAATACAATGGCCTTGATAGGTGTGAGGAATGGGTTATAAGTGAGGGCTTTTTATAAGGTGGAGGAGGGGCTCTTTAGGAAAGTTCGAAAATATTATGTTTTAATATAATTATTTTAGGTTTATAAATATCAAAAACTTATTAAAGTCAATGATTATAGGACTCATGTTCTATATTAAATCAATAATTAATAATTTCATGGGTTTTTGATATTTTTTTAATATTTATAATATTAATTATTTAAATAATTCATTATTGAGGTAAACACTACATCATTATTATGTCATAAATAATTTTATTTATATGATGTCTAAAAATTATAAATAAAATACCATGATGTAGAAAATATTTTCATATTTAAAATGATTATTTATAGTTAAAAATATATCTTATATAACCTGATGTAAAAAAATTTTTACTTAAAGATATATGTTTATGATATTTTCATCTTTACTTTTAATTAATTAATATAAAGTGTCATTATCACTATTAAGTAACTCCATTGGGTCCCAAAATAAACCCATGGATTTCCATGGTCGGAAATGAATCAAACAATAGGATTATGACACATGATGGGGTATTTGTATATTATTATAATATTATTTTTACCCCAAATTACCCTATTTACCTTTAATTGCGGTAAATAAAAGTCAAAAGTTACTATTCACCAAAAATTATTTTCATCTTATTGAATCACATTTTACATACTAATAACAAAAACTTATGTCATATTTCCTAATTTTAATTCATAGAATCAGAAAAAGTTAATTTAAATATAAAATTTGTGTTTTAACTACTACTCAGTGTTTTCACAATAAATCAAAAAATTAAGTTTTTCAAAAAAATACCAAAAGTTCAGCCTAATCTATATTTGATATTAAGAATTCAAAAATGTTGTCTACTTTAACAAATTAAAAACATAGAAGTTTCATTGATTAAATTAAAACTAATTCTCGTTGTCAAAATGAAATGTGTGTTTTTGAGAAATAATAACTATCAAAAGATTGACACTTGTTTACGTCTAATTTCGATGTGAAATTGCTTCCAATGACAAACATTGGATTACATGGTAAAAATAAAATCTAATTAAACATTAAAACTAATTATTAATAATAATATAATCATATAAAAAATTATATTAAATGGCAGTTTTGAATTAAAATATGATATTTTTCATTATTCATTAAAAAAATGAATATTATAATAAAAATACCAAAAATTTACCCAAAATAAATTTTGATGTCATGAATCTATAGAGGAATTTTATTTTTGTCAAATAGAATATATAAAAGTGACCAAACTATATTTAAAGAGGGTTCTCCATCAAAAGGCAGTAAATCGACCATTTATAGAATATTAAAGTATTTATGCTTAAAATCAGATTATTTATTATTTTATTCCTCTTAATTTTATTGGATAAATGTAAAAATTTTAACAAACATTTATATTCATATTTTAATTTTTTCTATACATTCAATCCAATAAAATTGATAGGATTTAACTAACATTTATAAAAATATTGTATTATTAATTTTTAGCATGACCCAACATTGTGTACAATGTAATATTTCCAAAAAAACATGTTGTTGTGTATCAGGTACGCCATCAAACATAGCATACCCTTTAAAGTAAAATTAATATTTAAGTCATAAATATGAAAATGTCTTATTCTTTATTTAACTGGGATGTTACTTATAATCTGTTTTCATCATTTTCTTTTTATAAGTCTATATCTCTTATATATCAATCATGTAAAAGTATCAGGGTCGAGGGGTCTATTTTAAGACATAAAAACATAACATAATTTTTCCTTCCTTGCTTCCAACATTTTACGATATTATACCACTAGGTTGTTGAGTAAAATATTCTTCTTTAAAGTCTCCATTTAGGAATTTATATTTCACATCCATTTTATAAACCATATAATAGTTGTTTTATACCACAAATATGAATATAATAATGGATTGTAGCATTGTTATTTCTTAAATTTTGTTTATCTATTACTTTCATTTTGGAATAGTCTTTCAAACCAGTATAGATTTGTTCATTTTCATTAAACCTTTATTATAAAATATTTTTTTTTTCAAAACCCCACCTTATTTTTAAATATATTTTCATATTCTGGTCATGGTACAAGATACAAAGTATATTTTTCTAAATAAAATTCATTTCATTATTTATCTCAATGATCCATTCATCATGCTCAACTACCTATGAAATAGTTTATGGTTTAACATTATAAATGCTAGAATTATTGTTCTATTATCCTTAAAATTATTCTATATATGACTAGTGTCTCCTAATTTATGATAATATTTTAAAAATAAGGATGTTTATTCAAAAATTAATGCCAATATTTATTATTGTAAATAGTTTCATTATTACCCATGGTTTCATCGTAAGTCAATATTAATACAATTTGACAAACTTATAACATATTATACAATATATTTTTTATAAAAATTCTCACTACCGTTTTATATATTTCCATCTTCATCCCTAATAATAAATTAATAATAAAAGGGATATGTAATACCTCAATGTACTTCATAGTTTGATATCATTAAAAAATTATAATGTGTCCTGTTTTACATTTTCTAAAAAAAATATTTTTTTGACATTGGAGGAAATATATTCTCTCTATAAAATTTTAAAAGAATAATTATTGGATAAAGTGGTACTCCATATCTAAATAATAGTTCCATTTTCCAATTATCTACTACATTCATAAGAGGAGTATATCGTAAAATAAATTAGTGTTTAAAACTATGTTTTGAAATATATTTTTAAAATTAATATCATGTATATTCCCTACCATCTATGTATCAAATTAATATTGTAATTTCTTACCTCCTTCCCAACTACGATCAAATGCTTTTGAACATATCAATTTGATTAGAATTTTGTTTATTGAACATAGAAAGAGTCATATGAGTGAATTATTTTATAAATATAATAAAATAAATATAATTTTTATAAGATTGAGGTTTTTATTGACCCACTGAAATCTATATTTATGATTTCTATAGCTTATTGGATTGAAGATACAATAATTTTATATATCTATAAAACCATATTATACTTTTGATGAGTTTAAAAAGTATCCTCTCTATCCCTTTTATGTTGGGGATGGTCTATCACATTCCAACATATTTTATTAAACAAGACCATATTTAATTATTAATCCTATATTGGTAGTTATAATAGAATTATTATGAGACATAAAAGGTGAATATTTGACTTAATCATTAGATTTCAGTTTGTCAACTAATTTTGATGTCTCAACAATAAAATCATGTTCATTAATATAATCATTCATTATCTTATTCAATTCATTTTTATCTTCATGACATTTTGATTGAGTATCTCAAATATATTCTTCAATCATGTTGATTTAAACTTTAAAATATTTCAGTATATGATAATTTTTACCAATTTTTAACTTAATGTTTTTCATATCATCAATATAAATATCATAATTCTTGATATGTTTTTATTAATAAATAGTTTTAATTTATATTTATTTCATTAATTAAAAAATATAATTGATTAGATTTTTATTATAATCAAAAAAAATATCAATTTATATTTTATAATTTGTACCATATAGGTTTTCTTACCTACTTCCTCTGTAATGCATAAGGACATGTCACAGTTACTTACATGAGCAATGAAATTTGTAAATTTATCAGAAATTTCTTCATTAAATTTAATTCATTAAGAGAGATCATCCATTTATCATTAACTCATCATAAATCTTTATTTATTTCTTGGAAAATTCTTATTGTTATTAACATATATTGAAATGTATCTTTAGCACTTGGAACATTTCATCTTTTGAGGTTTCACATCATGCTCTTCAACCCCAGACCAACATTTATTCTTCTTACTAATGTGTTAGGAAATGCATCATATTGCACCATAATTAAATCATGTATATATAAGTGTTACTTTGTATTTTCATTTCACATTACTAATATTTATTAAGATATGATAAAAAACTATATTTTATTATTCATGGAATTCATTCAATATCCATATTTTCTTTAAATTTTTTTTGAATAATTTAATTTTTTTCATGTCATATGTAATGATAAAAATTTTCAATTCATAATAGGAAAAATTCATTATATCATTTAACACAAAATAAATAAGATCAAACTTATATAGAAAAATTATCATCATATTCTTCATAATTGTAGTCTATTTAATATTTTCTATAAATCCTATTATGTTTATAAAATTTAAATTAAATATTTTAATTTTAACCATCAATGGTTTAATATTCAAAAATATCAATATTCTAAAATATGATTCCCAAAAATATAGTTCTACTTATTTAGCATTAATATTATATTTTATAGCATATGTTAAATTTTTCATAGAGTTCATTATTTATATGGGAACCTATATCCTTTTCCAAAACATCTATTGACAGAGTAACAAGAATATAAATTTCATCTTTGAAAACTATTTATAAATTCTTATAGTCAACAAAAGACATAAGTTCACTTCTCTCAATAGGTGGAAATCCCGTTGTTTTTAAATAATTTA
The DNA here is from genome assembly GCA_963277665.1 of Viscum album. Classification (NCBI taxonomy): domain Eukaryota; kingdom Viridiplantae; phylum Streptophyta; class Magnoliopsida; order Santalales; family Viscaceae; genus Viscum; species Viscum album. The sequence goes on from OY728131.1 coordinate 1,946,393,224, forward strand.
CTACTAGGACATGTGATAAATGATAATGTAACATTCTATTATTATATCTATGGGAATTGTTTTCATAAAAAATGGGAACAACCCTACTATTAAATGAGTTTATATTCTCTATCTTCATCTATAAAATTATCTGATAGAGAGAATCTCGTTTCCCTAATACTAATTGATATTTCATAGGAGTGGGTTCACTATTGAGAGGGGGGTGAATAAGTTGTGTAAAATAAATATAAATTTTTCACTTGATAATCAATTGATTAGGATTTTACCCTTTCAAAATTCAACGTAACAAAGCATTTAAAAATATAAAAAATAAATAATATACAGTACAATAATTTTTTACAAGGTTTTGAAAAAATTTGTGTATCTACTACCTTATTAACATACATGATACCTCAGCCCATAGATTTTACACTATATTTTAAAGGTTATGTAAAAGTGGGAATTCTATGTATCATATTATATCCTTTATTTGTTCAACATGTTTTTGGTAATATTAAGAAAAATATGAATGAAAAAGAACTATTGAGAAATTTTTGTCTTCATAAAATTGTGGAGATATTTATATCAATACACCAAGATAAAGGGATCAGAATTTGGTCTTCTATTTATGAACATAGAGTACATTAGAGAACATTAGTGAACTATCTATAGATTCTTGATATTGACATATAGATATGAATGTTGATATATTTCTCAACAGTTCTTCTCAATCATGGCCCAGTCAAGACATAGGATCCTAAATGATTCCCATTATAATATAACACAAAACATTGAATATTATTTTTTCTCAATATATCGATACTAATTAAAAATCATGGCCCATTGATATTTATCTCTAGTACAATAGATATTAAAAAATCCTAAAAAATAATAGTGAAATAATTTCATAATTCAATTTCCATCACATAATTTTAACGAATTCCCATTACTAGAATTGTATAATGAGATCCCTTTCTCATGTCCTCATATCTTTTAATTTGTTCATGCTCCCACAATAAAATAATATTCCCTTTTACATTGAAATAATGACGAGATTTTATTTCCACATATTCCTTTAACTTTATTCCATCTTGTAGAGACTTATTATTCAATCAAATGGATAAATAAAAGTCCCTATATTCTTCAAGATGATTCCAATATGAAGTAGTACATTTAATAATGAAAACATGTAAAAAATAAAAAATGATATTTCTCACAGTAAAAAACATTGAAATAAAGATTGATATTTAAATTTTAACTAATTAATTAATTAAAAAAGAGTAAAACATCATCACACTTTCACCAAAGAAATATTTTATGTAGATTCATCAAAAATAGAATCAACATTGCATGAATCTATATTGATCTAGTTATAATCATTCTTGTTTTTACTCTTCATGAGTTAGAGATAACCAATTTTTGATACATATTGAACCACAATTAATTTTTAATTTGTTACTCAATTATGTTCAGATTTAGCATCATCTATTTTTAATACCCATAAAATACATCATTCTATAAATTTCATAATAATCCAAAAGGGGAAATTATTACGGATCACCTTTTAAATTTTTATATTTCATATATAATAATATTTATATAATAATTGTAAAATATGGGTGAACATCTTATATATCCAAAAAATCATATGTTGTAAAATCACATTCACTAATTTTCTGATTTATCAGACTCATTATCATACACATTCTCAAAAACAATTTTACATATGGTATAATCATTATAAAATATATTTGGTTTGTACAAAAATATATTTTTAAAAAAATCACATAGGATAGTTTCCTTTGTTGACTAATTAGTGAAATTTCGAAGAAACATCATTTCTATATAATAAAAACTTTTTACACAGCACATATCTTTTTAAAAATAATCCCATATTTTTTATACCATATACCATTGTGATGGTTTTAGAAATCCACTTGGTACTTCTTACATATGGACCAAATTTCATACATATAAAAACAAACTTAAAAAAATTAGAAATATATATACATATATATTACATATTAATCATCATTATATGTTTCAAGTTGGACATATGTTGATTCATCTAAATATTTATAAAACATATCAAATATGTTAAAAAAATATATTAATCATATAACCCTTGCAATTGAACTCATTCATGCTTTTTTGACCCAAAGTGTGTTGTTATACCCAAGGATAGAAATAGTGCCTCGGGTACTGGGGTAGTATATCCTTTTTATATTACGAAGAAGGTGCCACAATTTTTTGGTCTCAGTGGGTGATTTATGGGGTTTAATCATCTTTTTAATTACTCTACGTTGGGTAAAACGTCCTGAGATGGCCTCCAACGGGTTTATTCTCAAATCTAGAAACACCTATCATCCCTTTTATCATTGATCCATGGACCTAATTTACAAATTTATGCGCTCGTTGGACTATTTGGCCAATGAAACTTAAGGACTCACATTGGTTGTGAGAATGGAAGGTTAATATCTTCACACCATTTTGGGTAAAATTGTTTCCTATTTCAGGAATCTCTTATAGTTTTAAGCAATGTTCATATGTTTGTGAATCCTTGATTCATTCCTAATCATGTTTCTTGGGATTACACTTGGGATACAAGGTCAATCATTAATACACATGGGTATAGATTCATCTATATTTATATGAGGTTCTCCATTAATGATGATATCTATATATATTATAAGTTATTCATAAATGTTACAGTTTTTTGGAGTCTTCAAGGAATCCATTATGATTTACTGAGATAGTGTTGGTTTAAGTCATGTGATGAGGTGCTCTAGGGCTTCTATTTGTCTAATGGGGTGAGAATTATTCCATTTTTGGATTGAAACCAGGGAATTTAATTCCTACATATCATCATTATAGGAATATGAAAACACAAAGTTTGATGCCACTTAACTGGACAAATCATCTTTTAAAGTTGTGTGATGAGGATGAATCCATACAGTTTAATGTCTCCTAGCTAGGAGATCCAGGAAAAAGATGTGTGGTCAAGATTCAGTATAATAAATAACATGATGTGTCCAAAGGTACCATAAGCGATATAGTCTTAAGGGTGAAGGTGAACCTACTGAGGATTCGATGTGAAAAACATTAGGTAGAGCTTTGATGTTGGATTTGGACCACAGTAAGGTTTCCTATATATCCTAGTTGTTTGGGAACAAATTCCCTCTTAGTTTGGTAAGAGAAAGCTTACGAATGGAATCTACCCATAAAGGAGGCATGATTTTGGGCCTAAATCATTATATAAGACCATTTTTGATTCAGATTTGGGACTTATACTATAAAGTAGGCCTTGATGAATCGGGTTTCATGATTTGGGTTAACCTTTCAGAATGATAACCTTTTATATTTGACCTTATTAGGAATCCTATGTATATTTTTTAGTGATGCAATCATAGGTCTCAGATTTCATTGTCTGGGTAGATTGTGTAGATGTTGTGATCATCACAAGCCTCTAATAACACAAGAGTCATGCTTTGTGTGAGATACAAGAAGATGTAGATGATTCGGAAAACAAAAAAAAAGTTCCTTCCTCATTGACGGAAAATGAGGAAAATGATGGTGTAAGTGGTTAGTATGAGCTCAACACCTCCGACCATCAAATTGTGCTTACTCTATGATTGATTCCATAAAATTGGTTCTAGGAAAGGGGGGAATTTTACTTCTCATATAAGGTAAAATTAACTATGATTTTCTTTATTTATAATTGGTCCCTATTGAAGAGAAATGAAAATGATTACCATTAATCCCTAGAATTGGGAGGTTCATTTTAGAATCCCAATGTTGTACCCCGACATACCATGGGAATGTAAACTTAGAGACATTCTGAGGGTCCTCATCGTTACGAGTACTACCCACATGACTCCACCTACCATGGGTATTTAATTGGAGAAGGTTATGTTAATGTACCTAGTAGTTTTATCATAGTGGTATGGTGGATTTGGATGATGCTTTAGCCTAGTTCCATTGGAATGGTTTTGCAGAAGAGCTGTCGGTGATGTTATATAAATGGAAGTAAATGATTTGAGTTGGAGGGTGGAATGCCCGAGAATACCTCATTCCATATATCATTTTATCATCTCGGATGGGGTTTACCATGCATACCATATTACTATATAGGTGAGGTGGTTGTTTACATACCATATTGGTACAAAGACTTGAATTTATTTTACAATGAATTTTTCTATGTGGAACCAGGTTTTGCCTGTATAGCACTTTGTTAGGTGGGACTGAGTTCTAGCCACAAACCATTATGGTAAACGAGTCTGAGTTCTAGCTGCATAGTATGGTGGTAAATTGGGCAGTATTCTGGCTCTATACTATGTTGGTTTTTGAGATTGTGTTTTTTCCACATTCCATGTTTGTTATAGGGGATAGGATCCATTCACATAGTGAATTTTTATGCAGTTCATGGTTTTTTCTGTATAGTATTTTGCTACATCGGTACTTATTTGAAGAAGGGATATTGGTCATGGGAATAATGAGAAAAAATCCATGAATGAATTTGGGTTCATAAGAATCCAATTCTTATAATTTTTTTAACTTTTAGGGTATGTGGGAGGTTTTACATATAGGGGATCATCATAAAATTACATCTTTGTGGTACTCTCTTCTTCCATGACTAGACTAATTGATTGCCTCAATATTTCCATTCATCCGCTATTAGAAATCCCATTCGGATATTTTTTCTTCCTTTTTTTATGGATCCCCTAAGTATCCTTTTATAGAGTGGTGTAGGAGCTGGATCAATTGGTCACATGACACCATTTATATAATCCCAAGAAAGAATCACTTATCATGTAGATGACTTATCCAATAGAGGCCCATGGGTGTTGTAGTTCATGGAGGTAAAAATCACCACCTTGGTCCTGCGAATGACAGCATTCGTGGGATTCCATTTTATTTTACTCTCCTATGAACCATTTGAGTATATGGAAAATTGTAAAAAAATAGGAGAGTTTCTCCACCACTTTTTTGTGAACAACATCATTCATGGGGGACCAGTGCCCTCATCTACCTCCTACAATCCATTTGTGCATGGATAGTTCCCAGCGTAGAAAATCATGAAGTGTGGTAGTCTGAAAAGGATGTTTTACCTTCACTTTATAGGATTTTCCCATACGAATTTTTCTATTTTATATATTCTTCTCAAGTCATCAATCTATTCATTTTTCTTCCATTTCAGAATTTATGTGATTATTTAACATTCCATTTTCCATATTTTGAGAACATAACAAAACGCCCTCATCAGAATGGGGTTTTATTGGGATGAAGAGGAGGAAATTATGTTATATAAAGTAGTCCTAATATAATTTAGTTTTCGGTATAAGGTTATATAGTTATAAGTGGACCAAACCTATATTAATGTGGGACAACTCATTTTTCCTTTACCATTTTTCCCTAAATCAACAGTGATCCTAAATTTCTATATCTATCTCACATAGACATTAAACAAATCCTTCGTGGTCACCTATTTCTATGTAATTAACTTGAAATATTCATTCCAAACATCTAGCCTTTGATTGGTGAATTATAATTACGGTGTGGTGAGGGTCAGTGTGCGACTTTCATATTATGTGACCGATTGGTTTGCAGGACAATGCCTTACATGCCAGCACCTTCCAAGATTCTATGAACAACCAATTACAGATGATTTTTTTCCATAGACTAATATTACATGAATGGTAATCCCCATTGACCATTCATACACATGGACTTCTATAAGAATACATTCCTTCATTCATTTTCCAATTTTTTGATTCTATCTTTTTTGGTCCCATTGCGGAAAAAATGGCTCTTCCACTTATCTCAATGGATGAAATTTGATGAATGATGTGTTTAGAAAATAATTTTGGATACAATCTTAAAAATTATTATTATCCTCAAGATATTAATGCAATGGATCTTCTTTTACCAGAGATCTTGTCCTACCTGTTGTCTAATCGTTTGTCACTATACAACTTCAATCTCCAGGATGATGCCCCTACAACCAATTTACTAAAGCAGCTTTATTTTTCGTCTTTAGACATAATTAGAGTATGAATAAGATAATATTTCTACTATGGGGGATATGAAACCTACTTGATTCCAAGATGTTATATTTTTTCTAAATGGAACTATGTGGACGTAGAGAATTTGAAACCATCATACTATATCTTATAAATCATCTTTTTGTGACTAACCATCCATTATCAATCTTCTAATAAATGATCCAAGTGGAGTATGGAGATCCAAATGTGATCTAAAGTCTATAGGTTCTTTTCTGATGAGTGGAAATGGGTGTTTTGGGTTCATTAGAACATCATGGAAGCCTCTATGATGTTGGAAGGTGTCAACCTATATCAGGTAGTGTGGGTTTCCCGATTTTCTGTTTATTCACTAGGCGAGATACAATGTGAACTGCTCAACCACTAGTGTTCGAGTACTAACCCCATTCACATGTCCCACGGTAATGTGGGGATTTGTTTTTGGGATATCTAACAGATAGGGATACATCCCATTCTAGGAAATATGCACAATAAATTTTTACCAGTGGACAATACTTTGGAATATGATAAGTATGTTTCTCCACGGGAATGGGATTTATTGATCATGGAAGATATAATACTCAGTTAACATCTCCATTCTCTCTCACTTATTTCATTTTAATATTGGATAGGTATATTCATATAGGTGAACAGAATAAGGCTAAGAGTATTCCATAGCCTAACACAACCCACTATACAATCATGGATCATCCCTGGATCATATTGTGCTACCCTCGAGGTATGATGATAGATCACCTTGGTTTATGTGGTCAGAAAAAATATTTCTCATGATCTTAGATTGGTTGGTTTCTTTTCCATGATCTTAATAGTGATGTATTACCTTCCTTCAGCATTTACACTATCATATTGGTTTTTACTTTAATTATGGAGGCTACACTAGTAGAGGGGAAACCCATTAATTTATCTGTCCCTACCCTTGTTCTCATTAAAAATATTGGTTTAAATATAGGAATGAAGGCCCCCACATCATTTTTGTAGACCATTTCAATTTTTACGTGACTGGATAATATATCACATAACATTTTATGAATATCGATATACCATGGAGGCTCTACATTCTGATCTCCATCTATCTCTCCTTTACAACATTTCAATTTTCCCCAAGAATTTAAGTTTTGATGGCATAATTTAATTATAAAGTGAACTATCTTATTTTTTTTGTGTTCCTTAACCTATGACTTGTGGCAGAATAATAGTTCATGGGTGGAGTTCCTCTAATGTGTATTCCTTCATCATCATGATTCGGGATAAAATCATGACTGCATGAATAGATAAAATTCTATGAGCAAACCTTCTGCACCATATAGGTATGTAATTCAATTTAGATGTTTTTAGTGAGTCACATTACCCCCAATCACCAATTTCTTGAGGGAATCTCATTTAGTGTAATCCTTAACCAACTATGGTTGATGATGATGTCTGAGGACTCTGGTATGAAAGTATTTATTCCTCCCACAATAGCCTATACTTATGTATCATTGGAGTGTTCCAAATAGTTGGTGTTCTACTCGTCTAACGGAACACTGACTAAACTGGTCCAATGGGTGAGACGTCCCCTAAATTCTTTCGGTCTCATTTCATCTATGCGAACTGCACAGTTTCCTTCCATTCATTTAGAATGAATTCTATCTATTCAGCATCGCATATGTATTTTGAGAACATCCTATACTCAACCTATATCCATGGAGAGTGACTCATACCCCCTATCTATATATAATATGGTCTATGGTCCTATGTAAGACATCCCAAGTGGCACTTCATTGGATATCCCAAAACATGTAGTCATCCCCACAAGTATAGTTCTAGATACTGAACCATCTAAAGATAGGGAAGTTTCCTCCACTTGGGTAACCCAGGCTAGTGCAGCTCCATCTACAATAATACCCAGGATCAAATGACTTCATGAGACATTGAACCATGTGAATAAGTGCATGGATTAAAATATATATTAATTCAATTGAAACTCATCTTTCAAAATTTCCTAATTACGGCGACACAATCTAGATGATTTTTATCAACATGGATTGAGGAGGCTTTAACTTCCAACACTTGCACCTCCTATTATAACAAATTGATGTTGCTCGAGAGGATCTAGATGCTCTTGAAGGCTTTCTAGATTAGTTCAATGAATATCATCACCAAACAAGAACCTTTCTGAAAATTATCAAAGATCTACAGCACATGAATGCTTAAGAGGAAAATTCTTATGACCAAGGGATTTCACAAATAGAAGAGTTGTGGGATTTTGAGGCACATGTGGCCAAGATAAAGGCACAACTAAGATCAAAAAATGCCAATTTTGAAGTTGTAACACAGAAGGGGATAGATATCAAATCCATTCTGAAGCAAATACACTGATAGGTTGAAGATGAATCTACACAAAGGGATGAGTTTGAACAAAATATGTATGGCCCCTGTCATACATTTGTTGATCTAATAGAATGAGCTAATTGAGCCTCATTGTAATCTTTTGAATTATCTTGCTACATTGTTTCCTTTCATATTATCATTATGTAGAGACTCGTGATTGTGGATGTCACCCCATTACAGTTCAATAGAATAATTTTTCTACTCTCCAATTATTTCTCCTTCATCCTATCCTTTAATATAAATTATTCTTAATTGAAAATAATATAATGAAAATTTTCTATGAAATTCACATTTGAGTCATGATCTGGGATAACGAAATTGAAATAACCAAAACATGTTGTAAAGTTTTCTTGATCCATGGGCCCCAACGAGTTTATTTTCATTATTTTCATGGTTATCAAGAGAACCATAAAATGTTTGTGTATTTATCATTATTACCCTAATATTTCCCAAACACCATTTTGATATAGGACTTGTTAGAATAAATAACAATTCCTCCATTTGATGGGTTTTGACCTTTCTAGATTTGTTTATATTTTGACTATGTGATTACAGAACATTTTTCCTATACCATACGTGACCTAGGTTTAGCCACCTGGTACTCACCTTTTTCCCAAGATTTCCTTTGTGGGTTTTCATCCTGATATGTTTTTTCTCCTTTTGAATTTAAGTTTAAAATCTTTCGAACTAGGAAAACATTATATACATTTTAGTTAGAACAAATTTTACAATGACTAATATTTTAGAACAAACAACACAGACCAAGATTTACAGGGCACTGGCCCTGATTTAGGGTTCACTGACTGAGTATGTCCCAATATTCATCAGACATAAATGAAAAATTCTTTATTGATAACAATTTTGTTTTTTCTTGATAAAAGTCATGATAGGGGGAATTCTAGACATTGTACATATGGATGTAGGAAAACACTCTCCTAAGGATGAATTTTACTTTTGTTGATAGACTATTTTTGTAGAAAACATATGTAGAGCCACTGGTTCATTGTTTTCATAGTAAATCAATAGTGTCTGTAGGGAAAATGACTTCTATTTATGATGGACAAGTAATTTAATGGAAATTTGGATGTCTCAAAACCACCAGGGGTGGCTTGTCGAGGGAGAAGTGTCTAAAAAGTATGAGGGAATTTCTATCAATGATGATCATGAACGAATGTCCACTCAAATATTTATGTTTTCTTGTGAAAAGGAGTGTTTAAATCATTTTTCATTTTATCATCATTCAACAAGTACATTTTATAATTATGGTTTATTGTCATTTTTTATTGACCAAGGGTATAAACTCTCAATTCCTTTTTTACGGTAGACTGACCTGAAATGTTCAGTCATCTTCAGGCATGAATGGGGAGATAAGATGTAAACAGTTACTTGGGTGGATTCTAAAACCAAGAGTGAGGTGGAAATAAACAACATAAAGGCATACATAGGAAGGATAATCCTCTCGTGAGACTGAGTATTCCTTTGTTTAACTGTTTTTTTTTGGGAAACATATGTAGAGTTGTTGGGGAATTGTGTGCATTTTCAAATAAAGGTGTCCATAGGAAACTGAACATCCATTTATTATGGACAAGTATGGTTATAGGTATTTAGTCATTTCCGGACATAGAGTATGGTTTTTGAAAAAGTGGTAACCTAAACACGAAAGAGGGAATTTCAATTCATATTTTCTAAGAAGTTTGTAATGGCATTCTCCCCGCATAAATGTTAGAAGGCTCTGTGTGCAGGTCTAACCTTTGCGTGGGGAATATAGTGAATTTTTTATTTCATTGTTAGACCAAAAATATATGGTTAGAGTGTCACTATATATCCTATGATAATATAAATCAATCCATACATATTTTTTCTTATGTTTTTCACTTATGCGAATTTGATTCTAATATAGGAATGAGGCATTTTTATCTTATAGACGAGCTCACCCATGAGATGAGCTCATATCGAATTTTCTAATACAAATTTATTTCACACATAGGATTAGGGGAGAAATACCTATTTTTATATCTAGATCCAATGGTGAACATTATGTGTCATCCATCACATAGTTTTAATGTCGTGCGATTATGACACTGATATAAACGCCCCGATTAACTGGACGATAACTCGATCACGATGTCCTGACATGTCCAAGATGTGAGTAGGGAAGAATGTTTAAAACATGGATCTGAGGGATCTTGGATAAGGAGAAATTATATGGGGATTAAGATCCATTAATCATATAGATTTAGGAAAACCCTCTCCTAAGGATGATTTTTTTTGTTAATATGCCTTTCTTGTGGGAAACATATACAGAGCTATTAGGGAATTGTGTTCATATTCAAAAAAAGGTATCTTCATGACACATAACCTCAAATTATAATGGAATGAGAGGCTCATGAAGATCCAAAATGACTCAAAACATTGAGTTTCACAGAAGGAATGACTGTGTATGAAAATATTAGAAACATCCAATAAATGATTTCACCTAGAATTTGGAACATCACTACATATATATTACTCATATGTAGGTCGGGGAATTGTGATTACTTTATTGGATCTTGGTCCAGGTTTGATGATTTGGGTGTCTTGAAATTAAACCGTTTACATTGATTTGTTCTGTACTCATGAAGGTGGCATCTTAGTTATATTTTTTTCCTCTTTATGAATGGATGAGCACAAAATTTGTTATAACAACATCACTACATATCATGTGGGTACATGAATCAAGATAAACATAGTTCATGATATTTCTTGTAGTTTAAAAACATGTGGATCAGACCGTAGTTTCCCAATTGTGAAGGGGGATCCTCTACTCTCCTATTATGGTTAATCCTCCATGTCCATCCACTGTGGATTGGTTTTCCATTGTTTTATAGGGAATCCCTTATTGAGTTCCCTAAGACCATGTGAGCTGTGGTCAGTTTGAGAAATCATGGGGGACATGGGTTTAATCCCCCTTCTATGGATGGTGTAATCATGTAAAGGGGAATTTTATAATTGGAGTGATATTGTATCGTTTAACATCGTACTACAAGGACACATTGTCATGAAGTTTTACATATTTTAATTTGGAAAATCCCTATACATTTTAGCGTCATGTTGAAAGTTCATGGATTCCATGTAGTTTATTATCATGCATTGTTGATGTTGATGACTCAAATTGAAATTGTGACATTGGATTTATCATGATATGGCCTAAAAATGGAGCCTATTTTGGGGTTCCATGATTTGATAGATGGTGGGAAATTTTTTATTTGTTTCATATCTGGGTCTGGATCATAGGATATGGGCATCATTATGTTCCCAATCTATGTATGAATCAAGATGAATATTTTTCTTTCAAATAGAGATCAATCAAGTTTAGGTCTAACCCATACACAATGTGGGGAAAAAATTTCACATCAGATTGTCTAAACTCGGATGAATGTATGAGTATATCTGAATATCCTACGAGGGAAATAATTAAGCCTTATATAGTTCTGGGTAGAAAATACAGTTGAACGTGATGAAAAAAGGGTGTGTGAATCTTGATTTGATTGGAGATGAAATTTATGGATCACTGTTTTTTAATATCTTGTGGAAAGGATGTTGGATGAACAACTTAATGTCATGTTGTAGGGAAGAATTTCAATAGAAACCATGGGAAAATATACGCTAATTGGGCTATGATATTCTAGAATACATTTGATCGGAGGGAGAGATAAAATGTAAACTACGACTCTAGGATATCTTGGAATTGGTGAAATGATATGAGGCTTTAGAGTTGTTAAGAATTAAGAAGTATGAAAAGCCTATCTGAATGAAAAATTTTCTATTGGTTGAGCGGCATTTTTTGTGGGAAACAAATGAAGATCCACCGAGAAATTGTGTGTATAGTCAAACAATGGATTCTTTGGACATTGACCATCCATTTACTGTGGCCAGTAATGATCATGGGAATATGATATTTCCTCGGTCATGGAGTTTGGTTGATGGAAAAATAGATATTATGGTTCACCCAAAATTCCATGTCTACGATTAGCTATTAAAAATGGAATACCCTACATAGATCTGACTCTTATGCGGGGGGGGGGGTGTTGGAGATCATTGAGAAATCCTTGCTGTAGAAATCCTGATTTGGACTCTCTTATACATATATGCATATATGTGCATTCCATTGGGTACAATTTCCATTTTTTATTTTTCAATGTAGGACTCGAGATTTGAGAATTGAGCATCCCTACATATCGTAGGAAAAAACGAAACAAGCCACATGTAGTTTTAGAAATTTTCTCCCTCCCTATACTATGTCCTAATATAGGGAGAGGGGCATTTTTCAAATTTTTATTGATGATGGACCATGATTTAGGATCTGGGTGTCCCTAGAAATCATGTGAAGTAATGAATGAAGAGAAACATAGTTCTAGGAGTACCTTGTAGTTTAACGTCTTACGAAAAAGAATTTTGGGTTCCAAAGTGAAGGGGGGGACCCTGTCAATTCATTTAAGGTCATTCCTCTAGGGCCATATAAACCCTAATATATGATGATACACCTTTACCATATTGGTAACTCCCTACAAAAACCCTAATCCCATGTGAGTTGTGCTCGATGTGAGAAAAATGGGAAATATAGGTATATTCTGCAACATGGGGATAACATAATGAGGAGTAGGGGAATTTTAACTTTTTTGTATTTTTATGTGGGTGGGACCAGATTTGGAGATCCATGTTCCACTATGTTTCCTCAAGTGGATTAGAATCAGACATAGTTCTAGGAATTCCGCTAATGTTAATGTTTTTTTGGATGGTGATGGGACTAGGATGTGGAATACAAGCATCAATATGAAACCAATGAGGGAAAGAATAAAGGAACATGTATTTTATTGGGAAACACCCTATACTGATCTGGAATATATATAGGGATGGGGAATTTTAAATCATTAATTTTATGTTATTGTCTACCTTTAATCTATATTTGTGTGGGGGGGATTTTTTATACAAATCCCAAGATCACGTGAGCTAAGCTCTATGTGAGAAATATTGAATTTGAAAGGAATATATTAAAATATTGAAGTAGGGGAGGGTACAATAGAAGAATTTTGGTCATCTGGTTTCTAGATAATGACACGGGGTAAAGGAATATCTATGTAGCCTACTGAAAAATGGAAATCAAGCTGTATGTAGTTCTGTGAATTACCCCTTACGCTGGTCTGACACATATGCTGGGGAGCATTTTTTTTTGGATGGTGGATAGACTAGGATGGGGAATCCATGTGTCACTATGTATCCTGTAAGGGCTAGAATCATTCCACACAAATTTCTTGCGGAAAATATTTCTCATGTGGATCTAGCTGTCACATATGAATTTGAGAACATTTAATTTCATGCGATCAAATCTGACTCAAGTGAAAAGAATCATTATTCTAGACACAATGGTCACCATTTAGTTTAACTTAATGTTTTTAGGATGATGATTCCATATAGTTTAACATCATACAACATGGATTCGTATGGTTCATTGAAGTTTAATATATTGAATCTTAGATGGCCATTATAAGACTGCATAATGTATTTCTATACGAACCATTCATTGGAGAGAGTTGTGGTAAGGTGGATAACCATTGAAATTAGTGAAGATGATCTATTAGAGTATACCTTGTGTATGACGTCTAGTCCTTCACACTTTGGTTTAAATTTTTGAGGTATCTTCACATGTATCATTAGAATTAAAGGGACTAACACCATTTCTTCTTCGAGGAATGATCATAGGTGATCCTTTTTGTTGAATTAATATAAAATCCGATTTTGGTAAACTTCCAAATAGTGGAGGGTGTGAAATATTTTCTCATCCAATTCCTCCAAATCACCAAGTAATTTCAGGTATTGATCTTATAGGGATAGATAATCACATATGAAAACATAGAGAGAGGGTAGCTAGAATTCAATAAGTAGAACTGCTTCTGTCTCGTATAATAATGAATACAAGGTTGTGTGATTGATAGTACAGTTCATGGTCCGATATTCCCATAGAGCTTGGAGGAGCTTATGAATCCATGATTTCTTCTCCTTTATACCATATTTTGTACTATATTGGATAGAGTCTTTTAGAATGAATGTATCTCTATGTTGGTCACTATATAGTAGTATAATTTCTCCAATTCAACGGATAAAAAATAGTACCGTTTTTCATCATAATTGTTTGAGGGACATGAAATCTGGTAGGAATATCGGATTTAACAAAGGTGACAACTACCCTTACTTCAACCTCTTTGAAGGATATAGCTTTTTCTGATTTGGAAAAAAAGTTGGTCCCTAGGATAATATACATTAATGTCTTGGTATTAGTGGTAGGATTGTCTCCCATGATTTCTATTCAACGACTAGATTATAGCCTGGAGTACATGGCTATGTGAATTAACTTCGGGGGATAGTTGATTAATTTGGAAGGAACCTAAAAGGAGTGGCACTTTTTGGGGAATTTGGAACAATCCTACATCATAGTGGTCCAATAGTATCCAAAACATGAAATTTGACAAGAGATCATTGATCCGGATTTATGTGCACCATAGGCTCCAACATGCACTTCATTCATGATGAAAACCCTTTCCTCTCTGTCAATGCATGTGAGAATTACCCCATAAAGGCTCTACCTATAAAAGAACTTTTTATGATTGGTTCCATCATACATAATAGAGCTTATTGTCTATCATCATAAATTCTCCCTTTCATCCATATTATAATAGAGTTCTGAATTTTAAAGCTAGCGTTCGATGGGAGTCATCTAATTGGTGGTGGAACCATGTGGCTTGGTGATAAGGCTAATCTCATTGATTTTCCCGTCATGGTCTGGAATAATGGTAATACTATATGACAGTGGGAAATACAAATGACAATTTCATATGGTTCCGGGTCATCTAAAGTTTTGGTTTCATTTTCTAATTCATCTTTTTGCACATTTTCTGACCATGGGGCATGAGTTAATGTTGGTTTTGAAGGGAATTCCTCCATTTACTCTCAAATGTGGTAAAAAAAAGGGGATTAACTCCACATTATTTATAGAATATAAATTTTTGACTTTCTTGATGACCAATTATGAGTGAACATATATGTTTAAGCTCCCTTATTATTCATTAAGTGAGAGCTTGAGGCTTGAGATGAGAGTCTAATAATCTGCTTCATTGTTCATACTGCCTTCTAACAAAAGGAATGAGTAAGGGAAGACAAGATTTTCCTAAGATATGAGTATAAAATCTATTCCAACCTTATGGAGATTGGGGTATTCCATATTTTTCATTCATAAATCTGTATGGACCATAAAAATACATCTCTGGTGTTTGGGAGTCCCCTTGAATAAAGAAAACATCTTCATCGTGTAATTTAGTGTCCAATAAAGAAATTTCAATTTTGGGGTGTTCTTCCATGAAATATTCTAATTCTCGTCCTTTGAACGATTTTTAAGTTTCAATCTATATATCATAATACTTTAAGATGACCGCCCACCGTGATAGAAATCCATTCATCATAGGATGGCTAAAGATAAACTTGAGTGGGTTGCTACGAGAGACCAAATGAACCTCATGGTGCTTCGAATACTTCATTAGATTTTGGACTGTGAAGATATGAGATAGTAAGACCTTATAAATATGTGAATAATGATTCTCAATATTGACAAGGGTCTGAAATAGTTAACAAAGACTGTTCTCACTACTGGAATCATTCTTTGGAATGAGGAAGGCACCTAGTGACCATTTTAAATAAATCAAATACAAAAGGAGTGGTCTTCTTTTGATAGGCAGCATTATCACCAGAAAGATTAATTTTAATTTCTGGAGAGTGTCAAATTCTTCCTAAACATCATCATTCTATTGATATTTGACCCCATTTTTCATCAACCTAATGAGGGATAACATTTTCCTTCAAGTTTGGATATGATGAGCTGAATTTATGCCAAATATCCCTGATGTCTTATCAAATTAGTTAGGTTGATAGGTGGAGACATGATGAGGTTACCCTTCTTCTTCTTGAGGTCAAATTCAATTCCATGATGGAATACAATGATGCCGATGAATTTTCTTGAGGTATCACCGAAAGTAAATTTTCAGAGGATCATTTTCAAACTATGGTATAACAAATTATTGAAGTCTATTTCATGATATGTTAGGTTGACAAAAAAATTTCAGAATTTGAACACTAGGTTTTCACCATATTAATCAACAAAAATTCACAATAAATGATTGAATACGAAATGTTGGGTGTTTTGTGTAACATCCCAGGTAAATAATAAATAAATAATTTTCATATTTATTAATATTTACAAATTAAATATTAATTTTAATTAAAAGGGGTTTCTACATTCGATAGCGTACTCGGTACGCAACGATGAGTTTCTTTGAAAACTTACGTTGCACACAAGTAATAAAATAATATTATTTTAAATGTTAGTTAAAAAGTAGCCGTTGTACTGGTGGGAATGGATAGAAATAACTAAAATATGATTATATATGTTTTTAAATGTTTTTACATTTTCCCAATAAAAGATAAAGGCTTAAAATACGGAAAGAGTTCAATTTTAGGCATTTATACCCTAATTTTCACGAAAGGTCCACTTATCACCTTTTGATGGAGAACCGTCATTAAATATAGTTTTTATCAGCCTTATAAATTCTATTGGACCAAATATAACTCTTCTTTAGAATCGGGACATCAAAATTTACTTTGTTTAAATTTTTGGTACCTTTCTGATAAAGTTCATTTTTTTAATGAATAGTGTAAAATGTTGTATTTTAATTCAAAACCTCTTTTTATTCTAATTTATTTATATGATTAGATTATATTTTGAATTGGTTTTAAAGTGAAATTAGAAAATATTTTCACCATTAAATCCAATAGTGGTCGTTGGAATTAATTTCACTTTGAAATCGGACTTAAACTAGTGTCAATCTTTTGATACTTATTGTTTCATAAAAACACGCTATTTGCTCTGACAATGGGAATTAATTATTAAATTAATTATTGTGACTTATATTTTTTTAATTTTGTAAAATAGACTTCATTTTTGAATTCTTAATATCAAATATAGCTTAGGGTGAATTTTTGGGTAATTTTCTGAAAAACTTCAATTTTTGATGAATAGTGAAACCACTAAGTGGTACTTATAAAGACTGATTTTCCGTTTAAATGAAATTTTTCCATCATTGTGTTCTGAATTTAAAATAATCCGACATAAATGGTTTTCATTAAGAAGTAAAATGTAGTTCAATGAGATTATAATAATTTTTTGGTGAATAGTAACTTATTAAGTTCTTAATCGCGATTAGTGGTAATTAGTGTAGTTTAAGGTATAAATAATGATTTAATAATATGAAATGACTTATACACATGTACCAACCTTATTGGTTGTGTCATGGACGACCAAGAAAATCCATGGGTCAACTTGGGGACCCCATGGATCCACTTTTGTTGGGAAATGACATAAATAACTTTTTATTTAATGTAAAAGTAAAAATGACACAAACATGATATGTTTTACTAAAACAATTTTTAAATGGGGTTATACAAGTCAGATTTTTGATTATAAATATTCATTGGAAATCTAAAAATATTTCCTACATCATAGTGTTTTTTTTATAATTTTTAGACATTAAATAAATTATATTATTTATGACATAATAATGATGCAGCGATGACATCATTATTTGACAATTTAAATAAAATGGAATGATAATGTATAATATATGAACTAAACATGTCCAAAACTAATTGTATGAGTGTATTTCGAACCCTTATCACCATCTACACGAATTATTTCAATGTGGGA
Source organism: Viscum album (assembly GCA_963277665.1). Taxonomy (NCBI): domain Eukaryota; kingdom Viridiplantae; phylum Streptophyta; class Magnoliopsida; order Santalales; family Viscaceae; genus Viscum; species Viscum album. The sequence continues at coordinate 1,946,411,419 of OY728131.1, forward strand.
CCTTTTAAAACCGAAACACATTTTCAAATAAAGTAATATTTCTTTACTTTCCAAAAGTGCCCCTCCTCTCCTCTTATAAAAGGCCCCCACCTCTACCTCATTTCACACACTCCTCAAGCCTTTGGCTCGGCCAACCCCTGCCCATTTACTCTCTCCACATCCCTATCCTAATCCTAGAGGATTCCCTTTGGGCAGAATCCTTTCAAAGGAAGCCTGTAGGCTCAAATCAAATGGAGTTCAACTTTTAAAGGTAATTCATTCTCTCATGTTCATTTGTATTATTTTGCTTCTCCAACCCCATAAACTCTTTTTATTTATTACTTTTATAACAACACCAGTATCTTCAATATACTAGGATGTTGTTATAAGATTTATTCGAGCTACAATCTCACACAACTATATCAAATGGTTAAAGAACATACGGTTTCCGTGGATGGCAAAATTCTGCCTCCCGAAACGATGATTGTTCAATACTCATTTAACACCTTCAAAGGTGGCCATTATGATTTCACTATTTTTATATATTATATATAATATGTTTATTTTTTTCTTTAAGCTTCTGTATTTTTCATTTTGGGAATACCTTTATGGTTTCCATTATGGGTAAACACGATATCTTCATTTAAGGAAGTGCGGACTACCGCCCCCTCAAAGTGATGTGATTCGTTAATACCATATGTGAGACGTGTAAAGGATGGATTTAAAGTTATTATATATAATTTTATACTGTAATTATAATATACCTCTATATCATTATTATTTCTTTCCATTAAAGTATGAGATAGAAATGAAAGTAGCGTTCATGCGTACGTACGGCTTACCGTCTCCATGAACGATGCATTTCATTTCTTATCCCCAAATGTAATGTAATATTAAAAGTACATGTATATAATGGATATATATATAATTAATGATATATCTAAATGATGAATATAATTCTGGAATTAAAATATACAAACCTCTCATTTAGTCTTAATTCCATTAATATGACAAAGAAATGAAAGTAGCGTTCATGCGTACGTACGGCTTACCGTCTCCATGAACGGTGCATTTCATTTCTTACCTCTAAATGATTATGTAATATTATAAATACATGTATATTCTGGATATATATGATACATATTATATCCGAATCGGGAATTTCATTCGGGATATAAATAACCTTTGACCACACGAACAACATGTAATTGTAAGAAGTCCACTTTCGACTTAAGAACCAAATATTGAGAAAAAAACATTATTAACTTAAATGGTTATGAAATGTTTATAACATGGCAATAAGTGATATAAAAGGAATAATGACCTTTAAAAAGGTTCTTAATCAAGTATAAATTAACCCAAGTTTATTATTCAGGACGTTAAAGAACGATCGAGTCAAGTCGGACCCGAGGTAAGGGACTTCGTCACAATCTCCTTTCATTGAGGCATATTTCGTTTTATACACAACTTTATTTTATACGGTGTATAAACCCCCTTTGAATTTTACTTTTATACAAAAGGAATCTTTTTCTACTAAGCGTTTTACAAAATGACAAAAAGGAATGTTTCTTTTAACGTACGCGGTGACAACGACCTTTTCCGCCACCGCGAGTATTATTTGGTCTTTGGCTTTCTCAACAAGCCGTAATGTTTTTAGAATAAAATAAATACCATATACTCTTTTATGTATTTTGGTATTGAAAATGGTTTTGAAAAAGGATTCTATTATGTCAATATATTTATGATATATTGTGATTGAAATGTGGAAATGCTATCATTCCATTATATTGGTTTTATGTTTTATGATTTTATATTGGTACTTGGACATTTTAACAGGTGGTTACGTTATAAACCATATGACGGGTGGTGCCGTGAATACCAGGACGGGTGGTTACGTTATAACCTCCAATGCATTGGGTATGGAAGTCGGCCGTATTTCTATTCCATTAAGTATGTATGGAAATTGGCCGTATGACTATTCCATTAAGTGATATGTGTGGAAGTTAACCGTATGGTTATTCCACTTAAGTATGTTTATGTCCCAAGTTACCTTTATATATGTTATGTGTTCTTTTTATGGGTTTTATGGTAATCCTTTGGTTACAAAAAGGTTTGTAATGATACTTTATTCAGTGAAGAGTTTTTACTACTTCATGAAGGTGAAGGTATTACTTTGATAGAGTATATATGGTTTACTTGATGTTTGTAAAACTAACAGTTTTCATTCTTTCTGTATCCCTTACTGAGCTTTTTATGCTCACCCTATGTTTTTTTTGAAATGTTTTCACACTACTTAATGTGGAATAAGGTCAAGGATGGGATCAAGGGAATGTCATCCTATATAAAACATGGAACTAGACACGTTTCTTTTTAAGAGTTTTTTTTTATTATGGAAACTTAGTAGAAGTGACTACTTTGTAATCTTTTGAGATGTAATAGTTATGTTCTAATTCTCTAAAACTCTAAACCTGAAAATATCCTCAACATGAATTATTCGTTTAATTCAATATTAAGTAAGGTTTAAGGCTGGGGCCTTATATTTGGTATCAGAGGGAGGTTTAGACAACTTTAGGAGTTAGAAAAGTGTTAAATTATAATATGATTGAAATGATATAGCATTTACGGATTACCATGTTGCTTCGCCTATGATATTTCTGTGTTCAGAATGGTTTTCCATAGAGGAAACAAAGCAGCTATGTTGGGACGACATCAGGAGGAAGATAACCTTCCAAATCAGCAACTTGAGATGGTCGGAATCGGAACTGAACAGTTTGTTGCAGTGATGGCACAGTTGACTCAGGCTATAATTGGTGGTGGTATCCATGCACAAGATCAGCCAGATCAATCGCAGAGGAACATGTCAGTGGTGGAACATTTCACGAGGCAACATCCCCCATCATTCAGAGGATCATCTAACCCTGTGCAAGCTGAAGGGTGCATTAAAGCACTGGAGAAGATTTTAGATGTCATGGGGTGTTTAGAACATCAAAAGGTTAGTCTTGTTGTTTACCGTTTTGAAGGTGAAGCTGATCAGTGGTGGTCGATGGTGAAAAATATAAGGGATAGTGATGAGATTGAGGATCTTCACTGGGAAGAATTCAAAGGTATGTTTCTTGAGAAATATTTTCCTAAGGTGGTTCATCTTAGGATGGAAAAACAGTTCCTAGATTTGAGGCAGGAGGATGATTCAGTGGCTGCTTATGAAGAAAAGTTCACTCGATTGGCAAGGTATGCTCCAAACTTCATACGAGATCTTGATAGTAAAATAAACCGTTTTTACTCAGGGTTAAAGCCAAAGTATCGAAGGGATTTATCTTTTCGTGAGTTCAAAAGTTATGAAAAAAAATTTTGATGTGTGGAGAAGGTGGAAACGGAGTTTGCCGATGATCAGGTGTTCTATGACAAACAACAGAATAAGAGGTCTAGTTGGCAGGGAAAGGGGAAGAATTCATCAAAGAAGCAAGGAGGTAAGAAAACCAAATATCCATCCTGTGAGAAGTGTGGTAAAATGGATCCTGGAGAGTGTTTATCCAAGTCTGGTAAGTGCTTTCGGTGTGGTAAGTCTGGTCATATTGCTCGTAACTGTAAGAAAGATGATCAAGCAGGAAATGAAAAGCCAATGGTAAGATGTTTTAAGTGTAATGAAATGGGTCATTATGAAAACGAGTGTCCAACGAAGAACTCAACTGGGGGAATGCAGCCAGACTACAAGCAGAAAGGGGTGGTGAAATCCTTTGCAACAACTTCAGCAGATGTTGGGCCATCGAATGAAGTGGTATCAGCTCCAGGGAGCTCAGTATTTTTCGAAGATTGACTTGAGGTCGGGGTACCATCAGTTGACAGTAAAAGAAGCAGACGTTCTGAAGACTGTGTTCCGTACTAGATATGGCCATTATGAATTTGTAGTTATGCCTTTTGGGTTAACCAATAAACCTGCTGTATTCATGGACCTTATGAATAAAATTTTCCATGAGTTCTTGGATAAGTTTGTGTTTTTGTTTTGAGGTTTGGGAAGAGGTTATGTGTGCCTTGTGATTCACAGTTGAAGAATGAGTTGTTATGTGAGGCTCATAGTTCCCCGTTTTCAGTTCATCCTGGCAGTACTAAGATGTATAGAGATCTGCGGGAGTATTACTGGTGGGATGGAATGAAAAGAGACATTGCTGATTTTACTATGAAGTGTTTGACATGTCAACAGGATAAAGCAGAGCGACAGTTACCAAAAGGGATGCTTCAGCCTTTACCAGTGCCAGATTGGAAATGGGAAAACATATCCATGGACTTTGTTGTGGGATTACCGAGGACATCTCGAGGTAATAATTCAACATGGGTTATTGTTGATCACTTGACCAAATCTGCTCATTTCCTTTCTATACGAGATACTTTCTCTCTAGATCAACTCTCCCATTTGTATCTTAAAGAGATAGTTAGGTTACATGGAGTTCCTCTCTCCATTGTATCTGATCGTGATCCCAGGTTCACATCTAACTTTTGGAAAGGCCTTCAGAAGTCGTTGGGTACGAAATTAAATTTTAGTACAGCTTTTCATCCTCAATCAGATGGGCAGTCAGAACGAACAATTTAGACCTTGGAGGATATGCTATGAGCTTGTTCGATGGATTATCAGGGAAGTTGGGACCAACATCTTTCTTTGGTTGAGTTTTCTTATAATAACATTTTTCATTCCAGTATACAGATGGCACCATTTGAGGCATTATATGGGAAGCGGTGTCGAACTCCAGCATTTTGGGATGAAGTGTGTGAAAGGAAGCTGATGGGACCAGAATTGGTAGAAGAGATGGCAGAAAAAGTTCAGTTGATTCAGAAGTACATGAGAACAGCTCAGAGCAGGCAGAAGAGTTATGCGGATAACCGGAGGAAGGATCTATCTTTCGAGGTAGGTGATCATGTTTTTCTCAAGGTTTCTCCTTGGAAAAGTGTGATGAGATTTGGTATGAAAGGAAAGCTGAGTCCAAGGTTTATTGGACCATATGAAATTCTGGAGAGAGTTGGATCAGTTGCATACCGGGTGGCTTTACCTCCAATTTTATCTCAGGTACACAATTTTTTTCATGTTTCAATGTTGAGGAAGTATATGCCAGATCCATCTCATGTTTTGAGTCCAGAGGTAGTACAGCTGGAAGAGAACCTATCTTATGAAGAACAACTAGTCCAGATTCTTGACCACATAGAGCAGGTGTTACGGAATAAGGTGATTCATCAGGTAAAGGTTTTGTGGAAAAACCATGTGATTGAAGAGGCAACGTGGGAATCTAAAAATGCTATGAGGGATAAATACCCGCACTTATTTTGATAAGTGAATGAAATTGTGAGGACGCAATTCCCAAAAGGGGGGAAGGATGTAACATCCCAAGTAAATAAATAAAAAATAATTTTCATATTTATTAATATTTATGAATTAAATATTAATTTTAATTAAAAGGGGTTTCTACGTTCGATAGCGTACTCGGTACGCAATGATGAGTTTCTTTGAAAACTTACGTTGCACACAAGTAATAAAATAATATTATTTTAAATGTTAGTTAACAAGTAGCCGTTGTACTGGCGGGAGTGGATAGAAATAACTAAAATATGATTATATATGTTTTTAAATGTTTTTACATTTACCCAATAAAAGATAAAGGCTTAAAATATGGAAAGAGTTCAATTTTAGGCATTTATACCCTAATTTTCACGAAAGGTCCACTTATCACCTTTTGACGGAGAACCGTCATTAAATATAGTTTTGATCAGTCTTATAAATTCTATTGGACCAAATATAACTCTTCTTTAGAATCGGGACATCAAAATTTACTTTTTGTAAATTTTTGGTACCTTTCTGATAAAGTTCATTTTTTTCATGAATAGTGTAAAATGTTGTATTTTAATTCAAAAACTCTTTTTAATATAATTTATTTATATGATTAGATTATCATTTGAATTGGTTTTAAAGTGAAATTAGAAAATATTTTCACCATTAAATCAAATAGTGGTCGTTGGAATTAATTTCACTTTGAAATCGGACTTAAACTAGTGTCAATCTTTTGATACTTATTGTTTCATAAAAACACGCTATTTGCTCTGACAACGTGAATTAATTATTAAATTAATTAATGTGACTTATATGTTTTTAATTTTGTAAAATAGTCTTCATTTTTGAATTCGTAATATCAAATATAGCTTAGGGTGAATTTTTGGGTAATTTTTTGAAAAACTTCAATTTTGATGAATAGTGAAACCACTAAGTGGTACTTATAAAGACTGATTTTCCATTTAAATGAAATTTTTCCATCATTGTGTTTTGAATTTCAAAAAATAATACATACATGGTTGTCATTAATATGTAAAATGTGGTTCAATGAGATTATAATAATTTTTTGGTGAATAGTAACTTATTAAGTTCTTAATCGCGATTAATGGTAATTAGTGTAGTTTAAGGTATAAATAATGCTTTAATAATATGAAATGACCTAGAAAAATGTCCCAACCATATTGGTTGTGTCATGGCCGACCAAGACAAGCCATGGGTAAACTTGAGGACCCCATGGATCCACTTTTGTTGGGAAATGAAATAAATAACGTTTTATTTAATGTAAAAGTAAAAATGACACAAACATGATATGTTTTATTAAAAAAAATTATATGGGGTTATACAAGTCAGATATTTTATTATAAATATTCATTGGAAAGCTAAAAATATTTCCTACATCATAGTATTTTTTTTTATAATTTTTAGACATTAAATAAATTATATTATTTATGACATAATAATGATGCAACGATGACATCATTATTTGACAATTTAAATAAAATGGAAAGATAATGTAAAATCTATGAACTACACATGTCCAAAACTAATTGGATGAGTGGATTTCGAACCCTTATCACCTTATCCACGAATTATTTCAATGTGGGACCTTTTAAAACCGAAACACATTTTCAAATAAAGTAATATTTCTTTACTTTCCAAAAGTGCCCCTCCTCTCCTCTTATAAAAGGCCCCCACCTCTACCTCATTTCACACACTCCTCAAGCCTTTGGCTCGGCCAACCCCATACCATTTACTCTCTCAACATCCCTCTCCTCATCCTAGATGATTACCTTTCGGAAGAATCCTTTCAACGGAAGCCTTTAGGCTCAAATCAAAAGGAGTTAAACTTTTAAAGTTAATTCATTCTCTCATGTTCATTTGTTTTATTTTGCTTCTCCAACCCCCTAAACTCTTTTTATTTATTTCTTTTGTAACAACACCAGTATCTTCAATATACTAGGATGTTGTTATAAGATTTATTCGAGATACACTCTCACACAACTACATCAAATGGTTAAAGAACATACAGTTTCCGTGGATTGCGAAATTCTACCTCCCGAAACGATGATTGTTCAATACTCATTTAACACCTTCAAAGGTGGCCATTATGATGTCACTATTTTTATATCTGATATATGATATGTTTATTTTTTTCTTTAAGCTTCTGTATTTATCGTTTTGGGCATACCTTTATGGTTTCCATTATGGGTAAACACGATATCTTCATTTAAGGAAGTGCGGACTACCGCCCCCTCAAAGTGATGTGATTCGTTAATTCCATATGTGGGACGTGTAAAGGATGGATTTAAAGTTATTATATATAACTTTATACTGGAATTATAATATACCTCTATATCATTATTATTTCTTTCCATTAAAGAATGATATATAAATGAAAGTAGCGTTCATGCGTACGTACGGCTTACCGTCTCCATGAACGGTGCATTTCATTTCTTATCCCCAAATGTAATGTACTATTAAAAGTACATGTATATAATGGATATATATATAATTAATGATATATCTAAATGATGTATATAATTCTGGAATTAAAATATACATACCTCTCATTTAGTTTTAATTCCATTAATATGACAAAGAAATGAAAGTAGCGTTCATGCATACATATGGCTTACCGTCTCCATGAACGGTGTATTTCATTTCTTACCTCTAAATGATTATGTAATATTATAAATACATGTATATGCTGGATATATATGATACATATTATATCCAAATCAGGAATTTCATTCTGGATATAAAGAACCTTTGACCACACGAACAACATGTAATTGTAAGAAGTCCACTTTCGACTTAAGAACCAAATATTGAGAAAAAAACATTATTAACATAAATGGTTATATAATTTTTATAACAGGGAAATAAGTGATATAAAAGGAATAATTAACTTTAAAAAGGTTCTTAATCAAGTATAAATTAACTCAAGTTTATTATTCAGGACGTTAAAGAACGATCGAGTCAAGTCGGACCCGAGGTAAGGGACTTCGTCTCATTCTCCTTTCATTTAGGCATATTTCGTTTTATACAAAACTTTCTTTTATATGGTGTATTAAACCCCTTTGACTTTTACTTTTATACAAAAGGAATCTTTTTCTACGAAGTGTTTTACAAAACAACAAATAGGAATGTTTCTTTTAACGTACGCGACGACAATGACCTTTTCCGCCACCGCGAGTATTATTTGGTCTTTGGATTTCTCAACAAGCCGTAATGTTTTTAGAATAAAATAAATACCATATAATCTTTTATGTATTTTGGTATTAAAAATGGTTTTGAAAAAGGATTCTATTATGTCAATATATTTATGATATATTGTGATTGAATGTGGAAATGTTATCATTCCTTTATATTGGTTTTATGTTTTATGATTTTATATTGGTACTTGGACATTTTAACGGCTGGTTACGTTATAAACCATATGACGGGTGGTGCCGTGAATACCAGGACGGGTGGTTACGTTATAACCTCCAATGCATTGGGTATCGAAGTCGGCCGTATGGCTATTCCATTAAGTATGTATGGAAATTGGCCTTATGGCTATTCCATTAAGTGATATGTGTGGAAGTCAACCGTATGGTTATTCCACTTAAGTATGTTTATGTCCTAAGTTACCTTTATATATGTTATGTTTTCTTTTTATGGGTTTTATGGTAATCTTTTGGTTACAAAAAGGTAAGTAATGATACTTTATTCAGTGAAGAGTTTTTACTACTTCATGAAGGTGAAGGTATTACTTTTATAGAGTATATATGGTTTACTTGATGTTTGAAAAACTAACAGTTTTCATTCTTTCTGTATCCCTTACTGAGCTTTTTATGCTCACCCCAGGTTTTTTTTGAAATGTTTTCAAAGGACTTAATGGGGAATAAGGTCAAGGATGGGATCAAGGGAATGTCATCCTATACAAAACATGGAACTAGACACGTTTCTTTTTAAGATTTTTTTTATTATGGAAACTTAGTAGAAGTGACTACTTTGTAATCTTTTGAGATGTAATAGTTATGTTCTAATTCTCTAAAACTCTAAACCTGAAAAGATCCTCAACGTGAATTATTCGTTTAATTCAACATTATGTAAGGTTTAAGGCCGGGGCCTTATATTTTGGTATGTAGTACATACATTTTTCAACCCAAATGGAATAACCCTATAGTAGAATATTCCCTGGGGTTCCCTGAAGGCTATTTCATCTTCTTCTTATCCAAACATTTGAATTTTGTTTTATCATGAAGATCCTTCCTTGATGTAGAGATACTCATATATAGTAGTTTAATTGATTAGAAATTCCATGACCAAGATTGGGAAGTCATCTTTCTGGCAGTTCTAGTTGAGATATCTGAAGTCAATGTAGACTCTGATATTCTCATTATTCCTTCTAATATTAACTATATAGGAAATACTAATAATATATTGAACCTAACCAACGATTTTTTTCTCTAATGGGATTTGAAAATTCATCCTCTGTCTTGGTAGGATGTGTTAGGTGCGTCTTTATGGTGGCCTTCTTATAGACATTGTGGTCTTCCGGTAGTACAAGGTGTTGAGTGGCAACCTCAGTATTAAGACATATAATTTATGTATAGTTCCATTTGAAAAAACCAATTTTTCATTAGGAAATAGGTGTGTACACCATGTTCTTATTTGTTCCTGACTACACTTATTAGAGTGGTCCATGGTTCTTCTTTGTTTCCCATGTTTATTTCCCTTAGATCATCAATGGTGGTAGAGAAACCCTCCTAAAATGTTGTAGGGTAATACCTAATGTCTTCTTCCTTATCCTCTTATGCATCGTTTTCATCTTCCTGTTCTTCTAATGGGGGTACAATTCAAGAGAGGAGCTCTTTATAGTAGATAGAAGAGTCAAAATTCTGGCATTTTAAGGTTGAGGAAACTTATTTTGATTTGACAGACAGTGAGGAGATTTTTTGGAGAGGGTGGAGTGAAGGGTATAAGGGTAAATTCTTTATCTTTTTGTCCAATGGGTGTGTTTGGGACTCTCTGGATCTATGATTATAGTTTAAGGTGATTTTTATCGATGCATTCACCATCTTCTTGGTGATCAATGGATTTTTCAACACTATCATGCTTGGTATCCCTGACCAAAATCACGAGTACTATAGAACACATGTCCTAATATAGACTTGTGAAATCATTTTGATTGATGAGTATTATGTATTCCTCCCTCCTAAAAATGATGGGGTTAGAAAGAACAATTTCAAAATCATTTAGGGTGGTGACCCAATAAATTATATCCACTGAGTGTTGCTTCCCATCGGCTCATAGAACCATGAATCAATATAGTGTGACTCCGAAGAATCAAATGGGACGTTTATCGGCATGAAAGGTCCCATTATTCCATTAATGAAATATTATACACACTGATGGTATGATGAGGGGATGGTCGTATCATGCTGCAGCTAGGGTCTTCTTAAGAAAACATTGAATGTTTTGTTATTTCGGACTACTAGGAATTCTTAGTCAGCTATTTGGTTTCCAAACAGGGTTTTATGCATGATTTTTACAATTATATTATGCTCACTCTTATAATATCCCAATATATTTATGGTATAAGGTGTAAGGTTATAGTTATTTTAGCCTGGCCGACAATGTGTCTATAGTGGGATGAGGTTATGTCCAAAGTCATTGTCAATGAAGAATTTTCTAACATCAACATTATTTATCCTTAGGGAAACATATATGGGTTTTACATGTTCTTTAATAATGGAGTCTTCCTCTCTATTTGTGAATGTGATAACCTCCAGGAATCCTACTATACTTGTCTCTGTCCGATATACTTTGGCAGCAGGAACTTTAGTTTCAAACTCTTGGGGACTTTTTAATGATTTATTTGTACTTCCTTGAGATGTTCTAAAAGATTCACTACATCAATGATTGATAGCGTGGTTGGTACTAAATCCAATCGCTACATAATAAGATATATCTGGTCTATAGTATTGTGATTCCCCACTTGGGGATGGTCTTTCATAGGCACATTATGGACATGAGGCATGGATGAGGAAGGATCAGTCCCCAAGGGAAGATCTGGTGGTGCTACTGTACTTTGTGAGGTTGTATGGTAAGTCTACTTATATGCTGTGGGAGATCAAATATTCATTGTTATTCCTATTAATATTACAGTATGTTTGGTCTTGAGGGTCTTCCAGCAGAGGCATGGTAATTTTATTATTCTTATTGAGTTCGTTTAAGGGATCTTTTATGAATTTCCATAACATGGACAGTTTTAGCATGAGTGCATCCAAGAATTTAGTTTTTACCATGAATACATCTATTCAGGTATCCTTGGAAACTACTACCTTCTCCTCTAGCTCCCTGATTTGGTGTGGGGAACTCGAGTTTATATCCACACTCTTCATCAAAAAAGGGATCCACTAATTGAATGAAATTAGTGGAACCAACGATCTGTTCCTCATCTCATGGCGAGTATTCCTGATTGAATTTTTCTAGTATTATTTTATTAGTGGTAGTAGTTCCCATTTCCTCAGATTTAATGGCATCAAATATGAGGGAACCAAGGCCAAATTTTTCTTAGGTGCAGACTCGTCTTCCTGCACTTATTCTGTCACTTTTAGTCGAGCTGTAATTTGGATGGTCCACTCTTTGAGGATTGTGGGGACTATGACAATAGTTGTGTTTCATTAAGAGTATTTGTGGGGATAGTTAGTTTCATTAAAAATGATTTTATTATTCCATGATCTCGATTGATGGTTTTATGAGTCATATAACTATTGATCTTATAGTCCTTTTTAATAATGATTGTTTGACACTCTCCTTATACATATATTCTAGTGGGGTTAATATATGCCACTTGTGATGGCAGCAATCCTAGTATAAATTTTCTATAATATATCATTCTTTACAGGAGGTATTTGATGTAAAAACCCATTTAAATGTTGCTTCCTAGTATCTGGTGGAAGATTCAATGATATGACTCATATTCGATACTTATTTCATCATCCCTCTTCAGCTCTAGAAGATGAAGCAAGTTGAAATTCAACGTGTTTACAAAGTTTCCACGTACTTGATCATCTTAGAATGAGTAAAAATTATTTTTTGATCCTTGAATTTATTTCTTCTAGATCCCCTTCACCCATCTTGATGATTTGGGGGTGGATGGTGATGTGGAGGGGCCCCATCATGGTTTATTTTGGGATGTAGGGATGGAGATGTTGAATGGGGTGGAATAAAATTAAGAGAAGCTACTTCAGTACATTCCACTATTTCTCTACAGGATGATTGTGCTACCCTAGTATTAAGATTAATCACCCTCAAGGAATATTATATTATTTATTCTATGTAATGGAATTACCAAAACCCACATATATATTTTACAGTGATATGTGGTGTTTTCAACACACCATGGAGATTGTTAAATAACATAGAAAACATCACATCTTGGGGGAGTGGTTAGTTCCAATAGTAGATCATACTATTCCATTAGGTAATGGAGTCTGAAACTATTTCATTTTGACACATCATGAGGTTTGAGTGGTCACTAACTTTTGTTTGGGAAATGTGGAGCTGAACTTTAATAGGAACAAACATCAGAGATCCTCCTAACATGTTATCAAGTGAGCGTGAAAACAATTATACCATTCCAAGGTAGAACCTGACATGATTCCCACAACGTATCTATGCTTTATTTCCTCATGTTGTTTTGTGTTTTCCATCATGGGATCACAATAATATGAGTAGTGAATAATATTTTTCTCGGGGTCCCCTGATCCATCAGACAATAGGAATATATGGTTCTCAAAATTTGGAGGTGGTGGGATGTTTCTTACATAGGTTGGGTAGGGATATTATTTTGGTTATATCAGAGAGAACCTCACCTTCACGGTTTCAAATTGAGCTTCCAATTACTCAATGGTATTCAAGAACAATTGATGCATGTCACATTGAATCAAAATATGGGTGGAAACATCTGGCGGATGGATTTTTTGTGATGGTGGTGCTTCTACATGATGTGGATACTTGACTGGGGGCATCCTCTGTTAAATTTATAGAATTTTTTTAGTTGATTCCAAATGGAATGGAATTCCTTGTATCCTGGTGGGATTGGATTCATTTATAATGACATTCTCACAACATATTTGGACAAGATTTCCATCCATGAATCATTTGTCGGGATGATCCCTTGTGGGAAATCCACACCTACCGAGAGTGTTTGTTGAATCTCTGCTTCAGGAACACATCTAATAGGATGGCCCATTTGAGAAATCACAAGATTAATTCTCCTCAACTCTTTCATTTCTTCCTCATACTGATAGAAACTCTCATCTAATTTTAGAGACTTTATTTCATGGGGAGGATGTGGTGGTTCATATAAGACTTTACTCTTATTCTTCTGGTTGTTGGTAATTATTAAGTGAGGTAATGGAGGATGGGATAAGTAGTTCCAAATTTTATGGAGGATCACTTGTTCTGGGTATTGAAACCTTCAGGATCGGTGTGGACCTCCTCTTATAGGGAACCATAATCTCTTACATCCTCTTTATTTTTGTCATTTTTTGTGTGGTCCTTCGATTAATATCCACAATGTTCACCGATGTTTACCACATTAGTCATGGTGTACCAGGTTCTGATTTGTAAGAGATCTTCTTGCATCATCTATTAGATCATATCATTCCATTCCAAGATCCTTTTCTATTTTCTTGATGAAGGCCAACTCAAAGGGAACCTTGAAATGAATTGGCCACATGTCTCTTTTACAGGGGACATGAGTCATGAGATGAGATAGAATAGCAAACCTATCTATTCATTTTTCTCCCCTTGTGGAAAAGGCAAACATTTGTTGGGAAGGTGGTTGAGGTAAAAATGACCCCAACCCTGTAGGATAGTGTTTCACCCATTCCATTGCTATTGTAAGTCATCCAATATTTTCTAATCTTATAGTGGAATTTTTTGTTAAACATTACCTCATCCATGTAGGATGGGGTTGATCTCATATTGTGGCATTTTTTGTTGTTATCGCCCCTTTCTTGTTCTTGTGAATTCCCATTTGGGCGTGAGATATATATGGCGCAAGGTATTCTGATGAATTACTTAATTCCTAGGACTTGAGGATTTCTTGATGACTGGATTCCTTTAGGATGGAATAATTATGAATGTTTTTAGTGGTTTGTTTCTGGAGCCTTTTAATTAGTTTTTCTCATTGGGCTTGATGCTTTTGAGTCTTACCCACAACCGATTCTTATCGAGTGGAATCAGTTTCCTAAATAGGTATTTTGTTTGGATTCCATCTTGGGATTATGACACTACATGATTTCATTTCCAATGTTATCTACTATATGGAAGTTGGGGTGAAGTATAATGCTTTATGCACTCTCCAACCCCGAATATGAACACCGGACAGTGTGTCATGGATAAGGTAACACAACTTGTGTATCGAGTGGAGGAATACCGGTTTGAGGTCCTTCATATGCCTCTAAAATTTTGTCCACCATGGATATGTATGATATTCTGGTCAACATGATAGAGAAGCTTGCCCAATACTCTGACATTATCTGCATACCTATCGTAGGAAGAAAATTTTATATTCAGATGGCGAAGAGTAGTCCAGATATTAATGCAAATGTTTTGTATGAATTTCTCAGAGAACTCAATTGGTATGGTGAAAAAAGAAGTTTTACGGGACAAAAAATAACTTGTATGTAATCCCTAGATAATTTTATACTCATGAGAAACATATTTTTTTCTACCAAGGATTTTTGTGCATAGTGTACCCAACACGCACGGTATGTGATGATTTCATCTAGAGTAATGGGGCTAGTAGAGATTTAATTAATATATGAATCATGAAGAGGTGGATCAGAGGATGAGCGTGGCCTAGGCCATCTCCTAGCAGAGAAAGGTTGTCAAATTTTATTTAAATATTTTCTAGCATATCCAGACCCATCCGTCCAAGTGCCTTATAATATGAATTATTTCTTGTATTTGATCCAGTGAGAGGGAGACCTTGTTTTTTGCGTGGATTTTGACTATATGGAAGCCTTTCATAGCTGAAGCCATTGTGTAGAAGACTACCATCACAAATTAGTGTCTGACTACATGTGGAATTTATATGGTGTGATCCATGGGAAGAACCTTTAGGGAAGACCACCACAATGGGGGAACTTCATTCTAATTTTTGTCTTTGCATGGAGAACCTTTGTGACGACTGCCATCGTGGTGAGGAATACCATCATTGATTGATATCTCGTTGTATGGAAAATATATGTAGTGTGAACCTATCAAGGAACATTAGGATGCACCAAAATGTGGGTAGGACCTTCTCATTGCTTGATGTAACTATGGGTAGGGCCTTCATAGTGACTACCATCTTGGTGAGGGATACAATCATTTCTTAGTATCTAACAACTGAGAGAATTTCTTTAATGTATACCATGGGGAAGAAAATTAAGTTGGTTAGAGCAAGGGGAGGAACATCATACTATTTTATCTTCTATTCATGGGGATGGATACCATGAAACTAATTTGGATACGGGGTCTCGTGATTGATCTCTTATTCCTGACAAAGTAGAACCATGTGTGTTATCTAGGAAGGTCCTTTAGAGATGATGGTAACAACAATGTTGGGAGGGCCTTCGAAGCAATTACTTCCTATTAAATAATTTGGAAATGGATTGAAAAAATCAAGGTCCTCTATTGATAAATATTTTATGGAATATTGAATATCAGCTATTAGTAGAGCAGGATCATGAATGTGATCTTTATTATCTTATTTCCTTTCACATAATTCAGTTTTGGGCACTATCTTGTTGGTTACTGGGGACACTTTCTCTTGGTAAATCCCTTCATTTTTGGTTTCCTATTTGAGTGGTTCATGTAATGGTTCCTTGATACACCAAAATACATCTTGAGTTCTGACAGGGATATATGCCATCCCAGGATCAGAAACCACATTGGACTGGTGTCCCTTGTTGGAATGATTATTTTTTTCCAATCCAGTTTTCCTTTTATAGTGGAATATGGTCATTGAACCTCATGTACTAGAATCGGGATTCAAGTCTACTATGTAGGGACCATCGTATTTTGTGGACGAGTCAACCCTCTTGGTGAGATGGGGACATGGGCCCGATTACATTCTTTTTCCAAAGAAACAGTTACATTTTGACAGGTCTGGAGGATATGATATAGAAATGATATCTATTCCTCTATAATTTCCAAGACTATTAAAGAAAATTATTTTTATAGAATAGGTATGAATACCCATTCTGAGGTTGTTATAATTATTATATAAGGAGTTAGGTTGTTGTAATTACTATATAAGGAGTTAGGTTGTTATAATTATTATATAATGTGTTAGGTTGTTATATATCATTATAATACACTACCTTAATGTATCTATTGTCACTTTTTATTTCATTTCTTTGGATACTCATGTAGTTAGGATTATTTTCCCATTATTAATTTATGTCTATATAAGAATATTTTATAATTAATATCTTCCTATATGTATTTCATAGTCATTAACTCTATTTCTTTTCATTGTTCCCTTATTAGGATATTTTTGAATTAAAATTTTTTTATACAACATATTAAAATTGTATTGGAAATTTAATTTTTAATGTCACTCATATCTTTATTTTTATAATAATTTCACCAAACATTGTTAAAAAATTTAAATATTTACCTTCCATTACCAATACATTATTAGAAAGATTATTTATCCAAGCCATTATATAAAAAATATTATTTTGAAGAAAATATTACATTTTATCCATCCTTTAAAATATATATTTCCCTTATTTATTTCAACATTACAAAAAATGAATTTTTTAAAATCTTCTTCAAATTAATATATTTGTTTGAAGAATATTCATCTACAATAATAGTACTTCATATTCCTTTATTTGAAAATTTATACTATTTTATTCATTTTAAGTGTGTAATTTTCATATATATATACTATATAAAGATTATCATATGTTTCATTATCAGTGTTATTATAGGAATATGGTGTGGCAGAAATAAAATCTCAATGATGGAATTGATTTATCACTGCCTTTTTTGTACCATATCGTTAATCATGATAGAAAATAATGTTTCTTATAATTTTATTCCACACTGAACAGTCTATACATACTTCTTCTTGTTTATGGGTGATGATCTATATAGCCTTACCATTTAACTAACTAGTGATATGACTACCAATATTTTATAACACTAAAATTAAAGATTTATTATATAATTATACACTTAATACAACCATATAAGATCATGAGGTGTAGTATGTTATGTTTATTAGGTACATAATATGACATCAAGAAAATTAAATTAAAAATTATTATTGAAAAACTCCATAAATATACTAATATATCGTGGGTACTATAAAATTTCATGAGACAACCTATATACAAGAATAAGAAAGGGTTGAGATATAAATCCTATTAAAGGAATAATAATTTAATAAAATGATAAAATTAAAAAATTTGGGTCAATAGTAAAATAAAAGAGACATCAAATGTGAGGGAATCAAAATATTGAATAATGAGTCATGATATAACATGATAGCATCAAGTAATCATTGCAATCATTGGAATGTGGAAACAACTTAAAACCTTGAATAAGAATAAGATAGGTGTAACTTAAAATACAACCTCACTAGGTGGAAAATATCTCATTATGTCTTAAGATCACACCATGAACTCGTATATAATATATATTTAGATAAAAAAATCGAAAATTCATATAATGGATATATAATTCGATGACTACCCAGCACATTCATATCATGTATATTCAAAAGTGTGTCACATAGGTCAAAAAAATAAGGATGAATTTTCAAATCATTGAATAGAATGATTAAGTTTTGTATGATAAATACATGAATGTTAAAATTAAATGAAGGTTGTGTACTTATAGAATAATTCCCATGAGTAAAAATGGGGATACATATTCACTACACAACTATTTTTCAGGTACAATACAAGATAATTTTAGGAGTTTAATAACAGTACATAATGATTCATACAAGATATTAATTAGAGTGAAAGGTTTATCTCATCACTAGGAAACTATAATGATATTCAGACGGATATGTAAGATGTATACTAAAATGCCAAATTTTAAATTGTTTTTTATGATATTAATAACGTTCTGTAATCAATAGGGGATGGAAATTAACCCTTCCCTGGATAGGGTTCTTCTTAATGCTTGGGAAGATATTCTTGTGAACATGGGGGAACCTATAAAGGGATATAGAGAGGGAAGAGAAGATTTAATTCATTATCCAAGAGTCTTGATTTATGTATAATAAAAGGATGGCATGGTTTTTATTGTAAATTGAGGTGAATTATTTTTAATTTATAAATATATGTTTTTCTATATGATAAATTAATACAGACCAAAAACCATACCACTAGTTTTCACATGGTTTCTAAAAAAAGTTTATTGGATTTAATTAAATAATAATTATAACAACCTAACTCCTTATAAAAATGTCCCTATTGATGTGGAAGTGAGTCATGTTTTTAAATAAATTATTTTAAAACCACAAAACATA
Source organism: Viscum album (assembly GCA_963277665.1). Lineage (NCBI taxonomy): Eukaryota > Viridiplantae > Streptophyta > Magnoliopsida > Santalales > Viscaceae > Viscum > Viscum album. Next base: position 1,946,430,252 of record OY728131.1, read on the forward strand.
ATATAGTTTATGGAGGATTTATTATGTCTTTATAAATGTAATCAAATGACTTGAAAAAAAATTTAAAGGGGGAACATATTATCTTCTGTGGATTCATTTTAGGGAATATATTAAATCACATCTAGGTTTTTATGTTGTTATAATACATATCATATATTTATACTGTATTTAATTTTTAATAAAAAATTTGACCATCTGATAAAATAGTGAAAAAATTAACATTGGAGGTTTTCAATGAGATGATTTCAAAAATAATAATTATTTTTATCAAAAATATTTATCTTAATATTATAATTTATTATTTTAAAAAAATTATAATTAATGGAAAAATTATTTTTTTACAACAAATTGTTATGATTTATGTAAAAAATACATTTGACATCATAAAATTATATTATAATTTATAATTAATAAATATTATGTAAAAATTATTTTATTAAAATATTAATTTTTTAAAAAAAATTAATTCATGAAAATTATTTTCTTCATTAATACAATATATTTCACCAAGACACAATTCATGTCTCACCGTATCAAAATATAATTTTTTTCAAACATATTATTTAATCAGTATAATGATTAAAAAATATAAAAAAAATCATTAATATTTTAAAAATGAAAATAAAAATATTATGTTTGTTGGGGTCTATTTATATATCACTTTATTATACAAATGAATAACAAAAGGTTGTGGTGAGTTATGGTGAGATGTTATGGGGGTGGTTTGTCGAACATGGTTTTGTCCTTGATCTCGATGGACATGAAATTCTTAAATAAATGGTTACACTCATTCTTCATTTATTTAATCTTAGATTGGTCTTATTCAAGGGATAATACAAGAGGTGTTATCTCCCTTGTAATCTCTTCTAAATGGGAGACACATGGTATGATCCTATATGATGAGATCATATGTTCTTTTTTCTATATTAAATAGATTTATTATAGGAGCATATATATACTAATCATATAATCAATGCATAATGATTATATTAATAATAATTATGATTTTTAATGCTCTTTTAAATCTAATTGGTTAAAACTTATAATGGTATAAAATAACCAAATAAGTACATGTGTTTTTTATAATTTTATTTCCTAATTATAAATCCATTCATTTAAAAAGGAATCTCATTTATAAATATTTAGTTGGTTATATTATCCCCCATTTAGAATTTTCACACCTATAAATTTCATTCTTATACTAAAATCTTTAAGGGTGCTTATTTTCATTGACTCTTCCAGTTCGAAAGACACATCCTAAACCCTTTGGTTCTGCCACAACACATTGATTAATTTAATTATATTGTTTAATAGAAGTTTTAATATATGATCTGATATCTTCACCAGCTACTCATTAATTAAATATTGTTATCCAAAATTACCACTTATTTATTTAGTATATTTTAGGTTTATGGTATGAACTTCCTTAATATGGAGACATAAAATATATCATGCACTTGAGTAATGTTTGGTGTGAGTACTAGTTAATGGGCCACAGTTCTGACGTGATCATGTAACTTAAATGAAAATATATATATTGGTCTAATATTTACCTTCTTCTCAAACCCCATTACCTTATTATATGGTGATATAAAAACGAAAACCTTATCTCTGACCATATCCTCAAGGTATCTTAAAAAATAATTTACATATATTTTCTATCAACATCCAACAAATTTTTTATTAGATTGAATGGTTCGAGCCTTATCATTTATCTCTTGGATTAGATTTGGTGCCATTATATTTCACTCTGTAATATCATCCCAACATGTTGGAGTCTTACACCACTTTCCTCCTAGAGCTTCATAATATTTCATTATAATTCTATAGTAGAAATTATTGTTTTATGATACCCCAATTTTTGGAAGGTGTTGATACAAAAAATATATGGAAATACATATAATATAGTCCTAGAAGATCTTATGGAGTTTTCATGGTTTCTTCAAATTAAACATCCATCTAAGGGTGATAAGAATTAATAAATCTATGTTCTACATCCACTTTTTGATAAGGAAATATCTATATACTTGATTTAGACCAAAGATCTTGCTTAGATACAATATAGAGTAGAACTCCATATTGTCTCACCACTTTACTCATGCAAATCATCTCTTGCTGGTTAGAAGAAAACATTGTCTTGTTAGAAATTGAATGAGGTCACTGGGTAAGCCTATCAAATACCACCTACATGTTGTTATTCACTTCAGTAGTCTTGGGGAATGCTACTAAAAAATAAATAGTAATTGTTTTCCATTTATATAATGGTATAGAATACGGTTTCATCATACCCTTATAGTTATTTGGTTTAGCCTAAAATTATTGGTGTACCATTAATTGTAATATAAATTAAAATATCTCAATATGTATGTTATCCCGTTAATGTTTTTCCATAAAATATATAAACATCATAGTTCTTATGATTTTAATAGATAATTATGAGCTATTTAGATCTTCTGGAGTTCCTTTCAATGGTTATAGATATTATGTGATGCATACTTGGGATCTAAAAATTATAAATCCATGATTAAAAAATTAAAAAACAGTAATATTCCCTTTATTATTCTATACCATCTCATTATGTTTCTATGAATCCTTTACCCTCTAATGAATGTATGATTGAGTTTTTATTTGAGAAAGATATGATGATTATCATTTCATTATTCCCATTCCCAACTATTGTATGTTCAAAAAGATTGGATCCCTTTTAGTCATCATCATGGATAGAGTTTCATGATCTTTTCAACTTATGGAATCTTCCATATTGTTCACCTTACAACGATGGCAATTGACTGATCATTCATAATCCATTATCAACTGTAATCACCTTTTTGTTTCATATTTCTCTCTTTTTGTGTTAATAGATATATCATGATTTTATGCTCCCTATTTATGTCACACTTCTCCCCATTGATATAATGTCATAAAATCATCAACACAATGATAATTTTAGCATATTCTATATCATTTTTTGGTAGTTACTCTAAGGAATATTTAATTTACAGGATCCATGGGCAAACACTTTATTATCTTGCAAGAGTATACAACCCAATAAATCATTAGATGCATCATGATAGATCACAAATGCTTACCCACTACAAGATAATGTGAGAATATGTTTGGTGATTATAATTTTCTTAATCTCATTAATTATTTTTTCACATTCATCATTCCAAAAAAATCATATTCCAATTTTAGTTATCTAGTCAGTGTGATTGAAAATCTCAAGATGTTTCTACAAACAAATATTGCATTTATGCTGGTATAGTCCATACTTTAATTTTATATATTATTTAAGGATCTATAGATAGTCCTTTTCTATGATAACGCACTAAAAGACGTTGGGACCATGATGGATGGAGAAAGATGTCTAAAGAGTTAGCTTTTGAAAAGTGTTGTCTTTTGTTGTCAAAGAAGATAATTCGATTCACTTTGTGAAGAAGTTTCAACCAGAAAATGCTTTACAGATATATATTTCACACATATCATATGTTAGGAGAACTTGTGATGCAAGATTTATGAAGTAAAGGGGGGGGGGAATTATAGTGCGAGTCATATACAGTTTTGATTGGAAGGGATGATGCTACTTGAAGGTAAATAAGTTTACATGCATCCCATTGTAACACTAACGATCCTAAATCCAGTCTATCAGGGGATATATATCACGATAGTGGAGTTCATGATGATATCTAAAGAATGGTTAGGGGAAGTAGTAAAGAGTTCAATGAAAAAGTAACATACAATCTAGAGGCAGAATAAAAGAACATTTTAAGGTGGCGCCGTTTTCCAATGTTTTCCAATTTTTTGGGCCTGAAAATTGGAAAATGTTGAGATGTATTTTTGGAAAAGGATAGTGCGCAAAAAAGAAAGTGGTGCATGAAATATTTGTGTGGTGCATGAAAAAATAATGTTGTCTATGAAATAGTAGCGGGATGCGTGAAATATCAGCGAGATGCGGGAAAAATAAAGGTTTCATGAAATATTAGATGAATACGCTAAAAATAAAGCGGTGCACTAAATATTTGTCTGGTGCACGAAATAGAAGAATGTTGTTTTTAGTGTAAAAGGTGTTTCAAGATCAGAAGCTTGAAAATTGGAAAATGCATGAGGTGTGCGAAAAATTAGAGCATTGTGCAAAATATGATGTTGCAGGAAAGAGTTTTTACGCACATGAAGATGTTTTTATGCACAGATTAGTGTTTTTCATGCAGTGTAAAAATCCTATAAATACGAGGTGAACCCCTCTTATTTTTTAAGGCTCGACACTTTGAATAAATCCTATGTTCTGGTGTGCATGAAAATTTTATGCTAAGTGAGTTTCTCTAAAATAATGAGGTTTGTGCGAAAAGACGAAGGGTGTGTGAAAAAATATGGATTTTGCACGAAAAGTGGTATGTTGTGAGGAAAATGTATGTTGCGAAAAAATGTTTTTTCATGAGCGAAGGGAATTTTTATGTGCAATCCATTTTAATTTTGCACAAGAAACCCTAAAGGTTGCGCGAAATATTTGGGATCTTCGCAAATATTCAGTTGTGTGTATGGGAGTTCATACCTGCTTTTGGGTTGGAATGTGAAGATTTTTACTTCAGAGAATACAAAAGATTAATTTTAAAGAATCCATGAAATACTGTTATTACCTTTTTGTGCTAAGAGGGTGCACACAGGCTTGCATATTGTTTTCCAAGTACTACACGTTTGTAAGGGTATATCCAACTCATTGTATTCCACGTCAAAGGATTGTTTTCTAGTGGATTGTGTGGTATTGGATAGTTTCTGTTCCATACCAAGGACATAGCTACTCTTGTTGAGTAGTGAACATTGTAAATCATGTGTTTATGTGGTTGTGTGTGTTCAACAGGGAAGAAACTCTCGAACAGGAGGGGATGGTTGTTTCAAAATGGGGAAACGTAAAAATAAAATTGTATCACTGATTCACCCCCACCCCCTTTTAGTGAAACATGGATCATAACTAGGGATATTTAATTGATATCAGAGTGACAAGTTTCCTTCTTTTATTCTTTGGTGGTGTTTGGAAGATAGGTTTTGACAGAGAATCTGAATTGCATGAACAGTAAGGAGATTCCGATATTTGATGGGAAGAATTATCATTTCTGGAAATATGTAATGATGTCGTATCTTATGTCTCTTGGATATGAAGTTATTGAAACTACTACAGATGGATTTCCTATAATTGATGATAGGGTTCCCCTTACTCCTGTCGATAAAAAGAATCTTGAAAATTATGGAAGAGCTATCAATGCAATACTCTCATCTCTTTCTGAGAGTGATTTTTTAAGAGTGAATGGTGTTGCTACAACCAATGGAATATGGGAAAAAGTGAAAAATATATATGAAGGGGATACCAAAGTGAAGAAGCCAAAACTAAAAATCTTAAGGCAAAAGTATAAAGACTTTAAAAAATGAGAATCCGAATTTTTTGGGGAATTCTTTACCAAGACAAATGATATTGTCAGTACAATTTGATGTCTTTGTGAACAATTAGAGGATTCTACAGTTGTTGGAAAAATCTTGTTAATTCATCCTAACAAATTTTATGCTAAAGTTTCTTCATTAGAAGATATAGACACTGAAACATTATCTCTAGATGACTTGCATTTCACTCTAATTGCTTATGAAATGAGAATAGAGAAGACTATGAAGAGAAAAACAAAATCTGATATAGAAATTTCATTCATGGCTACAAAGAGTGATAGGAAGAAAGAAGACTTTTATTAAAGGTGATTCTTATGAATCTAATTCTGATGATGAGGTATGTGAAATATTTGATGAGATTTTATCTTCATTTTATAAGAATTTGTAAAGAGGTACAAGGAAATACAAGGGTAAGCATCCCATGAAATCATTCAAATGTGGAGTCGTTGGTCACTTTTCAGCCAACTTTCCTCAAAAGAATAAAGAATAAGACTATGATGATGATGACAGAAGTTCAAGAAGGTCGTGGAAGAAACAAAAGGACAGAGATAAGTATCTTTTAAAGGGGAAGGATGAAAAGTTCATTAAATCAAAAAGAATAAGCTTATTATCTAATGATGAAGATGAAAAAGATAGCGATGTTGATTCTGTGAAATTATTTTCTGTAAAAACTAGAGAGAATAACTTTATTGCTATAGTGAATAATGAATAGTACATGAGCTGCAGTTCTGAAGAAGAAGAAACTCAACTTGAATATCATTTGATTGAAGAGTTGAAATAATGTTTGAGGATGATCAGAAAGCTTGAGAATGAAAACAAGAAGTTTATAAATGTAAATTCCACATTAATAAATCAAGAAAGTATTTCTGATAAGAAAATAAATTTGGAAAAGGGTATAGATGATCTGAAGAACTCACATAAGAATGAAAAGACTCATAATGGTCATCTTGAAGAAAAGATGAAAGAAAATGAATATTTTTTGGAAATTGTCCAAAAGAAACATTCTAAAGATAAATAAAAAATAATTTGTTTCAAAATATCTATCATGGATGTTGGTTAATAATCTAGTAAAAATGAACCAAAGATGTATTTACAAAAGTTACTTTCAAAGGTTGAGAGGAATGAAAAATCTGGTTCTGGTAAAAACAATGATGGAAAGGGTATGTATGTTTCCAAAGTCAGAAATAATGAAAAATAATAAGTAAATAAAAATCCTGATACTAGAATGATTTTGAATACTTGTGGTACTAATAAGAATAAATAAAAATCTAATCTGAAGAAGAAAGTTAAGATTGAAAACAAGAATATTTCTGGTCAGCAAAGTTCTATTAGGAATGTTGTGGAGAAGCATGTTCCCATCTCTGGTCAATATAGAAGTTTCAGAGGGAAAATTTCATTCCATGGTTACTGCTAGTATTGTGGTGGATTTTTAGATATTTCAAACATGTGTTGGTTCAATCAACAACATTACTACTATTACACAAGTTATGGAATACAAGGTTTGAGGGGGAGTCAGTCCCCTCAATAGGAGAAGTATGAGAAGAATGTTTCGATGAAATCTAAGAAGGCTAGTGTGAAAATTGACAATAGTCTCTATCCATTTTAAACTATATGTGATAGATGTGAACAACCTGGACATCTTGCGAAGATAATTCATGTTCTATTTCCATAACAAAAAAAGGTTCTTAACAAATCTCAGAAGTTAGAGGTGAATAATGAAAAGGAAGAACAAAAAGCTCTTGTTGTTGAAACTACCTTAAAAGATAAAAACGGAGAACGTCCATGGATTCTTGATAGTGAGTGTGCATCTCATATGAAATGAGACATGAAGTTTCTAAATAATGTGAAATAATTCAAAGAAGTAACTGTTACATTTGGAAATGATGAATCTCTGAGGATCAAAGGTGTTGGTTCAACCATCGTTAAAAAAAATGAAATCTAGAAAATAAATATAATGTTGATGGGTTGAAACATAATATGTTGAGTGTTTCACAACACTGTGATGAGGGAAAAAAAGTCTTATTTAGAAAATATGGCTTCATTGTGAAAAGTGAAAATGATGGAAATGTAGTTACTAGAGGCCAACGTACAAAAGGAAACTTATTCCATGTTGGTGAAGTAAAAAGTTCTTGTTAAATGGGAATTGTGGATGAAAATAATTTATGACATAAAATGATGGGACATATGTTTTAGAGAAACATGTGTATGTTATAAACACTAGACAGTGTCCAAGATATGGGTGATTTATCAGGAACAAGAGATTGGTTCCACACTGTTTGTGAAAAAGGGCAGATTACCAACTCTATGCTTAAGGGAATTGAAATTTGTTCAAAAAAACCTTTGGAACATACATATGATGATATATGAGGACCAATGAGGAAGCAATCAACAAATGAAGATAAGTAATTCATTACTTTCATTGATTACTTTACTCTCATTACATGTGTTATATACATGATACATAGGTCAGATGCTCTGAAAATAATTAAGTGTTTCAAGAGGAAAGGTGAGAAGGAATGTGAGTATTCACTGAAGAAGTTGAGAAAAAATAATAGCGGAGAGTATAAGAATGAAGAGTTTGAATGTTACCTTGAGAAACCTAGAATTCAACATGATATCAGTTCACCATACACACCTCAACAAAATGGGGTTACTGAAATAAAGAATCGATGTTTGGTGGAAATGGGGAGAACTATGTTACTTGAATATAGTGTTTCTCATTATTATTGGAGGAAAGCCATGAGAACTACTATGTATATTTAGAACCGATGTTTCTATAGGCCAAACTCAGATATGACTCCATACGAAATGTTCTTTGGAAAAACTCTAAGTCTATAACACTTAAGAGTTTTTGGGAGTCCAAGAATTATAAAGATGAAAGGTGGAATCCATGGAAAATTTAAGCAAATAGGAGATGATGGAATTTTTCATGGCTATGCTCCAGAAAGAAGAGGATATAGATTTCTCAGCAAATAAACAAGAAAGATTAATTATTCTTTGGATGTCAATGTTGTAGAACATGTTGAGAAAGAAAAGCAGTCATATGTTGATGTGGAAGTTGAGTAGGATAAAAAAGATTTTGTTAATGATTCTGATAATGGTGCAAAACACGTTAATCCTACCCAAGAAGATGATTCTGACAAAGAAATCTCGGGTGATGAGAATGAAGTTAAAATAACTCATCCTAGTCTGAGGAAACAAGTGGAGGCTTAGAACATTATTGGAGATCAACATAAATGGTTTCAAACAAGAAGAACAATGAACTATATAACACATAGTTCTATTTATTCCAACGTTAAACCAGATGATGTAAATGATGAATTTGAGTATCTAGAATGGTTTCATGCTACGAATGAAGAGCTTGATTAAATAGAGAAGAATGATACATGGAAACTTGTACCCAAGCCAGACAACAAGAAAATTTTTGGTACAAAGTGGGTTTTCTAGAATAAGATAAATGAAGAAGTTGAAGTAATAAGGAAAAAATCAAGATCAGTTTTCAAAGGGTATTCACAAATTGAAGGCATTGATTTTGATGAAACCTTTGCTCCGGTGACAGATTAGAAACAATCTGAAACTTTCTTGCTATTGTTGCACACTGAGGTTACAAAATCATTCAAATGGATATAAAATCTACATTCTTAAAAGGTGACATGGACGAGGATGTTTAAATTGATCAACCCTGTGGATTTGTTATTGGAAAGGATGAATGTTATGTGTGCAGGTTGAAGAAGGATTTGTATAGGATAAAACATGATACGAGGGCACGTTATTCTAAATTAGATTGTTGCTTAAGGAAGATGAATTTACGAAAGGTAATGTTGACAACAATATTTACATCCAGGAGTGTTAGGAGTTTTCACTAATCATTATTGTTTATGTCGATGAAATTATCATTTTTGGGAATGATGGAAAATCATGTGAAAGATTTTAAGGGGAGATGAAGATGTTATTTGAGATTTCTATGCTGGGACAAATGAAGTGCTTTCTTTGGCTACAAATTTCACTGAATAAGAATCACATTTTTCTGTCTCAAGAAAATTATGCTAAAGAACTTCTAACGATTTTTGGAATGGAAATTACAAAACATGTTTCCACACCAATTTAAGTGGGAACCACGTTTTCTAATGATGGATAAGGAAAGGATGTTGATCCGAAAGAGTTTTGAAAACTGATTGGAAGTCTGTTGTATTTGACTACCTCAAGACCCAACATCGTCTATGCTTTCACTTTATGGGACAGATTTCAGAGTACTCCTAGAGAATCACATCTATTTGCTAGAAAATTAATTCTCAAATATATCCAAGGAACAAAAAATTTTGGAATCAGGAATGATGACTCCAGAAATATTGATCTATTCAGGTATTCTGATGCTGATTGGGAAGGAAATGTTGATGATCAAAGATCCACATCTGGTGCAGTTTTCTTTCTAGGAAAAGTTGTGTTATTTGGAATACCATGAAACAGAATTTATTAACTCTTAGAATAGATGAAGATGAGTATGTTGCTAATACTGAAGCTGCAACTCAACTAATGTATATGAATACTCAGCTGTAAAATCTACTTGTTGAAGTAAAGCTACTATTGCACTTTGGATGTGATAATCATTGTGCAATCAATCTTACCTGAACGATGGTCCAACATTCTTGTTAAAAACACATTGATATAAATTAACACTTCATCAAAGAGCAGGTGCAGAAGAATGAGTTGAGGCTGGAGTACGTTCCAACATCTGAACAAGTTGATGATATATTCACAAAACCATTACTAAAGGAACTATTTGAAAAATTGAGGTTAAACATGGGTGTCCAACCTCTTTCTCATAAATGTTATGGTATGTGTTTTTATCCCCTATCTCATCTCAGAATTGGATAGTGTTGTCAAGGGGGATCATTGTTTCAAAAATCTATCTTTATGGAAGTATGCATAATGTGGGATTTGTGGGTAAGCTGTGAATCCATCATTTATGTGTGTGAACTATTGTAACTATTTGTTTGAGTGGTTGTAGGAAATAGTGTTTCTGTATTCCAAGAATGTTTAAGATGTGAAAAATACTGATGTACAATCTTGAAAGATGTTCTGAAGAAGGCTGAAGAGAAATGATCATGAGATTTCATAATCACTACTTTTGGACAGCATGGTTTTTCCTATCAATAATTCTTTTTTCCTACAATGAGTAAGCTCATGTTGGTTTAGAATTGCTGATAAGTAATCAATTTCATAAGGTTACAATGTTCAGTGATTTTTGAATCATGGTTGGCATCAAAATCCAAAGGGGGAGATTGTTGGGACCATGTTGCATGGAGAAGAATGTTTGAAGAGTTAGCTTTTGCAGAGTCTTGTATTTTGTTGTCAAAGAAGATAAATCAATTCCCCTTGTAAAGGAATTTTAACTAGCCGATGCTTTGCTGATATGTATTTCACACATATCATAAGTTTGGAGAACATGTGATGCATGCCATATAAAGGAAATGGGGGGGGGGAATGATAGTGACATTCATATAAAGTTTTGATTGGAATGAATGATGCTACTGGAAGATAGGGAAGTTTCAGTACGTCCCATTGTAACACCAACTATGCTAAATTTGTTCTATCAAAAAATATATATAACAATATTGGAGTTCATGATGAGAGCTGAATAATGGTTATGTGAAGTAGTGAAGAGAGAAATGACAAAGGATTAGACAATTTGGAGGCGGCACAAAAGAATAGTTTAAGGCGGTGCTGTTTTCCAGTGTTTTCTAAATTTTTGGGCTTGAAAATCAGAAAATGAAGAGATTTGTTTTTTCGAAAGGGAGCTGCACGAAAAATTAATTGTTCACGAAATATTTTCATGGTGTATGAATAAATAAACTGGTGCACGAAATTGTACCGGGATGTAAGAAATATCAGCCAGATGCACCAAAAATAAAGGTTGTGTAAAATATTAGTGGGATTCATGAATAATAAAGTGGTGCATGAAATACTGGTGTGCTGCGTGGAATAGAGGAATGATGTTTTTCGCGCAAATGGTGTTTTGAGATCAGAAGCTCTAAAATTTGAAAAGGAATGAGGTGGGAGAAAAAATGGATCATTGCGCTGAATATGATGTTGTGGGAAATTGTTTTTATGCACATGTAGATGTTTTTATGCATAGATTAGTTTTTTTCACGCGTGGTTAAAAAAGCCTATAAATACGAGGTGGACCCCTATTTTTTGTTAAGGATCAACACTTAGAAGAAATCCCGAGTTCTTTTTCACGTAAAAAGTTTATTCTAAGTGAGTTGAGTGAAAATAAAGTTGTTTGCGCGAAATGAGGAAGGGTGCATGAAAAAGTTGGAAGCGACACGAAAATTGGTAAGTTGCGCCGAAAAAGAAAGTTGCACAAAAATGTTTCTTCATTCCAAAAGGGAATATTTATATTCATTCCATTTGAATTGCGTTCATGAAACCCTAAATGCTGCGTGAAAAATTTGGGGTCTTCGCACATATTCAGTTTTGTGTATGAGGGTTCTTAACAGCTTATTGGTAGGAATGTGAAGGTTTGTACTTCAGAGAATAAATTTGTTTAATTGTAAAGAAGCACTGAAATACTTTAATTACCAATTTGTGCTAAGAGGGTGCACATGCACTTTCAGATTGTTTTCCATGTTCTACATGTGTGTAAGGGCATATCCTACTCATTGTATTCCACATAAAAGGATTGTTTTATATTGGATTGTGTGGTATTGGATTGATTCTATTCCATACCAATGAAGTATCTTCTCTTGACAAGTAGTGAACCTTGTAAATATTTTGTTCATGTGGTTGTGTGTGTTCAGCAAGGAAGAAACTCTTTAACAGGAGGTGAAGGTTGTTTCGAAAAAATGGAAATATAAAAAGAAAAGGATATCACAAATTCACCACCTCCCCCTCTCATTGATACTTGGATCCCGACTAGGTAACATTATTTGGTATCAGAGCGAAAGGTTCCCTTCGATTATTCATTGCTGAATTTTTTAAAATCTCGAGATGTTTCTCAAAAATCAATGATAATAAATAGCAAATCCATGTAAATTGTAAAATTCCACCATTTAGGTTATTATAGTCCATCCATTAATTTCATATATTTTTTAAGGATCTATAGACATACCTTTGATGTGATAACACTCTAAATGATGTTGTGACCATGTTGGATGTAGAAGGAAGTTTGATGATTTATCTTTTGTAGAGTATTGTCTTTTGTTGTCAAAGAAGATATATCAATTGACTTTGTAAAGGACTTTTAACCAGATGATGCTTTTATGATATGTATTTTACATATATCATAAGTTAGAAGAAATTGTGATGTAATCCATATGAAGGAAAGGGGGAGAAATGATAGTGCCAGTCATATACCATTTTTTTTTGGAAGGAATGATGCTACTAGAAGATAAAAAAGTATCAGTACATCCCAATGTGACACAGATGATGCTAAATCTGGTCTATCAATGGATATATATCACGATAGTGGAGTTCGTGATGAAAGATGAAGAATGGTTAGGGGAATTAGTGAAGAGAGAAATGTAAAAGGAATAGACCATATGGAGGCGGCCCAAAATAAAGGATTAAGGTGGCACCGTTTTGAAGTTTTTTCCAAATTTTTGGGCTTGAAAATTGGAAAATGAAGAGATGTGTTTTTGGAAAAGGGAGGTGTGAGAAAAATAGAGTTGGCATGAAATATTTGCGTGGTGCGTGAAAAAATAATGTGGTGTGATAAATAGTAGCGGGATTCATGAAATATCAGTGGGATGTGTGAAAAATAAAGGTTTTGTGAAAAAATTGTGGGATGCGTGAAAAATAAAAGGGTGCATGAAATATTGGAATTGTGCGTGAAATAGAGGAATGAAGTTTTTTGTGAAAAATGTGTTTCATGATCAAAAGCTCAAAAATATGAAAAGGCATGAGGGGCACAAAAAATCGAAGCATTGTGAGAAATATGATGTTGAGGGAGAGAGTTTTTACGCACATGAATAGGTTTTTAGGTGCAGATTAGTGTTTTATGCGCAGGGTTAAAAATGCCTTTAAATACGAGGTGAACCCCGCTAATTTTATAAGGCTCTACACTTAGATTAAATCATGCATTCTGGTGCGCATAAAAATTTTATGCTAAGTGAGTTGCGCGAAAAGAATGAGGTTTGCGGGAAAAGAGGAATGGTGTCCGAAAAAAGTTCGAAGCAGTGTGAAAAGTGGTTAGTTGTGTGGAAAAAGGAAGTCGTGCAAAAAACATTGTCATGACAAAAGGGAATTTTTATGCTCTAGCCATTTGAAAGGCATTCAAGAAACCCAAAAGGCTGCGTGAAAAATTTGGGGCCCTCGCACATATTAAGTTGTGCGTATGGGAGTTCTTACCAGCTTCTGGGAAGGAATGTGAAGATTTGTACTTCAAAGAATACAATTATTTAATTGTAAAGAAGCACTGAAATACTGTAATTCCCTATTTCTGCTAAGAGGGTGCACATGCACTTGATAATTGTTTCCATGTGCTACACGTGTGTAAGGGCATATCATACTTGTTGTATTCCACATCAATGGATTTTTTTCTAGTGTATTGAGTGGTACTAGATTGTTTCTATACAATATGAAGGATATATTTGCTCTTGTTGAGTAGTGAACCCTATAAATCATGTGTTCCTTCGGTTGTGTGTGTTCATCAGGGAAGAAACATTTTAAGAAGTGTTGAAGGATATTTCAAAAAGTGGAAACATAAAAATAAAAGGATATCACTGATTCAACCCCTCCCCCTCTTTGTGATATTTGGATCCTGACTAGGGAACATAAAAAATTATTTTATCTATACAAACACACATTTACAGTACTTTGAAAATATTTTTTTCCTTTCACAATTTCAAATGTAATGTTTTCAAATGAAACTCATGTTAATAATTTATATCAAATTATTTAAGACCATCACTCATAAATACTAGAACAAAAATTTTAAGGTAATCCCTAGAGACTAAATTCATTAAGTACATGATTATTTATAGATAAATAGAATGTTCAAATGGAATCACTGTGAAATAGTAGTTCCCTTACCTTGTATGAAAAGAATTCTTGGGTATATCCCCTTTCTTCACCTTCTCTTTGTAATATACTAATCAATTAACCACCTCATAGAATAATGGGTATCCAAAATTCTAATCAAACAATTCAATAATCACTAGTTAAGGATACTTTTTCCTTTTAATGATCTTTTTGAACTCATTGTAATCAATTCAGAGGAAGATTGACCCATATTCTTGTTGAATAGGATAGACACACCCCATGTTGAAGAAACTGGGTATATAAAACATTTTTATAGATCTTATATAGTATATTATTCATATCCATAAGTTCACTAATGGCCATTATGTATGATTTCATGGATATTTCAATGCTATTAGTTTGAGATTTTTTTAAATCTCAACCTGACATCATGGAGTAAGTTGAGACAATTCTCTAGGAAACACAATAGAGAATTCCCTTACAATGGGAATTTCATCAAGGATGATATTTTCATTATACTAAATATTTTAATATTTATAACCTTACTCATAGGGTAATAATAACCATTCATTATATAATTTTACAAAAGAAAATTCATCCACATTTTTTTTCACTTTTATTAAATTAGAGGAAAATATGTTATACAAAGGGTGATGTATTTCTCTTGATATGTTATGTTGGATATATATAAATAAATCCAATCCATACAAAGAATAAAATTGAATTGTCTAAAGGGAGTATCATAAGGGTTTTTAAGATGTTCATCCCAAAAATTAAAACAATTGATGAGTTATATACATTGGATGAAATAATTTAACAATTTTATATTTTAATTAATACCTCATCATCCATGTTTTGAAGTTTTTTCTGAATATTTATTCAAAACATATATTATATGAATGAATTTATTGAAAAAAATCAAATAGTAAATTCTCTACCCTTGAATGAATAACTATTATACCTATAACTACATCATTTTTGGGATATACCATAACATTTATGTTAATATAATATCACCATTTCACTATAGGCCTTGAAGGACGATTTCATGAGTTTTCAATGATAACCCTTATCTTGGTGCATCGATTCACATTGAGTCATTTTCTTTCATATTGAAATGAAATAAAATAGGGTGATGTTTGATTCATTTATTCCGTCACATTTTTGGGATTCTCTTTTGTGTTATCACTAGCTAGGTTCCCTTATTTCCCACACCTAAAAAATTCAATATCCCCTTTAGTTGAATTATAGGATGATACTTCCCACACTTTTGGAAAATGGGATGTGAGAATTTATTACCTCAATTGGAATTCTCTATCACAATTCCATAGTTGAAAAATACTACCTACATATTATCTCTAGAACCTTGATATTCAGCAATATCAATTTTGAATTTGAGGGAATATCTAAAAACTTCCTCATATCTATCAATGTCCCAAATTTCTAAATCCTTTAATGGACTCATATTCACCCCAATAAAGAAGTATTCATGTTTTCTACAAGGGGTGGTGAAAAATACATAGGAAAATAATGCATTTATGATGAATTTATCTTTATTATTTCTCAATGGATTCTTCATCCTTTTACACGAGGTTAAAGAAATCCCTAGTGACTTTAATTCAAAGAGTGTGAGGAAAATAATTTTCAAAATACATTTTGATAGAATTCCTTCCACTCAATTTCCTTAATATTCTCGAAGGGTTTTGTTTATTTTGACCAATATACAACATTTATCATATTTTCCATCCACCTTATAAACAAAAAACATGACCTTCTTTTTCACAAATAATTAAATAAGAAAGTTGATATTTCCAATGGGGTGAATCCATTTTACTTGATTAAGGGATCATTATATACACTGAAAGTAAAATTATTTTTCCCAAAACGGCCTAAATTGAATCATTCTCATTCTTAGGGGGGTTCAAGAATTATACATGATTCATGTTTTTCTTCACAAAATGAGTTAATAAAGAATGTATTTTTAGGATGATTCTGACTCAAGCTCTCATAAGAATGGTAATATCATTTTTAAAGTCAACTAATTACCCGACACATCAGATATTAACATGATTTATTCTATTTCCATTAGTTGACTAAAAATAAATGGAATAATATTGTTAATTATTTTTTATACTATTAAACTGAGAAATGGGAAACCATGAACATTAAATTTATATTTTATAAATGACATATATTTTTTATGATTTGAATTTTTATATTCCAATGTTTTCCATCCACGATATATTTATTAATATAATGTATACTTTGTTTTTTTATTCCGTTCATAATATTCATTAAATAAATTGCGAATTGAAAAAATCATATACCCCACGATGTCAACACAGGTGTACAAGATGGTCTATTTTCATACATCTGGTGATTATTGAGTCCAGATAAAAGCACCATTTTTTTTATTACCCTATGTAAAACTATGTATGATCCAAATATACCATTAGTGTATCTCATTGGAAAAAAATTAATACATTACAAAAATTAGGGATGTTTTAATATATTTATCTCTATCCCCAATTATTTCACAATAGTTTTATAATCATAATCACCAAAATAAATAGACTTATAATTTATGGAAATAATGGAAAAACATATTTTAATACATTTAAATTTATTCTTTATTACATAAAGATACAATTAATACAAATCCATGAAATCATGAGGCCATGTTCCATAGGTTATTTTTGTACGTGGTATAAAAAAGTAAAAAATATATATAAATTTTTTTTGAAAACAGTATAAAAGAAACTTATGTTCTATAGATCTTCAAAAAAATACACAAAATAGACTAGTGATGTATATTAGAAATGGAAATTTTATAAATCCAAATAATGGAATAATCAAATCATAACATGATGAAAGTTATACATGTGAGTCAATATGTATATTTGCGAGCCATAAAAAAGGTTTAGAATCATAATCCTGAAAAATAAGTCATGATATAACCTGATAGCATCAAATAAACATAGGAATGTGGAAACAACATAAAAATGACAAAAGAAAAATCAATTCCAAACATCCAAGGAATCATTGAATTGAGTACAAAGTCTCATAATGGATTATGTTCAATTGCTCATCCCATACACAACATATCATGAAGAGAGAAAAAATACCAAATTCATTATAGGGGTATATAATTTTGGGACCACCCATCATATTCATATCATGTACATGCATAAATGAGCCACATAGATCCTACAAAAAAAGTGTGTATAATGATATATTATTTTCATATAATAAAATTACATTTTTTATGACTATTAAATAAATTTCACAAATACACCCCTAAAGAGTGTATAAGTTTATTGTATTTGGAAAATAAATAATCAATATTCTTATTTCATGAATGGTCTTAAACATCTCCCAATATAATCTCACCACTATGTACTATTCATGTACATACCCTACAAAAAACCCCTACTAAAAAACATTGTGAATGTAAATGCAAAAATGGGTGAGACCATGTGATCATTAAGGGTAAAAAAGTTTTATATCAAAGATCACATAATCATAATGTGTGAATAAGGGTATGAGAACAGGAGAATAAAATTTAAAATAAATACCCTAAATAATATATATCATAATCCCAAGTCATAGAATAATGCTTGGAATGTCATAATACTGTAATTTAATAAGAAGCTAATGAACATGATCCATGAGACCGTGAAATAAAAATAGTAATATGGGAAGAATCATATCCTATATCACTATGAACATTTATAAATAGAAAAATGTACACTCATTATGTTAATTACATCAAATCATACTATCTTTCAAACTTACGGTCATGAAACCTAAGTCATTAGATAATCTTATGTATATAAAATTGGGAAAACACATAACTTTACACACATGAAACTAGGTCCATACATAACTTAATATACATGAAACCAATTCCTTAGAGAACCTTATCGATATAAAATGAGGTCTATTAATAATTTTGTGAACATTAAATCAGATTCACCCATAACATAATTACCTCATGAGTGATATATCATTACCCATTGAATTATCAAGATATGTAATTCCAAGACCACCCATCACATAATGATGATAAGATATATGTGTTCAATATGATCATAAAATATTCATCATTGACTAAACTATAGAAAATTAATGTGTTTCAGAAACCTTATATCTTAAATCCCTATAGAAAATTAGTGGGATTCATAAACGTTTAATCATTTCATCATAACATAACCCATAGAATATAAATGGGTTTCATAAACATCTCATCATTATAATCATAAACCATTTTGAAAAAAATATGTATTATTCAATATGATATTATCGATAATAAAACATAAGAAGCACAAAATGTTATTTTTTTCACAAATATAAATTCAATAAAAGGATCATTAAGACATTATTGAGGAAAATATCATTTACATTTTGAAATCACTTGATTAAAATAACAAAAAAAAACATTAATTAAAAATAAATATTTCATTAATATTAAAAAATTAAATTAACATATTAATATTAAATCCTTGAGCTGTCACAACATTGGGAAATACCATGCATGGTGTATATGTTAAAATATATATTTATTCTACATTTAGATAAAAAGAAAAAATACATAATTTGGAAAATGAAAAATATATATTTCTTTTAAAATATTTTGAAAAAATTAAAAAAAGGGTAAAAATATATTTAATAAATCACTGTAGAGTCTTAAAAACATTCTTGGAAACATTATTAGAACATGTGGACATTAAAGAGATTATATTTGTGACTAAAGAGAGAAATAATTATGAATTTCCTTAAAAAAATTATTATGGACTGTTTAGTTATTAAAGGGAGGAAAGTGGATTGGAAATATTTATTCTTAAAGAATAAATATATTAGAATAATTTTTTTTCTTTAGAGATGTATTAAAATATTTTATCATTGGATACATAATCATAAAAAATCTTGATAAACAATGAGATTATATCATAAAACCCATACTGATTTGGAAACTTCTGAATAATAAACCACAAGAAGAAATGAATCATATGAGGATATGTAAATAAAAATAATAAAAATAAAAATAATCCTGATATATGTTCATGGGTAGTATATACACCACATAATAAGAAAAAAGTGGTGAATACGACACATGTATCACGAAAATAAACATAAGACTAAAATACTTTACCTCAGGTCTCGACATTATTTGTATACATTATAACATAACATATAATAAATATTTATTATTTTTTTCCATTAAATAACCCTAAAAATCAATATCAGACTATATCTGATTTACTTGTGAAATTTCATTGCAATTTCATTAACATTCTTTTGTTAAAATCACAATTTTGGGTAAGGACACCAATGTTTTTCAAGTATGTTTTCATTGATAACATTCTTTACAGGTAATTATATCATATTAAAATAAAATCCCATATTTTAATAATGTAAAAATATCATATATACTCATTAAATATTTGTGTATAGTCATCCATAATAGTTAGATATCGGCAAATGAATTACACCATTCAAAGAGAAGACATGTCATACGTACACATGAACTTTATTTCCATTTTATCAATAAATGGAATGGAAGTAAGGTAAATATAAATTAAATATACCAAAATAATTTTTATATCACATATATGACATAAATTTATTAAATATATTCCTATTACTATCCATGTAAAAACTAATTGAAAAATATATCATATTGCTTTGTAGAGGTAGTAGTCCACATGTTCGCACTAGTGACATTATCATTATTCAATGGATATCATGAAATGAATTTATCTTTGATAATATAATTTAAGATTCCTTAATATGTTATATATATCATATATGTAAATATAAATACATTATTTTAACAATCTGTGAGAGGTGGTGATGGAAAACTTATTAAATCGGTTCACAAGATGGTATTCCCCCATATTCCCGATCGATAGTTTTATTTCACATTTAATGAAAGAGGTGTTGGTTATTTTTTATTCCAAAAAAATTATAAAATATAATAACATTTAAAATACAATTTTTTATCATATTTTATGAATATTTGAAAGAGTTTGAGAAATAAATTAAGCAAAAATTGCTCAATTAAGAATGGTACATCATATTTGAACAACCTCCTTAGGTTATAACCAAAGGCATTCATTTGAGTGTTTAATAATCAAAGTAAGGCCTCTTATAAATGTGGAGGTATGTATGGTGGATGTATTGGATATTATTGGATAATCCAAAAGGATTTTTCTGTGTAAATTTAAGATGTTAAGGGTCCCCTTTTATAATTTAGGTGAGTGGACCACGTCCAATATTTGAATACTCTCCATTATTTCCATGTCACTTTTAAGGTCATCAGGATCCAAAATGGAATATTAGCGAATATTATATGATATATGTTTTAAATATGTTCAGAAAATAGAAATTGTATATATTTTGGTTCATTTAAACCCTTATCATTTTAGTTTATCCCTGGTAACCATAACTGTGTTAATTAACTTTTTCTATTTTAGAAAACATAATGATATAAAATTAAGTTTAAATTATTATATAATATTTATTATGTTGATTAAAAATTTAGAAATATTTTTTCCAAATTAAATTAACACAATTTGAATAATTTAATTTAAAATTAAACCATTATATTAGACAAAAATAAAATTTTCCAATAGAAAAATAATCAAAGTTAATAGAAAAAAATTTATCCTTATTCTAAAATGAAATTGATTAAAATGTCCTAAATAATCAAATCATATTTTAATTGAACTAATTTTATTTTTTAATAATGTAAATAAAAGTTATAAATTTTTAAATATTTTGAATTAAAAATATGTTTTAAAAAAATGTAGTATATTCCACTACTCATTAAAAAATTAAACACATCGGAAAATTTTTTAAAATTACCCCTATAATAGTATTAAATTATTTTACAATAATAAATTTAACTTTTTCAATTAAATTTTATAAATCATTCAATAATTAATTTTATTTTATTCACTAAGAAGAATAAAATTAATTTTTTGAGAAAAAATTTATTTTCCTAACATATAACGACTAATATAATATTTATGTTCTCTTCGATCAATATTTTTTTTTATAGAATTTATATTTGTTGAAAATTTTTGTCACTTATATTTATACTGCAAAATTTAATGGCTATTTTATAACTGTCATGTTAAATAATTACATTATAATAGTTTATCATGGTTTAGTTAAACACAGTGATGCTTGTAATGCAATCTATCTAAAAAAATATATTTATTGGAAAATAGTATTTCATAAATTATTATGGTGTTAAGTTATATGCCATAAAAGGAATTACTTCATCATAATTTTATCCCATACATAAAATGATTATACATTATTAAAAACCCACATCGTATTGTGGGATTATAAAACGTAATTTGAAAATAATGAGAGGGAAATATGATAGTCATATTGAATAATTCAAAACTAGGATTTCAAATAGGATAAAATTAAATGGATGTGAAAATATTGACATGCAAGGGAAAACTAACATCGAAGGGAAAATAGAGAGTTATATAGATCATGTTTAGGAGAATGTTGACAATAAGAAAGTCATACATTAGAGATGGGTGAAAAGACCATAGATACATCCAAAAGGAAGCTAATTAAAACAATTAATTTTTTAGGATAATTTTTCTAAATTTGAGTTATTTTTACTCTCATGATAGATAACATGGGAAAATATAATTTTCTGATTTATTTGAATTCCATATAAAAAATAAAATCCATTTATTATGATTCTTTAAAATTATAAATCATTTATTACTCTATGAAATAAATATTATAGATGGATTTTTCATTCCCAACGCACTAAAATGATCTTTTAAAAGATCATATGATCTATAAAAGGATGGGAATTTATTCCTTCTATCATTATATATTTACCAAAAAATGTCTAGAAAAAGTTATCAAAATTAATTAATATATAGAATTAAGTTCTAAAACATCAACAATAACACCCAATGTTAAATAAAACCAATTCCATAAATAGTTAAAAATATGGATCCTTCAAAATCTGTATAAATAAAAATTTTATCCCAATAATTTCAATGACTTTATATCAAATCCTTATAGGATCAAATTAATAATTATCTCGAAATAACTCTTATATTCTAATAAAAAATTTTATACCCTAATAATTCACCAAAATGTAATAATTGATACTACCAAAATATAAAACAACTTTTATTCAATAAAAACAATACTATAATAGGCAAATAGACATTTCCATTAGAATCCCAATTACATCCTTGAATCTATAAATGATTGTAGGATGAATCAAAATATAAAATGTGATTTTATTATTCCATAATCTATTCATACAGAGGTAATCAATTCTTCGAGTCATATTTAATTTCAATACTGGATAAAAGGTAAGATTCATGTTGATATTATTCATTAAAAAAATTAAATTTTTATAATTGTAGTAGACTATATGCCTTACCTAATTATCCTGATTCTATTCAACATTTTTGATCACATAAATATTCCCCTATATGTATACCTTTAAAGGGTTTTGTGGCATTATATCATCATTTATCATTGGAATATAGAATAAATTTTCATAATTTCCAAACTCATTTCTTCTATATAAATAAATATAGTGTTGTTTATTATTTTGAAGCCTCACTTAATTTTTTTAATTTAATGGATTCTTCACATTACATCAATTTAATTTTTCTTGATGGCTTAGGATCCAACACTTGAAAGATTTTATTTTCCATTTCATGAATTCTCCTAAGTTATTTTTACATCATTTTTGGAAACTATGAGGTTGATTAATTTTCTTCCCTCTCTGTGCACCACTTTGAGTTCACATAAAATGATTTATTCATAGCTTCCAATATCCATAATAGATAATTAAATTTCAATATTTAGTTTCAAACCTATAAATAATCAAAAAAAATTTATTTTGGTGATGGTGATTTAATTAAAACAATAACCTGCATGCCTTAAATAATGTTACACATGTGTACCAATCGATTCATGAACATTATTCTTAAACTCATGGAATAATTCTCAATTTTAGTATATAAAATTTATGGAATGTAATTATTGGAAAATATATCCACAAACAAAACATGATGTTCTCAATGTTTTCATACTTTTTCACACACATTAATATGTCTAAAATCCATTTACACAAGATATTTATTGTTTTATAGATAATTTTTTTTATGTTCATTGTTATTTTAAGGAGTTTATAGTGTAAATAAAGAAATTGAGAAATTAAATAATTAAATTAAATACTACATGGTGTGTTAATTATAAACATACATCATGTAATGTTGAAAGGTTCACATCTTTGGCAGTTTGAGGATACGGCCATACTGTGGACCATATGCCACACACCATGAATATTAATACATTCTATGTAAACATATTTGAAAAGTTTTTGGTGGATTAAATAGAGGTTACACACCTTGTTGGTGGATCTAAATGCCTTGTAATTCCACCAATCTACCACCAAAACCTAAAATTTAAAGGTCAATGTTGATGGCCACCTACCAATAGATAAGGAAAGGGAAAAAAATGTTGGACCAATTAAACTATAAGGCCCCGGCCTTAAACCTTACTTAATATTGAATTAAACGAATAATTCACGTTGAGGATCTTTTTAGGATTAGAGTTTTAGAGAATTAGAACATAACTATTACATCTCAAAAGATTACAAAGTAGTCACTTCTACTAAGTTTCCATAATAAAAAAACTCTTAAAAAGAAACGTGTCTATTTCCATGTTTTATATAGGATGACATTCCCTTGATCCCATCCTTGACCTTATTCCACATTAAGTCCTGTGAAAACATTTCAAAAAAAACTTGGGGTGAGCATAATAAGCTCAGTAAGGGATACATAAAGAATGAAAACTGTTAGTTTTTCAAACATCAAGTAAACCATATATACTCTATCAAAGTAATACCTTCACCTTCATGAAGTAGTAAAAACTCTTCACTGAATAAAGTATCATTACTTAGCTTTTTGTAACCAAAGGATTACCATAAAACCCATAAAAAGAACACATAACATATATAAAGGTAACTTGGGACATAAACATACTTAAGTGGAATAACCATACGGTTGACTTCCACACATATCACTTAATGGAATAGCAATACGACCAATTTCCATACATACTTAATGGAATATCCATACGGCCGACTTCCATACCCAATGCATTGGAGGTTATAACGTAACCACTCGTCCTGGTATTCACGGCACCACCCGTCATATGGTTTATAACGTAACAACCGTTAAAATGTCCAAGTACCAATATAAAATCATAAAACATAAAACCAATATAAAGGAATGATAACATTTCCACATTTCAATCACAATATATCATAAATATATTGACATAATAGAATCCTTTATCAAAACCATTTTCAATACCAAAATACATAAAAGAGTATATGGTATTTATTTTATTTTAAAAACATTACGGCTTGTTGAGGAAGCCAAAGACCAAATAATACTCGCCGTGGCGTAAAAGGTCGTTGTCGCCTACGTTAAAAGAAACATTCCTTTTTGTCGTTTTGTAAAACGCTTCGTAGAAAAAGATTATTTTTGTATAAAAGTAAAATTCAAAGGGGGTTTATACACCGTATAAAAGAAATTTGTGTATAAAACTAAATATGCCTCAATGAAAGGAGATTGAGATGAAGTCCCTTATCTCGGGTCCGACATGACTCGATCGTTCTTTAACGTCCTGAATAATAAACTTGAGTTAATTTATACTTGATTAAGAACCTTTTTAAAGTTCATTATTCTTTTTATATCACTTATTTCCATGTTATAAACATTATATAACCATTTAAGTTAATAATGTTTGTTTTCTCAATATTTGGTTCTTAAGTCGAATGTAGACTTCTTACAATTACATGTTGTTCGTGTGGTCAAAGGTTCTTTATATCCAGAATCAAATTCCCGATTTGGATATAATATGTATCATATATATCCAGAATATACATGTATTTATAATATTACATAATCATTTATAGGTAAGAAATGAAATGCACCGTTCATGGAGACGGTAAGCCGTACGTACGCATGAACGCTACTTTCATTTCTTTGTCATATTAATGGAATTAAAACTGAATGAGAGGTATGTATATTTTAATTCCAGAATTATATTCATCATTTAGATTTATCATTAATTATATATATATCCATTATATACATGTAATTTTAATAGTACATTACATTTGGGGATAAGAAATGAAATGCACCGTTCATGGAGACGATAAGCCGTACGTACGCATGAACGCTACTTTCATTTCTATCTCATACATTAATGGAAAGAAATAATAATGATACAGAGGTATATTATAATTCCAGTATAATATTATATATAATAACTTTAAATCCAACTTTTACACGTCCCACATATGGCATTAACGAATCACATCACTTTGAGGGGGCGGTAGTCCGCACTTCCTTAAATGAAGATATCGTGTTTACCCATAATGGAAACCATAAAGGTATGCCCAAAATGAAAAATACATAATCTTAAAGAAAAAAATAAACATATTATATATCATATAAAAAAATAGTGACATCATAATGGCCAACTTTGAAGGTGTTAAATGAGTATTGAACAATCATCGTTTCGGGAGGCAGAATTTCGCCATCCACGGAAACCGTATGTTGTTTAACCATTTATGTAGTTGTGTGAGAGTGTATCTAGAATAAATCTTATAAAAACATCCTATTATATTTAAGATAGAGGTGTTGTTACAAAAGAAATAAATAAAAAGAGTTTAGGGGGTTGGAGAAGCAAAATAAAACAAATGAACATGAGAGAATGAATTACCTTTAAAAGTTTAACTCCTTTTTATTTCAGCCTAAAGGCTTCCATTGAAAGGATTATTCCCAACGGGAATCCTCTAGGATGAGGATAGGTATGTGGAGAGAGTAAATGGGCAGGGGTTGGCCGAGAAAAGGCTTGATGAGTGTGTGAAATGAGGTAGAGGTGGGGCCTTTTATAAGAGGAGAGGATGGGCACTTTTGGAAAGTAAAGAAATATTACTTTATTTGAAAATGTTTTTCGGTTTTAAAAGGTCCCACATTAAAATAATTCGTGTATAAGGTGATAAGGGTTCTAAATCCACTCATCCAATTAGTTTTGGACATGTGTAGTTCATAGATTTTACATTAACTTTCCATTTTATTTAAATTGTCAAATAATGATGTCATCACTGCATCATTATTATGTCATAAATAATATAATTTATTTAATGTATAAAAATTATAAAAAAATATTATGATGTAGGAAATCTTTTTAGCTTTCCAATTAATATTTATAATAAAATATCTGACTTGTATTACCCCATTTAAAAATTGTTTTAGTAAAACATATCATGTCTGTGTCATTTTTACTTTTACATTAAATAAAAAGTTATTTATGTCATTTCCCAACAAAAGTGGATCCATGGGGTCCCCAAGTTGAGCCATGGCTTGTCTTGGTCGGCCATGACACAAAAAATAAGGTTGGGACATGTTTCTAGGTCATTTCATATTATTAAAGCATTATTTATACCTTAAACTACACTAATTACCACTAATCGCGATTAAGAACTTAATAAGTTACTATTCACCAAAAAATTATTATAATCTCATTGAACCACATTTTAATTCTTAATTACAACCATGTATGTCGGATTTTTTGAGATTCAAAACACAATGATGGCAAAATTTCATTTAAACGGAAAATCAGTCTTTATAAGTACCACTTAGTGGTTTCACTATTCACCAAAAATTGAAGTTTTTCAGAAAATTACCCAAAAATTCACCCTAAGATATATATGATATTACAAATACAAAAATGAAGTCGATTTTAAAAAATTCAAAACATATAAGTCACATTAATTAATTTAATAATTAATTCCCGCTGTCAGAGCAAATAGCGTGTTTTTATGAAACAATAAGTATCAAAAGATTGACACCAGTTTAAGTCCGATTTCAAAGTGAAATTAATTCCAACGACCACTATTGGATTTAATGGTGAAAATATTTTCTAATTTCACTTTAAAAACAATTAAAAATATAATCTAATCATATAAATAAATTAGATTAAAAAGAGGTTTTGAATTAAAATACAACATTTTACACTATTCATTAAAAAAATGAACTTTATCAGAAAGGTACCAAAAATTTACACAAAGTAAATTTTGATGTCCCGATTCTAAAGAAGAGTTATATTTGGTTCAATAGAATTTATAAGAACGATCAAAACTATATTTAATGACGGTTCTCCATCAAAAGGTGATTAGTGGACCTTTCGTGAAAATTAGGGTACAAATGCCTGAAATTGAACTATTTCCGTATTTTAAGCCTTTATATTTTATTGGGTAAATGTAAAAACATTTAAAAACATATATAATCATATTTTATTTATTTCTATCCATTCCCGCCAGTACAACTACTACTTGTTAACTAACATTTAAAATAATATTATTTTTTACTTGTGTGCAACGTAAGTTTTCAAAGAAACT
The DNA here is from genome assembly GCA_963277665.1 of Viscum album. Taxonomy (NCBI): domain Eukaryota; kingdom Viridiplantae; phylum Streptophyta; class Magnoliopsida; order Santalales; family Viscaceae; genus Viscum; species Viscum album. The sequence continues at coordinate 1,946,458,147 of OY728131.1, forward strand.
CATCGTTGCGTACCGAGTACACTATCGAACGTAGAAACCCCTTTTAATTAAAATTAATATTTAATTCATAAATATTAATAAATATGAAAATTATTTATTCTTTATTTACCTGGGATGTTACATAAACAACATCTACATTTGAATACATGTGGTGTAATTTATTATTTTATATATAGAGAGATTCAAATATCTATATTTTTGGGATTTACATTAGAGGGGGAGGTGATTAAACTCTCTCAATATGATTCTCCCCTGAATGTAGTAGTATTTTCTTCTCTTTAATGGTTTAGTTTCTTTTTCTAATTCCTTTATCTTCTCTATCATAAAAATTGTATCTATTGAGTTTACATTTAATCCGTTCATTGTTTCCATGGTCATAAGTGGGTGATTTCATAATGTAGGGATCGTAATATGGTTATGGGTAAGTTTTCATGTAAATTGTACTATATTTTCATTTATTATGATTATTTAAAATAAACCTCAAATAAAATAATTTCAATTTCTTGAATAGTGTCATATAAATCAAAAAATGATAACAATGGTGAAAGCTAAACGAGTTATAGTGGTAAAATACCTGACCATTGGGAGAACTGATTTTCACTATTTTAGTGGTATTTCTATATCATGGTTTTAAAAAATTATTCACCTGACCAAGGGGTTGATGTTTCAAATATAGAATATTCTATTATTAGACTAATAAACAATAATATATTATAATACCCATTTTAAAACATTATCATTAATGATTGTTATACTAAAGAACAATTTATGAAATAATCCTAATTCAATTTTCAACATCGACATGTTTGTTTTCTAGTTATTTTTTATCTTCTTTTGTTATCAGATGTTTTTAACAAGTAATTTCATATATCTCATACCTAATACATTTTATTTAATTTTTCTGGATAATTGGTTAAACGTCACAATCATGTATTTTCCATTTGTTCTCTGCTCAATCCTTATTAGATCGACCTTGAATTCAACTAGATACCTATTCAGTTGGTTTGGAAGGAAATCAATATTTGATGCCACAAAATCGATATGAAAAAGTTATGGAATTTTTTACATTGAAAAATGAAAAATTTAGAAACATGTGTTCATAGTTGAGGTTGCATATTTCATATATTTTGTTTTATTTTTGTATTATTTTTAAGAACCTCAACCTCACATCCCCATGAATATGTATAAATATAGAGATTGGTATACATCATATAGTGAATAATTATATCTGTATGGTTTAGTAATCTCATACTCTTGTCTAGAAGAATATTATTCATACATGGATGATGAGTTTTAGTACAAGGACTATCCATGTACATCCTTCACCCCACACATTTCTTATTCTCTTCTGGAATCATTACTGCGTAATAAAAAAATGTTGTAGATATACTTTATTAAATAATTTCTAATGTGGATAAATTGGTTGAGTGTGAAACACGATGTTCTTATTCTATATCTACTAAATTGGAAATTCATGAAATTGGTCCAACATGTTTTGCGTTAAAAGATTTTCAAAATGATTCTTTAAACACTGAATTTGAACATCCGAACACAACATGTTATGATAATATTGAGTTTGATAAATTCATTATTTTTAAACTGTCCATTGACTTCATACTGACCCCAGATCACACTTTAATTCATTTTCAGTTTCTCCTAATTTCAGAGTAAGAAGCCAATGAGGTGTAGGAAATACAAAATCAAAATAATTAAAAATTCCACCTTCAGAATTTACTAGCTAAAATTAATGGTTAATATAAGCTTCCACCTAGACCACCTAAAGGTTAAGAAAAAATTCTATAAGAGGATGAAACTATGAATATGGTGTGGTTATTATAGGGGAAGAAACATCCTCCATCAAATTTTGGTTTTATAATGCAACTATCATTGAGACAAAGACTGAAAATAGCGGTTCTTTCTAGGATGCATCTCGTGGACAGGTCCCTGCTTCATGGAGTAATGCGTGGACGAGTGTTGGTCCGTGATGGGGGAGGTTTTGTGGTGCTGGCCTTCATTAGCTACAACGGATTGGGGTGCTCACATGAAGCAGATATTCGAGCTCTTCTTACAGTGATTACGCTGTGTAGTAGATTTTTTCTGGAATGCGCTGAAATTGAAACTGATTCGGAGGTGCTGGTTCGGGCGATCAAGACCAAGGGTGAGGTACCATGGTCTTTTATTTATTTAATCTATAGCTGTATCTTAATGATACCCAGAGGCTGTGTGGTTCGGCATGTCCGAAGGGAATGCAACTTTTCTGTTGATTCTCTTTCGAGAGGAGGTAGATCAGAGGAACCTTTGTTGGTATTTTCTCATTTTGGCTCATTACCTCAAGAATGTAATTTGTTTTCTCAAATATATGCCTTAGGTATTCATCAAATTAGACCACTATGACCATATAGTCCCATGTAAGGCGTTTTAAATTATTTTATAATAATAAAAAAGCATTTTCAGTCTGTCTAGGAAGCATCTCGTGATATATTTCCACCCCTCTCTCTCTTTTCAATTGTAAACAAATACATGGTGTTACCTTATTGTTCACACTCCATGTGACATCCTTTATTCCTTTCATATGAGATAAATATTATACAAAATTAATATTAGGATACCTGGAGTGTGTATCAAAAAACATGAAACACACATTTATATTTAGTTTATATTATAACAGTACTTTTTTATAAATAATCATTTATTACATAACTAATAAGGAATGAATCATTTTATGATAGAATGTTCATTAGAAGTTATATGATATATCACTAGTTTGAATCACTTTTCAACCTTATTTGTTCATAATTAAATTGTTCTTACCCTATGTTTTTGTAAACTATATTTTTTATTCTCTCATAATGAATAAAATCAATTCAAAATAAATTAAAATCAATGGTGGGGATGAGTTTGATGGTAGGGATGTATCCCATGGTTCAAAAGTACCAGAATCATGTACATATAAAAGACTAAATTCCATCCATTCTTTTTAAAAAGAATCCACAATTCTTTCATTTTTGTATACATTATTCATCATGTATATATTATTTTCATTAATAATTCTTAACTCTTTTAAAAAATTTCAATCACTCAAGGGTGATGTCGGTTGATTAGAATAACCATAACCCTGGGTCCGAAAAACCCAGGAATGAATGTATCTAATCTCTTGACATCATCCTAGTGTTTAACAGTTAAACTACACGCCATAATTCATCCGTTAAAAATTTTGTGTTGATCAACATTATAAAATTTCAAAAATATACTAAAAATATAATTACTAAAATAATCGATATAGTTGCTGAGGGTGCTCACCTGGATCGAATTGGCCACTGGTTTGAATCTCAAATCAAGCATTGTAATAAAACATTAAACACTTATTTTGATATTTTATTAACCACGGGAATTTTTTACTTATGAAACACTAGGCATATTCGTATATTATATATATTTATATTTATATTTATATAGTAAATAATAATTAGTTTAGAATAATAATCAAATATTTCATATATTAAATTATATATATATATATATATATTCACAATAATAATAAAAGTATACATGTATTTTACACTTTATTATACAGAATGTGTCCCATCATTAATGGTTGGGTACCCTAATCTGGTGCATACCCATGCCCCACCACATGACACTTCTCTTTCATCGCACACCACTCGACACATTATCCCAATCTCTTCATTTAGTGAAATTCATGCCTTAAATTCTTCAAAAAAATTTCCTTGATCTAGGTATGTAGTTCATATTTACTTATTTCATTGGATTAAATATACTTATGGTGATTTTTGGATCTGGGAGGCGTTAAGATGAAACCCGTAGTATAGGGGAATGATTGAAGAAAACACATCGTTTTCTATTTATACAAGAAAATGTACTATTTATTATGAATTTTAAAACAAACGGTGGATGTGTTGTGAACAATCCATGTACTAGTGCCTATTCTAATCGAAGGAGAGCCCATGTCATGACTTCCACTTGACTAGGATCACCATGATTTAAACATGATGTAACAATTTAGTACACATTGTGAATAGTTTCATTGATGATTACTCAATGGTATGAAACACACCTGACACAAAATAAACGTTAGAGAACATGACACATGTGTTATGTACATGCCATGTAGTCATTTATTTCCAATTCACAACTCTCATGGGTATGTTTTCAAAGAACACATGTTACCATCCATAACAAAATACAAAGTGTGCACACTATACATATAAATTGTTTACTTTTATAATGCTTATATTGAATGAATTTCTTATTTTTCTTTTTCATTTTTTTATCTTTTACATTTTGGATCATATAAGATGAAGATAAATGATGGGAAAAGTGGTTCCACATTCTCCTATGGAGGATCATTCAACTCTGTAACGGTTAGTGTGGTGGAATTAAAGTGGTCTATGATGGAAATTCCAGTTTTACAGTCATAGTTCTTGGCTGTTCTACTTCCACTGCATCTGGTTTCGACATCTTCTTCTATAACCCCAGGTCCCATGTCATCCCTACCACCCACATCCGCTACCCCATGTCACATGGTGAAATCAAAATTCTCCACCCACTGCGTTCCACAAATTTTAGCATCTACCATAAAAATTATACAAGCCTCCATGAAATTAGATCATTTAATTCTAGTGTTTGGTTCACCACCACATGCCACACCCATGACAGCCTGAACTCATCCACACCCTGACCTCATATTTGATGAGACATTCCTAGATAGTGTCTGACTGTAGTGATATTAATGATGGTTGATCTAGATATGTTACTGATTCCTCATCATCAGAATCCAAGAATTACAAGGACACTAGGATGAGATTGGGGAGCTACTAAGTTATATGAAAATGATTTCTATTCCCTAGGTCATCACCCATACCTTAATTGATTTATTTTTTTGGAGTTTTTTGGGACATTTGAGATTATGCACCATCATATCGGTGGAAATCGAGCGAAAAAGTGTCCCTAATCAGATTCAATCTAGGAAGAATATTTTTCATAAAGATGATGGCCACATTCGGCCATGGGTGTGGCTTCTCCCCAAATCCAGCCACTCCATCCAATGTTGCCACTCATACCTACCCTAGCCACTCATACCTACCCTCTATATGTAAAGAGATTTCTAGACCCAATGTTTTGTATTCTTATACCACATAAAAAATCACACAATTCATTCATTCTCCCCTTTTCTTTATCCACCTCTATTTTAGTTCCATCATTATTCCCTACCAAGAGGACATCAGTGTCATGTCTTTCAAAAACATGGAACTTTTTTCATGCATCATCAGACTATATTGCCTCGAACACTCCTACATTATTTCCTCCTACATTAATTACATGTTCACTAACATTAAGGTTATCCTAAAATGTGGATTCAATTTCACGTGATTTGCACACCAGTTAGGGGTTTTGAGCCCTCTCTCCCTCCTGATTTCTCAAGATCTCATCCGAGGATGGACTATATCATTTTAATTTACATGGGATTTGTCAAAAATAATGGTAACACCAAAAATCTCATAAAATATCACTAAGATCCAACTTCACTAAGAGATGACCCACTATCCCAAATGGGTTTTTTGGAATAGGTACCCCCTCCACTAGTTGACCTTCCTTCTCCATCCCCTATAACATCTTCTACTATATCACAATCTACCAACATTACCACTAATTGAACAACCATATCCCCACCTCCATGCTCACCTTTGGTTGTACTCTGGGTCACATAATTCCAAAATTACATAGAATGCTTCCTTGATTCCACGGACTACCACCTCGACAAGATTGATGGAATCCCACTCATTTTATTGCAGCATTTCATTCTTGTGATTCCACCAGTACCTACTCTATATTTGGTTACTCATACATTCCCTAAAATCCTAACCAATAATACTAATGGAAAGGATTTACCCACCACAATGTCTATAGAGTACAATGTCCCCACACCACCAACATCCACTAATGTTGTATCCTCCTTGAAGGAACCCATATATCTAACATTTTTTATTCTGAGGAAACTTAGTGACTATTTCTCCAACATTGTTACTTCAATATATATATATATATATCATTTGTTTTTCTATATGATTTTATGGTTTTAATATGTGTATAATTCCTATTCTATGTATCAAATATCATAGGTTCTCGAGCTCACTATAAAAATTTAAAAGTATATTTCCCCTTTCATTTAGAGTTTTCCCTCTAGGGAATGTTGTTTTTTTTCAATTAATTGTTATCCTTTAGATTAAATCTTTCATTTTACCTTATTCTAGTTTTATTATTCCATTAAATATACTCCTCTCTTACATGGATTATCACTTAGAGGCCCACATTTGATTTTATGTGTGAGGTAGATTTGTTGGATGACCTTAGTCTTTTCCCATTTTATGGATTAGGATACAACATTAGTTGGATGAAATATATTAAAATGTACAAAATTATATCATTAATTAAATTAAAAATATTAATGAGATAAGTGGGAATTTTATAATTTATGTTTATTTAAGATTTATATTATTTTAAAAATGATTGTTTCATATTCTTCATTATACCCTATTTTAACATAGATTCAAGGTATATAAAAAAGTTCTAGAACAAGCATGTTTTTAAGTTAAAATATGATGAGTTTGAATCAAATTAAAATGAATGTGGAATTTGATTGATATATTCATACCCTTTTGACATAGATACCCACCCAATATCCTTTCTATGCGAAACCCATAGAAAATATGAAATTACTTGATAAGAATCCACATTAAAATCCTATTTTTCCTTCATACACTAATTTATTTGATCATTAAAGAGGGTTTTTAGAGAGTCATGGTATATTTTGGGTAGAAACCATGAAATTAAGTGGGGGAGTGTATCTACTTTTCATTAGGATGATAGTGTTAAAAAAAATCTCATTCCTTGTTTTACTAAGAGACCTACATTAAAAGAAATAGAAAAATTTATAATATGACATAATTTATTCATTACAAGTTCTTGACATCTTATGAACCCTCATTTATGAACCCATGTTGTCAAGGGAAGAGAATTCTGATGTTTACCTTTAATTGATTTTGACAGGGATGCATTTTCATTAACACTTTTATTTGAATATGATAATTTATTCATTAATAATTTAACATAATTTTTCAACACACTAGGAATATTTTACATCCGTACCTACCTATCCATAGAATCATAATCATCATATACTTATTGAATGAAATAATTATTTTTTCTAGATTAATTTCTATGTGGATAATTATAATTCAAAAAAATTATGAATAAAGTTTATATAAATTAGATTGAGTGTAAATAAAATTTTATGATCTTGAGTGATGAATGTATAATTTTTTTAGTGAGAAAAATCATTATTTGGTATGCTTAATTATGATAAGTAAAATAATGAATCAAACATTGGATTAAATTTATTAATTAAATTATAAGTAAGGAATGATTAGAATATCTTAGAAATAAAAATATGTTTTTCAGTTAAAAACCCCAATTCTATGAAAATAATATTCATATTTATAATTAATTGTACTCTTACATTTTTAGAGTATGAATTATTTCAAATATAAGTTGAAATTTTTCTTAGGGGATAGTAAGTTACTATGTCTCAGAGAGTTTTATATGCTTGTTATATGCATTCCTTTTCATACACTTTATTATTCAAAAAATCAATTTAAACTAAATATTTAATGGTTCTTGGAGAGAATTCATTATTTCAGTGTTCATGATGAGTATGAGGGGTTTCTAACATAATGTACATATTTAGAAATATCATACAAAAAATTCAATAATACAAGGCATGTACATTTTACACATAGTCCATGTAAAGTTTCATGGTGCACAACTCAACCAGTTCAAGTGAACCCTAATGATGTGGTCTAGATACCACACACCATGTATTAATTATACATGTTGTGTATTCCCATTTGAGATGTGGTTGTGGATATAAGAGAGGTCACATAGAATTTTGGCATCTCCATACATTTTATACTCCCCAACCAACTATCGTCACATAATATTTAATTGGTGGTGTATCTGGATACCTAAAAGAGTAGAAATTGAGGAAAATAAAGGATTACTTGAGTATGCACTGTGTAATCTTGAGTACATGTAGAGTAATTAATTTTTCAATAATAATATAGGAATACCTCATCATTTTGGGTTTGAAATTTGAGGGGGAGTTGTCTCATCTTTCCAACTTGATTCTCCCCAAAACCAAGAAGGATTCATTTACAATTTTTTTTTTTAGTGTTTTTTTTATTCTTACCCTCACATCTACCACATTCCTATAGTAGAGATTGATTTTATACACAATCATTATTCCATCACCATGTTTATAAGTGTGTTATTTTCTCATGCCATAATTAAAAGAAGGTCATGGGTGTGTATTTATTTTAATTATGGTGTATTTTCTTTTATTATGAACATAGTTTTATAAAATTATTAATTAATTAATTATAAACTCTCTGATGGTCTTATATTAGACCAATAATTAAACCAATTGTGAAAACTAAAGGAGTAATAATTTTCATAACAATGACTATTGGGAGATATTACTATCGATATTTTAGCAGTATTTTTATAACATGGTTTTGAGAAATAAATCACTAGACCAATAAGTTGATATTTAAAATAAAAAATTTATTTTATCATACCAATAATACACAATATAATTAAATCCACATGTTAAACCCCAATAATTAATGATTTTAATACTACATAGAAATTTATAAAATAAACCCTAATCTAGTTGCAACCCCGACATGTTTGTTTTTCTAATTTTATTTATTTATTATTAATTCAACTATTGTTTCACAAATTATTTTACATTTTTCATCACTTATTCATTTTATCTCATTTATCTATATATTATATTAAACCGAACACACTTGGGTCTTCCATTTCTTTTCCTCTTATTCCCCATTGGATCATACTTGACTTATACTAATTACCTAGTTAGTTGGTTAATAAGGGAATTAGTTTCCATGCCTCGTGACAGGTGTGGTAACATACAATTTCATAATATTACATTGTATTCCAAATAATATTTCACCATTGATTTTCTTCACATTATGAATGATATAGGGTGAGGAAAAAATTTTCGTTATTCGAGCACTGAAGAACATCAGTTATGTTTTCCCTCACATTTGATAATTTCTCAACTACTTGAGTATTATAATTCCCATGGAAGGAGGGTTGATGTAATATCATTAATGTTTCGATGGAATGTTTTAACCTCCTTTATAAATTTGGAATTTTATCATCCTGAGTGTTTTAACTTATTGATTTAGAGTGTTGATTGAGTAAATAAAAAATATTGCATCTCATCTTCAAGGATATTTGTTTTCACATGTGGATAATCATTAAATTTTCTATAATATTTATTACACACATGATTTATTTTATTTCAAACCATAGAATAAAACCAAAAAACATTATGTGACAAATTTTTTTCTTAATTATGAAAAATGAAATAATTAATGTTTAAATAAATACTCGTTATTTTCAATCAATGAAATTTTGGGTTTTAGATAGGTAATTCATGATCATTATCCATTTAGATCCTTCATGATTGATTATAATAGAAATTTATATTAACCTAATCAAACACCATGGGAGTGTAAAACCAAGTGTTAAATAAGGCCCAATTTCATACTCTAGGTAATGATTAAATAAAAGCATGATGCCCCATTTTTAGAGTTATCACCCCCTAGGTACATCTATGTTAGAGTATCATACGGTTTTAGAATCTAAAAACTGATTTTTTCTAGGAAAATTACATAATATCTTTCTTACAGAAACCATAGGATGTCTTCCTAAATAAATAATGTCACAAAGTTTTCCACCAATGTTTTCTAACTATAATCTCCAAAGTTGGACTATACCTAAGAAATGACACCAAATTTAGTTTCGAAGGATTCTAATAAATAAATATTAAATATTATTATATGAATATCCAAAAAAATTCACAAATTAATAATTATGAATGACATAGGTATACTTTTCTCAATACTAGATACACAACATTATTATTTCATTAACGATCTTTAACCTCTCCCACAATAATCTCCCCATTTAGGGCACATCATAGACATACCCCACTTAAAACATTTATTCAAAATTAAAGGAATTAAAACCTAATAATGGGTGATCTCAGATGCTTTATAATGGTAAAAATGGTGATATCAATGGTATTTTTGTCTTAACATTAGTATAATGGTATGAAAACATAATATTAATATTTTAAAAAAATACATTTCATAATAGTGATCATAATTATATGTCTTGGAATTAATCATATCTATTTATAATATATGAATTATAATAGAAATTAATAATCCTAATCCATGAGATAATAACATATATATATATTTGGGAAAAAATGAAATACTATAAAATTGGGAACAAATATAAATAGGAAATGTTTCACTCATTGTGTTATGTAAATAAAATTATGTCCGCACAAATACTTATGGAAATGATGAAAATGTATATGTATATTTTTATGGACATGAAAATAGGTCCACACATAACCTAATGGACATAAAATAGGACCCCAAATATCCTTATTGAAATATAGCCTGGCCCATAGTTGACCTTATAGATTTGAAACTAATTCCATCACTAACATTGTGAACATGAAATTTGGTTCACACATAATATTATTAACAAATATGTTATCTATATTTTCCGAATTAATTTTATGGTTATAATATTTTAGGACCACCAATCAAATAATTAAAATCATATATATTTGTACAAAAAGATGATAAAAACCCATCATTACATAACCCATAGAAATTAAATTGATTTCATACACCATTAATTATAACATATCCCATATAAAAGATGTAATTTTCATAAATATTCCATCATTTAAACATAGCATAACCTTTCGAAAAATATGAGTTTCATAAAAATATCATATTCAAAATCATAAACCATATAATTAAAGAATAAGGATTGTATCGTTGGATCACATTAATAATAAAACATAAAAAACATAAAATTTGTTATACTTTATGTATAGTTATCCCATATGTGTGTCATTAAAATTTACTTTAGGAAAATATCATTTCCATTTTGAAATCCCTCATTTAAAATGAGAAAAATTTCCCAAAAATTAATAAAAAAATTTATTTTAAAACAAACCATTAAAATCATAAAAAACACATTAATTAATTTATATTTATTGATGTTGGGGAATACTATTCATTCCGTATGTATCACCCCCATATTCCACGATACATTTTTCTTTGAATAATGCAATAGCTTGCATTGTACGCAACTTCGAGATTCTAACACACCACGACCAATCAAAGTAGCCGTTATGAATAGTAATACCCACTTTTTAAAAATTTATAAATTTTATCTTTAAAAATGGACATCATTTTTGAATTTAGAATATCCAAATTATCCTAAGGTGATTTTTTCGTATTTTTTAGAAAACATTTAAATTTTGATGAATGGTGAAAAGTACTAAACATAAATTAAAAGAAAATTTTTTATTCCAAATAATTTAAAGTGATAAATTATACTATTTAGAGATTTTAGAGTACAATTACAATATATTTTTACCATTTAATCCAATATTGGTAATTTTATGTAATTTTACATTTAAACAATACATAAAAAAGTGTCAATCTTTTGATTGTTATTATTTCTTAAAAAACACGCTCTTTGTTTTGAGAACCTGAATTAATTTTAAATTATTTTCTACCCCTTATGTGTTTTGAATTTAGAAAAATAGATTCCATATTTTTAATCTAGAGGTTAAAATTATGTAAATATGTATATTCTATTTTTATACATTTTGAATAATTATTTCGGTAAATATTTTATTTACAATGGTTAAAGGGAAAATCCGGTAAATAAGGGTTAAAAATAATATACTAATAATATTAAATTACCATAACACATGTCCTAACCCTCTTTAATGATACATTTATGACCCTTTGAATCATTGGGTAGATTTTGGGACCCCATGGAGCCAGTTGTAAGTTATAATGACACTTTATATTAATTAAGTTTAAATAAATAAAAAAATGACATAAGCATATATCTTTTAGTAAAACAATTTTTACATAGGGATATACATGTTATCACATAGAACATTAATATTAATTAGAAAGGAATGAATATTTACTACATAATTGTATTTTATTTATAATTTTTAAACATTTAATAATTACATTTATTTATGTCACAATGATGATGCAATATTTTCCTTATTAATGAAATAATCAAGTAAATTGTATTATAAATGTTAAAAAAATAATTTTAATGTTTTGAGGACATAGAAGAATTTTATATGTCAATATGACATGTTATTATTTCTTAAATTAATTTATTCTTAATTAATAGTGTTTTTAGGAGTATAACAAAAATCAATTATTAAATAGTGTGAAAATTGACAAAAAAGATTTTTTAAAACAAATATTATATTATTAATTGATATTCTATTCCTAAAAATCTATTTTTCAGCCAAAGAACTTATATAATGATAGATTAATCATTAATTAACAACTTGGGGTTCTCTTGTAAGTATAGAGTATGTTTATTAACTATTTAATATTAAAATACAAAGATACATGGTAAATGTGAAACTATTTAACTAAGAGTTAAATCTAAATGTTAAGGTTAATATAGTGACAAAAACAAGTCTAAAACTAACTAGGTTAGTGGTTTTTGACCCATACCCACCATATAATTTAAATAATCCCCTTTTAATCCATTATAAACCGAAAATTATTTTATTATGAAATAATATTTCTAGCTTTTCTTATGGTGCCCCTCACCCCTCTTATAAAAGGGCACTCCCCCTTCCCTCTAATTCACATCTTCAAAGATTTTTTGGCTCAGAAAAAACATACCCAAATATCCTCAAAACTTACCTCAGTTCATCATAGAGTCCCTCATTTGTTCATAAATCCAACTTATACAGCCCTTTTGATCAAATAAAAATGAAGAACCCAAAGAAGAGATAATAATTTCACCACTCTCTTTCAAATCATTTTCATCTTTCACTTCTTCTTTCTTTGTTATCTACATTCTAAAATAACAAATCTAGTATCTTCTATATAATTTTATGTTATTATAAATATTTTACAACCATCTTCATTATTCTATCCATCTTTTGAATGAGGTGTCACCATACGTGCGTACGTACGGATTACCATCTACACGTCGGGGTGTAATTGTTATTCAATACATTATTATTTGGATGGGTATAATAATGATGTGTAATTCATGTAAATAATAAATATAACACGATAATGATTCTGTATATATGATATACCATCCAATTATATAATATTTTAATATCAAAAAAATGATATTGTCGCATGTGCGTACGTACGGATTACTGTCTCCACGAACGCGATGAGATTTATTCCCCATTGTAGATATTCATGACTAAATTTCATTTTATTCTTAAAAAAAATGTTTAACTACATGATATAATTCTGGATATGAATAAGATACATCCCATCCATAAAAAATATGGCTTACATAACAAAGAATATAATGGAAAATGAATCTCTTCACACCCGAAACAACTATAATACTAAGCTATTATTAACAAATAAATGTTAAAATATCATATATGATATCATAATAATGTATTTTAATCTTGTAAAATTAAATAACAATTATTTCACCATTATATATTAGTTTAACCTACCCTTGACCAAAGATAATGTAAAAAGTAAGGGGTTTCCTATCTCACTTTTAATTCAGTGAGATTTCCATTGTTCACCACTTATTTATTGCATGTTGTGTGTATACTTCCCATGATTATATTCATTGTGTAATATAATTTATGTTATGGATATTTAAATCATCATTGTATGATCCTTCTTTCATGGGTTTATGTTTCATAATTTACCAAGTCAAGAAGGGAATTTGAAATTTTAATTTCCACTCATTCGTCTTTACGCATGCTTCATTTATTATTTTACTCCAAGATTATGTCTGGAATAACTATTCCATAGCTTATGTCATAATTTCCACTAACATTTCTATGGATAAACTTTTCATACACATAATCACCCCATTGATAAATTCTCAAGTCATCGATATGAACTTGATAAGAGTAATTTTAACTCAATCTCAATCTGTTGAATTAAATATCAAATTCATTGGTGTTGTTTTTATAAGAATATGTGTGAATGTACAATGGATTATTTACACTGAATATCCAATAATATTGAGAGTATTGATATTTTTCACACATAATTATGTCATTGATTTATCATTAATCTAAGGACATGGTCTTTATAAGAGATTCCATCTCAATTTACATTTCATTGAAACTTCATTGTTGTTATCCACCAAATCACTTCTATATGGTGTATATTATGTAGTTTGAAATAGTATATCTTGAGTCCTATTTTTTCAAGATATTAGAATTTTTTACCTTAATTATTTGTATTCTTCTGTCTCTCTTTTGGTTAAGAACATGAAATAAAATTTCTTCTTAAAATGTTTTAAAGATTTATTATTCTAAATATTTCTCAGTAATGTTCATGTTTTAAAATTGGTTCTAAGGATTCATTTATATGAAAATTAATGTTTTCAAATCAAAATTCTGTTTCAAAGATTAAAAGTTGTATGGGAGACTTTGAGTCAAAAATATATTTTTAAATTACTTCTTGACAAATAGTGTGACTTTTAAATGATTTCAAGAAAAAGGGGGATATTTCTCTCAAATAGTTTTTATGATTTTTTTAATCTATGTCAATATCCTTCATTATTCTCAATTCAGGTTAATCTGATACAATAAAATCTTCCATATTGTATCAAATGAGTTATTTTGGATTGTGGATTTGCTATTTTTATTCCATTCATGGTTTGTGGATAAATTATTGACATTTCATATGCTAGTTTTAATACGAATGTCTATGTTTGGTTTAAAACTATTCATGTGAGGAATGCATTGGGCTTAGTAAGTGACGTGTGGATCCTGCTATATCTCCTTGATGCATAGGTAGGTCTCATGAGACAATCTAGTGTCTTGGAATAAGGCCTTGACAAAATCTTATTTGTAGTCTTGGCACAAGGACTTGACTATGTGGTTATGATAGTTTGGCATTATGCATTCCATCATTATGATAATGGTTATTAAAATTGAATGTGATTATTCGACTAGTAGAATATCCATGTGAACAAGTAAATGGAATTATTTTATTTTATCTTTTCCATATTATGCTGAAGTTCAAGTTTAAAAGGATTTTGTTCTAGTCTTATACACTGCCTTAAATGTTTATTCTTATTTATGAAAGTCTCTGCTATAATGTTATCATTACTAAGCATCTAAGCTCACCCAATTCTGTGATTTATTTTTCCCAGTATACAAAGAAGTATATTATGACTGACCTCCAGGGATAGTCTATGGGATCTCAGGGTTGTCTATAGAGACAGTATTGTTGTAGTTTTCTATTTTATGATTTAATGTAAAACTTATGAATGTATCTAGTACCAACAAGGATACTAAACAAATCAGTATTTCGAGACTTGATATTTTATGATAATGCCAATGATACATAATAATACATTGACTCTGGTCTTCTAGGTTCGGGGTGTTCTAGTTTGTATCAGAGTAACTTTAGTACAATCCTTGGAAACTAAATTAAGATAAACTCTTATTATAGCACATATCCCTAAGATAGACTTTAAATATTTGTATAGAAGAATAACCTAGAATTTTGGTATTGTATATATTTTTTATTTTTATATCAAATAAATCCCTTTCTAGATATGAGCAGTTAGAGGCGACTCTGACACAGATGTACCTAAGGGTAAAAACCGAAAACACCGCTTTGAGCTAGACTCAAACGGGAACTGGTGCATGACAACGGGCCTTGTAGCACTCTTGGTTACGACACTCCCGTGGGATATTCTTAGGATAATTTACATTTTCTTTACAAACTGATTTGATGTATTTTAATATAATATGAGAATAAATGACCATGGTTATTCCAAAGGTGTTTCAAATTGAGAATATGGAGTCATGATATTCTCTAAATTATTTTATGACTACTGTTACTCACACAATGATTTTTGGTTTTATTCAATGGTTGGATTCTAAGGAAGTCATAGTAACTTTGATAATGATGTACATGGTGGGAATTATGGTGGAAATGAGAAAAAAATGAATGTTGATAGGAATAAAAGATATAGTGTTTATGCCAAATCAGTTTTCCAAAAATATGATCAACAACATATATATTAACCAACTACTGGACTCAACAATGAAGAGAAAGGTGATGAATGATAAGAGTTCAAGCAGTGGAGAACATGGAGATGGAATCCTCAATTACCATCATGTAGGAAATGTTGAAGGAGACACCCAATAAATTTTTTCAATTGAACAAATAAATTCTTTACATGCGGGAAATAAGTAAATAATGTAAAGAATTGCCAAGGAAAAAATTAAGAGTAATATGGAAGAAAATAAAAATGGTTCCAAGAATCCATTTACAATCATTTTCTATAAATGTAGTAGACCTGGCAATTATCCGAGTTAATTCCCTATTCTATAGGATATTTTCATGGTCAAAGAAGAAGCTATGTGGAAATAATTTTTTGGAGAAATGTTTAAAAGTGTTATTACTTTTTTGATGAGATTACTTTGGAATAATTTTCTCTTGTATTTGTAACCCTGCAGTTTTCCATGTGAAAATTATATTTCAGGAAGACATATATTTTCTCTTATGGATATAGTTATAAATAAACATTTTGTTCTATATGATCATTGGGTTTGAGGCAATTATAGGTTATTATATGTTGGGATGAAAATTGAAGGTATGATATAACATTTGTGGTTAAATTACCTTATGGTTATTTTGAAGAATTTATCTCATTTTGGTAATTTAATAAAATATAGTTTTTGAAAATGGACAACACGCAGACTGTGTGACAACCTGTCATGTTAGACAATACTGTGGTAATCAAACCAACTACCAAAGTGTGATTGGGATTTATCATCTACGACTGGACAACTTGAAGTCCCTGGTTAGTGTGACTAATTATTTTTACTTAAATTAGTTAATTGAACAATAATAAGTTTATTTGGGATCTTATGTATTATCAAATGAATACCCTTAGTATAGGAAAATGATTTGGTGATTATGTGATAAATGTTATTTTAGAAGATGTTAGCTTTTTTGAGAACACTATATGCCCAAGGAAAATAGAATACTATGGGATTTAATTTGAGGAGTAATGGTGGATTTTTATCTATGTTTTTATTGTAGATTTATAGTGATTTGGGTTATTTATGGAAATGATTAACCTATAATAGAGAATATGTGATTAGTTGAATTAATTTTATGAATGTGACTTTAAGAGTAGTTGATTTCATTTGGATATAAAATTTAACGTGGAATAATACATAATTAAATTCATCTATGTTTTGGGTTTCAATATTAGTTTGGATTATATTAATGGATTTTAAGGACAATTGTTTATTGAATGATATTTATTTAACTTTGGGGTATTTTTGGTTTAATATTAGAAATTAAGATGAGTGTTTCGTTCTCTAATGGAATATCCTTTTGGGGGATCATCATATCTTATACTAACCGTTTTGTTTTTGATCAATCTCTAAAAACAAGGTTTATATATATTTTATCCTTTGTTGATCATGTGATTCTATAGAAGTTTATTCTTGCTCTTCCAGTGTGACCAAGAATTCTTAAACACTCATCGTTTAAAAAAATGAGTTTTTGGTAGACATTTATTAATAATTGAAACTCTACTTCAAAAGTAAGTATATCTCTTTACTTTTTTAGTCAATCTCATAAATGAATTCCTCATCTTTATGTAATGTAACATAAAACAAAAAAATGATGTTCATTTACTTTTCCTAATGGGAGACTAATGACCATTTGTCCCATCAAAAGTTTTTGGTTTTCGTGCTGTTAACTTTCTCCTGATCATGTTTTCTATCCCTCTCCATCTGAACATGACACATGGTTTATCTTCTATATGTATGTTTTCCTACATGGAATCATAGTATCGGTTATCTTGGGTGACCTTTGAACTTCTATTTCTTTCTTTTAAAGTGATATTTTTATTGAATATTTTTCCGATGTGGGACATTACATTATATTCCAATGCCCAATTTTAAAGATTGAGAGGGCAAAATTTGTTGAAGTAGGGGAGAATGTCACACCCGAAGCTTCCACGATACGTTTCTCTTTGAATAATGCAATAGCTTGCATTGTACACAACTCTGAGATTCCAATACACCACGACCAATCAAAGTAGCTATTATGAATAATAATACCAACTTTTTAAAATTTTATAAACTTTATCATTCAATATGGACTTCATTTTTGGATTCGGAATATCCAAATTAGCCAAGGGTGAATTTTTGTTATTTTTTAGAAAACATGCAAATTTTAATGAATAGTGAAAAGTACTAAACATTATTAAAAAAATGTTTTTAATACACATAATATATATTGATAAATTAAACTATTTAGAGGTTTTAAATTATAATTAGAATATATTTTTACAATTTAATCCAATATTGGTAATTGGATGTAATTTCACATTTAAACTACACATAAACAAGTGTCAATATTTTTTCGAGTCATTATTTCTTAAAAACATGCTCTTTGTTTTAACAGCAGAAATTATTCATAAATTAATTTTGTCCTCTTATGTGTTTTGAATTTAGAAAAATGGATTCTATATTTATAATCCAGAGATCCAAACTGTGTAACTATGTATCTTTTATTTTTATACATTTTGAATAATTACTCTGGTAAATATTTTATTTATCATGGTTAAAGGGTAAATCAGGTAAATAAGGGTAGAAAATAATATTATAATAATATTAAATTACCATTACACATGTCCTAACCCTATTGGATGATATATTTCATACCATGGCCATCTTTGGGTAGATTTTGGGACCCCATGGAGCCACTTTAAAGTGATAATGACACTTTATATTAATTAAGTTAAAGTAAATACAAAAATGACATAAGAATATATCATTTAGTAAAACAAATTTTAAATAGGGTTATATATGTTATATCTTCGACTATAAATATTAATTAAAAAGATAAAAAGATTTCCTACATAATGGTATTTTATTTATAATTTTTAAACATTTAATAATTAAATTTATTTATGACAAAATGATGATGTAGTATTTTCCTTATTAATGAACGAATCAAGTAAATGGTATTATAAATGTTAAAATAAATATAATTTGAAATTTTTAATGAAATACAAGAATTTTATTGGTTAATATGACATGTTATTATTTCTTAAATAAATTTATTTCTAATTAATAAATTTTTTAGGACATTAAAATATGAATTATTAAATAGTCTAAAAGTTGACATAAAAGAGTTTTTAAAAAAATGTTATATTATTAATTGATATTATATTCGTAAAAATGTAATATTTTGTCAAAGGACTTATATAATGATATTTTAATCATTTATATACCACTTTGGGTTCTCTTGGGGGTATATATTAAGTTTATTAACTATACAATATAAAAACACAAAGAGACATCGTAAATGTCAAACTATTTAACTAAGAGTTAAATCTAAATTTTAAGGTTAATATAGTGACCCAAACATGTCTAAAACGTTTTGGTTGAGTGGTTTTATCCCTGTACCCACCTTATACTTTACATAGTCCCCTTTGGATCTATTATAAACCGGAAATGATTTTATTATAGAATAATATTTCTATCTTTTCCTAAGGTTCCCCTCGCCCCTATATAAAAGGGAACTCCCCCTTCACTCTAATTCAAACCATCAAAGCCTTTTGTCTCGTCCAACCCCTGCCCAAATATCTTCTAAACATCCCTCACTTAATCATAGAGTCCCTCCATTGGTCATAAATCCATCTTAAGGAGCCCTTTTGATCAAATCAAAAGGAAGAACCCGAAGAAGAGGTCTTAATTTAACCACACTCTTTCTTGTTCTTTTCTTCATCCACTTCTTCTTTCTTTGTTATTTCCATTATAAAATAATAAATCTAGAATCATCTATATACTATGATTTTTTTATAAATATGTTACATCCATCATCATTTTTCTATCCATCCTTTTAATGACATTCACCATACATGCTTACGTACGGATTACCGTCTCCACATCATGGTGTAATTGTTATTCAATACATTATTATTTGGATGGTTATAATAATGATGTGTAATTCATGTAAATAATAAATATAACATGATAATGATTCTTTATATATGATATAACATCCAATTATTTATTATTTTAATATCAAAAGAATGATATTGTCGCACGTTCGTACGTACAGATTACCATCTCCACGAACGCAATGAGATTCATTCCCCATTGTATCCATTCAAGACTAAATTAAATTTTATGATTAACAATAATGTATAGATACATGATATAATTCAGGATATGAAAAATATACATCCCATACATAACAAATAAGGCTCACATAATAATGAATATAAGTAAAACGAATCTGTTAACACCTAAAACGACGATAATACTAAGATATTATTATCAAATCAATGTTAAAAGATCATATATGATATCATATTAATGTATATGATTCTTTTATAATTAAAAAAAATTATTTCACCATTATAAAATAGTTTAACCTACCCTCGACCAAGGAAAAATTACAATGTAATGGGTTTCTTATCTCACTTTTAATTCCGTGAGATTTCCATTTTTCACCACTTATTTATTGCATATGGTGTGTCTAATGACCATGATTATATTCATTGTGTAATATAAGTTAATTTATGGATATTTAAATCATCATTGTATGATCCTTCTTTCATTATTGTATGTTTTTTAAGTTACCAAATCAACAAGGAAATTTGAAATTTCAATTTCCACTCATTTGGCTTTACGCATACTTCATTGATTATTTTACTCCAAGATTATGTGTGGAATCACTATTCCATAGCTTATGTCATAATTTCCACTCCCATTTTTGTGGATATACTTTTTAACAAATAATTACTCCATTGATAAATTCTCAAGTCATTGATATGAACTTGATAAGATTAATTTTAACTAAATCTCCATTTGTTGAGTTAAATATCCAATTCATTTGTGTTGTTTTTACAATAATATGTGTGAATGTCCTCTGAATTATTTACACTGAATCTCAAATAATAATGATAGTTTTTATTTTTTCCACACATAATTATGACATTTATTTATCCTTATCCTAAGGACATGGCCTTTCTAAGAGATTCTATCTCAAACTACATTCCATTAACACTTCATTGTTGTTATACACCAAATCACTTTTATTTGGTATATAAAATGTACTTTGACATAGTATATCATGAATCACTTTATTCTAATGATATTAAAATATTTTTATTACCTCAATTATTTGTATTCATATGTCTCTCTTTTGGTTATGAAATCTAATTAAATGTCATTTTAAAATGTTTTAAGGATTTATTATTCTAAATCGTTCTCATTAATGTCCATGTTTTAAAAATGGTTTTAAAGATTTATTTATATAGAAATTAATGTTATCAAATAAAAATTCCATTTAAATATTTCAAAGTGGTATGGGACACTTTGATTCAAAAATTGATTTTTAAATGGCTTCTTGACAAATAGTGTGACTTTTAAATGATTTCTAGAAAACATATGATATTTCTCGAAAATAGTTTTGATGATTAATTTCATATATGTAAATATACTTCATTATTCATTATTGAGGTTAATTTGATACAATAAAATCTTCCATATTGTATCAAATGAGTTATGTTTGACTGTGGATGTGTTATTTTTATACCATTCATGGTTTGTGGATAATGTATTGGCGTTACCTATACTAGTTTTAATACGAATTTTAATGTTATGTTTCAAACTATTCATATAAGGAATGAATTGAACTTATTATGTGACAGGTGGATCCCACTATAGCTCATCGATTCATCTGTAGGACTCATGAGACAAACTAGTGTCTTGGCACAAGGCCTTGGCAAAATCTTATTTGTAGTCTTGGCCCAAGGCCTTGACTATGTGGTTATGATAATCTGGAATTATACATTACATCATTATGAAAGTGTTTTGTTGATATTTCATTTGATTATTATACTAGTTGAATATCAATGTGAATATGTAAATTTCATTATTTGATTTTATATTTTCCATATTATGCTGATGTTCATGTTTAAAAGGCATTTGTTTTGGTCTTATACACTGCCTTAAATGTTTATGCGTATTTATGAATGTTTGCACTATAATGTTATCCTTAATGAGAATATGAGATCACCCCTTTCTATGTTTTATTTTTCCTTGGATTAAAAGAAGTATATTATGACTGACCTCCAGGGATTGTCTATAGGATCTCAGTGTTGTCTATGGAGACAATGTTGTTGTAGTTTTCCATTTTATGATGTAATGTAAACCTTATAAATGTATCTAGTACTTCCATGGATACTAAAATAATAAGTATTTTGAGACTTGACCTTTTATAATGATGGCAATGATACATAATAATGCAACAACTCTAGGCTTCTGGGTTCGGGGAATTACACCATACACATTAAAACAATGATTCCTCTAAAATCTTCTGGAAAAAGTCAAAATAACCTCATTCAAAAAATGATAAAAAGATTAATTTTGAATGATTTTTTAAAATTTAACATAAGGGTAAAAATTTAATTAATAAATAATTATGTAGAAAAAAATATAATCTTGAAAACATTTTTAGAAAACATGGAAATGGTTGAGAATGTATTTTTGACTGAACAGAGAAATAATGATGATTTTCTTTAAAAAAAATTGTCAGGTGTCTTTAGTTCAAAAATAGAGTAATGTGGATGGAAAAACATTAATCTAAGAAAGTTAAAATATTAGAGGAAATATAATGATTTTCATGATAGATAAATCATAATATTTAATCATCAGAGGAATAATCATAAAAAAATCGTAATTAACGACAAACTTTTATCATAAAAACCTAACTATATTGGTATGTTTTTAATCATAAGACACCAAATAGTACCAAACATAGATATATATTTAAATATTCATTAAATTCACAAAACTAATAATAAAATACATTATTTTTATGTATATAAACCACTTAAAAGAGACAAGTGTTTAATATGACATGTGTCCCACAAAAATAAAATCGAGATGAAAATCCCTTACATAAATTCTTGAGTCTCTAAGTACAATATTAAAAATCATGTATAAAAAATATAGATTTTTTATAAATATATTCTATAAATATAATATTATATATTATACCCAATGCGACTTACTTATGATCTTGTATTAGCCACTCATTTATAATTATTTTCTAAAATCACCATTTTAGGTAATAACTAAATTATTTTTTATATATGATTTGATTGTAATGTTTTAGTACATGTAATATTATCATAGTTCCATAATATAAATTATTTAAATATTGATATTAATATAATATATCCCCATTATATAAATATCTTGATTCATCAATCCAGGCCATAGATAGAAAAATGAATTTCACCATTCATAGAGATGGTAGGTCTTACATATGAATGAAAATTATTTCTATTTCTTTGATAGATGGAATGAAGGAAAAGTAAATAATAATTATCCTTACCAAAATAACTATTATTTCATAAATTTTTAAATTAATTAAATATAAAATTATTACAATTTATGTCAAAATAAGATGAATATTGTGTTATAATTCGTTGTGGAGGTGGTAGTCCACATGTACGAATGAGTAAAATTATCATTCATCAAAATATTTGAGGTTAGAAGGTATAATTTATATTATAATTTAAGAAGCATAAATATTTCATATAATACACATATATATATATATCATTTTTATCCATCATTATTTTCATTAGTGAGAGGTGGTGATGTAAATAATATTACATAGGTTTGTGAGGCAGTTATCGTCTATACGCTTGATCAATAGTTAAATTTCTAGTTTAATAGAAGGGGAGATTGATATAGGTTTTTAATATAATAAAATTTAATTATATTTATTATATTGGTTTTATTTTTTGTTTTATTTTAATAATATTTATTGTTTATGAGAGAATAAATAATATAAAAACATCTGGTCAAGAACAATACGTCTTCTTCGAAAAACCACATTAGGATTGCACAAAAAGTCTTCATATGAGGGTTTTAAAATAACAATAATCCCTATAGTAAATGTTTTTGTATTTATTTAAGGGATTTGGTATTATATATTTTTTATCTATAGTATTTGGATGTGTGAATATGAGTGGAGAGTGGGTTCCTAGTTTTAATTGAGGTGAGTGGAGCACTTTTATTATTTAAATTTTTTCTAATAATGCCATGTCACTTTGTTGGTAATGAGGACAAAACATGGATAATAATATAAAACTATATCAATTAAGGTTTAAATATTTCCATATAAAAGTATTTGGGCATGATTCATTCCATTTTAACAATTATGTTTTTAGATTAATCCCCATTAATATCATGTTATCCATAACTATGATAATTAATTTTTACTACCATTACTATTCAATATAGATTTTTGTTTTTGAAAATATTATATAATATTAATTATTAATATTAAAAATATGGAAAAATATTTTCCAAAATAAAAACCATATAATTGGTAGAATTTAATTTAAAATTAAACCCGTAGAGGTGATAAAAAATGTCTTTCTAATGGGGAATATTTCAAAGGTAATAAAAGTTTTTATAACAAAATTCAACATTAAATTGATTATATTGATAAATCTAGATTAATATTAATATAAATCAAATAATAATAATTTTAAAATATTATAAAATATTACTTAAAATTTTATTTTTTTAAATAAAAAATTAGCTTTTATTAAAAATCTGTATTTTCACTATTCATTGAAAAATTAATCTCTTCAGAAAAATTTCCAAACACTCACAATAAGATAATTTTGAATTATTAATTTAAAAAATGATGTTAATTTTTTCTAAATTAATTTATTAATCTGTAAAATTAATTGTATTTTCATTAATAATAATAAATAAAAATAATATTTTGGGAATTTTTTTTTCAAAGCATATAAAGTCTTTAATAAATATTACATACTATTTTATGAATATATTTCCATTATCCAAAACCTTAATGTTTGATTTTAAAAATTTGGGTATTATAATTAATACAATAATATTTAATGTCTATTATATAAATTTAAAAATAAATAATAATAATTTTATATTTTTCCATTGTTACTTTAAACTCGGTGTTGTTTGTTGAACAACATATCAAGGAAATTAATTTTTTTGACAAATATATTATGGTGTTGCATGATTTAATTCTTAAAATTTAACCCCATAATTAAGGAGTATGATAATTATATTTTTTAAGAGATAAATAATTTTTGGATAGGTACATCTAGGTGAATTCCCTTAAGCAGAAATGGGGATGAGTACTCACTACAAAATTATTTAGCATAAAAATCAGAAGATATATTTTTCAAAATAACTAAAGTACATATATATTTATAGAAGGGAATAATGACAGTTAAAGGAGTATTTAATAACTTATACACTATAATTATGGCAATATGGATTCAAATGAACTTATATAAACATTTATAATTGGAATTTAAAAGGCACAATGTAAATAAGGCTCATTAATAGGGAGGAAATGGGTTCGATCCATTTCCATAAGAGGGATCTTCTAAAATATTTGTAAGAGATTCTTAATATATTTGGGGAAACATAGGAGGTCTCTATATAGTAATTTTTGGATTTGATTTATTCTATAAGAGTCTTTAGGGGAGAGTAATGGGTGTTTCGGTGGGTTTTTTAGAAAAATTGATGGGAATTTTTTATTTGTTTATAATCATAAGATTTGGAATTTTTATGAAAAATAATCCTATACTATAAACATACCAAATTTTTACCATGATTCATACTAAAGTGTAGTGGATTTAATTATTTTATAATGATATGAATGGATATCCTTAAAATAATACCATGGTGATGTGTAAGTGAGTCATGTTTACAAATAATTTATTATAAAAATAAAAAATATAATACATGTTTTGGAGGAATCATTCATGAATAGCAAAATTAATCGTGTGAAATAAATTTTTTTAAGTGGAAACTTAATTTTTATCATGGATAATTATTATAGAATATATTAAATCGAATTTGTGTCATTATGATAACACAATATATACACTATTTAATCCAACCCAAAAATTATACCATCTTATAAAATTATAAAAAATAATAATTAAAAGATATAATCATTTTTATTTAAAAAATAAAATTTATTTCAAAAAAATCATTTTTTATATATGATACTTATTTCTTTTATATAAAAATCAATATTTATTGAGAGAATAATATTTTTGGGAATAAATTTTTTTCCAAATCCTATAAAAATAAAATTTTACATCAAAATATTATACTATTATTTATAATAAATAATTATAATTTAATAATAATATTTTATTAAAAGATAATTAATTTCAAAATATCATGAATTCTTGAAAAATTTGATATTTATTGAAACTAAATATTTCCCAATGATACATTTTATGTTTCAGCATATCAAAATCTATTTTTGTGAAACTTTTTATTAATCATTATAATGAAAGAAAAAAAGAGAAATATAATTCTTATTTTATAAATAATTATGTATAAAAAATCATTCATTAAGGGTTTATATACATACCCCATTATTATATCTGATAATTTCTTAATGGTATGTTATGAGATAATGAGGTTTTCTATGGGTGGTCTGATGAACATTGTTTTGTCATTGATCTTTATGAGATTGAAAATCTCCCATAATCAATTCCAATTGTTCATTAGTTTTGGAATCACATTTTGTCCATTTTCATAGGAAAATCCTTGAGATGATATCTCTCTTAGAAACTCAGATAACTAGGCTTCATAGGGAGAACTCCTATTTTTTGAGGCCATTATTTCCTTTGTCTACATCAAATGGATTTAAAATAGCCATATATATATATAATATTCATATGATCAATGTATAAATAATATAATATTATTTTTTATTATGCTTAATTTTATTTTATGTTCTAAATGATTTAACTAATAATGGAACATAATATCTAAATTTTTACATTTTTTCTATAATTTTATCAATTAACATGAAATTCCTCCATTTAAAATCATTATTTCATTTATAAATGTTCAAATCATTATAAAAAAGTCTAATTTATCAGTTTTATAATAGTTTAATCTATAAAATGTTAATATTTTCTATTTTATTATTCCAATAGAAGAATATTTATACATATTTATAATATATTTCTTTTGATTCATGTATTATATTGATAGGTTAATAATTTTATGTGTTTTTATGGATTTATTATTTTTTTAACATTTATATTTCTTATATATACATGGATGTATCATTATATTATTAAGGGTTTTAAAATTGTACAGATAACTAATGAATTTTGTATAAATATATATCTAATGTGATATTTTTGATAAATGAGGGAATGTTACAATTATCTCGGTAGAAAAGTTTATGTATGGACATGGATTATTATCCTTTTATATTATGTTTTCATCGAAAATGATGTCATTATATTTTTCCATACTGTTACGATGATATTTGAATAGTTCATTGAAATAGGTTGTAATTTTTTTTCTATTCATGTGTAACATTTTTATTTTATATCACAACGGAGAAAGATTTTATTCTTCTAATTTAACCTCATTATTCATGATACTTTGTTATACATTTAATATCATACTTTTATAAATGTTTTTCAGTGGCCTATTTTTGTAATATCATTCCACATTATCAATTACTATAATTCTATTTTCATATTCTATTAAAAATTTATTTTTTTTGATGATTATATTAACAATTATTTATTATCTTTTTTAAACAATCTATGTATTATTAATACAATTATCCCCCTTAATATGTTTTTTATTTCACTTTTATCATATTTTTTATAATTTCTCATGGTGATTGAAGGTGATAATGAGAGTAATAAAAGATTATAGGTTGTCTTTGATGAATTATTTTATTAATTTTTTTATTTACATAGATAATGTATTATGATCATAGTCCCCACAATTACTGAACATCTAATTCTAGTAATTTTTTAAATTTTATATTATCTTTAAAATTATATATGATCATCACCCTATTAAAATGTGTGGGATAAATGACATCTCATACCATATTAGTGGTCTTTGTATAAAGGTAGACTCATTTATCTAAATGAATTTCCTATTATACATTGTATTTTTATAAGACCTTATCCATGTCTTGGCATAGTAATGAAGAATTTTGACATCATCATTAATGGATAGAGTAGTGACCAACCCAAATAAATCTACATAACCTCGCATCAACTAAAATTCTACCAGAACCACTAGATTCCATTTATTATTAACTTCATTTCTAAGTATTAGGTTATTATTTTTCATACACAGTAATTAGTGAGAAAATATCCATGGTGAGTGATCTTGATAGGTGATTGAATTTTTAAGACATGATATATGTGACCATTCCTATAGTTATTTCTTATAATAGTGAATCGTATAGATATAAATCTTATTGTTCATTAATATCTCGGTCTATGCATTATATGGAATAAATGGACATCCGGAGTAAAGAAAACCATAGACATTGTTCTATGTGTCTATTTTCAATTAGCTTGTAAATTTTCCTTTATGTCTTGGGTAAAAGAAGATGATCTTAATTAATATGAGTAAAAAGATTCAATTTCATGTAAAATTAATATCTATAATGACCTTTAAAAATGAGTATTTAAATGTTTATTCTTGGTCAAAATATCCTATAACAAACATTTGGTTAGCTAATCTTTATGTCAATAATAACTTTTAATACTTGTAACGATGTTTTTACTACATTGTGTTATGGTGATACAAGACATGTTTGTTGAAAAAAAAATTAATATATTCTTTATGAATTTATTGAAGGTAGTTTAAGGCTTTGATAAAAGTTGATTAATGTGAATAAAATATTCCATAGGGTACTTATCTTGTATTCTGAATTGTTGAGTGATGATTATATATTAGATTTATGTTTAAAGAAGCTAAAATATTGTATAATTAATGTGGAAGTGGATATTCAGAGGAAAACACAATGATGAGTGTGAAATTTATATAAATATTTGGAAATATGTTTGATGATATTTTGAAGCATTATGATATTTAACAAGGCCATTAAAGTTATTTTTAGTTTATTTAATATGACTGGAAGACCATTATGATGATTTAAAAAATTGCTGGTTGTGATTGAATAATTCTATAAATCTATGATTATATTGAAGAAAATTGGTAAATTTCCTTGAGTACACTATATTGAAAAATACTTCTTCTATATTGATATAAAATTGGAAGAGATTTATTTTTATGACTTATTTTTGTTATTTTTAATGACTTTTTACAAGAATAAATGATTTCATTGAATTAATTAGATTTATAGTGGTTTTAGAAGACATTAGAGGCAATTTTTATGAATTTTAAACAATGTATAAGAATTTATCTAAGTCACATAAGTCATAAACAAAACTAGAATTTGGAAAATGCATCAGTGCATAAAACATCAATTTCTATGCATAAGATTGTTTTCCATTTCAAAATACCCATTCTATTTGAGTGTAAGCCTTATATGATTAATGGAATTTGGAAATTCGAGGACTCACATTGAGGATAACATTAAACAATATAAAAAATTAATACATAATAAGTATTGAGAAAATAAATCAATGTATAGAAATTATAATAAATATATTTAAATAAAAATTATAATAAAAAAGGTTTAATGATGAAATGATTGACTCTATTGGTAAAGAAAAGTTGATAAATTATAAAATTTGGTAAACATAATTCTATAAGGTAACTGGTATAATGATTTGATTTTGGTATGTTCAGAAAACAACATATTTATTATTATTATATAATTTAAAATGAGTATGAATATTGTTTCATAGTGATGAGATTTTCTACATCACGAGGAAAATTGTGTTAGAATTTAGTCTAATATAGTTTTATGAAACTTTGAGAAATTATAATTCAATATCACTAATTTGAACTTTGGAATTATCAAATTAAAATATTTAAAAATTATAAATAGGTGATCAAATATTAATTAATCTTATAAAATTAAGTAAATATGAAATTAATAAATTACAAAAATAAATTATTATGATTCAAGGAATATTATAAGAAATTTTAAATATCAAAAATGGGTTTTTTTATAATTAAATATCATTTATAATATCATACTATAATATGGAATTTTAATTAAAATTCAATGTAGATAATAAATTCTATTGACTATAACAGTGGTAATGAAAAATGTCTTGTTTTTGAAGAATTCATCAAATTTGATTTTCATACAGTAATGAAGAATGATTTATTATGGATATTTGAGAAAAAGTTTCGTTTATAGGTATATATTTATCATCTATGCATGAAATAAAAGAAATTATATTTAAATAAGACTAAACAAGAAAAATGGAATTCATGCAAATTATTCGATATAGGTAGTTAAAGAAAAATGAAATATTTTGGGATCATGGGGACAAACCCATATGATTCATTTTATGTAATATATATATGTAATGACACCTTGATGGATTAAAATTAATTTTT
This sequence comes from Viscum album, assembly GCA_963277665.1. Lineage (NCBI taxonomy): Eukaryota > Viridiplantae > Streptophyta > Magnoliopsida > Santalales > Viscaceae > Viscum > Viscum album. The sequence goes on from OY728131.1 coordinate 1,946,488,736, forward strand.
ATGGATTTTATGGAAAATTTGTTTTTTGACCTTTAATATAAAATATTATAAAAATAAATTAAAAATATCTCTCATCATGAAGTAAATTGAGAGCCGCATAGAACTCTGAATAAGAAGATCCTTCTGTTTGTTTAAAAAGAGTAATAAGGAAACTTCTTTATATTTATTAGATCCTAATAATCAAAGAAATAAGAAGAGGAGAATAAGAAGGAGTGAAAGGAATCCCAAATTTTCATGGTACATATATGTAATATATAAGGTGAGTGAGAAATAAGAATTTTTTGAGATAGAGATCAATGTGAACTGATGTAAATAATTTCCCATAACAAAAAATTAATATTTAGGAGCTAATAAATTTTTAAATATTTTATTATTCTTAATAATAATATAATTATTTGGTTAAATTCTATAAATGATATGAGATACTAGAAATATACTATGGAATTTTCTTTGGAAGTGATAATGATAATTTATAAGTTATTAGAGACTATTTTATGGAAGATGATTATATCATATTGTTTCACTGACATTCTGTTCAGACTAAAGATCTATATCAAGATGTTGGAGGAATTTTTTTAATATTATTTGAGAGACTAGAGACTATGGGAAAAAATATAAATGTAATGTGATGTTTGTAATCATAATGGGATGTTTTTTTAGTGAGTCATTCAATATGGGTTATATATAATATCATTCTTTTTATACCAATTTTATTATAAAATATAGAATATGTGAGTCATGATAAAAATGGATCAAAGAGAGGGTATGTTTTCTAAGAGGAGGTTGAACCATATAAAATACAAGTGTAATACTATTTACATTACATTATTTATTATATGTGGTTATTATGTGTTGGATATGTTATAAATAGATTCATTAATATCTAAATAAGCTGTATGGTCTTAGATATTGATAGGATTTTTTTACAGGGTGTATATATAAGTGGAAAGGAATTCAATAAAATTTTAGTCAAACCTAATTCACCCCCTCTCAAGTGACTGCACGTGATATTTGGGGAATATCAATTTTTTAGAGAACACGGATACCTAGGATTAGATATAAATTATTCATTTGTATGTGTTATTATTTTAATCTTATTGATAGATAATTTGAGGATGTCTAAATTTTCCTCCAACGGAAAATTCATATTTTATTTTGGTAGTTAAAAATGAAGTGGTTTCGATAATGATTAAGAACAACATTATAAAAAAGGAGTTAAGGAAGATAAAAAATATCACAATGATAAAATATAATCAACCACAGGCGTATGGTAATCAATGTGGTATTGGTGTAAAAAATATTCCTATTATGATCCTTTTTCTGATTGGAATTTGTGTTGTCATAAAACAAAACAACATTATGTTTATTTATTCTATTAAGAAAGTTATTATTATTTTTTCAGTCAAATATTTTTATTAATCAAGGCACTACATGAATAGAAATTTCAACTAGAATAATAAGTTCATATTATGGAAAATGAATTGTAAAAGAATATTTAAAAGTGAAACACTATAACAAAATTTATGAATAAATGGTAGAATCTATTTTAAATTTTTAATAATTTATTTACATAGTTGAATAAAAATAAAAAAATAGTTCTTATGGGAACATTATTAGTGAGAATTATTTTTAATAATAAATCCCTGCATTACAAAAACTACATAAATCATCTCTGAGTTTCAATGAAGATACGTTCGAAATTAAAGCTTAATGGATGAATGAAGTTGAGAATTATCTATTAAAGGTAATTTAGATGAATAAATATCAACATTAAAAGGTGAAAATTGAATGTTATTATTAGTTTATATTAAAATAACAAATGAAATGTTTTCTAAATTGTAACTTCTTTATGTTAATGGTAATGTTGATAAATCTATAAATAACTATGATGAATATTCACAATTTACTAATGGAATATAATTACTATTAAAATATCAGAGATTTTTATTTATTAAAAAATTAATCTCTCTTGTTATAAGATGATATTAATATAATCTAAATATCCATTAACATTATTCTCTTGTAATATTATAACCAAATATCCTGATAATTTTTTTTGTATCAATGTTGATTTTATTTGTACATTCGACTAAAAAAATAAAATATGGACAAATATTAATATATAAAAATGATATGAAATATAAAACCACATAAACTGAGGATATTGATATGTTTATGTATAGATTTTTCCAAGATGGTTCTCAGATGATGAAAAAACTATTCAAAAAATAAGGGTACTAATCTATCTAGATTGCACCTACATGAAAAATAAAGATATGTTTTAGATACAATTTTTTCAACTCGAAATTTATTTGTATGAAACTAGAATTTTTTTATAAAAAACTTAACCAATAATTTTTTAAAAGGTAGGAATTCATTGGGAAATATTTGATACTTAGAATAAAATGTCATATATAATCCGAGTTCAATTAAATAGAGAGATAAGAATTATAGAAAATATCTAAATTCATTAAAAAAATATTTTATTTTTTTAAAGGTTGTTATAATTATGGTGAGTGATAATATGAAACAATCATGAAATATTCATTAGATATTTTTAGTATAATATTCAAGTAAATGAAAAATAGAAAATCTAAAATTCCATCATTATTTAGTAATCATAATACTGATGGAATAAGTATCCCAAGAAGAAAGAATAACAGGGTATCTAATTAATATGGAATACATGTTTTTATTATGTATGTATTGGACACATCACAGTCTAATGTAGGTACTCCATTGTTTTAATATAATGGAAACAATAAAGAATGAAAATCATAATCCATCCAAGAGAGGTATAGAATGATTGTTTTTATGCAATATACATAAGAATAATAATAATATTTTTATGATAATTTTCCAAAAATGGATATACCAAATTCATTTAAACATTACTCTGAATGTTATAAAAAATTAGACAATACAACTAAAAATTTAATGATAGTTTTATCAAGATACAGGGAGTAATTAAATTTAAATGAAATAGAACAATGAATCTTTCAGAAAAAAATTATATTACAATGAAAATGTATACCCATAGGAATAGGGTTGTGAATACTCCAATAAAGTTTATAAAAATAAAAATTACCTAGTGAGAAAAGATTAATAAAATATAGTGAAAAGAAATATTAATATGTATTGTTAACTAAAAGAAGTATTTTTGTTTCATCTAAGATTAATACTAAAAAGGTCTTTCTAATGATTCAATCAAATAAAAAATCTTGGAGAGTAAGTGTTGAAGGATTTGTGAAGAGATCTTATCATATTATACCTATAAAGATAGTGGTATTTGGTATGGGAAATAGGTAATAACCCTAATTCTCTTATTATTAATCTTATAAAAACTCACATTATTCAATTATTTTTTAATTTGTACATAATTTTATGGAATTTAGGTGGAGATATTAAAAGTTTAGAACTGATTAAATTTTTTGATTTCCATAAAACCTCATATATTTATCCATGATTGAGGATATTAATTATTTTATCATTGAAGTTCACTAGTTAAAACATCTATATTATAAATGAGCTTCGACTTCCATCCTATAATCATAAAGATTAAATTAATAAGAAATAATTAGGTTGAAGTTTAGTAAAATACTTCCAATGAGGGGGTTCAATAAAAGGGTGAAGATATTAAAATATTATCTATGTATATGAGAAATAATCCCTGTGATCTCATGAAAATAAAAGTGAAAATGATTTTTTACTGTCAAATTCCCATTATTATTTGGTTTTTGTAAAATATGATTAATAAGGGAGAGTGATATTCTATTGGAAAAATATTTAAATGGGTATAAAAATATTCATTCAATTGAATATTTTTTATTTTTTTATTCAGATGATAGATTTTTTTATAATTCTACTTTATCGCTCCAAGAAGAAAGAAGTAGTGTTAATGTGAAATTTTTCGTATTTAATAAACTAATATGTAGTTTAGGTTTGTCACTATTATATTTAACATTGATAATTCTTCATGTAAACAGTGAGTTAATTAGTTAATGGACCATTACTAAGTAAAGTGTGATGCTACGCATCGTTTACTGTAAATTGATGAATTCTATCAATATTTTGCATTATAAATAAAAGAATATGGAATCATTTAATCCTAATAGATAATGATAAATTGAAATAGATGATAAATATTTTACATTTTTCTAAGAATATTAAATTTATTATTAGAAATTGGGAGAAGGGAAAAAATTAGTAATAAATAAGATCATAATGAAATTATTATTTTATGAAGTAATTAATTGTATTGAAAAAATTAAAACATATAAGATTAAATATACTAAAGGATTGTGTTGAATATATTTATTTTCAACTATTACATTAAAATAATTCAGTGTTTTTATTGATGGTGGAAGAGACCAAAGAAAACAAATGTGAAGTTTCAGTTGCATGTTATAGGAAATTTAATAGTTAAATTGGGTAATGAATTTTGTTTAGTAACTAGTCAGTGAGAATACCTTATATTATTCTATACATTCAACCATCATGTTAATTACATGTGATAATATATGTGAATAAGAAAAATCTAAAATAGTTTTATGGATTTTGGATAACATGAAGATCAATTGGATTCTTATCCTCTAGAAAATTTATCAATAAATATTTAATTGTATCAAATCCATGGTATTTAAAAAATCTCACTAATGTTTAATGAACCATCCAAAGATTATATTTCATTTAGGCTATTATATTGTGTTATTATTATCTTTTTTATGTCAGTATGAGGAAGTATAATTGAAGTAGTATTAAAAATGAAATTGAAATTCATTTGAATACTCAAATTTGAGTATAGAATTTTTATAATTATTTTAAATTACATATAATGTTATTAGGAAGTATTATGATAACATATCAGGACAATAATTTTGTTTTGAGTTTATATGAACTTATTATAAGTTCTCTATGTTTTTTCGATGAAATGATTGATTGATATTGAGAATTTTTTTAATTTTTAGATTATATGGCTAGAAATATGGCAATGTCCTTAAGTGAATTGTATTTCATTAGACATTGCCTTTTAATTAATAAAAATGGAAAATTATTATTTTTATTACTTATTTTGGTGTTTCCATACTAATTTGGAGTCATTCTAAGTCATTATTTAGAACTCATAATCTTTTTGAAGGTTTTGTAAAATATTAGATGTATTTCATATGTTTTTGATAACTATGAAGAATTTTTCTGAGTAGAAATGAAATGAAAAATTAAAATTTATAAAATGAATCTATAAAAAAGACTTACATTAAAATTCTTAATACTCTTTGATTTCATATGTATTTATCTATATCACTATAAGACATGTAAAATTTCCAAATATATTTAAAGTGAGTACTTTCATTGAGTAGTTCAATACATTTTCCAAATATATAAGTGTTTCATTCATCAGTTCTATTTGAAGTATTTTTTTATTATTTTAGATATAATTCTTACTATCAATTAATATTTAGGGTTTTATAATGATTTTGATATCTATGTATAATATTGGCGAGGTTTGAAATTACCGCATTGAGTAATCTTCCATAGTGATTAAAGTCGAGATGATAAAGAGGACAAAAAGATATTTTAGGTGGAATTATGGATTCCATTTAAATAATGGATGTAACAACCCAATATTTTATGATAAGTAATCTTTTTAATTTATTTTATGTCATTTGTTGTATGCTACAACAAGATTATCTTGTGCTATACGCAACACTGTATTAGCTTGCAGTATATGCAACACTATTTTTAGATTGTGTTACACACAATTTCAAGTTCGTTTTATAATAGTCATTATACGCAACATTGAGTGTATATATATATATATATTCAATTTATAAATTAAATATTTTTGGATTTTGTTATATGAAACAATGAAAGATTCTTGCACAACACGCAACCCTGACTTGGCTTGCATTACATGCAATCGCGACTTTCCTCGATAGCGTGTGTTGTACGCAATATTAGGTTTCACTAAACAATGATATATGGTAATAATATTATTAGGAACTAGATATTATGAATATTATTAACTAAATTTTTAATTTTATAAGATTATTATTTTATCTTACTCATTTTCTAGAACATTGTATGTGAACAAAATAATTTTTTCAGGTAAAATAAGTATTTTTCAAAAAAATGCAGTTTTGTTGCCTTTTAATGGAACACCCACATTAAATATAGTTTTGACATGTTTATAAATTAAATTTTACAAAATAAACTTCTTTTTTTGAATAAGGATATAAAAATTTACATTGGATAAAGTTTTGATATTTTTCTGACAACTTTCATATTTTAATTAATAGTAAAAACACTCTATATTTTATTTAAAAACAAATTTTTCCATCGTAATAATTGATATGGTTAAATTATAATAATTAATGGTTTTAAAGTATAAATAGAATATATTTTTACCATTTAATACAATGTATGTCATTAGCATTGATTTTACCTTGAATTCATAGGTTAAATCAATTCAATCTTTTGCAATGTTTTAAACAAAAACCAGTTTTCTTTCGACAATGTGATTAATATTAAATTAATTACTACAACATATGTGTTTTGAATATTGAAAAATAGATCCCATATTTGGAATAAGTGGGTCCAAATTATGTTAATAGGCTACTTTTTATTTTTGGGCAATATGAATAGTAACTATGGTAAATTTTATTTACCATAGTTAAAGGTAAATCTGGTAATTAAGGGTAAATATAAGATTATAAAATTACAATAACACCTGAAAAAATCCTATTGGATGACTAAAAGTCGACCCATATCACCTAAGGGTTGGATTAGATTAATTTAATGGACTTTGTTCCATGAAAATAATTTAATTGTTATTAAAACCAAAGAAAGTGACAACATGTCACTTTCTTAAATTTTATAAGTATAATAATTTTAATTTAGTGATAAACATCATGAAACATCAAAAATTAATAGTCTCCATAAATCTAATAAACTTATCTACATAATATGAATTTATTTAGAATTTTTAGGAATTAAATAATTACCCTTAAAGGTGACATAATAGTGATGTTGAAATTATTTTATTAAGAGAAATATCAAATAAATGGTTTTAAAAATATTAAAATAAATATTATATGAACTATTTAATGTTATCCTATAATTTTATAGGTAAATATGATATGTTATAAATCTATAAAATCTTTTATATTGAACATTTATTTTGTATATATTTTATTTAAATTCTAAAAAATCAATAGTGCCAAAATTGATACTATTGTTATTTTATAAAAATAACATATTATCAAATTGTTTCAAAATCAAAAAAATATTTAATAATTTTAAATTTAAATTTATATGGTCTAAAATGTCATAAAGTGTCAAATTATGGAAAATTCACAACACATATGTAATTTTTTATAATAATTTAAAATTTAGAATATTATTTACACAAATAAAATTAAATTGATAAATAAGGATAAATCAAGTTGATAATGTTTAAAATAAATTCCAAACTTGTATGAATTTTATTAGTTGATGATACTACAAACCTATCTCATCTAATATTTAGATATGAGTCATTTTGGAAGTATTTATGTGGGGTTGGTATTTAATATAAACTAATATTTCTTATATTTCCAAAGGTTCCCCTCTCCTCCCTTATAAAAGGGAACCTCCTCCCTCACCTCCTCACACCAATTTGAGCCTTCAATCTTGGAAAAAACCTGCCCATATCACTTCCCCACTTCCCTAGAAACATCCTTGATGTCGTGGACTTCTTCAAAGACCAATTTTAGTGCCCTAAGAAGAGGTCTCAAAGAGGCGCTTCAAAGAAGAGGTAATGTCCGTTACCGATTCTTTCAATTTTATTTCTTCTTCTACTTATTTTTATTTAGTTGTTTAATTATTATGTAATAACATAAGCATCACTAATAAATTGATATTTTATTATAAATATGAATCAACCCCATTTCAATTTCTATCCATCCTATGGAAAACGAAATCTCCACGCGTACGTACGTACGGAATACCGTCTCCACGCCGTGGAGTAATCAATTTTTCCACCAACACCACAAATGGATGGGTATAATGGTTTAAATAATAAATATATGTGGTTATTATAATATCTTACTGATTCTGGTATATTATACCATCCACCCGAAATCTATTCAATAATTATGGAAACGATATCATCGCTCGTGCGCACGTATGGATTACCGTCTCCACGACGCGATGAGATTTATTCTCCATGTTAACCATACATTAATGATTATAAAGTTTATATAATGAATAATAATGAAATATATGACATAATAATGCTACTGTATTTATGTATATAAATAGGTATGCCATCTATTTAGTTTCCTTAAATTCAATGAGGAAACGAAAACAACGTTCATGTGTACGTACGGCCTACCGTCTCCATGAACGGTGTATTTAATTCCTTTTATTAATCTATAATATATATTTATTCAATGAATATATATTATATATAAATCATGTTTTACATTCTGGAATTATGTAAATTATGATATAAGTAATAATATCAAGAACAACAAGTCGAAACACATACGATAAATGAAATGATTTTACCCAAAAAGCTGCTTTAACATGGAATTTACAAAAGAACGAGTAATATGAAGTCATAAGTGAAACATATATGATATAATAACAATTAATATGATTATGTAATAAGTCAATGACATCATTTAAATCGTTATACAGGAGTTTCAGATACATACGAAGTATATCAGACCTAAGGTAAGGGATAACCTTTCCAATCTCGTTCTTATCCGAGATTGTTTATTCATAAGTATTTACTGGGGTTATTGTTATCCTCCAAGTCCATGTTTTCTAAAAGTGTTTTAATGTATGTTTAATGTCCTTTTTACCCATTTTTTACTTTTTCTACATGGTATGTGTGGATCTTTCTTTTACAAGGTACTTTTTGACTTTTCCGACAAAAGTACAAGAAGAATGTTTTTTTAAGTTATATGGAATGAACGGATTTTTACGGTTTCATAACTCCTTATTTTCATGAAGCATACTCTACATGATTTCATGACTATTTTCAACCAAATATTTTTCATTTAAAATTGAATGGCATTTTGTGAAAAGAAAAATATTTTCATGAAGAAAAGATATTTTCCTCAAGAATTCATTCCAAGTGTTTTATCAAAACCATTTTCAATCTAAGATGACATTATTTCATATGTGTATGTTCCAAGTATAATTTATCTATGATTTACATCGTTTCAATTTTCTTATGATGAAATATCCATTTGTTTTATATGGATTATGTGATGATGGGATGATGTTTATGAAACCCATTTTATTCTTTGGGTTATGATAAATGTTTTATGTTATTTTTGTGGAACAAGTAAGAATGATTTAATTGTGAGATTGGTGGGACCTATATCTCCCTCCAATGAATTGGGTAAAGATTTTATATCTCATGAGATAGACATGGCTGGAACGGTAAGTTAATCCAGTTCAGTGTTATAGGACTGAAACGAGGAGTGAACTCGATTCGGAAAGGGACTTTGTCCACTAAGATGGTCTTGGCAGCAATACCTTGGATACAATGGAAATCATATCATGTGCTTAATGGTTGCCAAAATTACATGTTTTATTCCCATTATATTTTATCATGGTTTATGGTCCGTTATGATATATTCCTTATGTACTTCCATGATTTATGTCTTTTCTCAAGATTTTGATTTTTAAATTTAATGTTCAACTTTTTGCTTCCAAATGTTTATGGATTGTTTTATGTCATCTACGTTTTCCCTTACTGAGAATTTGAGCTCACCCTTTTTATGATTGATTTTCCCCAGGAAATAAAGAAAGGTTTTAGGTAAGTAAAAAAAAAGGGGAAGATCGTTATGGGTGTTGTTGAAGATATATCAACATGATTAGAAGTTTATATTTTGAATTTACAAAGACACTAAACTATTACGGTCCTTGTGTGTCTGTTTTTGTTATGTATTAAGTATTCCGCAAAAGTAAGGTAATTTCCATGTACGTCAAGATTAGAATCTCTACAATGGAAGTATTTTGGATGGAAATTAAAGTGCATGTACACACCTTGATTAATGGTGTTTAAATCACAAGCTTACCTGTGGAGCTTTGTGTTTTTTACATGAAATAGAAGATGGATTGGTATTTTTTGAATTATGTAATTTTCAAAGATATATAGAGTTTATAATACGGAAAATGGGAAATCCACAACATATAATATATAATTTTTTAATGGGAGAATCCTATAAAAACATGGGTAGGCCCCATATGGGTGTTTTGGAAGAATGGGTGAACATGTTGATTATATAAAATTACAAAAAACCATGAAATATGGAAAACCATGCCATCCATTTCTTTGGATGTATGTAATATTATTATAAAATAGGCCAATGTGAATCGTGAAATAATCGGTGGCAATAATTAACAAAAGAGTTTTTTTGGAATTGTGTAATATATATTTAATGTAAGGATAGAAAACACATACTTATTAAAGTCCATTTTTAACTACTAGAAAGAGTAATAGAAATGAAACACTTGAAATGACCATGTCATAGTGGTGGTCATGTTGTGAATCATGTTTCTGGAATTGTTGTGTAACATTAAATAACTATGATTTTATAGGAGATCATCTAATGGATTGTTTTTAATGACAATGAAATTTAATATTGAATTGAACTTTTCATTTGAAATTAAAGTTATCAGAAAAATTCCTTTAATTTGTTGTATAAAATTAGAGGGCTGTCACCCAAATAATGAGATAAAGAGGATATTTAATGACTTGATATTAGATGTTTTGTTTTAATGAATATAAAATATTTAGTGTTGGTTAGTGAGGTGTAATCAATCCTAATTGAAGTGAAGATTAGGATTGATGAATATTTTTCTTTATATACCTCAGATAAAACATATATTTATGTTCTAGAGTATCATGAAGAGATACCTTTATATTTTGTGTTGATTTCATAATTAACTATCTTTTATGATCAAGTTTTTTGTCAATTTTTTAGTGCATCCCCCATAAAATTAGTTTATTAAATAAAATAATGGGTTATAGTTCTTATACGATCATTTAAGTATTTATAATATTCTAATCAGAATCATTTGAAATAGTCATATATTTTCATAAAAATAAACTATGGATATTTTATCCTTCCAAAAATCTTTTTATAGGTAAACAATGTTGAATCATGTGTCTATGATCATCATTTTTTTAGTTTATAGTTCATACAAAAACAATTAAATGTGACATTAAAAATGGAAAAAATATTTATTTAATCCAAATTAAATAAAAAATCTCAAGTCACCCTAATTCACCCCATATTAGAGTGTACAATATGACTAAATGATATAACACATTTTATTAGAGCCATTGTTTTTTATTGAATCTATTTTGACATAGTGGATATCATGGAGAAAATTTTAAATATAAATCGAGTGTGCTTAATTAATTGGAGAAACTAATAGATTTGTAAGAATTTTATCAGATCACAGTTTAGATATATGGGGATTGATGGTTTATATACATTGGAATAAGGGAGAGAAGTATGTGGTCCCACTGGACGATTTATCATATGAGTGAATAAGATGTTTCTAAGTAGTGGTACCAAGGATAATAAATCCTTATCAATATCCCAGTCTAATCAAATATATATTAGAGTGATGTATTTCCATATTAACAGGATTATGGGATAGACCATCTAATATATATAGAGTTGATAAGTAATTGAAAGAATATAATATATAATTTGTACAAAAAATATTTTATTATCAAAATATAAATCAATTTGAACATTTCAATAGAATCCTTAATTTTTTTCACTAATGTTTTTCGATATATACATTGATTTTCTCATGAAATCCAGGATTTTAATATAATAAAGAATAATATCATAATATTTCCTTTTACGTAGAATGAAAATTTATTAACACATTGGGAAATAAATACTATAGAGTTATCTCTTTATAGAAAACATTATTAATTGGTTTCTTATGAGATACAATTAAAAATAGAAATTTATTTACAAAATTCATCAAATGATATTTCATCCATGGATTTTAAGTATTATAAATATCGAGAGGATCAAAATGAATGTGAAATTTTTGATATTTTCATATCATGTATTGGAATAGTTTTTAAATGAATACAAGTAATAAATGAATGTAAGTTACCATTAATATGATTTCATTTTGAGGAGCTTGAGAACGTCATAGCTTACTGTCCAAATAGATATAATGAATATAGAAGTCATTATAAGTTCCCACAAAAATAAATGAAAATTTATTCATAGATTAATCTTCAATTTAATAAATTAAAATGGATAGATGATTCAGTGGAATTTTATTCATATATTATTAAAATATTATTAAAATATTATTCTGAGTAATATATGTTACAAGGTATTGATAATAATTTTCTATCTGATAAATTGGATGAAATTATGAATTTGATGTATAATTGTAAAATTGACAAAAATGAAAACGATAAACTACAAGTAGTTATAGATATTTTTGAATAATTTTGTGGAAAAAATAATGATTTTGACTTAAAAAAATTATGTTTTTCAATAGATTATAAAAATTATATTGATGAACTCGAAGATGAAGCTTGTCACCCTATAAAAACATTGAATGAATATGAGTATGTTTTAATAAAAATAGAATAATATATGAAATATTGAAGTAATATTGAACAACATATATTGATTACTAATGATATTTACATATATTTTAGAGTGAAAGTGAATAAAATTTAAAACTATTTAGTATGAAGTTGTCTCTTTAATAATGAAGGTTAAACCACATGTCAAAATAGTTGGTTCTAAAATAATTATCAATTTGGGATGTTATTAGATGTTTTTTGAGAATAAGTGGATGAATTAGGAATAAAAAAATTAAAAATTATTACTTTATCAAATTCTAGGTGGTATAGGTAAAACTGGTATTGTCATTGATTTTGAAACATCTAGGAAAAATCATGTTTTCCGGAAGTGAATAGGGAAACAGTTGAAGGGTAATAATTTTTATACAACAAGAACATATTAACAATCAAGTATATTAATATAATATTTAGATATGTGGAGTGGGGATAATAAGAGGGTATTTCTATTGATGAAATATCAAATTTTTTGTTTCTTTTTTCGTAATATGAATTTCAATGTTTTTTATGAATGTTATATGATTGGAGAAAACATTTAAAGCCATCTAAGAGGAGTTTCAACCCAAACCTAATATGGGAGATTAAATTATATATTTGATTACTATATTTATTGGTCAAATTCATGTCACAATGTAGTATTTATTAGGGAGAAAATATAAATAGTTAAACTATTTGGGGATTAAAAACATTAATAGTGTAAAGAAAAATGAAACCCCATTTTATTGCGTAAGGGAAACCCATTACATGTAAAAACACAAAAAATAAATTACATAAGGATCAAGAAAAGATGAATGAAAAATGTGAAAAATACCAACGAAATAATGTTAACTGAAAAACATGAATGAATAATGAAATATTTTCTAGAAATACCAAGGGATACCATAATAAGATTCCATAGTATACGATTACCTTTTGTTTCCACATATCAACTACCCTAGTGACACCCCTTCATATTGTATCCACTATTCCTTGTTCAGAAGTGTTATCCATTTCCAATACATAAAGAAAAAATAAGACTAAATTAAAAACCTATTAAATTAATTCTAATAAATAACTCACATTAATTTCCAACACTATGACCAATGTATAGAGTCATCGAATTTCTACACCTATCATCAAGTTGTTGTTTATATATTTTTATTGACCCCAAAATTACGTGGGAGTCATCATTCATTATCAGCCACCATGATGAGTTGTGGAAATCCATTAATGAAATCCCCACACATAGTAAGGTTCTTCTTTGATTATTTCTACTCTATTGGAGTAAGGGGAACACTTCATAACAAACCCCCATCAAGAAGTGTTAGTTGGGATATTTCCACCGACACTATCATCGATCAGATGTCATAAAATGACTCTTGTAAATGTATTGACTGGGGATCCTCCTTCATCTTTTATCGCCAATATTGAGTGGGATTATTTATTTTCAACCAACCCCTAGTTTTTAGCAGGGTTTTGGATCTCACTTCCAACCCAATTATTGAGATGAATCAATATTCTCTCTTTTAAAACCCATGCCATCAATCTATGGGTTCATATATAATCCCTTACCATGTGACCAGTGGAGTAATTATTTTCCTATCTCCCTCATCACAGGAAAGGTACAATATTCTTATCAATATTTTAAATTAATATGGGGTCATTTTTTCCACATTCCCACATCATTAAGTTGGAGTAGTATGAGAATGAAATAAATAATTTCAACACTATGATTCAAGATATGTGTTGTTCATATTATAAAAATATAATATTAATATTTTGAATTATGAGTTCAATGTTGATTGAAAGGTTATATTTAAAAATTAAAGTGGACTGATGATTAAATTATATGGTGATAGTTGACTTCCTATAGTTTAATTTTAGAATATTGAACTCCTTTTAGTTGATGGAATTCATAATATTTTTTATTATAAGTAAAAATTGTGACTTGGGTTGGGAAATCAAATTTATTCCCAAGGGATAAAATTTCAGAGGTATGTCTATGAGTTATATAATAAAATATTTGAGGAAAAAATAAATTTTATTTGAGTAAAAAAAATAATTCATATATTTTAATAGTATAATATGATTAGATTATAGGCTAATTTAATCAACAATATATCTATAATATTTCCAAATTCATATTTATAACATATATTTATTATTTAATATATATATTGTAAAACACATAAAATAAATTGAATAGTTTATGGATATAATCCATAATCATAAATATGTTTTCATTGTGGATGTATATACTCATAAACCCTTAATAATGGTTTGTAAAGAAAATGAGCACTATCCTAATCATATCCCACATGAGTGTCATAACCAATAGTGCAGTAAAGCTCATTGTCGTGCATCAGTTCCCATTAGAGTCTAGCTCAAAGTAGTGTTTTCAGGTTTTACACCTCGGTACATCTGTGCCAGAGCCATATCTACCTGATCATATCATGGAAGGGATATATTGCTTTAAAAACTGAAAAAATCTATACAATACCAAAATTCTAGGAAGTAATTATATACTAATCCTCAATGTCTATCTTAGGAATATAGGCTCTAATCATAGTTTATCTTAATCTAGTTTCCAAGGTTTATACTAAGATTCCATTGATACAAACTTTAACGCCCGGCCCTAGTTACCAAGAGTCGGTGCATTATTACGTATCATTGGCATGATCACAAAAGATCAAGTCTCAAAATATCAATTAGATTAGTAATCTTAGAAGTAATAGAGACATTCATAAGGTTTAAATTACATCATAAAATGAAAAAATACAACAACATTGTTTTTATATAAAACACTGAGATCCCATAGAATATCCCTGCAGGTCAGTCATAATATACTTTTTCGCATCCTGGGGAAAATAAAACCTAGAATAGGGTGATATCAGATGCTCAGTAAGGATAAAAATATATCGAAAACATTCACAAATAAGAATAAACTTTTAAGGAAATGTATAAGAATAAAACAAAAGCATTTTAAAATTGAACATTAATATAATATGGAAAATATAAAATCAAATATTTCCATTTACATATTCACATAGATATTCTACTAGTCGAATAATAATTTGAAATGTCAATATCCACTTTCATAATGATGGAAAGCATAATGCCAGACTTTCAAAACCACATTGTCTAGGCCTTATGCCAAGAATACAAATAAGATTTTTTCAAGGCCTTGTTCCAAGACACTATTTTGTCTCATGAGACCTACCGATGCATCGAGGAGCTATAGAGAGATCCACCCATTACATATTAAGTCCAATTCATTATTCATATGAAAATCATTAAACATAACATAAACATTCGTATTAAAAATAGCATAAGAAAAATCAATAATTTATCTATAAACCATGAACGGTGTAAAAATTTCCCATCCATAGTCAAACATATCAAAAAACCTTCAATACAATATTGAAGTTTTGTATCATAATCAATCAAATTCAAATAAGAAAAGAAATCCATCAAATTGTGTTGACATAGATGAAATCAAAACCTTTTTATAGAAATATATCATTCTATTTTGAAATCATTAAAGTAAACATTTATTTTTAAAACATTATTCTAAACTCATAATGGATTCTTAGATGATGTTTTAATGGTGGAAAATAGCCACACCCACTGTATAAGTTAAAAAACTATTCTTAGCATAACTTTTTCGAAAAGGTAAAAAAGTACCTTGTTTGGAAAATAACAAAGAGATTACTTTCAAACCATTTTATAAAAATTCAAACTAGCGTAGAAAATACATTAACCCTTATTATATTAAATAGTAACAATGTTTTGGAATAAATGTTTATGAAACATGGATGTGGATGGTAAATAGGTCCCAGTAGATACTTAAGTAAAAAAAACCTTGGATAATAAAGATATTGTGAAATTAACCCTTACCTTGTACTTTTAATTGGCCGAGGGTAGGTTAACCTCCTGTATAATGGTGAAATAATTTTTATTAAATTATAAAAGAATAATATACATTAATATGATATTATATATGATTTCTGAATATTTCTTTGTTAATAATATCTTAGTATTATCGTCGTTTCAGGAGTTAACTGATTCGTTTTCCTTTTTATGGTTTTTTTCATAAGTAATGTTTGTTATGAATAGTATCTATCTTATTCATATTCAGAATGATATTACGTCTTTAAAAATTATTTTTAATCATCTAATAAAAATTATTCTTGAATGGATAGGATGGGGGATAAATCTCATCACGTTCTTGGAGACGGTAATCTGTACGTACGCACGAGCGACAATATCATTCTTCTGATATTAAAATAATATATAAATGGAAGTTATATCATATATGAAGAATCATTATCATGTTATATTTATTATTTACATCAATTACACATCATTATTATACCCATCCAAAATATAATTTTTTGTATAACAATTACATCACGACGTGGAGACAGTAAGACGTGCATACACACGTATGTTGATATGTCATTCAAAGGATGGATAAATTAATGAATATTATTGGAGAATATTTTTAAAAACATCATAGTATATATAAGATACTGGATTTATTATTTTATAATAGAAACAGCAAAGAATGAGGAAGTGGAAGAAGAAAAGAATTTGAAAGAGGTGATTAAATATTTACATATTCTTTGGGTTATTCATTTTCATTTGATCAAAAGGGATCCTTAGGATGGAATTTTAACTAAAGGAGGGAATATTTGGATGAAGGTATGAATGTTGAGAGGGTATCTGGGAAGGGTTTTACTGATCCAAATGGCATTGAAGGGTGAATTATTGAGAATAGGAAGTTCCCTTTTATAAGAGGGGTGAGGGGCACCTTAGGAAAAGCTAGAAATATTGATTTATAATAAAATAATTTTCAGTTTCTAATGTATTAAAAATGAATTATTTAATTTATATGGTGGTTATGGGTGGAAAACCACTCCTCAAATAAGTTTTATACAGGTTTGGGCCACTATATTAACTTTATCATATAGATTTAACTCTTAGTTAAATAGTTTGACATTTATCATGTCTCTTTGTATTTTTATATTCAATGGTGAATAAACATATTATATACTTCCAATAGAACACCAAGTTGTTCATTAATGACACCCCAATCATTATATAATTCTTTTTTCAGAACCTTAGATTATTAGGAATATAATATCAATTTATAATATAATATTTATTTTATAAATTCTTTTATGTAAATTTTGACACTATTTGGTATTTTTTTCTGCTAAATTCAAAACATAATTATTACTTCAAATTAAATTCATCTACCCAACCATAACATGTCATGTTAATCTATATAATTAGTTTAATTCAATGAAAGAATCATATTATATTTATTTGGATATTTATAATATCATTTATTTTAATATTTCATTAAATAGATAATTACTGCATCATCATTGTGTCATAAATAAATTAAATTATATAATGTCTCAAAAATATAAATAAAATACCATAATGTAGGAAATATTTTTATATTTATAATGAAAATTTATTTTTGAATTTATCTTATGTGTATCTCTATATTAAAAATGGTTTAGTTATTAAACATTGAATTTAAAAAGTTTAACTCTTCTTTGAATTAAATAATAATAATTTCCCTAATCTAGTCCAAGTGGACCTAAAAGATCATATTTTCTTCCTAATGATGTTTTTGGTCGAATTATACATATAAAATAGAATTAGAAAATGTGTTAGGGTAATAATATTATCATTTTTACCATTAATTACTATATTTACTTTTAATTGTGGTAAAAAAAGAAAAAAGTTAGTATTCACCAAAAACTATTTTTATCATATTAAACCACATTTTACTTACTGATATAAAAAGTGTATCTAGTATTTTCGAAATTCAACTCACAGAAGCAGTAAAATTATGTTATATATTGATCTGCAAATACTCTTAGGAGGTTGGTAAAAGACGGTGAAAAGTTCAATATAATTTTTATATATCTAAAATTATTATAAACTGAATCCAATAAATTACATTAATCATATATAGGTATCATATATCTATTTTTACCTAAAATAAATTTAAATAAAATAAATAATTATTTAAATTAAAATTTGGTTTTAAACTATAACTTAGTGTTTTTCAGTATTCATCAAAAAGTTAATGTTTTCCAAAAAATACAAAAAATTCACCCTAGGATAATTTTGATATTCCGAATCCAAAAATGAAGTCCATTATGAAATATAAAATTTATAAAATTTTAAATAGTGGGTATTACTATTCATAATGGCTTGATTGATTGATTGTGGTGTGTTAGAACTCGAAGTTGCATACAACACACAATATTGTATTATTCAAAGAGAAGTGTACCATGGAAGCTTGGGTGTATCATTTTTCCCTCCTTCAAATAATTTTGTCCTCAAAATCTCTAGAATATTACTGCATAAAATGACTTAGGTGGTTCTTCATTATAACTTCCTCGAGATCCAACATAGCCTCTTCCATCTTATGGATTTTCCATAGAACATTTACTAGAAGATTCGTCCGGTTTTTCAGCAACTGCTCTCTTGTATCAAGGATCTTGACATGCTCCTCACAATATGATAGATTAGGTTCAAGTTTTAATTCTTCATAAGTGAGTACATGCTTTGGGTCTACCACGTATTTTCTCAACATTGATATGTGGAATAAATCGTGAACTTTGTAGAAACTTGGCGGCATTTCCAAACGGTAAGCTACATCCCCAATTCTTTCTAGAATTTCGAAATGTCTGATGTACCCGGGACTCAATTTACCAATCTTACCAAAACATATAACAAACTCACATAGAGATACCTTCAAGCAAATATGATCTCCTACATGAAATTCCAAATCATTCATTTGGTTATCATCATAGTTTTTCTTCCTACTTTGAGCTAATTTGATGTGGGTTTGGATTACCTTCACCATTTCAATCGTTTCCTCAACAATTTCTGGACCTACAAGTTTTATTTCACCAACATCATCCCAACAGGTTGGTGTGCCACATCTCTTTCCATATAATGCTTAATACGGTTCCATCTGAATCCTTGAATGGAAGCTATTGTTATAGGAAAATTCTACTATAGGTAAATATTGATCCCACATTCCATCAATGTCATATGAGAATGATCTCACCATGTATTATAAGGTTTGAATAGTCTGTTCTGATTGTCCATCAGTTTGGGGGTTCTAGGTAGTGCTTAAATGATGTTTTGTATCTAGGTCTTTCTGAAGACTTTTCCAGAATCCTGATGTAAAATGGGGATCACGATTAGAAACAATCGATAGTGGTACTCCATGAAGTCTCACAACTTCATTAATATATAGTCTTTCTTGGTGTTCAGCTGGTAAATCTTCTCTTATATCAAAAAATGTGCTGACATGGTATGATGATCAATAATGACCCATATTCCATCATTCCTTCTAGGAGTCTTTGGGAGCCCCATGACAAAATCCATCATGATATTATCCCACTTCCACTCAGGTATAAGAAGAGGTTGCATGACTCCTCTAGGCTATCGCCTTCCTACTTTCAGTTGTTGACAATCCATACATCTTGACACAAAATCTGAAATCTATTTCTTCATGTTGTCCCACCAAAAAATGTTCCTTCAAATTTCTATACATTTTGGTTCTACCGTGGTGTATAGAGAAATTGTAGCTATGAGCATCATCTCGCAATTCCCTTTTCTGATCAGGTATATTAGGAACACAAAGAATCTTCCCAAATTTCAAAATACCATATTCATATATGAATACGATCAATCTCCCATCATTCACAGATTTAATATTCTTTTGAAATTCCTAATCATCATCTTGAGAAATTTTTATCCTTTCTAGTAAAGATGGATTGTCAACCATTTGAAAAAGCATTGATGTTTCACCTTCCATTGTCATTCCCATATCCATCATTACTAGATCCAATAAAATAAGACCCATTTCAACTGTCATCTTTTTGTAAACTCCATGATAATTTCTTCTCAAAGCATCTGCCACCTTATTTACCTTCCCCGGGTGGTAGTGTATCGTGCAATCATAATCCTTGACTAGTTCAAGACATCACCTTTTCCTCATGTTGAGTTCTTTCAGTGAGATATTATACGTCAAAATATTGTGATCGATATATATCTCACATTTTTCACCATAGAGACAATGTCAACATATCTTCAAAGAAAAAATTACACCTGCTAACACAAGATCATTAGTAGGATAGTTTTTCTCGTGAATTTTTAGATATTGTGATGCATAAGAAATAATCATATCATTCTTCATAAGGAAACATCCTATTCCTTTCTTTGATGCATCAGTATAAAAAAAACCCATAATTCCACAATGGTAGAGTCAATATATTATAATTGATTGATGCTCTCTTTAGTTATTCAAAACATTCTTCATGTTATTTTTTCCAAACTAATTTCATCCCTTTACGTATGAGCTTGGTTAATGGTTTAGCCAATTGGGAAAAATTCTAGACGAAATGCTGATAATAACCTGCTAAACCAATAAAACTGTATACCTCAGTTACACAAGTAAATGCTGTCCATTCCTGGATTTCTCTAATCATAGAAGGATCAATAGATATTTCATCCGTATAGAAAATATGGCCATGAAAAAAAAATCTCCTAAAGGAATAATTCATACTTTCTAGACTTCCCATATAACTCATGTCTTCTAAGAGTCTTCAAGATAATGTGCAAGTGATTTTCATGATCTTCGTAGATATTGGATTATACCATGATATAATCAATAAATACCACTACAAATTCATCAAGATATTCCTTGAAAACTTTATTACAACTGATGGTATCCAGATCGAAGGTCAATATTTGAAAAATATAGAGATCCTTGAAGTTGGTCAAATAAATCATCAATGTGAGGTAGGGGATACTTGTTCTTTATTTTCATTGCATTGATCTCCAAGTATTAAATGAACAATCACATAGATCCATCATTCTTCTTAAAAAAATGGACAAGGGCTCCTCATAGAGAAACACTGGGGAAAACTAATCCCTTATTACTCAATTACCCTAGTTTTTTCTTTTATTCCACTAATTCCACAGTGGCCATTCTATAAGGGGTCTTCGATATGGGCCTTGATCCAGGAATTAAATTAATGGAAAACTCAATT
Organism: Viscum album; assembly: GCA_963277665.1. NCBI lineage: Eukaryota > Viridiplantae > Streptophyta > Magnoliopsida > Santalales > Viscaceae > Viscum > Viscum album. The sequence continues at coordinate 1,946,510,441 of OY728131.1, forward strand.
TCTCTTTCTGTATGATGTCCAAGTAAATCCTCTAAAAACACATCACCCTATTCTTTCACTATAGGTACATAATCTATTTAACATTCCTTTCCTCACACACAGTTATTTCATTCTCTACATCCCCAATAACTGAATTTAGTTGAGCTACTGGGGGTTGATCTAGATAAGAATTAGATGGTTATGTTTCTTCTCTAATGATATGGTTCATATTATCACCATAAAAAATTGTAACCTCATTCTTCTTACAATAAATTTTCGCATCATGGTCTGAATGAAAATCCATAATGAGGATTATATCAAATTAAATCATTGTAATGATGATGTGATCAGCAGATAAAGAACATTTATATGCCCTAATGGGGACTGATTCACAAAACATTGTTTCAATGATACTTCCCTTGAGAGTTTTGACTAAAAAATCCCTTGTTAAATCAAATTAAAAATATCTAATTTTTCAGAAAAATGGGAAGATATGAATCAATGTGATGATCCAAAATCAAATAAATAATTTTCCAAACTTGAGGAAACTATTAAATTATTGGTGACTACATCTTTAAAAGCTTCAAACTCAGCTGTAGTGATAGCATAAGCTTGTCCATGATCCCTTGGCCTTTTTTGAGGTAAGTTCCCCTGGAATTTAGGAAATCTATTTTCATAATTCACCCTTTCTCTAAAATTGTAGAATTCATCATCGACATCCTCTATCTTTCCCTTGAAATCACAATATTGGTGGCCTTTTTCACCACACATGCAACAAAATCCCATTTCATTTAGGCAAGCACCGGGTGTTTCTTCCCACATTTACTATAAGATAGATATTCAAATTTTACTTTCTTCCCCTTATTTCCATTTCTAGAGTTTTCAACAGATCTCTTCTCCTCATTCTTTTCTTTAAAATGGTAAGACTTAGATAATTTTTTTCTATCATGATAGCACATGAGACAATGTATTCATTTAATGAGAAGGATTGTGAGACTAATGTTCAATGGAGAAATTGTTTTAACCCATCAATGAAACGATCAATCTTACTTCTTGGGTTATGTATATAATATGAAGCATGACTCGCTATCCTAGTAAAATTAGCTTCATACTTTGCGACATTCCTATCATTCTTTTGCCTTAGACTGAGAAAATTCCTTTCCATATCTTCTTGATGGTCATGAGGTACGAATTTTTCTACTAAAATTTCTTAAAACTCCATCAATTTCATATTTGATACTTTGTCATCTTCCTTTTGGTTTTGAATCAATGACCACCATTGATAAGAATCTCCAGTGAAGTGGTAAACTTGCATGACAACTTTTTGGCTTTCACTAGTCCCCAAGGCATGGATTATTTCTTCTAAAGAATTTATCCATATGCTCAGATACTATTGGATTTGTAACCAAATTGAATGTTGGTGGTTGTTTCCTCATAAAGAAAAATAACATTGATCTTCCATGCTGCAGAACAAGGTGCTCCATATGGGTAAGTTTATTATTCATAACCTGAGTGATTTTTCCCAATATATTGATAAGCTGATCATCACCAGTTGTATCACTAGCTCCACTATAATTATCTTGAGCAAGAGGGAAATCCCTACATGGAGTGCTTGCATTGATACGGTTTCCAATCCTTCCACCTGGTTCTATTTCTAAACAATGACATAAACTAGATTAGTTTATGAATCACCATACGTAAATCCAAGTAAAACACATTACATAAATTTAATAGTTTATGCAAATAATCTATAATAATAAAAATGTTTTCTTTGAGGAAGTAAATACTCATAAACCATTCATAATGGTTTGTAAAGAAAATGGTAATTATCCTAAGTATATACCCAGCGAGTGTCATAACCAATAGTGCAGCAAGACCCATTGTCATGCACCAGTTCCCATTCAAATTTAGTTCAAATCGGTGTTTTCGTGTTTTACCTCTATGTACATCTGTTCCAGAGCCACATCTACCAGCTCGTATCCAACCAGGGATGTATTTCTTGAAAACTCACAAAATCTCTACAAATACGAAAATTCAAGGATGTTATACTATACTAATCCTCAATGTATATCTTAGGGCTATGTGCACTAATCAAAGATTATCACAATCTAGTTTCCAAGGATTGTACAAAACATTCTCTGATACCAACTGTAACGCCCTGACCCCAGTTACCTAGACTCAGTGCATTATTATGTATCATTGGTATGATCACGAAGGATCATTTCTTGAAGGATTGATTAGTTTAGTAGCCTTTGAAGTACTAGATACATTCATAAGGTTAGCATTACATCAAAAAATGGAAAACTACAACAAATTTCTTTCCATATACAACACTAAGATCCTATAGAATATCCCTGCAAGTTGGTCATAATATATTTCTTCACATTCAGGGAAAAATAAAACATAGAACGGGGTGAGCTAAGATACTTAGTAAGGATAACAATATAGTAGAAACATCCTTAAATAAGTATAAACATTTAGGTCAATGTATAAGACTAAAGAAAGACTTTTTACTTGAATATTAGAATAATATGGAAAAGATAAAATCAAATAATTCCATTTTCATATTCACATGCATATTTTACTAGTCGAATAATCACATGAAATACAAATAGCCACTTTCATAATGATGGAATGCTTAATGCCAGACTTTCATAACCACATAGTGAAGGCCTTATGCCAAGACTACAAATTAAATATTGTCAAGGCCTTGTTCCAAGACACTAGTTTGTCTCATTAGACCTACCGAGCCATCGAGGAGCTATAGCGGGCTCCACCCGTCACATTCTGAGTCTAATGCATTCCACATATGAAAAGGTTTAAACATAACATAAAAATTCGTATTAAAACAAGAATACGAAATGTCAATACATTATTCATAAACCATGAAATGTGTAAAAATAAAACACCCATAGTCAAACATATCACAAAACATTCAATACAATATGGAAGGTTTTTTGTCATATTAAATCAACATCAAATAAGCTTAAAATCTATCAATGGATGTTGACATAGATGAAATCAAAACAATTTTTAGAGAAATATCTATTTTTATTTTGAAATATTTTAAGAATACATTTAGTTTGAAAATATTCTCATAAGCTTGTAAGGTAAGCATCGACTATGTTTTAATGGTGGAAAAGATTTTCACCTTCCATATAAGTTAAAAAAACATTATTACCTAAATTTTGTCGAAATGGTTATAAAGTACCTTGTTTGGAAAACGACGGAAAGATTTCTTTCAAACAATTTTATAAAAATTCTAACAAATATATAACTATCTTTAACCCATAGTCTAGTAAATATTAAAAATGTTTTGGAATACATTTTTAAGAAACATGGGGGTTGGATGATATAGAGGTCATAGTCGATACTTATGTAAAAATAAACTTTGATAATAAAGAGATTGTGAAATTAACCCTTACCTGGTACTTTTACTTGGTTGAGTGTAGGTTAACCTCCTGTATAATGGAAAAATAATTTTTATAAAATTATACAATAATAATATATATTAATATGATATCATATATTATTTTTATCATTGCATTGTTAAAAATATCTTAGTATTACGGTCGTTTCGGGTGTTAACTGATTTGTTTTCCATTATATGATTTGTTTTGTAAGTAATGTTTGTTATGAATAAGATGCATCTCATTCATATTTAGAATTATATTACGTCTTTAAACATTATTTTTAATCATCTAATTAAAATTAGTCTTGAATGGATACGATGAGGAATGAATCTCATCGCATTCGTGGAGACGGTAAAACGTACGTATGCACAAGCGACAATATCATTCTTTTGATATTAAAATAATATATATAATTGGATGGTATATATTATATAAATAATAATTATCATGTTATATTTATTATTTACATAAATTACACATCATTATTATACCCATCCAAATAATAATGCATTGAATAACAATAAAACCACGACGTGGAGATGGTAAGTTGTACGTACGAACGTATGGTGACATGTCATTCAAAGGATGGATAGAATAATGAATATGGTTTTAGCATATTTATAAGAAAATAACAGTATATAAATGGTACTGGTGTTATTATTTTAGAATGGAAAAAACAATGAAATAGGAATTGGAAGAAGAAATGAACTTCAAATAGTTGATGAAATATTTACCTCTTCTTCAGGTTCTTCCTTTTGATTTGATCAAAAGGGATCCGTAGGGTTTATTTATAACTAAATGAAAGCCTCTAAGATGAAGGGAGGATAGTTGAGAGGGTATTTTGGCAAGGGTTTTCCGAGCCAAATTTCTTTGAAGGAGTGAATTAGAGATAAGTGGAAGTTCCCTTTTATAAGAGGGGTGACAGGCACCTTAGGAAATGATAGAAATATTATTTTACTATAAAATCATTTTCTATTTCTAATCTCTCAAAAAAATTATTTAAAGGATAAAGTGGGGATGGGTTGAAAACCACTCAACCAATAGGTTTTAGATAGGTTTGGGTCACTATATTGACTTTATCTTTTAGATTTAACTCTTAGTTACATAGTTTCACATTTACCATGTCTCTTTGTAATTTAATATTTTATGATTAATAAACATACAATATACTTCCAAGAGAACCCCAAGTGGTTCATTAATGATATACCTATAATTATATAAGTCTTTTGTCCCATTTTTATATTTTTAGAAATATAATATCAATTAATAATTTAATATTTTTTTAAAACACTTTTATGTCAATTTTGACCCTATTTGGTATTTTGTTTTTTCTAAATTTATAACACCATTATTACATAGATCAAAATTAATATAACCAACCCAACCATGTCATATTAACCTTAAAAATTAGTGTAATTCATAAAAAGTCTGAAATTACATTTTTTTGAATATTTATAATATCAATTATTTTAATATTTCATTAATTAGGTAATTTCTCCATCATCATTGCGTCATAAATAATTTAAATTATTTAATTTCTAAAAAATATAAATAAAATACCATTATGTAGGTAATATTTTTTTAATTCGAATTAAAATTTATAGTTGAATTTATCATTTGTGTAACCGTATATTAAAAATGTTTTAGTTGTTAAACTTTAAATATAACACTTTTAACTCTTCTATGAATTAAATAATAATAAATGTCATAATCTAATCCAAGTGGACCTAAAGAATCATATTTTATTACTAAGGTTGTTTTGGTGGAATTATACTTAGACAATAGAATTAGTTCATGAGTTAGGGTAATAATAATATAGTTTTTACCCTTAATTACCCTATTTACTTTTAACTGGGGTAAATAAAAGTAAAAAGTTACTATTCACCAAAAATTATTTTCATCTTATTGGACCACATTTTACTTACTCATATCCACTATGTCGCTCAGATTTATTAAATTCAACTCACATAAGCGGTAAAATTATGTATTATATTAATTTGTAAATACTCCTAGGAGGTGGGTAAAAGACGGTAAAATGTTCAATAAAATTTAATATATATAATATTATTATAAACTGACTCCAATGAATTAAATTAAAAATATATAGTTATTATGTATCTATTTTGACCTAAAATTATTTTAAATTAAAATAAATTATTATTTATATAAAAATATGGTTTTAAACTATAACTCAGTTTTTTTCACTATTCATCCAAAGTTGAATGTTTTCAGAAATATACAAAAAATTCACCCGAGTCTAATTTTGATATTTTCAATCCAAAAATGAAGTCCATTTATAGAGATAAAATTTATAAAATTTCAAAAAGGGGGTATTACAATTCATAACGGCTAGTTTGATTGGTTTTGGTGTGTTAGAACTCGAAGTTGCATACAACACACGCTATTGTATTATTCAAAGAGAAGTGTACCGTGGAAGCTTAGGGTGTTACACTTTTATACTATTATGTTCTCAAAAATAATTATAAAATTTTATTAAATATATTTAACTAATAATGATACTTATAATATTTGTAATTATTAAATATTAATTATATAAAAACACCTTTTAAATATATTTGTTTTTAATTATAATTACAAATATATATATAATTAAATAATAATAGTAGTACAATAAATAAATATATTATTAATTTTTAAATATATATTTAAATATATATATATAAATAATCATATACAAATATTTATAAATAGAGTTATTCTTAGTGGTAATTATAACTATAAGTAACTATATATATATAAATAATTATAAAATTGTAATAAATATAATTATTATACTACTTATAAAGTTCTAATATAATTAAATAAATATATTTATAAATATATTACAATATTTATAAATAAATACAAATCTTTATAATTATAATTCTTTAAGTAAATATAGATATATTTAAATAATTAAAAAATTATAATAAATATATTAATTATATATACTTATACTCAAATATTTATAAATAAATATAGAGAGTTATAAAAATAATTCTAAATCAATGTGGATATATTTAAATGATTAAAATTTTATAATAAATATATTTATAAATTTTTATAAAATTAAAAATAATTTTTTATGATTTTATAATTATTAAAAAAATTATATTTATTTATAATTACAACTATAAATAAATATTTATTTTTAATATTTTCTAATTATATATATATATATATTAGTTATAAATATAAATAGATATTTATTTATTCAAATAATTATTCATTTATAAAAAATATATTAATAATTTTCATATATAATGTTATATATAATTAAATAAATATATTTGTAAATATGTAAAAATATTGATAATTAAATTAAAATACGTATATTTATAGTTATAAATAAATAATGATATATTAAAATAATTATGAAATTATAAAAACTAAAAAATTTATTTTTTTTAACTTTTTTAATTATTTAAATAATTATATATATATATATTCATTTAAAATTTTAATTATAAATAAATACATATTCATATAATTATATGTAAATATAGTTTCATATAAAGAATTATACAATTAGAAGAAATATAGTTTTATAGATAAATAATCTTAGAAATATATATAATTAATATATTTATTATATATAATCAATGATTTTAAACATAATAAGTATATTTTTATAATTTTAAAATTATTTAAATTATAATTTAAAAAATATAAATATTTATTTAATTATATATAGTTATAATAATAAGTAAATATATAATTATTTATCATATTTATAATTATATATATATATATTCATATAAATAAATTATTAAAATAATATCTTTATCAGTTATATAAATTTAGCGCTGATAAATACCCGTTTTATCATATCTTTATTAGCACAAATAATTGACTCCCCTTATCAGCACTAATAAATCACTGATAAAGGTATGTTTTATCAGTGCTTTCTATTTTAATGCTTATAAAATATATCATAATAAGTGATTTTTAGCTAGTGATGATAAAAGGATCACCATGTTTTATTAAAAACCTGAACTGCCTCCTTCATTCTAGCAACCCTCAAGCTCTTGCAGAAGCTGACCCTTCTGCTACCGACCTCTACTCTTCCCTGACCCTAGCTCCACCACCGCGTATTCCGCCACTACGAACTCCTCCTCCTCTGCAAACCCACCTCAAACGTGAACCCTTTTCCACCGCACCATTTTTCCCCTTTTTATGTTAACCCACCTCCTCCTATAACCCTCCCCCATCACACCTCCAACGCAAACCTGATCTATACTGTGAAGCCCTCTGCTGTTGCTACTACTATCGTTGCTTCCCTCCACGAATCAACCATTTTCGTACCCTACTGCTACCACTATAATGGTATTTTATCAAATTAATAATTAAAACATTCATTATAATTTTATCACATTTACATAGAAACATGTTGGTTGGTGTTTTCAATAGGTTATTTCCCATTTATGGGATGTGTATTGATTCCTATTACTTGATGAATGTATGATGTTATTAGTGGATATTTCATTAGGGGGTGTTGGAGGTGTGATGATGTTTATTGATTATTTTTTATTTTAAATTTATATATTGATCGTGTTCTAATTTTTTCAAATCTCTACTTTTACAATGCCATATGAACCAAATTTAACTATGTTTATGATATTTTGTGTGTCATAGCCACGTAACATTATTCAATTATTTATTTTCCCATACAATTACAGATGTAATTCCCATTTTTAACCTATAGTGTTATGAATACGAAAGCATTATCTCTTATTCGATGGTGTTGGTATAGATGGAAATCATTGTGATGTTTATTCTACTTGTATATGTCTACTATTTTCAACATCCTAGGGTCAAGTAAAATTACAATGATTATTTTTTATTCAATGGTATTCGATTTGTGATCCCCAAAAAACACATTTTTTCAACAGTTTTTACATTTCATTAACATATAGTTGCAATTTAGTTTTGTTTTCAATTATTAATGATAATTCCACCACATCTCCTATAATCACGAGAGCATCACAATCGAAACTTATTGGATAAAAAATCCACATTTTTTCATAGAAGTCATGAGTGTTGATAACCCTAAATCCAACTAACCTATATTATGTGGGATGAAAAACAAAATATATAAAATTATCTATCATTTTTCAATAATGGTAATTTAGGAATATTTTTGATGTTATTATTTCAAAATGATCCTTCTAATTCCATCTATTTCGTGCCAAATACGTTTATTTATTTAATGGTAGATTTGAAATTTTGATATATGTATACCTAGTGGGTGGGGACATTAATTTTTCCAAGGATTTACATTGAATGTTTCAAATATGATGAGTACCATGTCTCTTTCCTTTTAGAGTTGGAGTACATGCATGATGGACTAATGAAACTGATGTTTAAGATCAAACATCTTTGACCAAAATGAGGCTCGTGTTTAATGTCATACAAATTTTCTAAAAAATATGTGGTGATCTACATAATAATGTAGTGTAGGTAAACATGTCATGATTTTAGAATCCAATACTAGTGTATAAATCATTTAATAGAGGTTCACAAAGTCTATAGTTATAGTTATTGTTAAAGAAAATATGAGGTAGTTTATTTAATGGAATGTTCAGAATGTTAACCTAGTATAAATGAGTAAAGGACTATATTAGTTTAAATAACCTCAGGAAGGGGTGAGTGGTTTATATATACATAGTTCGCAAACAAATGATAAAGCTTTTATGTTACTACAAAAATGGGCCTCAAGATCTAGGAGTTCTCTAACACCTCTGAACAATGTAAATCATAACTCAAGTCCTTTGAATTGGAATGTAGTTTTTAGTAAATATATTTTTTCCATGTTTAGTGTCTCAGATTTCAATACTATATGTGGATGAGGATACTATATTATGGGTAAGGGGTATGAATCTGATCAATTCATTGAATGGGTCTAATATTGGTTGTTGGGATGTCACGACATATCCAATGGACCTCTCTAGGATTTTTAATGGTTATCTATATGAACCATATTCCATGTAGTTCAAATTAAGTTGAAATGGAATTGTATTGAGTAAAATTTGAGTTTATATGATTAATAACTTTATGGAAATGTATTTTCACATATCTATATCATAAAAAATATGACATTATCTTGTCTTAGTGATGATTCAGTTGAGAAAACCCTACATGAGTTGTTAAAGTCTCATACACCAAGTTTTAGGTGGAGTTTCATTATGGAGAAACATATAAATGATTATAAAATAATAAATCTAGATTTTGTTATTAGAAAACACCTTATAAGGGTTCATGACTGAGTATAAAATATTAAATCGGGATGTTTTTTATAAGGGGATAAACTAAGTTATAAGGGAAACATATCTTTTGTTATCCCTATCAATCCTAATTTACATGAGACACTTTCTTGACACCCTAGACAAATAACCAAAAAAACAAATGTAATGAATCCTTCCATCCAGAAGCACATTATGGTGAATCCCCTCAATGGTACAAATGATATAATTCAAGTGATTATCCAATCATATTTTATTCTTAGTATAATTTGATACATAAATATTTAAATTATTATTTGTTATAACATTGAAAAATTATATGAATGATTAATTAACTATTTATATTCAATGTTATGAATTATTTATGACATTTATGTTGATGCATCCTTCAAAGGTACCCGACCTAGATTTTCTTAATGAATTTTTAAAAGGTTATATACTATATTGGGACTTGATATTGTTATCCTCATGAATATGTTTTGGAGTGGTATGGATTATCTTGAGAGTTATAATTATACTCTCATCACTTTTATTCTAGAGGTAACTAATAATAGTTTAGTTAACAATTTTATGATTATAGGTCTTTATGATGTAATTTATAATTCATATTTGATGATTTTAGAAAATTGAAAATATAAAAATAGACCATATATTAGTTTACTATGATAGTTATTTTCTTATTTTTACTTGAGACATTATGTACTTAAAAGGATCGAGAAAGCCACTTAGTTTCATCTAGTGATGAATGGAATACGGAAATTCATTATGTGAAATTAATGGAAATTAATAAATATTTTATTATATAATTGGTTCATTCTTATAGATTTTATTAGGTGTATTTATAATGGATGTATCAAACAGTACTTTATGTGAGAGACATATACATTGTTCATGGGGTGCACAAAAAAAATTGATTTGTTCTGATCCAAGGATCATTGGGATAATTCAGTGTTTTTAGTAAAGTAGAACTTGAGTGTTGCATGGTTGTGATTGTGGGCACTGACTATGGAACATATCTGTTGGGACTCTAGTGTTTTGGTGAATGATTATTGATTTAACTAGACAATGGAAGCATGGATAATAGATAGCCAATGCTTAGAGAAAAATATCAAAATCATTTATAAAATAATACTATTAGAATTATCTTTCTAATAATGTGATGGAATCATACAATAGTGATTGATTTGGGATCAATCGAGGTGTTATCTATGTGTATTTTTTAACGACTCTATATTGGGATCTATGACTTTGTGAAAATTCCTTAGTTGACCTTTTAAAATTATTCAAGTGAATTTAAATGTTTCTTTAAGGGATGTCGTTCATTTGAAATTATTATGATTGTGGGGTCATGGAGATTTCTTGAATGATTTATAAAAGGACAAGTGGTTTTGTGAAAGAAGGTATGGAACTGATTGACTTATTTTAAAAAGGGCATACAATTTTAAATAGGAATTTTTGTAAATAGTTGTTTTTTAATTGGATTTGATGTCTTATTTTTTAAATAGTTTATTAAGAAAATTTGAACTATCATTTATTAATAATATTTTATGTTTATATTTTTTTAGAATTAGGAAATACATTACATCATATTAATATTTTTTGTATTTATTTTGTTAAATACTGATATCACTGAATCAAATAGTATGGATATGAATAAATACTTGATGGATGCCAATTGATTGATGAAAGAATATAAGAATGGCCTGAAAGAGTTCATCATATTTGCAAAAGATCATTCATATGATCATTCTCAAATCCATTTTCCATGTTTACACTATTGCTAATCAAGACAAGTTATTCCAGAGAAGTTGAAAAAACACATGATCTATCACGAAATAGATCGAAGTTATAAATGTTGGATTAAAGAATGGGAAAGTCGAATATTTCTAGTGGTTGGGATAATAGTGTGTTTTATGGATCATCAGATATGATTAAAAGTGTGGACAATGAATAATACCATATCGAGGACGTGATTACCGATGTGAGTGATGATGAATATCATATTGAAGTAATGACAAGGATAGTTGAAGATGAACTTAATGATTACCTAAAATTGTTTAAGTAGTTAAAGAGTCGTGCAAAGATTCCTTTATATGGTGGTTTCACTAAATATACAGAATTTCCAGCCCTACAGGAGTTCTTTAATTTAAGGCAGGATAATAATGGATTGACACTAGTTTTATAGAATTACATGCTCTCATGAATGAAATGATCCCATAAGATAATGAACTCCCGAGTAGAACATACAACACTAAATAAATTCTACATTCAATTGTTATGGTCATAGAATGAATACATTTCTGCATGAATGACTACATACTATTTTTTAAGGACCTAAAATCTCCTATACAACGCCCAAATTGTGGTGCTTCTCGTTAAAATAAAGATAAATCATGTCCTATGATTATTTTATTGTACTTTCCAACCATTACAAGGTGTAGGATCCAATATTGATGTGAGGAGACCATAGAGAAGTTGATGTGGCCTGTAGATAGAATAAATAAATATGGGAAATTATGTCAACTGGCATAATCTCCATAGTGGAAGAGAATTTATCTGGAGTATCCTGATTTTGGAAATGAGCCGAGAAAGCATCATCTTGCATATTCTATAGAAACAGTGAGTTCTTTTGGATTTCAATGTAGCACTCATAGTAAATGGATGGTTCTGTCGGAAAATTATAACATGCCACTGTGGTTATGAATGAAATGAAAAATAATCATGTTGTATTTAATTATATCGGGATTGAATGAACCAGGAAATGATATTGATGTAAATTTGGATAGATTGATCGTGGATTTCAAATTATTATGGGATTCGGGTTTTATATTGTATGATGCTTATAGAAATGATGATTTTACATTGATGGCATGTTGTAAGAGATGATAAATGGCTTTCTTAGTTATGGGAATTTTTTAGGATATAGCATTAAAGGAATTCATGGGTGTCCCTTCTATGAACTTGGTACGTAGTTAATTTGGATGAAACATTAATAAAAAACCGTGTTTCAAAGAAATATTAGATTTTTACCCTGAAAACATTAGTACTAATCTTGGAAAACATCATTAGATGTATGTTTAAAATAACATACAATACTGTCCCTACTAACTGGTGATCAACTATTTGAGATTGAATAAGATTTGGAATCTTCTTCTAGTAAACCATTTTTGAAAAACCTTATGAAAACCAGTTGGATGAAGAGATCGGTTTTATTGAATTACCATACTGCAATTTTTTTGTGTGTCATTCACTTTCTTGATGTTATGAATGTTGAAAACAAATATGTGACAGTGTCACTAGCATGTTGCGAAATGCACCTAGAAAAAAAAGATGGAATTAATTCTAGTTTGGACACGTTTGAAAGAAGAATATAAATAGAGTTGGAACCAGTAAAGGGTGAAAACTGAACATTTCTTCCTCTAGCTGCATACACTCTTTTCAGGCAAGATAGATAACGAGTTTTCAACTTCTGAATGACGTAAAGGTTCTATAGGGGTATTCATATATTATCAAGACCATTTTTTCGATGAATGATTTAAAGATAATGGGACTAAAATCACATGAATTACACCTTTTGATTCAAAATATAATTCATATAGATTTACATCGCATTTTATCCAATAATTACAATTATACATTAATGAAGATATGATTATTTTCAAATATTTATGTAGAAACATTATAGACCTGGTGAAATTGCTGAGTATGGAAGGAGAAACTGTCATCATATTATGTGAATTGTTAATGTTCTTCCCACAGACATTCTTTGATATAATGGTTCATTTGATGGATCACATAATGAGATAGATTCGACTATGTGGTCATGCACACTCTAGATGGATGTTCCCCCTTGAATGGTATACAAATATTTTGAAAGGATATTTCAAAAATCGAAGTTGTCTAGAGGGTTGTATTGTGGATAAATGTATTGTTGAAGAAGCCATTATATTCTATACCAAATACATGTCCGATGAGGAAATAATTGGTCCAGAAAATTATTGTCACTCTAGGTGGCTTATGGGTTAAGTAATTTTTGGATGTGATGTTTCCACAATAAATATTATAGATTGTGAGTAGGCCTACCTTTTTGTTTTTCATAATTTTTTGGGGGTTGACCCATATGTTGAAACCTATAAGGAAATTTTTAGGCATTTTAATCCATCAAGGGTTGAAAAATCACTATCAAGTACACATAATCAATAGTTTATAGGATAGATTTGGGACTATATATTTAAGGAGTCAGATGAAATTCTGGACTCAATTTTAGAATGACGTTGATGGATACTCGGACGACCTAGTCTGTATGTATAATATTATAATTCTTATATAATTAACGGTTATACATCCTATACCAATGAACATGATAAAGGTAGTATCATGAGGAATTTAGGAGTTATAATTGTGTCTAAATTGATTTACGTTTATAGTGCTAAGGATAGAAATCCAATTTATGAAAATATATTTCATACTTTGAAATCATCAACAAAATATGGGAGTTGGATTATAAGAACTTACAAGTGCATATTTTTAATGTAAGTGGGTTGATAAGATGAATGTTGATAAAATATATGTGTTGGAATTCATGAATTTTTATTTCAGTATGTAAGTGTACAAATTTGAACCATTTATAATGGAATGACAAGTAATACCAGAATTTTATGTTCCTGATCCCACAAATTAAAACTGGTCAATTGTTCTATTTTCCACTAAAACCACTGAAGGGTCAGATGAAAAATAAAAGAAGGATGACTCTTTTATTTGGACATTTCAGTCATTTCAAAGTGGTCTTAATGTATATGGAATTTTGTATGTTAGAGGAGACCACAATGAAGGGATTTTTATAGTCAATAGAGGGTTAAAATCTCTTCAGTCTTTAAAAAAGTTAGTATTCAATAATCTAGTAATATTTTTTCCAATATACACCATGTTGCGTTATTTTATCATAAGATATAGACTGATAGCTTTCCTTTACTGATATGGTACATGGTGAAAATGACTATGATTTATATCTATCAACACCCACCCATCAACTTGTAGCGAGGGATATGGTGTTCAATATCCAAAACATCATGCTACACAACAAACCACATCCAACAGGTCATGTCAAGGTGTTGATTAACTTATCCCATGAGAAGATCACCAAGCTATATATTCCAATTTATTATGAATATATATTCATAATGTAGAACAATCTCTTTTAATATTCATCGCATGGCCGTCACAACTTGTAAAAAACATGTAGACACGGAGGTATTCATTTTTAATATATTTTTTAGGATAAAACTTTAACATTTAATGAAAATTGGTCTGAACCGATAAATTTTATAATAGATGGACACATGGGAAGGGGTGAAAAGAAATAACGAAACAAAACTGTCTCAAGGATCAACCAACCAATCAAAATGTTCTACTCAAATCACCTTAAAACCACTCGTTCAGTATAAATATTTAGTATAATTCAAATATCATATGAATACTATGTTGAAAGATTGTGGGGTTCATTCAATTATTTTTGTTGAAAATATGTACATCTGGGAAAATCAAGATTTCATTAGTGTTAACAATGTAAGAGAAATCCTATAGCTTAACTGGATAGGTGACTTAGTTGTAAATGTATATATGACGAATTCTTTTGTGGTTTGATTTTCCCAAAGCTGATATACAATGATAATAATGACTAAATACATTTTATATATTTCAAATGATTATATATTAAAAATAATTGATGGGATTTCCCCATGAAAAAAATTCACTCGTTAGTCCTCACATCACCTCTACAGATAAAAAAGATATAGAATATGAGAAATTGGGTGAAATAATGGTAGGCTTTCTCAAATCGTTTAACAGAAAAATTATGAATGAATGACTTTTATTAATACCTATAATGCAGGGGTAAAACTGTACAATTTAATAATATCAAATATATTTTAATTTATTTTATTACTTATTCCTTTTTGTTCTTTTAGGAAACATTGGATGCCCATTGCGATCAATTTGGGTACTCCATTGATTTATTTCTTCATTTCAATGCATGGATATCCAACAAACTGACCACAAATGATGGAATTTTACAATTTTTAATACACTACATTAAAATTTTTAGAACTAAATATCTAGTTATAAAAATTTTAGTATCTTTTAATGAGTATTCTATTATGATAGAGTAGTGCATGAATGTCATCTACATCATGGAATGAGGCCATGGGAAAAGGAAAAGAAACATCACAGGTACTATGACTAGATAAAAATCATGGAAACTATAATATGATTTCACTATCCAATAAATATAAGAAATTAATTATTTTTCTCAGTGTTTCTCTCGGGTCCAAAACAAACAAACAATAAAAATTGTGGTTATAATGTTTTTAAATTTATTAAATAGATCATCTTCCATGAAAAAATCAGTATCCCTGAGATGTATTTTTTATGATAATTACTATTTTTTAAAAAATATATATTAATGATTTGTTTATTTATATTTTTTTAGTACTACCGGGATTTTTGAAATGTATCATTTTCGAAAGAAGATATATATTTGTTCAGAAATGAATGGGTAGCATACCTGATGGAAGAATATACACAAATAGCATAAAGATTGGACTGGTTTGACTCGTAGTGTTTACTTTTTATTTAAAATTATTAGTATTTTTAGTAAAAATAAAATGTTCCACACTAAAAACTGGAAAAATTCTTTAGTATTATTTTGATATATTAGGAAAATGAATAATTTGTCAATTTTAAAATGAAGGAATCAATTTCAGCTAAATATGATGCATGGTGTGACTGTAATGACATTATGCATCATAACCACAAAACGGGGTTTCCAAAGTGAATCCTTTTATGAGCACTAATAAACAACTAATAAATGGGGGGCCTTTATCAGCACTAAAAAGTGTACTAATAATGGGAACTTTTAAAAGTGCTAAAAAGCGCTATATAAAGTGACCCTTTATTAGTACTTTTTTAGCGCTGAAACTATTTTAATATAATCATAAATATAAATATATATAAATAAATAAATATTTATATTAATATAGAAATAAATAAATAAATATATATATATTAATATATGTATTAATATATACGTATTAATCTAACTATATATATTTATATTAATATGAATTTATACTAGTATATGAATGAATATAGAAATATTTATAAAAAAATAGATTAATCATTAAATAGAGAAAAGAATGTAATATCATAGTGGTAAAGGTGTAGGTGCACAAGGGGGAGATCTCAGGTTCAAGTTTGGGTGGAAGAATGGGCGCATGCATGGGCAAGTGGGAGGGGGATGCACAACAAGTTCAGTGTGTGGGGTGAGTGGGAGAGGGTCCACCTTGCACTATTAAAAGGGTGGTCACACGTTGTTAGAAGTTCCCTAGACATTTTATTTTATTTTTAACTTTTTATTAATTTTTTTTACTTTTATAAGCACCTTTAAAAAGAGTTGATAATGGGGTCCATTAATAGTGCTAAAAACGCATTGACAAATGTCCCATTTTTTAGTGCTTTTTTAGGGCTGATAAATTACCCCTTTTATCAGCGCGTTTGTTTAGCGCTGATTAAAGGGGCCTTTATCAGTTCTTTTATAATCATAGATAAAATGGAACCCCATTTATGTCCAACTCGATTGACAGTGTTTTTTAGCGCTGTTAATGCCCTTTTTTAGTGCTAATAAAGTTCATATTATTATAGTGTGTATATATTTATAATAAATTGACAATTAATTTAACCAAAAGAACAAGTGACGTACTAAAAAATGAAAAAATGATTTCGGATTGTTTGGATACATTAGGAAAATTATCCATAAATTATTTTGTATTTGTTTTAATCAAACACACCTCAATCTAATGAACGGTGTGACCAATGTGACTAGAAGTGTCTGTTATCAGTGTAAAATTGAAATTTTTTCTCACAAATAATCACTCAATGAAAACTATGAAAACTCACTCCGATTCTCTTCATAATTTATTAAAATGATTATTATGTTCATCGTAACGTGTATGAAGTAGTATCATGTAAAACTGATTCACGATGCGACCTGTATGACTCAAAATGCATGTTTCCAGTTTGAAATGATATTTCTCTAAAAAAACACAAATGGAATTATTAAAAGAGAAAAAATGCATTTGTATTTCTTGATACTTTATAAAAATTATCTATATGTAATTTGTGACATTTAGGAATCCACCAAACATCAATCTGAAAATTTGTATGACTCGTATGACTCAATGTGTCTCTTTTGAATTAAAATTGTTATGAATTTTAGTAAAAAATTCAACTGTAATTTTAAAAACTGAGAAATTCCATTAAGATTGTTTTATTAATTTAGGAACATGAGGAATGAGCCGTTTTTAATGTGTAGGAATCAAACCCAACTCAGTACAATGTACAATGTGACTGGTATAAATCCAAATATGTTTTTTTATTTAAAATTGACATTAATTTTAGTTAAAAGAACAACCGACATACTGAAAACCAATAAAATTAATTTGGATTGTTTTGATATGTTAGTAAAATGATACATTAGTAATTTTTGTCATGTAAAAATAAAATTCACCTCAATCTGATGCACGAGGCTACAAAAATAACAAAAAGTGTCTGTTATCAGTTTTAATTTTACCTTTTATCTCAAAATGTGTCACTCACTAAAAACCAAGAAAACAGTTTCTGATTGTATTTATAATTTAGGTTAGTGATTCTTAAGTTGTTTCTAACATATATGAATTTTTATCACATCAAATTTATGAATTATGTGACCAGTATGACTCAAAAATAATTCTTCCTATTTGAAATGTTATTATAAGAAAAAAAACACAACTGGCATGCGGAAAATCAATCAAACACATTTTTATTGTTTTAATACCTTAGAACAACTATCTATGAGTCATTTGTGACATGTAGGAGTCAAAAAATCCTCAATACAATGAATTATGTGACTTGTATAAATCCAAATGTGTTTTTATTTTAAATTTACATTAATTTAAGTAAAAAAGAACAAGTGACATACTAAAAACTGAGAAAATACATTCATACTGTTTTGATAATTTAAGAAAACGATCCATGAGTCATTTTTCATTTGTAGGTTTCAACCTCACCTTAATCTAACTTAGGGTGTGACCAGTGTGACTAAATGTGTATGTTATCTGTTTAAAATTGAAGTTTTAGCTCCAAATGTTTCACTCATTGAAAACCAAGATAACACCCTCATATTGTCTTCATAATTTAGGTGAAAATTTAGTAATTCCTTTGTGATGCGTATAAATAATTCTTAACTCAATCCGATGCTCTATGTGACTGGTTTCAATCAAAATGGGTGTTTCCATTTTGAAATGATATTTTAGTAAAAAAATCCCATCTATCATATATAAATCTAAAAGAATTCATTCAGATTGTTATGATTATTTAGATCAATGATCCATGGGTCATTTGAGTCATATAGGAATCATCCACACCTCAATCCCACGAATGATGTTACACATATAAATCCAAATATGTCATTTAAATTTGAAATTACTTTTATAACAAAAACAAAGGAAATACTTAAAACCAAGAAAATCCATTTGGATTATTTTGACATTTAAAACAATGATTGGTAACATATTTGTTACATGTAAAAATCAATCCCGCCCAAATACGATGGATGGTGTGACCTTTATAACAGTAGTTGTGTATTTTTTTGTTAAAAATTTAAAATTTATTAATGTATTTTTTCATATTAATGTTTAATTAATTTATTTATAATATTAGTAAAATAATATTTGGTTTATTATATATTTGGATACTTTTTATTCAGTTGGGATGATTTTTTTAGAAACTAATACTGCGGGTAGAAATTTTTGAGAGAGGATCAGAGATATCAAAGGATGAAACACTAATGTTTTTAACTATTTGTTAGATAATTATAAATTTATTTATATAAAAAACTATTTTAAATATATCTACCATTATTTTCCAAACCGTTGTGTGTGATTCTTTGTTATTTTGTGTTCGGTGGTCTGCGCTGCTTTGTTTTTGTGTGCGTTGTGTGGGTTTAGTTTTGTGTTGGTGGTGTGTGTGTGTGATGTGAAGGTGCTACTAGTGGGTGTGTTGTTTATATATTCAGGTGCTATTTGGGGGTATGATATTATATAAATATCACATCATAGGCATCGAGGAATTTATCATCAATATTTGGAGCACTGGTAAAGTCACCATTTATCAATGATAATTAAATTGCTTCTAAATTTTTCTTTTATCGGTGTTTGAAATATCATCTATAAAGGGATATTTTATCAGTGATAAAATATAATGGATAAAGGGGGCCTTTATCATCATTTTTTGGCATAGATAAAGAACACCTTTTCTTAGCACTTTTAAAGGGAACCCACTATCTTTTCTGAGATTAAAAGTGTTATTATAGTGATGTTAAAAGCATTTTCTAGCACTGATAAATGTACTATCTTTCGTAGTGGTACTTAGGAATGTTAGATACATGATCAACTGGTACTTGATTTCACCAGACTTGTGATTACTAATGGTTAAAATTTTATAACCCATCAATTTGACCGTCCTCATATTAAAAAGATAATCAAGTGTAATGAGATTTGAATTCTTGAGAGTTTCTCTATCACAACTCTTAGGGATTAAGAAACCTTTCATCTAGAGTGTGGTTACTCTATTTTTAGAGAATGATTAGAGTTTTGTCTTCTATCTTGATGAATCTCAAAAAAGATATTACTCAACCCTTTGCATTATAAATGTTCCCTTTTCTTTTGGAAACTTATGCAAGAGGAAAAATGAATCTCCTCCAAATGTAACATTAAGAAAATGAAATTATTGTTATTTTGAAATAATGATTTGACATTCGTTAATCCTCATAGATTTATATAATTGTATACCTTCATCTAGGATGATCCAAACATTCTTTTTAGTTTTCTCTAAACACACTAGCTCACAAACATAGAACTGAATGATTATTTTAATAGATGAATCAAACTAGCCGTAAAAATATATAGTTATAAATCTTTCATAGAAGAACTTCATTTATTTTGTAATATTTCGTGCTATTTCCTTTAATTATATTTCTGATGATTTAGAAAAGAGTATGATTGAATACATTACATACTAAAAAATTTACTCTTGGTTATTTTAGGAGAATAAGTCCTTTTTTGCAATTAAGAGTATAATTGATGTTAGATAGTGTGGGCATCCCTTTATATAGGAAATGATATACTGACCATTGAACTCGTATGGTTTACATTTTATCTAATATATCCCATAGTTGAAATAAATTAAATATTTTGTTTTTTGTAGAAGAAAATTATATATTGTATTCAATGTGAATCTGATTAAATTATTAAAACAAATACCAAAAATAATAAAATTATTGAATGCAATGTGAAATGTATAAGGAATTGTAACTTTTGGAATATCATGATTGATTTATTGATTCCTATGAATAGTTCTTGAATAAAAAATCTTTAAATAATATGGTGCCATGGAAATTTGGTCCTAAAAAATTTTGAGACACAAAATATTTCTAAATTAGAAAACACCTATACCCCCCCCCCATTGAAATGAATAACATAAGGCAAATATATGGTTTAAACAAGAATTATATATGAATTATTACATTATATTGATCATTCCTAGCTTCTGTTTAATGTATTAAAATCTATAAGAAAGTAATTTTTTTCTAAATATATTAGCATGTTTCACTTGAATTCCATTAAATTGGAAAATTATACCACCGTTTAGTGTTTGATCTATATGAAAGTGTTTCCTAATATCTATGTGTTTAAAAGGTGAGTTTTGAGTGGAGTTTTTACATAAAGAAATTGAACTAGAGTTATGACATAAGATATGAGTTTTCTTAAAACTCATTCCATGATCATTGAGTGTGTGTTGCATCCAGAATACTTGAGCACACAAACATCAAGATTCCACATATTTTGCTTTAGTAGTGGAAAGTGAAAGTGAGTATTGTTTCTTACAAGAAAAATAAACTAAATAATCACCTAAGAAATTACATGATCCAAATATACGTTTCAAATCCATTCTACAATCACCAAAGTTAGCATCCCAAAATTGTTTTAATTTGAAACCATTCCCATAAGAATATAACATTCCCAAATCCATAGTTCCCCTTAAATAGCGAAAAATTCATTTTGAATCTTTTTAATGGGATTACATTGGATTTTATGATTCTATGAACATAAAAATTCTAAAAACATAAAGTACATATTACTAGATGTTCTATATAGTATCCTCCAATCATCCCTCTAAAACCTGTTTGATTTACTGGTTGTCTAGATTCATTAATTTCAAGTGTAATTGAGGTATATATTAGAGCATTAATACTTTTAGTATTCTCATATCCAGAATTTTTAAGACAATATTTAATATACTTATATTGGGATAAATAAGTACCTTCTGTTTTATTAGAAATTTTAAAACCAATAAATTATGTTAACTCACCCATCATTCTCATCTCAAACTCATATTTCATATGATTCACAATGGAATATTTTGAATATTTCATAGTTGATTCACATATAATGTCCTTAAAATATATATGAATGATGAAAACATTTTTTTTCTTTATTTTCAAAAACTTTTGGATTATGAGTTCCCTTAAAAAAGTTGTTGTGAAGAAAAAAACATGTTAATATATCATAATAGGATCTAGGTTATTGAATAAGGTTGCATAAATATTTTGTATGTTTTTAAAAATATTCAGGATGTTGTTTATATTCAAAACTAGGAGGTTTTTCACTAAAAAAATATTCTTAAACAAATCTATTATGAAAAGCACACATCACATCCATCTGAAAATGTTTGAAATTAAAGAATTCTATAAATACTAGTAGTATCAAAATAGATTAACATCTAGCTACTAGAGAATATATTTCTTCATAATATATTTTCTATTATTGATTATAGACTTTATCAATAATTCTTGGTTTATTTATAATAATAATTCCATTTTTATGACATTTGTTTATAAAGTCCCATTTTACTCTTATTACAGAATTTTATTTAGGTATTTCAACCAAGGTCTAGACTTTATTTCATTCAAGTTCATTTAGTTCATCTTTAATTTCATTAATCCAATATTCATCACCTAAATCATCATTAGGACTTTTAAGTTCGTATTGTGAAAAAAATACTACATGTTCTAATTCATTTTACAAAGATCATAAATTCCTAACAGGTTGATTTATATCTAAAGAAACTATCACTAGGATTATTCTTAAAAAACAACTTACCATGTTTTTATAAAACCTATTCATCATCATTTGATAGAATGTATTCCGAATTGAATATTTCCGAAACAATTTCTTGAGTATTTTCCTTTATTAAAAGTTCCTTCTATCAGAGGTTGATGATCAGTTTTGAAAAATATATAAGATGATGTAGGTTTGGATTGTTTAAATAAAAAAGAGATCATTTTTATTAAATTTAACGTGCACTCTTTCCTCAAAAGTTTAATAATTTTTATTGAATACGCTATAATACTTATATGTAGTGTAATAGACTAAAAAAATAGCTTCATTGGATTTGGGTGTGAATTTATTTTAATTATCTTTATCTTCAAGATGAATACATTTCATACAAATAAATTGAAGAATGAAACATTTGGTTTTTGGCTGGTCCATAACCCATAAGATGTTTTTTACAAATTTCTAATTAAAAATAGATTTATTGTATAACAAGAAGTACTGAAAACATCATCCCAAAATTAATTTTTAAAAGAATAATCACTTTACATGGTTCTTGTTATGTTTTGAGGAACATTATTTATTCTTTCAACAAACCCATTTTTTGAGGAGTTTTTTGAGTTGAAAAGTGTGGTGTAATACTTATCTAAAAAGAAAGTGTTTCAAAATAAGAATTAAAAAATTATCCACCGCGATCACTACAAATAGTTATTAATGGATGTTTTTTTCATTATTAACTTTAGATAAATATGTTTTCAAATAATAATAGGTGTTATATTTATTTTCCATAAAATAAACCCAATTTTATCTAGCATAGTAATCAATTGAAACAATTACATAATGTATGCCTCCATTACTTATAATTTGTGTAGGACTGAATAAGTATGTGTGCACCAACTATAAAACATCATAAGGTGAAATTTAATTGATTGGTTTGAAGATTTAATACGTTGGTTGTCATATTAACAAGGTTCAATGACTTTTGAAAAATAAAATATAAGTTATATTAGATCCTTAAAAAGACTTTTCCAAGAAAATTTATACAGGTTCATAAGCTTAAAGTGCCCTAACCTTCTAATACATAACCATTATTGAAGCTACATTTCACTAAGGGAAGGTAATTTTTGGGTCCTAAGGTCTTCTATGTTGAGTGTCTATACATTCCCATGACTATGAGAAGAAAGAAGGAATTCATCCTTGGAATTGTGTAATACACATTTATCATTCCTAAAATTTTCACGGTTACATTCATCACATAATTCACTTATGATTATAAGGTTGTGGTTAAGACCCTTAACAAATAAATAATTGAAATCAATTCATTTATGAGAAGAAAACATTACCTATAAAAAAATCTTTACATTAGAATTATCTTAAAATGTAACTCTTGCACCTTTAATTTCAATAGTATTTTGAAAACTATCTTTATTTCCAATCCTATAATAGGAACATCCTCTATCCACGTACCTTATATTATTACGGTTGGTACATTAATTGATTTCTTGAAAATAATACAATTGAACATTCAAAATCCAGACATTCAAGGATCCAGAAATGTTAGAACACAAAATTTCTGCAACCCACATTAATTATTAAAATTGGGCTTTGTGCAATCCAAATGATTTAATTTTATTTAAGGAAGAATTTTTATTCTAATGACATCAACTTTGACAGTTTGTGCAAAAGGGGTCATTTCCAGGAAAAAATTAATTGTAACTAAAAACATGTTTTGAAAAATAATATCCCATCCTAGAACCATTACATTTTAAATTCAGTTGTTTATACATTTTATCAAAACCTTATATTCTATTGGTAATTTTTGTAAAAAGATTCTTTAAATATAAAATTGCATACTTTAGTTTTAAAACTAAATTCATAGAAATATTAGTATTAGTTTCATAAGTGATATTGGTTTCTAAATCATTTTTCATTGAAATAAAATTTTCAATATCTTTTGAAGGATTATACTTTACAGTATTAGCTTCCTAAAAGTTATTATAAATATAATCAATTGAGATTTTTTTATCACGATCTTTAAGAATGATTAACTAATTATTTTGTGAAAACATTTTTTAGAGTGTTTTATTTCTCATGTTTCTTACTATGTTTTCAATTTTCATTTTCATGAATTTTGGAAAATCTAGTCTTACTCATATGAAGCTAAATTATTATATTCTTCTAAGAAATTATCTTCATCAGAAGAAATAAAACAACTATCATTAGGGTAGTTTTTATTTAAATACATATAAGTCAATGAATTATAAGTGTGTTCCTTTTCCATTAAAAATTTATTTTTAAAAGGTATTCTAGAGAGAAGACCAATATTATTCTATCCAGAGTTTTCATT
Source organism: Viscum album (assembly GCA_963277665.1). NCBI lineage: Eukaryota > Viridiplantae > Streptophyta > Magnoliopsida > Santalales > Viscaceae > Viscum > Viscum album. The sequence continues at coordinate 1,946,535,627 of OY728131.1, forward strand.
ATCTAAGGATTCATCTTATTAATTTCCACCACTAGCACTAAATGATACGTTTTTCTTTTAATACTTTCATTCCTTTTGACATATAGTATTTTTTCTAATTCCTTTGATAATTTTTTCCTTATATATCATTCATTTTCAACTTTGTGAAATTTGGTCTGATGTGTCTATATTTCTTACATTCATAAAAAGTAACATTAGAATCATTTCGTATTTATATTCCATGTTAATTTTCTAACATATGTACAGAATATATTTCATTCCAATAACCATGTTTATTTTTTGAGAAATATCAGCTAACTAATTTTCTAAATGACCTGATTCACTTGTGTCTGATTGAACTACAACTTTCTTTTTCATTGATGACATAATAAATTTTGTAGGTGTCTTCAAATTATATTGATTTGAGGTAGAAGTAAAAGAAACTACTCCATTATTTTTTTTCATTTTCATCATCTCTTTTCAATTTGTTCATAAATTGCAATAGATTTCCAAACAACTCATCAAGAGTATCATTTGTAACATTTCATGATTTAACAAAAGGTGTCATTTTTTAATAAAATTAATATAGAATGATATAAATGATATTTTAAACTATAATTTCATCATCTAATATTTTTTTCCATAGATTATATACTTTTCACAATTTTCAAAAATATTTCTTGTATCTTTCAAAGAGGTTCTCCTTATGAGAATACAAAATCCTGATAGTATTTTATTAACATAACACTTCCAATAACAACAACATTAGAAGTACCAACATCAGTTATCCTTAGCTTTGTCCAAATACTATTGAATACTTCAAAAGATGAAATCTTGATATATATATTTCTAGTCCATAAAAAAAGTAATGTATATCATACTTTGTAATTTAGTTGATATTCCTTCTTTTCTTGATTGGTAAAAAATGACTTCCGTTCCATGAATTTTATAGTAACCAGTTAGTATGAAAAATTTGTAAACTCTAGTGTTGATTATTTATTCATTCAGTATCTCTAGTATTTATAATCATTAATATAAAAAATTAGTGGTCTTATAGGACGTATATTGTCAATTGAACTGACATTATGTCCTTCTATCATTAAAACAATACAAAATTTCATTCTCTATAGTACATGGTAGTGTAAAATGTACATATAAATCAACATTTTATTAAAAAAATATAACTAACAAGAAAAATTGAAGTTATAAAATATATAAAAGTTGAAAATATTCTTTTATACCAATTGTTGAATTTTAATTTATCTACAGATTAGGCAATACAAGTGGGGGTGAATTTTAGGTTTAAAAACATTTTCTCTTTATCCCTAAAGGAATTTATTTTAAAATTACAAAAATTAATTAAATTCAATATAATACATAACTTATTAAAACATTAATAGGACACAACCTTTATTCCAATTATAAAAGTATTGTAAGAAGGTTGATTATGATAATGTAATACACATATCGTAAATGAAATTAATCATATTCAAGGATGAAATGATTTAAACACAGAAAGCATGTAAAATACCATTATCAATATAGTTATGATGATCTAAGTAAAAACAATACTATTATTCAATCATAAATCGTATTTAATAATTTTGAGTAACTCAAAATATTATAATCACATAATTCTAATTAAAAAGATCGTAATCAATAAATCAAAATATAAAGTTGAATATATAAAATGTTTCACATTCTATTACAAAGTAGTAGATATATAAACAATTAAATAAATATAGTTCTTTTAACCCAAATATAAGGGTATCCAATAACCATAAATTATAGTACCATTATTTAAACTTTCAATTAAATTTTTCTTACCCGTGCTAGGGTAATCCCTCGATAAGATGATCATATTTTATCTTCATATCCCCATAATCCCTCTATCAAAAAGGTTATCAGTGCCTCTATCTTCAGTACCTCGGGAGCCCTAAATTTGAAATTGATCAGTACATATATCTTCATATCCGTGGAATCCCTTGATCTCAATCACCAATGATCAGTTTCTCAATATTAAATGAAAAACTCTTGAGAGTAACAAGTATGTAGAATGAGTAGTTCACAAAATGACGTCAGAGACATTCACAGCAAGAAATGTTTTTAAAGAGATCTCAAATTTGTCAAAAAGTTCTATAGTCCTTTATCATTAATCGCATTCAAATGATCTTGTATTTATAGTCAAATTTCCCAATGGTCGTCTTGGATTCCAAAATTTGTATTTTTCATGAAAATTTAGAGGTACTGGGACACTTGGCACTCCAATGGTCTTCTTGAAACTCAAACAACGACATCATTTTGTAATACATATTAAAACATAATATATAACATAATTTTATTTAATTTTTTATTATTATGATATGATACTTATTTCCTGATATGAGAAAATGTGTCCAAAAATAATTTATCTCTTCCAAAAATGGAGAATGTGAATAATAAATGAGTAAGATGTTTTTTGTTAAGACTGTGAATATGATTTATCTTATTAGTGTGATACTAAATGGGGTATATGATGGAAATATTAATCAGTGTGTCCAATGAAAATCTTATTAATTTAATATGATATAAATAATATCTGGTTATATAAGGATATTCATGTATAATGTCATTTCTATAAAACATAAGCGTGCAATTATTATCGTATGCATATGAAAATCATAATGATAAATTAAAAACAAAAGACTTGATATAACAAAATAATATAATTATTCATTTGGAAGGATTGTTTTTAATTTCCAAAACCAAAAGTAGTATAAATTCAGAAGAATACTTTGGAATCAACAACATTTGATAAACATGGGAGAACTCAATTCTTTTCAAAACTTCCATGAGTGTCTTATATCCCACTTTAAAAAAGGCCACCCATGTCCTCTATTATTCAAAACATAAAACCCATTTGGAAAAGAATAACTACTACAATAACTTCTCAATTACCTCATCTTATCCTATAATACTTATTTTGGCTACAAATGCAACCTCGGAAGGATTTATTGAAAACTTAAAGATAATACATGAAGAATATGTAATGTTCTTCAATGATCATCATTATATTATTTCCTTCTCAAACCTAAATAATTTTACTTTATACTGTGATTATATAATATGATATAGATTAACCATATATTTAGATGTTTTTATGTTATGTGAATGACATAAAACCACCTCCAATTTCATCAAATGTGTTATCAAATCATCGTTAAAGTGAATTGAGTACTATTGACTCACAAACCGATGACATTCGTATTTAAATTAACACAATTAATAGTGAGAAATAATTAATTATTTATTTTTTTCATATTATATTTATCATTTCATTATTATTAATTATATTTTATATGACTCATACATTAGTTCCTTACATTTTGTGAGAATTTGATAATGTCACTCGTGTGGACGGAGAACTAATGCAAAGAGAAAATATGTGCTTCATTGTAACACCCGAGATTTTTATGAGTAATATTTTGTTTTTATATATCATCAAAGGAATCTTTCACTACACACTTGCTTGGCTTACTTTACACGCAATCGCGACCTTCCTCGATAGCTTGCGTCGTACGCAATACCGAGTTTCACTAAACAACAATATGCTATTTAAACTAGCAGTTATGAATAGTAATAACCACTTTTTGAAATTTTATAAATTTTATTTTTCAAAATGGACTTCATTTTTGGACTCAGAATATCGAAATTAGCCTAGGGTGAAATTTTGGTATTTTTCTGAAAACTTTCAATTTTTGATGAATAGTGAAACCACTAAGTGGTAGGTTAAAAACTGAATTTTTCATAAAACTTAATTTTACCGCTTCTGTGAATGGAATTTCAAAAATCCGACAGACACGGTTGATATCAGTAAGTAAAATGTGGGTCAATGAGATAAAAATAATTTTTTGGTGAATAGTAACTTTTTACTTTTTTTACCGCGGTTAATAGTAAATAGCGTAACTAAGGGTAAATATGATATTAATATTACCCTAACACATGTCCTAATTCTATTGGAAAAATTTAATTCGACCAAAAACCAATATAGGAATAAAAATATGACCATTTAGGCCCACTTGGATTAGATTAGGACATTTATTATTAATTTATTTAAAGAAGGGTTAAAATAGTTAAAATCAAAGTTTAATAAGTAAATAATTTTTAATATGGGGTTATACATAAGATAAATTCGACTATAAATATTCATTAGAAAGCTAAATAGATTTACTACATACGGGTATTTTATTTGTAATTTTTAGACGTTAAATAATTTAATTTATTTATGACACAATGATGATGCAGTAATTATCTTATTTATGAAATATTGACATAATTGATGTTATAAACACCAAAATAAATGTAATTTGAGACTTTTTATGAATTACACTAATTTTCTAGGTTACTATGATATATTAGTGTTGATTTAATCAACTTGGTTCGAACATATAATTCTGTTATAACTTTCACAAAAATCATATATCAAATAGTGTCAAAATTGACACAAAATAGTTTTTAAATAAAATAAAATATTATTAATTGTTATTTTATTCCTAAAAATCTAGGGTTCGGCCAAATGACTTAGATAAGGATATATATATTAATAATAAACAATTTGGGGTTTGTTTGGTATGTTATAGTAAGTGTATTAACCATATAGTGAAAGAAAACAAAAATACACGGTAAAAGTTAAATTATTTAACTTAGAGTTAAATCTAATTGATAAGGTTTAGATAATACCCTAAACTTGTCTAAATCCTATTGGTTGATAGGATTTCGACCCATCCCCACTTTAGATTCGAAATAAGACCCTTTGGAACCATTATAAACCGATTCTGACTTTTATATAAAATAATATTTTGTGATATTCCTAAGGTGCCCCTCTCCTCCCTTATAAAAGGGCACCTCCTCCCCCTCCTCCTCACACCAATTTGAGCACTCCAGCTCGGCCAACCCCTGACATTTTCTCCTCTCCACTTCCCTAGAATAATCCTAGAGGTCCTGGTCTTCTTCAAAGACCAATATTAGTTCCCTAAGTGGAGGATTCAAAGAGGCGTTCCAAAGAAGAGGTAATATCCATTACCGATCTTTTCAATTTCTTTCTTCTTCAACTTCTTCTTCTTTAGTTGTTTCATGATAAAGTAATAACATCAGTATTACTTACATACTGATATGTTATTATAAATATTAAACAACCCTAATTCACCTTCTATCCATCCCACGGAAAAATGAAATCACCGCGCATGCGTACGTACGGAATACCGTCTCCACGTCGTGGTGTAATCTATTTTCCACCATCACTTTACAAGGATGGGTATAATGGTGTAATGAGTAACTATTTATGATTATTATAAAGTAATATTGATACTGAAATAATATATATATACTCCAATACAGTTCCACGATCATAGGAATGATATCATCACTCGTGCGTACGTACGGAATACCGTCTCCACGATGTGATGCGACTCGTTCTACAAGATCATCATTACATAGTAATTATATAAATTAATTGAATGAATAAATATGATATATGTTACACTAATACCATTCTGGATATAAGGTATCTATAACCTTAAAAGAATAATAAGAATGTATTCGGCAAAACACGCTTAAGAACAAAAGGCAATAAAGACCCGAGTAACAGGTAACAATGAAATATTACTAACAAGAAGCTAAGAATATGACCATATATGATATCATATCAATATGTATGATTATGGAATAAGTCAATAACATTATTTAAACCATTATACAGGAGCTTCGGACACGTACAAAGCAAATCGGACCTAAGGTAAGGGAAAATACCACAATCTCATTTTTATCCGAGATTGTTTATTCGTAAGTATTTACTAGGGTGTATTTTATCATCCACATCCATGTTACCTCAATATGTAATATTGTTTCCATCCACTTACAATAGTTTAAATACAATTTTACCCTTCGGTGAGTTTTTAGTAAAGAATATGAAAGGAATCTTTTGTCGTTTTTTTTCGTACGAGGTACTTTTTGACTTTTCCGACAAAGGTACGAAGAATGTTTTTTTTTATACAGCATGAATGGATTTTTAAAACATTATTTCCAAGAAGCTTACTTTACAAGTTTTCAAGTTTATTTTTAATCAACTTCTTTTATTTTAAAGTCGTATGACATGTTATGAAAGGAAAAATGTTTTTGAAGTAGAAAGGATATTTTCCTCAAGAATGGAGTTCAAGTATTTTATCAAAATTATTTTCCATCTAAGACAATAAAAGGGTTATGTTTTTATCCCTATTATTACATGGATTTGATTATGTTGTGATGGAATCATTTTTATGAATTCCTTTATCTTATAAGAATTTTTTTATGATGTCATGTTGTTTAAGAATCCCATTTTTATTACGTGGATTACGCTATGATGTATGGTTTATGATTATGTGGCACACATAAGAAATGATTCATTATAAGATGGGTGGGACCTATATCTCCCTCCAATGAATTGGGTAATGGTTTTATATCTCATGAGATAGACATGGCTGGAACGATAGGTTATACCGGTTCAGTGAAACAGGACTGGAACGAGGGTGACTCGGTTCAGAAAGGGACTTTGTCCACTAAGATAGTCTTGGCAATGAGTCATGACTAACATGAAATGATTTTCCATGATTATGTGTGCATGCCACAAAGTTTCAAGTTTCATGTTATGATTATGGGGATCTCATTTTCACTTCTATGATTTATTCCATGTTAAGATTTTATTATCACTTTTGCAGGTTATGATTTTCAAAAAGATATGATATGATTTTTATTTCCTTTATTTTCCCTTGCTGAGCATTTGAGCTCACCCTTTTATGTTTTCTTTTCCCCAGGTCAGGAAGATGGATATTAAGTAGAATATGCTAAAAGGGACCCTAGATATGATGAAATAAATGGGAGACACTGTAGAAGATTTATGAACCAGTTGTTTATGTTTCCCAGTTTCTAAAGACACTATACCTATACGGTCCTTTGTGGTTTTGTCCTATGTTGTAATAAGTGTGCTTCAATTTTGAAGTATTAACATTGTATGTAATGTATGGGTCGTTATAGTTGGTATCAGAGTAAAGGTATAGTCAACCTTTGGAAACTAGGATGTGAAAGCCTTAGTAAGAACCCTAAGGATAAGTCTAAGCATAGAACACAATCTTAGTGTTTTAGAAATGGCCTTGAATAACCTAGGATAAGACCTTAAGCATGAAAATTTAATTCTTGAATTATGTGGTTTTCCTATTATAATTAGTGTTTCTCACACTATTCTTCTTGGTTTTAGTCAATGGCTGGAACCTAAAGGAACCGTGTTAATGCGGAATGCGATGGGAAATGCAATGATTGTCCCCCTGAGCAACCAAACGATATGGGAGCTGGAATGCAAAATCTTGTAGCCATGCTAACACAACTTTCTCAAGCTATGAATCATGCAGTACTTCCAAACGAGAAAAGGAAGGAGAAACATTCTGTTGAATCCTTCATGAGGAAGCGTCCACCTTCTTTCAGCGGGTCTACTGATCCATTAGTTGCTGAACAATGGATTAGTACTACTGAAAAGATATTTTCAGTTCTTCAATGTTCTGAGCATGATAAAGTCATCCTCGCAGTGTATCGTTTGGAAGGAGATGCTGATCAATGGTGGAATCTTATTAAGAATACGAGGCAAAGGGATGAAATTGAGTCTATGGAATGGGACGAGTTCAAGAACTTATTTTTCAATAAGTACTTCCCTCGTATTCTCCGAACAAAGATGGAGAAAGAGTGCCTTGAACTGAAGCAATGGGATGATGAATCTGTTGGTACCTATGAAGCAAATTTTACAAGACTTGCAAGGTACGCTTCTGGTATTATTATCCAACCTGAGACTAAGATCGATCAATTCTTTAGTGGCTTCAAACCAAGTCTTCGAAGGGCGTTAGCCATAAGGGACTTCAATAGCTACGAGGAAATCGTTTTATGTGCTCTCAAAGTCGAGATAGAGATTGGAGTAACCAATCATTCACATGGGTTTGATAAGAAGAGGAAGATGGAATTCAAAGGAAAATCTAAAGAGCACACTGAAAAGATGATGAACTTTCCCTTATGCTCAAAGTGAGGAAAGAAACATGGAGGGAGTTGTCTTAAAGGGACAAGTAAATGTTTTAATTGTGGAAAGGAAGGTCATCGGGCATTTGAATGCCACGATAATGGGAAGACGATGTCTTATGATGAAAACAAAGGAAGGGATACACAGAATGAACCTACTACACTTCAATGTTTTAAGTGCAAGGAGATGGGGCATTATGCAAATCAATGCCCAAATCCAAGGGTTGATGATGATGGTTGACGTCAACAAAATATTAAGGCTAAAGACAAAGGAAAGTCATATGCAATTTCTATCAGCGATGTGGAGTACGATAACGAAGTGGTGAAAGGTACACTTACCATCCACTCTAATGTAGCAAATGTTTTATTTGATTCTGGATCTACCCACTCTTTTATTTCTAAAGAATTTTCTAAGGGTATCAACGTATTACCTCAACAATTAGATGTTGAGTTAGCTGTGACAACACCTAATGGCACAACAGTCGCATCAAAAGTTTATAATTCTTCTCCGATCGAAGTTTGTGGGAAAGTGCTTCCTGCAAATCATTTGATACTTCCTTTAGTGGAATTTGATGTGATTCTTGGCATGGATTGGCTTTCTCTACATGGAGCTCATATCAATTGCCAAATAAGGGAAGTCACATTTCATATTCCAGATCAATCTACGATCGTCTATCGATGCAAGGATGAATATAACCTTCCAGTGGAAATTTCTTCCATCTTATGGGTCTTGATTCCACTAATTGAAGGTTATTTATCTCAAATGGTTGGTGAGAAACTCACGATTAAGAATATGCCCATTGTACGGGAGTTTGATGATATCTTTCCAGAGGAATTACCGGGTCTTCCACCAAATCGTGAAGTTGAGTTTTCAATAGAACTCGTACCGGGTGCTTTGCCTATTTCAAAGACACCTTATAGAATGGCCCCAATTGAGTTGCAGGAATTGAAGAAGAAACTCCAAGAGAATCTTGATAAGGGATTCATACGTCCTAGTGCGTCACCTTGGGGAGCACCTGTTCTATTTTTTAAGAAGAAAGATGGATCAATGAGACTCTGCATTGATTATCGAGAACTTAACAAGATCACCATCAAGAAAAAATATCCTCTCCCACGCATTGATGACTTATTTGACCAACTACGCGGAGCTCAATACTTTTCCAAGATTGATCTTCATTCAGGGTATCATCAATTAAGGGTCAAAAGGGAGGATATACCAAAGACGGCTTTCCGTACAAGGTATGGACACTATGAATTTATAGTGATGCCATTTGGTCTTCCTAATGCCCTTGCTATCTTCATGGATCTAATGAATAGAGTCTTTAGAGACTATCTTGATCAATTTTTGGTAGTCTTTATAGACGATATTCTGTTCTATTCAAAGAGAAAGGAAGAGCATGAAGATCACTTGAGAATTATATTGAAGACCCTGAGAAAGGAGAAGCTTTATGCCAAATTTACCAAGTGTGATTTTTGGCTTCAAAAAGTTGAATTTTTGGGTCATATAATCTAAAAAGAGGGGATATTTGTGGATCCAGCAAAAATAGAGGTTATCGAAAGATGGTCGAGACCAACAACAGTAACTAAGATTCGAAGTTTTCTTGGTTTGGCTGGATATTATCGACGTTTTGTAAAAGATTTTTCACGATTATCTAATCCACTCACCAAGTTGACTTGGAAAGGAGTTAAGTTTGTCTGGACAGAGGAATGTGAAGAGAATTTCAAGGAGTTGAAAAGAAGGTTATATAGTGCACCTGTGCTCACACTTCCTTGTAGTGGAGAAAGGTTTGTGATCTACAGTGATGCATCCAAGAAGGGATTGGGGTGTGTTCTTATCCAAAATGATATGGTGATAGCTTATGCCTCACGACACTTGAAAATCCATGAGCAAAATTACCCAACACATGATTTGGAGTTGGCTGCGGTAATCTTTGCATTAAAGATTTGGAGGCATTACCTTTATGGTGAAAGGTGTGATATTTATACTGATCATAAAAGTTTAAAGTATATTTTCACACAAAAGGAGTTGAATATGCGCCAAAGAAGATGGTTGGAGCTGATTAAGGATTATGACTACTCAATCCATTACCACCCTGGGAAAGCAAACAAGGTGGAAGATGCATTAAGTCGACAAGACCATGCTAGTTTATCCATGATGAGGATCACAAAAGATCCAATATTTATGGATTTACAAAGGATGGATCTTGGAATTATAATGGAAGGGGAAAAATCTTATCTTTCTCAAATGAATGTTCAACCATCTATACATGTGAAGATTAAAGAGGCACAGAAAGAAGATGTCGAGTTACAAAAGAAGGTGAGAAATGTTCCTGAGTTCAACCTTGATTGTGATAGGATAATAATGTTCAGGAATCGGGTTTGTGTTCCTCCCATCCCCAAATTAAAGAAGGAGCTGCTGGATGAGGCTCATAGTTCATCATGCTCTATTCATCCTGGAAGCACGAAGATGTATAGGGACCTGAAAGAGTACTTCTGGTGGGATGGCATGAAAAGAGATGTTGCTGAATATGTCTCTCGATGCTTGGTTTGTCAATAAGTTAAAGCTGAGAGACAGAAGTCTAAGGGGATGTTACAACCATTACCCATACCCGAATGGAAATGGGAAAACATCACTATGGACTTTGTCACAGGACTTCCTAAAACATCCAAAGGCAATAATGCTATTTGGGTCATAGTTGATCGTCTTACAAAGTCTGCACAATTCATTGATATTAGAGAGGATTTCTCTCTAGATCAGCTTGCCAGGATATATGTAAAGGAAGTGGTAAGATTACATGGAGTACCACTTTCTATTATATCTGATCGGGATCCGAGATTTACCTCGATGTTCTGGCGAAGTCTTCAGCATACTCTGGATACAGAGTTGAGTTTCAGCACTGCTTATCATCCCCAGACAGACGGTCAGTCTGAGAGAACAATTCAAACCCTAGAAGATATGTTGAGAGCGTGCTCTATGGATTTCAAAGGAGGTTGGGATCAACACCTACCTTTGGTGGAATTTTCTTATAATAATAGTTTTCACTCCAGTATTCAGATGGCTCCTTATGAAGCTCTCTACGGAAAGAAATGCAGGACTCCAACTTGCTGGGATGAAGTTGGGGAAAGAAAGCTGTTAGGACCTGATCTCGTTGATGAAATGGCAGAAAAGGTTAGATCTATTCAACAACACATAAGAGCAGCTCAGAGTCGACAGAAAAGTTATGCCGACAACCGAAGAAAAGACCTAGAGTTTGAAGTGGGCGATAAAGTGTTCTTACGAATATCTCCCTGGAAGAGGGTTATGAGATTTGGAAAGAAGGGGAAGTTGAGCCCTAGATATATCGGTCCTTTCGAAATACTGGATCGTGTTGGAAAGGTAGCTTACCGATTGGCGCTTCCACCGAATCTCTCTCAAGTTCACGATGTGTTCCATGTATCTCTCCTGAGAAAGTACATACCTGATCCTTCACATGTACTCAGCTCAGAAGTTGTACCGCTGGAGCAAGATCATTCTTATAAAGAACAACCGATAGAGATTCTGGATCGTAGTGAAAAAGTCCTACGAAACAAGACCACTCAATTGGTGAAAGTTTTATGGAGGAACCACCAATTAGAAGAAGCTACATGGGAGCTTTAGGATATGATGAGGGAGAAGTATCCTCATCTGTTTGTTACAAAGTGACGAATTTCGAGGGCGAAATTTTTTTTAATGGGGGTAGAATGTAACACCCGAGATTTTTATGAGTAATATTTTGTTTTTATATATCATCAAAGGAATCTTTCACTACACACTTTCTTGGCTTACTTTACACGCAATCGCGACCTTCCTCGATAGCTTGCGTCGTACGCAATACCGAGTTTCACTAAACAACAATATGCTATTAAAACTAGCCGTTATAAATAGTAATAACCACTTTTTGAAATTTTATAAATTTTATTTTTCAAAATGGACTTCATTTTTGGACTCAGAATATCGAAATTAGCCTAGGGTGAAATTTGGTATTTTTCTGAAAACTTTCAATTTTTGATGAATAGTGAAACCACTAAGTTGTAGGTTAAAAACTGAATTTTGCATAAAACTTAATTTTACCGCTTCTGTGAATGGAATTTCAAAAATCCGACAGACACGGTTGATATCAGTAAGTACAATGTGGTTCAATGAGATAAAAATAATTTTTTGGTGAATAGTAACTTTTTACTTTTTTTACCGCGGTTAATAGTAAATAGGGTAAGTAAGGGTAAATATGATATTAATATTACCCTAAAACATGTCCTAATTCTATTGGACAAGTGTAATTCGACCAAAAAATAACATAGGAATAAAAATAGGACCATTTAGGCCCACTTGGATTAGATTAGGACATTTATTATTAATTTATTTAAAGAAGGGTTAAAATAGTTAAAATCAAATTTTAATAAGTAAATCATTTTTAATATGGGGTTATACATAAGATAAATTCGACTATAAATATTAATTAGAAATATAAATAGATTTCCTACATAATGGTATTTTATTTGTAATTTTTAGACGTTAAATAATTTAATTTATTTATGACACAATGATGATGCAGTAATTATCTTATTTATGAAATATTGACATAATTGATGTTATAAACACCAAAATAAATGTAATTTGAGACTTTTAATGAATTACACTAATTTTATAGGTTACTATGATATATTAGTGTTGATTTAATCAACTTGTATCGAACATATAATTATGTTATGACTTTCACAAAAATCATATATCAAATAGTGTCAAAATTGACACAAAATAGTTTTTAAATCAAATATTATATTATTAATTGTTATTTTATTCCTAAAAATCTAGGGTTCGTCCAAATTACTCATATAAGGATATATATATTAATAATAAACAATTTGGGGTTCGTTTGACATGTTATAGTAAGTGTATTAACCATATAGTGAAAGAAAACAAAAAGACACGGTAAAAGTTAAATTATTTAACTTAGAGTTAAATCTAATTGATAATTTTAAAATAATACCATAAACTTGTCTAAATCCTATTGGTTGATAGGATTTCGACCCATACCCACTTTAGCTTCAAAATAAGACCCTTTGGAACCATTATAAACCGATTTTGACTTTAATATAAAATAATATTTTGAGATATTCCTAAGGTGCCCCTCTCCTCCCTTATAAAAGGGCACCTCCTCCCCCTCCTCCTCACACCAATTTGAGCACTCAAGCTAGGCCAACCCCTTCCATTTTCTCCTCTCCACTTCCCTAGAATAATCTTAGAGGTCCTGGTCTTCTTCAAAGACCAATCTTAGTTCCCTAAGTGGAGGATTCAAAGACGCGTTCCAAAGAAGAGATAATATCCATTACCGATCTTTTCAATTTCTTTCTTCTTCAACTTCTTCTTATTTAGTTGTTTCATGATAAAGTAATAACATTAGTATTACTTACATACTGATATGTTATTATAAATATGAAATAACCCTAATTCACCTTCTATCCATCCCACGGAAAAATGAAATCACCGCGCGTGCGTACGTACGGAATACCGTCTCCACGCCGTGGTGTAATCTATTTTCCACCATCACTTTACAAGGATGGGTATAATGGTGTAATGAGTAACTATTTATGATTATTATAAAGTAATATTGATACTGAAATAATATATATATACTCCAATACAGTTCCACGATCATAGGAACGATATCATCACTCGTGCGTACGTACGGAATACCGTCTCCACGATGTGATGCGACTCATTCTACATGATCATCATTACATAGTAATTATATAAATGAATTGAATGAATAAATATGATATATTTTACACTAATACCATTCTGTATATAAGGTATCTATAACCTTAAAAGAAGAATAAGAATGTATTCGGTAAAACACGCATAAGAACAAAAGGCAATAAAGACCTGAGTAACAAGTAACAATGAAATATTACTAACAAGAAGCTAAGAATATGACCATATATGATATCATATCAATATGTATGATTCTGGAATAAGTCAATAAAATTATTTAAACCATTATACAGGAGCTTCGGACACGTACAAAGCAAATCGGACCTAAGGTAAGGGAAAATACCACAATCTCATTTTTATCCGAGATTGTTTATTCGTAAGTATTTACTGGGGTGTATTTTTCATCCACATCCATGTTCCCTCAATATGTAATATTTTTTCCATCCACTTACAATAGTTTAAATCCAATTTTACCCTTCGGTGAGTTTTTAGTAATGAATATGAAAGGAAGCTTTTGTCATTTTTTTCATACGAGGTACTTTTTGACTTTTCCGACAAAGGTACGAAGAATGTTTTTTTATACGGCATGAATGGATTTTTAAAACATTATTTCCAAGAAGCTTCCTTTACAAGTTTTCAAGTTTATTTTTAATCAACTTATTTTATTTTAATTTCGTATGACATGTTATGAAAGGAAAAATGTTTTTGAAGTAGAAAGGATATTTTCCTCAAAAATGGAGTTAAAGTATTTTATCAAAATTATTTTCCATCTAAGACAATAAAAGGGTTCTGTTTTTATCCCTATTATTACATGGATTTGATTATGTTGTGATGGAAGCATTTTTATAAATTCCTTTATCTTATAAGAATTGTTTTATGATGTCATGTTGTTTAAGAATCCCATTTTTATTACGTGGATTACATTATGATGTATGGTTTATGATTATGTGGCACACATAAGAAAGGATTCATTATAAGATGGGTGGGACCTATATCTCCCTCCAATGCATTGGGTAAAGGTTTTATATCTCATGAGATAGACATGGCTGGAACGGTAGGTTATACCGGTTCAGTGAAACAGGACTGGAACGAGGGTGACTCGGTTCAGAAAGGGACTTTGTCCACTAATATAGTCTTGGCAATGAGTCATGACTAACAAGAAATGATTTTCCATGATTATGTGTGCATTCCACAAAGTTTCAAGTTTCATGTTATGATTATGGGGATCTCATTTTCACTTCTATGATTTATTCCATGTTAAGATTTTATGATCTCTTTTCCAGGTTATGATTTTCAAAAATATATGATATTATTTTTATTTCCTTTATTTGCCCTCGCTGAGCATTTGAGCTCACCCTTTTATGTTTTCATTTCCCCAGGTCAGGAAGATGGATATTAAGTAGAATATGCCAAAAGGGACCCTAGATATGATGAAATAAATGGGAGACACTGTAGAAGATTTATGAACCAGTTGTTTATGTTTCCCAGTTTC
The DNA here is from genome assembly GCA_963277665.1 of Viscum album. Lineage (NCBI taxonomy): Eukaryota > Viridiplantae > Streptophyta > Magnoliopsida > Santalales > Viscaceae > Viscum > Viscum album. The sequence goes on from OY728131.1 coordinate 1,946,550,899, forward strand.
TAAAGACACTATACCTATACGGTCCTTTGTGGTTTTGTCATATGTTGTAATAAGTGTGCTTCAATTTTGAAGTATTAACAATGTATGTAAAGTATGGGTCGTTATATTCATTCAAGATTTACATGTATGGTATTAAAGATGGTTTCAATGAAAATATTTGATATTTATGACATAAAAATGATTTTGGAATAATAATATATATCCTTTAATTTTATATATTTCAATTTGATATGATTATAAAAACAACACTCATGGGTACATACGGCCTACCGTCTCCAAGAATGATGTATTTCATTTCCTATCACAAAATTTTTTGGGTTACTATAAATACAAATATACCATATATGTATGATATTTATATGATTGTTTAAATTTTTTATATGATGAAACCATGATCTAATTATGAAAACCAAAAATAAAAAAAACAATCATACATGTAAAACAAAGAAGCTATTACCTGAAATGTAAATTTAACATGGAATTGTTAAAATTTGGGGAATTAAAGGACATATATAAATAATATATGGTATGACATATATGAATACGTTTCCTTAAAAGATTTATCATATAATTTTATTTAATATACAATAGGTTTTAATGAGTATACTAAAAGTCAATACATAAGGTACGATATTTTCATCTCACTTTTTAAATAATTGATATACCTGCCATAATCACCCTTATTTCATTTAATTGGTGTATATACTCAACATAAATTTATTTTCATATTATTATAATTATTATTATTATTAATTACATATAAATTTAATTATTTATATTTCATGGGTTTTAGAATTTAAATGATTTCAAATTGGTAAGGTATTTTTGTCTTACTTTTCTTTTTTTGAGACATATGTCATGTTATGAACCTATATTATTTTTGGTGGTGTTTATAAAAGCTATTTGAAATTTAATACCATGAATTTATATTCTATAGTGATATTTTATGATTAATTCATTGTCATTATTTTTCATGGAACGATATTAAATGTTACCAAAGTGGTACTGATTTTATGTTACAATCACATTGTTTATAAGGATTGTTTATTATTATGTTTCTTATGATAATCTATTCTGAAAAATATCTCATGAAATGAAGTAATTATACATTTCAATAGTTATTCAAGGAATTTTCAAATAATAGTACCATTTTTCACAATTATGTACATAAAATAAATCATATTTTTCAAAGGTAAATCTGACATTATTTATCTCTTTGTTCAGAAATCTATATTCATCCAAAACAATGGTTTGTAAAAAAAATTCAAATATGTTTTATTAACATTTTTGAATTTTTTAAATACAATTTTACCCATGGTTGATTTTTGTAATGATATAATTATTATCATAATGTTTTATTCCAATCAATTCTCTATTTGATTTTTCTGTAATTGTGAAAGGAATCATGGTTTTAACACAAACAACACGAACAACATTTTATGACTTCATGAAAAATCATTGATTTGAAAAATAATTCCTAATTTTTCATGTTTATTAAAAGATACAATTATTTTTAAAATATTATTTTTTTTTTAATTTTTTTTTCAATGATGGAATATAATTTTCCTTTGGAAATGTTTTAAATGGTTTTCAAAAGCTTACCATATAAGTTTTCAATGTTATTTTAAATTAAAAGTATTTAAATTTTTTTATTTTTTTAAAATATTTTTTCAATGGGAAAGGATATTTTCCACAATAAATGTTTTTAATGATTTTAAAATGCTTTTTTGATAAGATTTTATGTTTATTTTTAATCAAATAGATTTTATAATTGTGTTATATTATTTAAAAAAAATATTTTCAATGAAAATTTATATTCTCATGAAAAAATATAAATGTTCTTTCCAAATAATTTTCCCTCTATGATGACATCTTTTGTTGTTAAATATTCATTACTAGGGATATAAACCAAATATACAGTTATTATTCTTTATATGAATAGTATATTATGAATAGAAGTTTATAAAACCCAATTATCTTCCACGGGATATACAATTAAATAAATAATATGAAACCCACTTATTTTTAAAATTGTTTTCTATGGTGAAATGATTAATTAATTAACAAAACTATCTCTTTTACACAGGTTATCATATGAAGTCATTTTTATGAAACCCATATCAATTAATGGGTTATGATTTGATGACTGTTTTGTGATAATGTGGGAAACATATGTATGTGTTTCATTATGTTATGATTTGGACCTATATATACCCCAATACAATGGGTAAATATTTATATGTAATGAGATAAAAATGGGAAACAAGTATTTGGGCTTGATCTAGTATGGGAAATAGACATGTCCTGATCTAATCTGGGAAATAGGTGCGTCTTCATCCTCAATGGGAAATAGCTGATTAGTCCTAATCCACTATGTTTAATGTATTTTTATTTAACCATTATTTATGAAATTATTTTTTATATTTATTGTGGTGCCAAATTTTTATGACCAGAGATTATTGATCATGATTTGGTTTATGATGATTTATCACTAATATAGCGCAGGTTTTCAAAAATGATAACTTTTAATTCCATAAACCATGTTTTTGATCTATTAAAGGTCATGTATGAACATACTATGGTATTATCTTGATTACATACCCTTATTATTTTATATGATTATATATTTATATATCTTATATTTAACCTTAATATTCACCTGAGCTCACCTTTTCTTATATTTTCTTTCCCTAGGTTATGATGAATGGATTTATACAGGGTATTATTATAGATATTACTAATTAGGGTGATCATTATAGGAAATATTTAAGATCATATAGAAGATTATAAGGTTTTTTACATGTTTTCAAAGGCACTAAACTATTTCAATCCCATGGAGTCTGTTTGTGTAATTTTTTGTATATTCATATAATAAGATGTAATAACCATGTATGGGAAGACAAGGTCACTCTGAATTGAATTAATAAATCCAAATCAATTATTACCAAATAAAATTTAATTATGAGGTCCAATATATTAGTTATATTCATTTTTCAAAAACATAAATATTTAATACAGACATCATTAAAATAATTAAAAAATTAAATTAATTAAATGAATTGAAAACCAAACTATTGAATGTTTTCATAAACACTCACCAATAGTTTATAATTTTATCTTGATTAAAAATTCCCAAAATATTCATTTGTTGTTTTTTACAGTATTAAATTTATTATTTTAACCCACATGTGTGAACTAACTAAAATTCTTATGATATCTTCTAAAACAACTAGACCATAATTTTTTGGTCTCTAAATATTTGGAATTTTTTATCTCAAACTCCATTACCAATTTATTGAATATCATAATATTAAAATAATTTTTATAATATATTTATCTCTTATAATTAACCATTTTCTGTTAATTAAACTATTTAGTAAGTTATAAAATCAAATTACAAAAAACACTATAGCTTTATTATTTATCCACAATTCAAGGAAAATCCATGTTTTATAGACAACGGAATCCTTCTATACCAAAATAAATAAATCAAACATAGTAATGTTGTTTAGGGAGGATACGCCACTATGAAGATCACTATCAAAAAAAGTTTTTGGTTGAACTCAAATCCTTTCCCATGGGTTAGACATAGTTTATCATATCGACAAAATTAATTATTAGATCCCCAAAAAATAAAAAAATAAAAAAATTGATATTACCCTAGAAAAATGTGATCAAACATTACATATCCTTTTTTCTATCCCTAATGATGTATTTACACTATATAGAACATTATTATATCATTATTTTTTAATAAAATTAATAACATTGAAAGTAATAATTTATATTACATTATATCCATAATAAAAACATTAATTTACAAACATAATGATTTTCAGATCAAACCATGTGTAAAAAAGAATCTTCTTGAATATCCTGGTCACCATATGTTATGAAATATTTGGTATCAATCATAATGATCAATATTATATTTTTTTAACAGATTCATATTTTTTTATGGTAACCATTATCCAGATATCAAAAATACCTCCATCATTAAATGAGTATTCAATGATGAAAAGGTTCCTTATTGAATAATTTAGTTTAATTGTGACATATAATTTCATCATGCATACATATGTGTTTCTAGAAATTCACCAGTTCAATATATTAATACATCACTTAAAATCCCTTGAACTAAAACATAGTAATGGTAACCTTATCTATATTATATGAAATACATTATTCTATAAATAACTACATGATGATATTAAAAATACCATATGGTCAACCATTATTTATTTTTAATGATTTCGTTATTATGAAGTCACTCATGATCACCTTGAACAAACATCATGAAAATATTATTATATAGATATACATGTTAAACTTGATTATCCATTTCCTAACAATAGTACCTATCATGTAAAATAAAATATACAACATATAATCATATTATCATAATATTCATTCTTAAATATGTAGAACAAAAACAGTGAAACACCCCAGCCCAAGAACCCAAATTATGAGACCCAAAATTTGATTCCATAATGATTCAAGTTTGATCCAAAATTTTCAGAGGGTTGAAACTAGTGTACATGGAAAAAACCATTTTAAGATTAATTTTCCCTCAAAATAACTAGATTTTGAATTATAAATAATATATGTGGTTATAAAAAAATTTATAAAATAAATTAAAATAATTACTCATAGTTTTATTTTGTTAGTTTTAAAAATACAGCAAAAAATTACATGAAAACACTGATAAAAAAAATGTGACTCTAACTCCATGAAGGAATCCCCTATACTAAATGATATACAAGGACCTAGGACTCAATAGAAATAAAAAATAGACAATTCCCATTCCATATATCATGACCAATAATATCTAACTAAATAATGAAGTTCACATATTGGGGGATAGTATAAATTTAGTATGATTTTACTAATAACCCAAATATATTACATAACCTCAAAATGTAATTAATTAAATTTCATTCAAAAATAGTAAATCAAATATATTTTTTTCTTTAAATATTTATTTCTAAAAATGATTTCCAATTCAATGATATTAAATCCATATCTAAATAACATTAAATTATTTTTTTAGAAAATTTAAAATCAACTCCTTCATTTCAAATTTTTCCATAATCCATTAATTCACCCTAAAAGCATTATTCCAAAAAACTCTACATTATTTAACTAGTCCCACAAGAAACAGTATTACTCATAAAATAATAATTTAATATTATCCATTCCTTGAAAATTTACTAATGTTAAGTCTATTTTTGACCATTATCCAATATATAAAATAAAATATAGTAATTCAAATTGATACCTCCCTTACATGGTCTCAATCAAATCATCACTAAACCTATCCTAGTGTGTGAGCCATGTCCTCAACCATTAATGTGATAATGCTAAACCACTTTACATAAAAATATAATGAGTGGGGATATCCATATTTCACATGTCAATATAAACATTTATTAGGATAACCCTTACAGTCAATGATTATTAATTATTACTATAAATTATTAAAATATAAAAAAAATATCTTAAGGAATCAATATTTCATGTTCACATAAATTTTATGTAGATAAATAACATTAATTCAATTCATCAAAATATGACTTTTCTCAAGGGTAAATTCATAAATAGTATTTTTCTTATAAATTATTATTTTAATTGAAACCATGATTTCCTAAAAAAATGAGCATCAAAAGCTTATCCCATGTTATAATCAACCAAAAAATTTTAAAATCTATTTGGAAATATCAAAAAAATAACTACTGATACCTACCTAGACAAAATTTGTTAGAATCTGTAAAAGTTATAAAACTGATGTTATTTTCGTGATAAATCACATAATCATATTATAAAAATAAAAATTAAATCTAAAATTTTTAACTAAATGAATATAAAAAAATTATAAAAATTTAGATGTATCTATAAAAATATATAATTACCCTGTACATATTTGGAATAAATCATACCATTTTGGAATGATCCTCATGAAACAAACTACAATAAATTACATAATGTAAAACGAGTGGAATTATCCCTATTACACATCTTTATACCCCAATTTAAAAAATTGTCTTCTAATTTTGAAGATGAAATATCAAAGGTTTAGAATCTAGTATATTGTATTAACCCATGTCTTTTTAAACTTCCTCAAAATATTTGTATAAAAATAGAAATTAACCCCTCTATGATGATAATACCTAGTTTTAGTTATTTACGAAATTTTCATTAATATAAGTACTCTAAAGAGTCTTATGAAATATATTAAATAATCATTATAATATCCCTTGATTATATAATGGAATCACTAACCTCCAATATAAATATCAAAAAAATTTAGGATTGTATTGTGTATAACCTTGATCAAAATATATTGGAATAAAACTACAAAAAACTCATTTTACATAATATCCACAATTTGATTGAATTGATTAAAATATAAATTAATAATGTATCTAATTCTATAAAAAAAGTAATATTTCAGTGATATTTCACTGATGCTTTATATATATACCTTAATTGAATGATTATGACACTTTTTTGGAAATAAATTGATATTATTAATCACTAAATACATGTGAATGAATATTTATTCCTCATTTTATGATATAACCATAACTAGGTAGAATGAGATAATGAAAACTTTGATTCAAAGATATTTTCCATGTCGTTGAGAATCATGTTCATATACAGATAACCATATATTTCATAGAGCATGAAATAAAATATATAGACATCTATGGACCCTCCCGGGATCTGAAATGCTTTTCGATATCTCATTACAATCCACTATCAAGGATTTATTCACATATATTGATCTTCACTATTAGAAAGTTTTCATTGGAATATATTTTGATGTTGTCAATAAAAAATTATAATGATTTTTGTATTATTTTATATAATTTACCAATATCCTACTATCAGTAAATCCTCATTGACTTTTCTCACATTTACCTTAGTCATATAAAATATAATAACAAGTGGAACCGTTTAATAAACTACTTTTAGATATTTTATGAAACTCAATTGAGAGAATATATCATTAAATATTTCTATATATTATATCCCAAATAAATAATTATTAAATTACATCAAATAATCTATATTCATATCCTCCAAAAAAATATTTCGATTAAATCTCTATGTTTTATAGAAACACTTGATCACAAAACATAATCTTTATTCAATCATCCAAAAAGTGATACCATATTGGTCCATGTATAATTAACAATATTTATAAATCATATTATACATAGTTCTAATAAAAGATAACCATATTGAAAAAAATATACTCAATATAAAAATAGATCCAACATAATCTCTATCAAATACATGTATCTCTAAACATATGTTCACAATATGTATCATAAATTTTTTCATAATCATATAACCTCTTTAAGATAGACATCATGAGACTAGCATTCAAATAGTATTTCACTCATTTAAAGATAATTAATTTTTACTCAATTGTTTTAGTATAGAATAGTTAGATAGTTGGAAACATCATATGTAATTCACCAATATAGATTAGTATTTACACACTACTCATCCTAATATACATGTACATATTTTTTTAAATATCTTGATTTAATAATAATTATTTCTCAATATTTATCAATTTATAGTGTAAATATAAAGACATTTTTAAACCCATAATTCACATTCTTGGTGTTTTAGGTGTGTTGGGGGGGTTTTGGTGGTGATTGGTAATGGTGGAATACATTTATGATCCCAAATTTTAGCTGTCATCATGAGAGGCATCAATAATATATATATAATTGATTTGATAGTTTACTAGAGAAGAATGGTTTTCTATAGTGTATTTTGGGGCACTATTAATAATGAGGATATAGTTTGAGAATATTATTTATATCATGGATCAAAACTTGTGACTAATCAAGGTAATTTTATCAATATAAGGGGATATATTAATTTCATTTAGTTCTTTATTATTTTATAAAGGGTTATAGTTAAAATTTACAAAAGTTCAGTTTCTCTTTGTCTAATTACAATCCATCATGATAGTCTTAGTTTTTGGATTTCATGGTTATAAAATATTTGGAATCATTACATGGTGGTTTTTTGTTACATTATTATTTTAGTTAATGTAGTTAATGGTTATGGATTTTAGGGTGGGGTACTTTCCATAATCCTTGTAGGTTGATGAATTACAATGTGAAGGTATCCATTACACCAATAACATACTAGATAAAATTTAATTTAGATGTATTGAATCCCATAGATCTGGGAAAGATCATTTCATTACTTCCAGATTGGGCCACCATTGCGGTTTTAGGGTACCCATTTAACTATGATTGTCTTGACCCAAACATTTATGAATAATATTCCATTTCATTTGATTTAATTAAATGGAATAAGGTTAAAAAAATAACTTGAAATTATTTTATTATATCCAATTTAATATTAAATTAATGATAAATATCTTTACCATTGATAATATATTCATTGAACAATGATCATATGAATAGTATAAATATACAGTTTTTAAAATTCACTTTGACGTAGAGTGATGGACTCATCCACTAGGGTCGTACCTTATAAAACCCATTTATCAGAGCTTATGAGGGAGATTTATCATCTAGGACTTTTCATATACCAATCCCAATATGATATTAAGCAACTTAAGAATGAGAGAAACCATTTACGGGAGAAGGAAAAGATCATCGAGATCACAGCCCAAACCATGTTCACCAAACAGACCCATGAATTCCCCACTATCACACACCTTACACTTAGGGAATATGCATGTGTAATAATGTGATTTGTAATGAGGCCCTGGAAATAATATTATGTACATTATTTTTTATAGTGTAATAAATATATTTTTCTTCCTATTATTGTTAGTTTGTAAATTATTTTTGAAGAATAAGTATTGATTTTTGTTAATATTCAAATTAAATTAAGAAATATATTTTGATTAATTAATTTATTATAGAAATAAATAATATTTTACAAAAATATTATTGTTAACTAAATTTTATTTAATATAAATTATTATTTAATTTTTATGAATTCTAAAATAAATTTTATTATGATTTCAAAACTATGTTTATCAAAACCCTTCAATTTTCAACAAATATTGGTTTTTATTTTAAAAGGGAAATATCACATATTTTGAAAATTATATATATATCTATATAATGAATATTATTTTTTGGAATTGGGGTGTTGAAATTAATTAATGATAATTTTTCAAAATTTTATATGACAGTTAAATATTTTGGTAAACATTTAATACCATATAAATAAACAGTGTGTTTTATGACATCATAATGGACAAAAAGTAATGTAATAAATATTTAGAATGGTTTCATTGGAAAAAAAATTCTTTTTAATTTAAGATAATTAAATATTGCATTATTTAATTTATTTTATAAATCCTTAGTGAATCCTCAAAGACTTATAAAATATTTTAAGATCTTAAAATCATTTCCTTTCGAGTGTGACTCACCTCAACATAGGAAAAAGAATTATTTTAATATTTTATCCCATTTTTATTATAAAATAATTTAATCCAATCAAATTTTATACAAACCCTAGGAAAACCCATGGGCTGGTTTTTGGTTTTATATATTTTTATTATAATGGTTCAAAAATCAAAATAATAATGAAACCCCATCCTTTACAATATTAACCCACCAATTGTCCAATTTCTCTTCACTAAAACTCCTTAAAACTCAAAAAAAACTCTTCTCTATACTCCCTAGAGTAATATCATGGCACCCCAAGACCCCAATAAACCTCTTAGAAGCCTCTATATTCACACATACAAGTAAGGGATGTATCTCTTCACATTTCCATTCATGTACTTCTTTTATATTATGATTCTTGAATTGCATTTTCATAAGATGGGATTTGATGTTCCATAATTCCAAAACTATCCATTTGAACTTTAAATAATTTTATCTTACATAAAATACCATTAATCACCCTATTATCATTTAATCTCACCCATTACAATGCCCAAATTATGTAAGGGGTCTTCAACCAGTCTCCTTTAACAAACATCTCTTTTATGATACATCTTAAAATTTCCTTTTTCCTATGTTAGAATATATTCTTAAATATTCATCTAAATATCAATTTCTTGTCTAATTGATGCGATAAAACTTTCAATCTCATCAATCCATTTCATGAATTTTTATATGATGTCATTACGCTTGCGAAATTCCACCATGATTTTCCATACCAATAAAAGGGTGTACTAAATATCATACCTATTTCTCTATCAATGGTATTCAATTCTATTCACATAATCATATTTATTGGGGACATACAATTATGTAATCCAAATCACAAGATCAGGGAAGAAAATTATTATGTATAATGAATCCATGTTATATGATCTATATGGCACACTAAGGCATGAGATTGAAATGTTTATGAAGGTTTCACCATGACAGCGCTCCAATGAATTGGGTAATGTTGAGTATCATGATATGTCATGATGGGATATGAATTTAATTGATTCTATTCTGTAAATATTTACACCATATTGCCTTGGTGGTGTAGAACTAACTTATTTTTATGATGTAGCATTTTAGGTTGTTTCCACATTTCTCATGTTATGATTTTCATGCTAAATCACAACTCATTATTCATGTAACATTATGACTTGTTGATATGACTTGTATAACATGTATTTTTATCTCCATTTTATTAAATTCTTACTCTCATACTAGTCTTTATAGATCACTCCTTTCAAATGTATGTCCTCATGTTATCCAATGCATTGTTAAGTATGAAGGAATGTTGTGGTCATGTAAAAGAGGTTTTCAATAAAGATTTTGTATTTTATGATTTATGTTATTTTGTAATGTTACTAATTTCCAAAGATACTATACCTCTCAATATTATGAGTTTTTTTAAGTTCAAATCCATTTAATAAATCATGATTAAATATTAACTAAATAGTAGGGTATTTAATGTTTGTATAAGAGTATATGTTTAGTTATTTTTTGGATTTGGATTATAAAACTAAATTAAAAACCATTAGTTAAAAGAATAATTTTAAGAGAAAATCCCTAAATTATGTTGAGTATGGAAAAATTGTTTTATAAAGAAAATATATGGATGTCTAGAAACTATGATTTGATGTGGTTTAGGCACAGATGGACCTAGGATAAATAACCCTGACATGGTTTTCTAGTCTTGACTCTAGGTAACATGGTACATGACAAAAAACCTTACTATGAAAATGGTTTGAAAATTATATGCGATATGATTTAGTAAATTCCTAAACACATTAAAATACACAATTTAGGGAATAAAGAAAACATCTCATAGGATTATATGTTAGGAAGTGGATCATTGATAACATTGACTAAAGCCTAGAAAATCATAAGTTATGGTGATGAATGTAATTTATATGCTATCTATTTTATGTCACTAGATTTTTCATTATGTGTTTCAATTAATAACATAATCATAGATAATTTTTATTTTATTCTATCCAATTTTCAAAAATAAGAGGAATCATGGTAACAAATAATGCAAAGTGTAGTGTGAAGAATACTCCAATGATATTCCCATCTTAATGAGAGTGGGAATCAAAAATATTGTCATGATACTCTCTTAGTTGACTTGGGTTCTGAAGAGAAACTCGGACTATCCATTCCTACCCCCTCCCCCCGGAAGAGAGAGAAACCTATAGAGGATGGCTTCATGCCATAATGGTCTCCAACATTTAGTGGATCTTATGACACCTTAATCAGAGAGAAATGTATCAATTCCATTAAAATGATCGCCTCTATCCATTAATGTTTTGAATAAGATAAGGTTATTATATATATTTATCATATAGAGGGTGATGCTGATCAGTGGTGGAAATTGATTTAGAATATGAATCCTAAAGACGATATTGATGATATGGAGTGGAAGGAATTCCAGAAAAAATTTGTAAAAATTTTATCTTCGCCCTGTATCTTAAGATGGAGAGAGATTTCCCTGTTCCCATGCCAATTGATGGTGAATCTATTGGGGAGTATGAGGAAAACATCTCAAGAATTTCCTGATATGCCTATTTTTTTCATTATCCATAAATTCAAGGTTGACCACTTCTTTGGTGGGCTAAAACCTAGTCTACATAATGCCTTGTAAATCCCCGTCCTTGATAGCTTTGCAGAAATTTTCTGATGTGACCTCAATGTCAATATGGTGATTAGTGAATTTTAGGGGTATCATAGGGGTAAAAAGATGAAAGTGAAATTTAATTCTAGTGGTTTGATAGATAAATATAGTGGTGGTAATAAATTTTAGCACCCCACTTTCCAAAGGTGTAGAAAGAAACATCCTAGGAATTGCGTAAGGGGAACCATTAAATTCATTAGGTGTTGAATGGAATAGAAATTGGAAAATGATTGCCGATAGGAGAACCTGCCAATATGATAGAAGGAATGAATGACAAGGATGACCTTAAATACATTTTTCATTGCTATAACTACAATGAACCATGGCACATTTCAAACTAGTTCTCTAAGAGACGGTTTTTCATAGGAAACCAACAACCTCCAATAAAGTAGGGGTGATCATTTTCCATCACTACCACTATAGTGAATACCGAAAATGAAGTGGAGGAGGTTATTCTAGTCCTTAATTCATGGATAATGAATTTAGTTTTTTATTCTAGGTATACGCATTTCATTATATCACAAAAGTTCAATAGAACTATTCAAACACCATCACAATGAATGGAAGTATGAATTTTGATGATGACGGAAAATGGGGAAATTATTTCATCCCATGCATATGACTCCTCCCTTATTATAGTTTGTGGATGGAAGTTCATGGTGAACCTTTTTATAAATTACATGGTGGTATTTGATATAGTTATGATAATGTATTGGTTATCCCTATATATAACCAAAATAAATTTCCGTGAGAGGGAAATCACTATAGATATTGTGAATCGACCCCCAATTCTATACAAGTGCACGAAGGATGATGAATCTTCTTTAGAATATTCATCTCAGGCATTGATATTATATCCCTATGTGGAAGAATATCTTTCTCAAATTATTGGGTATATTAAAGGATCAATTCTTTATGACATTCCAATTCTGAGTGAATTCACTGATGTGTTTCCTGAGGAATCTGCCTGTCTTCCTCCTAGATGAGAGGTAAAATCTCAATCGAGCTTACACTAGTGTAATTTCAATTATCCAAGACTCTTTATAGGACGGATATTTTGGAACATGAAGAACTAATGAAAAAAAACATGATATTATGGATAAAGTGTCTATACACATAATTGATTCACCAGTCCTCTTCATCAAGTAGAAGGATGGTCAATATGCCTTTACAATGATTATTATGAACTCAACAAAATCTCAATAAAGAACATGTATTATTTTTCCCAAATTTTTGATTTTTTCAATCAGATACAAGGAGCACAATACGTATCTGAGGTGGATCTATGGTATGGATATTACCACGTATGGTTAAGGAAAGAGTATATCCCCAAGACTAGTTTTTGTAAAAGGTACGGGCACTATGAGTTTACAGTGATTCCTTTTAGACACACTAATAATCCATAAATATTAATGGACATGAATAATTTAGTCATTATAGATTACGTTGTCAAATATTTGAAATTATTCAATGAAGATATTTTAATATACTCCAAATCCACGGAGGATCATGAGAAGCATCTGATAATTGTGCGTGAGACCTTAAGAAAGGATAATCTATATAAAATGTAAAAAATGTGTGAGTTATGGTTAGAGGAAATATAATTCTTGATGAATATCATCAAAAGAAATGGGATACCTGTGGATCCTTCAAAGTCAAAAAAAATAAGGGATGGCCAAGGCCCACATATGTGACTGATATCCATACCTTCCCTAGGTTAGCTGGTTATTATCACCAATTTTTTACAAATTTACCATGATTATCAAACCATCTTAAAAGGTTAACATGTAACGAGGTCAAATTTTCATGGAATTATAAATGTGAAGAAAGTTTCATGGAGTTGAAAAAGAGGACTGTCACTACCCTTGTACTAACACCACCCACATGTGGAGAAATATTTACAATCTTCGGTGATGATTATAAGAAGGTATTGGGATGTGTGATCATGAATAATGTAAAATGAATTTCCTAGGCCTCAAGGAATTTGAAATGGCATGAGAAATACTATCCCACACATTATCTTGAGATAACAGTTCTGATCATTGTTATAAAAATATGGCAGTATTATTTCTTTGGTGAGAAGTGTGAAATGTATACAAATAGAAAATGTCTAAAATATATATTCACACAAGAACAGATAAAAATGCATTAATGAAGTTTTTAAGATAATATCATGGATTATAACCTCTCAATAAACTACCATCATTGGAAAGTGTACAAGGTAGTAGATGTTCTAATTAGAAATGTCCTACAATTCTATCATTTATGAGAATCGAGGAGGATCTGATATTATTATACTTGAAGAAGATTGAAATTGAAAGCATAATGAAAGTAACATCATAAATCCTTTCATAAATTATTTCTAGATATCCTTTTTTGGAATGTTTAATGGATGGTAAAAAAGATGATTTTGTAATTTAGATAAAATTAGAAACTATTATAAAAATTAGATCCTCAGAGTTTGATGTTAATGATGAAAGAATTATATGATTTGGGTTAAGACTGTGTGTTTCATCAAATCCTGATTTAAAGAATGAATATTTGGTTGATTCACATATTTTGATTTTTTAAATTCACCTTGGAAACACAATGATGTATAATGATCTCTAAGATCACTATTGGGGGATGACATAAGGAAAGAGATCCCGGAATACACATTAATGTTCCTCGTATGCCAAAAAGTGAAGGATAAATAATATAATAATTAGGAGATTATGCAACCATTACCTATACTAACATGGAAATGGGAAAAATCACTATGGAAATTTTCACTTGACATCTAATGAAATCCAAGGTTTACTATGCTATTTTGGATGTTGTGGATCATATAACAATAACTACAAACTTCATTACGAATCAAGATGACTTATCCCTAGGTCAAATTTCAAGGATATGCATCATAGAAGTGGTAAGGATTAATGGAGTACCACTATCGATTGTGTTTGATCTAGATTCATGATCCACCTATATGTTTGGGAAAAGTCTCCTTCATTCTCTAAACACTAAGATAAATTTCTGTACAACGTATCACCCTCAAACGGATGGACAATCTTAGTAGACTATCCAAACACCTGAAGAAATGTTGAGATCTTTCTCAATAGAAATAAAATGTGTATGGGACCAAAATATTCCTTTGGTTGATTTCTCTTAAAAAATAGTATCCACTCAAGCATCCATATGGCTCCATACAAATCCCGTTATGGGAAGAGGAATATAACACTAGAATGTTGGGATGAAGTTATGGTAAAACATCAATGCCTGTTAATGGTTGATGAAATGGTGGATAAGGTTAAGACCATCTAGCATCACATCAAATAAACTCAGAGTCAAAAAATGGGTTTTGTTTATAATCATTTATGGGACCAAGATCTTGATATTGGATACATTGATTTCCTCTCCATATCTCCCTGTAAATGAGTGATGAGATATGGGAAGAAGGGAAAGCATAGTCCAATGTACGTCTTCTCTTTTGATATCCTTGATTACATCAGTTTTGTTTCCTATCAACTAGACCACCCACCAAACCTATCAAATGTACATAATGTGTTCCATGTATCCAAATAAGGATGTATTTTCTAGACCCATCACATTTACTCAATTTCTATGTAGTACCATTAGGGAATGACCTTTCTTTTGAGGTGTAGCTAGTGAAGGTCTTAGATAGTAGTGAAAAATATCTATGATGAAAGAAAATCCCCTCATCCATGTGTTGTGGAAAAACAAAAAGTTTGAAGAAAAATTTGGAAACCATAGGATGTTATGATTTATAGTGACCATCATCTATTTTAATGTTGGAAAATGAAATTTCAAAGGTAAAATTTCTTAAGGGGGGATTGTTGTGCTGACTAGAACATTTATTAATACAATTCCATTTCATTTGACTTAATTTAGTGACTTAAGGTCATAGAAAACACATGCACTACTTTTATTATATCCAATTGGATTTTAAATGACTATTAAGTATCATCACCCTTGATAATATACCAATTGATCAATGATCACATGACTAGTATAAATATTGGGTTTTAACAAATCATTTAGACATAGATAAAGGATGTGATGGCCTCAACCGGTATGATAATAACCTATAAATTCCAATTTTTAGAGCTTTCAAGGGAGATATAATTTATGGGATTTTTCCTAGACCATGCCTAATCCTAGATCAATCAAAATTATCATGAGAGAAATCGCTTATGGGAGAAGTTTGAGATCATCGAGGTCACAACCAAAACCATGTTCACCAAATAGGCCAATGAAATCTCCACCATTACACACCTTACTCATAGGTCATATACTGTTATAATAAAGATATATGCATTAATACCCTAGAGATATGATTATGTAAATTATTTTGTAACGAATAATACATATATTTTTCTTCATATTACTGTTACATTGTAAATGATTTTTAAACCACATATAGTTTTTTGGTTAATATTGAAATTCAATTAAGTTATTTATTTTAATGAATTAATTTATTTTTTAAATAAATAATATTTTTAAGAAAATATTTATTTAAAAACATTAATGAAAAATAAATGATCAGTTAATTTTTATGAAGTCAAGAGTAATTTTTATTATAAAATGAAAACTTT
The DNA here is from genome assembly GCA_963277665.1 of Viscum album. Lineage (NCBI taxonomy): Eukaryota > Viridiplantae > Streptophyta > Magnoliopsida > Santalales > Viscaceae > Viscum > Viscum album. The sequence goes on from OY728131.1 coordinate 1,946,567,611, forward strand.
TTTTTGTTGAAAATCCAACCAACATTCAATAAATGGTTTTTATTATTTTAAAAGTGATTATTCATGTATTTAAAACATTATAAGGATAAATGGAACATTATTTATTGAATCATGATGCTTAAATTAATCAATAGTGAATTCATCATAATTTTCTAAGTCAACTAGATATTTGTGTAAATATTAAATTCCAAATTAATGTACGATGTGTTTTTTGACATCATAATGGGAAAATATTGATGTAATAAATACTAAAAAGGGTATAGTCTGACATATATATGTATATTTTTATTTAATATAATGATAATTATCTCTTATGTGATTTTTTTATAAATCCTCTGTTCTTCCTCCAAGACGTATAATATTTTTTAAAATTTTAAAATCATTTCCATGAAACTGTGACTCACCTATATATACAAAATGGAATTATTTTAATATGTTCAGACCTATAAAATAATGTAATCCACTCCCATTTTCTTGAATACATGGGCAAAAACATAGGTTTGTTTGTGGTTTTGGATAATTTATTATGATGTTTCCAAACCCAAAATAATATTGAAATCCCCATCCTAACCTATATAACCCCACCATGCACTCATTTTTCTTCACCCAAACATCTTTAAGCTCATCCACACTCATTTCTATAATCTCTATAGTCTCCCAAGGCTACCCTAGGATCCCAAGAAGCCTTTCCCATGCCTTTTTATTAACACATCCACGTAAGGGATATCTCTCATCGCATTTCCAATCAAGCACTTCTTTTATAGTATGATTCTCAAATTCCATTTTCCTATATTAGTATATGATGCGCCAAGATCCCCATATAGACCATTTGATGTAAAAAATTATTCTATCTTCCTTTCACTCTCATTAATACCCCTATGATCCTTTAATCCTCCCAGTTACTATAACAAAATTATGTAAAGGATCTTCCACCCATCTCCTATATCAAGCACCACTTTTATTTTCAGTCTTATAATTTCTTCCATTGTATGTTGGGATATGTTCATAAATATTATGATTACATTCCATTTCAAGTATATGTGATTGGAGACACCGTTATCTCTCATTAACCCATTTCATGAATTTCTATATTACGTCGTTATGCTGTCAAAATTACCCCACTACTTTCTACGATACGATAATGGTGTATTGAATACCATACCCATTTCATTATCATGGGTATTCACCTTTATGAACAGAATTCTATTGATTGGGTACTTGAATGTATGTATTCCACATTTATGTGTCATGTAATATTATTATGATGTGGAATTAATCCATGTTATATAATCTATGAGGTACACTTCTACATGAGATTAAAATGTTTTATGAAGGGAGTGCCATGATAGCACTCCAATGCATTGTGTAATGCTTAGTATAATGATATTTCATATTAGAATAAGGATTTACCCGATTACTTTATTGGAATTTCTTCCCCCATTAAGTCTTGGCAGTGTAGCTTTGACTTATGTTTAAGATGAAGTGTTTTATCTTATTTCCACATTTCCCATGTTATGATTGCCATGTTAAAACATGCTTTATTATTCATATTTCAATTTTCCTTATTGGTATGAATTTTCTAATATGTATTGTTATCCTCATTATATTCCATGTTAACTCCCTTACAAGGCATTATATCTCACCACATTTTTATGTGTGTCCTCAGGTTATTCCATATAGTGTTGAGTACCATGGAATTTTGTGGTCATATAAAATTAGTTTTCCAAAAAGATGTTGTATTTAATGTTCTATATTGTTATTTAATGTTCTTAATTTCTCAAGACAGAAGACCTATTAGTCATCTATTTTTTATTATGTGAAAATCTATTTAAAAAATAAGGATTAAATATTAAATAAAGAGTTGGGTTTTTATAATGATTTATTGTTTTATGGTTATAAATGTAAATTTTGGTTCCCCCTAAAATTATATAGAATTCCTTAAGAATTATTTAAAAACATGGTGTGTTTTGGTTAAGTTGTTAGAGATTTTGGTCATTCATATGTGGATTTTGATCCCAGTATGGATGAGGTTGTTATCTTATAATATGAGTTGTGTTTCTATCCATATTTTCCATCAAAATCTCTTTTGTTCCCCACTATTATGCATTAAACATAGATTCAAATTCTTAAGAGGTTTTGATAATTATTTTTATTTGGTTTTTCTATTATTTGGTAGTGGTATTGATTTGTGATGTTAAAGTGTAGTCTTCATGTAAAATCATAGTTCATAAGGTAGTTTTTGATTTGGGTTTTTTAATCATTCTTATATTACAGTTTTGGGAGCATCCCTGAGGTAAGGGATCCAATACATATCGTTCATTATTTTTATTCATTTTTTGGAATTAGGATGATGGTGATCTTATTTAGTGGATGTTTTCAATTAGCCTATGAATGATAATGAAACATACTAATGAAATTATAATAATAAAGGATGAATTACATTTAGTTTACATGATTCCATGTTATTTACTAAGATTTATTTCTTATTATTTTCTCTCCTATATTGTGAAACCCATATTTACTATTGTTGAAGTATTTAAATCACATTTAATACGTGTAATAGTACATAAATACTATAATTAATTTGTAGCATAAAATTATTGAATTATAATATTGTTTTTTATGAATAATATGTTCAATTAATATAAGGTAATTATTTCAAAATGATAATTATATTGTTTTATGTGGTTTTGTGTGTGGATTTTTATATTTTTAAATTCTTTCCCTTTTTGTTATTTATTGGGTAGTGGTATAATTTCACTGTGGTTGTATTTGGAATTTTTAATTGATGAATGGGAAGAGGTTGATGTTTTGGATGTGGTATTTATGTTATGGTGCCTATTTTTGTGATTTCATGGCAACAAAAGTTTATTGAATAGGGGTTATCATAGTTTCTAAAATTTTCATTGAAATAATGTGTGATTCAATAATTAAATAATGTAATGAATATCTAAATAAGATTGGAAGGGATTTTATGGTAAAGAAACATAATTGAAGTATTGGGTAAATTATATGTGCCACAATAGTATATTTAAATGAAATATGGGAAATGTGATGTGTGATATTAATTTCATTACAATTTGATGTGTATAATTAAAGAATAACAATGAGATATAATTTTGGAGTGTATAATTAAGTTGAATTTGGTTGTAGGTGGTGATTTTTTAAATGGAAATGTCATGATAAAATATGAAATTATATTATTTTTTCACTATTTGGGAAAACAGTGGAATTTGGTCATGTTGTAGAAATGGTTTCTATTATGATCTGATTGTTTTATTATGGCTATCTATTGTAATAATAATAACTATGAATATATTTGTAGTTTAACCATAAGGATGTTATTATATATCTTTTAATATTTCCATTGTGTGTTCATATTATTTTATACTCACCACCACCGGTGTTGGTTAAAAATATCGATGTTTATATAGTTTTGGGTTTAATGTTTTTTCTTCAATACCTGTTTGTAAAGAGAATATATGATTTTGATACTCCCTAAATGATCCCTTTATCTATATTTCATCTATACACAATTTAATATTTAATGATGTGACACTATGCGGCATGGGTTATATATTCTTGAAGATATAGTTCAATTATGTGGATGCATTGTAGTGAATGGTGGGGGAAATGAAAATATAGAGGAGAGACCGAGGTTGATGTCATTAATGATCAAGTTATATTATAATAATAAGGTTGTGGTGTGTATTTTTGGTGTGTTTTTATGGAATGTGGGAGTGTTTATTGTATGATGTGTCTATACAGTATATATTGATGATTTTTATTGGTTGTGTCTTTGATGAGAGATTTATTATGGGTTTACATGTATATAAAATATATTAGGTAACTCAAATAAATGTTACAGTGTATGGAGAGCAACTAAATTATTAGCTATGTGGTTATATGATACATTTTTCATATATTATTGATTTTTTTCTATTATTCAATGATTTATTGGGTTAGTGAACCTTAGTGAGATTGGGTTTTAGATAACTTGGAAAAGATGATGATATGGTTAGGTCATTTATTCATTGGGGAATTAATATGATTCTTTAAATCTACATTAGTGGTTTTTGGGAGTATCTTTATCAATATACTTACATATTCACCCTTATATATGAGTGTTTTATATAGGTTTTTAGTTGTATTTTTATATCCAGGATGGACCATTCTATATCATAGATATCATTGGAGTTAATGGAATCACTACCATAGGTGTTTCATTATGGTTTTTTATATTGGAGGTTTTAATACTATGTGACATTTTCATGCATTATGGGATTATGAGATATTTTATATTTATGATATGAAGATGATTAGTGGTATCTTCATATGTTCTTTGTATCATGATGACAATTCATCCCATGTGGGTCATTCTATGGATTCTAGGAAATATCCAATCCCATTTTCTATTTTAGGGAGGGCCTTGAGATCACTGTCATATTGACTTCGAGAAAAGAAGTATTTCTAGTGGGAAAAGTTAATGATATAGTGGAATCAATTCTATGTTGACCATCTTGATATAGTATAGACTTAGGAATTTGCAGGGTCATATTGGTTTTGGTAGGGAATTAATATTAGATGAACATATCTGCAACATAAAAAAGGTATATTGTAAAGGGAATTGTTGAATAGGCCCTCACACGATCTATTATAAAGGCCTTAAAAATAAAAATCATACTAAGTGATATTATAATTATTTTGAGGTAGAAACCTAGGGGTTCATGTTTCATTCATATGTACACTTATGATTAAATTAAGGTTATTCTAGGGAGAGTTTAAATAAATCCAATTAAAATATCCTAATTAAATTCCATGATTCCATGTTTTTAATTTTCATTCTTCAGTATTTTATATATGGTTTATGGAAATCATCCATGTATAGTTCAGAAAGGATGGTTGTGAAAGGATTCATTTTTTAAACATATTGGGTTTTTCAAGTATAGGAGAATGAGTAGTGGATGAAGATGTTGTCTGAATTTCAGTATCAAATATTGCAAATGTATAAGGGAACAATATCGAATTAGAATATTTAATAGTGGTTGAGGGAGATGAAGATTTATTTCAGCTTGATATATTCAAAAGAGGACAATTTAATCCCATTAGATGTTAGTTATCAAGTATGTACTACTTACCCATGGTTGTTTTTATTTCATGGATATCAAGAGATATTTTAGGCCTTATTAGGTAAAATTTCTAATTATTTTCCTATTGATTTTATTTTTTTCCCATTGAAGTTATTCAAACAATAGTACATTCTCTATATTCAGTAGAGGTGATTTTATATACTATGGGTTGTATTTTCGTTTCTGAATATTAATCATTTTTCTTCTAATAATTTCCCAAAAAGGAGGATTTACAATGGAATTTTGAGATGAATAATTTTTTATATATCAAATGTAAGGCCACCCTATTTTCAATATCTAAATATCTTATGGTGTTGTATACAGTTGATGTGATCAAGGAGACCAATTCACCAATTAGGTTATCTTAAGAGGGAGGCTATTGGAACTTATCAAAGTGTAATGAAGTAGATGTAGGTAATTTTTAATATGAATATTTGAGGTTTCAACCAATTGGGAGTTGGTTTTAGGGTTATTCATATGATTTCTCAAGACCTAGATTGTCCCAAGATTCAACTGAGAGTTAAATTCCTATTTTAATTAGTTATGGAGGTCATTAACATGTTCAATTTTCGTTCCTAATGGTTCTTGGTGGTCAAAAAGTGTAGATAGAGGGTATCCACATGATGTTCCACTACATGAGAGACATAAGGATGGTCATTATTATTGAGGTGGTCATAATTTGGTTTAATTAGGCAGATGAGTAGGGAATTGATAGTCTCATTTGTTGGAGAACATATAAATAGGTAAATAAGGGGTCATGAAAAGTACCATTTTTAACTAGTACTATGCATTATGTATTTTTTCATTCAGTAGAATAGAGCAATATTAGTATTACTACTTTAAACTTGTCTCTATTTCACATGATATAAACTTTTATAAATCCCATGGTGTTACTTATTATAATCAGTGGAAATTCTAGTTCACTTTATGTGTGTTATTGTTTTTAGAAAATGATGTGGTACCATATGTTGGGGATGGATCATTTCATGCATAAAATGAATTTATATGATGTCATCAATATCATGGAATTTTTTGTATTTTATGAATCCTATTATTGATTTATTTTGGAGGAAAATAATTTTCATTGATGTTAATGTATATTTTTTAGTTTTATATTTTCAGCATGATCATTGTTTGTATTACAGATATATAGATCCCTTATCCTTTTAGATTGTGGATTTTATGTAGTCCTTAGTGGTTATACATGTATCTATTTCCCAAGAATTAATAAGGAGTATTTTTAAGTGGTTATGAAAATCCCATCTCAATGTGAAATTGAGTTTGTGATAGATTTAGAAAAAGTTTTACCTCTAATTTTGGTGTCTCTTTATCTGATGGAACCTTCTATGTTCCAAGGGTTTCCAATTAAAATTTCTAACACTATTGAAAGGTTCAATAGAAATAACCTAGTGTTCTGCATGAACTCATTCCTTCATCTATATATATAAGATGATTATGGCAAGAAATAAGGACTGAATTCTTATTTCAGGGAGAATATAACATCAATATTAGCTAAATAATAACAATAAAAGGAATTAAATAGTAAAAAGTTGATAAATCATATAAATGAAATAATTATGAAGCTAAAAAATAATAATATCTAATCAAATATCATAATTTAATGAAACTGATCATGTATCTAGGTCAGAGGGATCTCCACATGTGGAAGATCAATACTATATAATGATAAAAAACAAATTAATGATAGAGTCAGAACATGAAATTATCTAATATTATTCCTTAATAACAACTAAATCCTTTCTTGGATCATTATTCTCATCTACACTCTCTATTGAACTTTCTATTTCTTGGATCCTAGATAAATAAATATTCATATGTAAAAGATTCACATAAAGGGAGTGAGTAATACATATTAGCCAGACATGTGTAACAAATACATATCAATATTTTAGTAGATAAATAATGTATAATGATTTATATGAATTAATACATAACAAGTATTCAAACATGTTTGGTAATTGAATGTAAACTAGGCTACCATTAACCCCAGTCATACATGCTTTGGATCATTTATGTAAATAAGGGTAATCTCATGCCTTATTCTCTACAACAGTAACAATAGACTTTTTTTAGGATAGAAATACAATATCCAACCTATCATGTGTCCATTGAACCATCCCATTTTGGGAATGGTCCAATGGTTAAGTCTAATATCCAATGATCTATATAAGGAAAGAATATCAATATCCAACCTACTTGATAATAAAACCCATCCAATTTAAGAGAGTTAAAATTTCACTAATTCCCAAATACAATAAAAAATAAGTTGTCTAAAGAATTTTTTAAACTATCCAACCTCTCTCTGGAACTGATCCATCCACTCATGGAATGGTCATATGAACATATCATACAAAATCATATAAGACACACATATCACTCAATTTATATTTGGTTACCATCTTCATTCTCAAATTCTTATATGGTATACAATAGTAATAATAAATAAAATAGTAAAAAAATGAACAATATTCTATCAACCCATTACAAGGTCATCCAATCTATATCTGATTTCCTACAACTGAAATTGTTCCAAAATTACCTATACAGACAACCATGACTCTAAACATTATATGAGGTTTGGTTTCAAAATTTATAAGTCATTAACTGATAAGTCTCCCAATAAGGGTTCACCCACATCAATATGGATCTACCAGATCGCACCGTGATTCAATGCTTTATTCACACTTAAACCACTTTTGTATACTTTTTTTGAATTTGAAATTAAAAATTCATTAAAAAAATTTACATTCCATTTGATTCAATAATTTAATTTTTATCTCTATTAATAAGGGTAATTCTACATTTTCACCAAATTTTATTTTAGGAGGAGGTGATTTGGAGGGCATAAGATAATCCAGAAGGAAAATGGGAAAAACAACAATGAATCCCAAGAACACATGTCCCTAGATTAGCACATTCCAGAAATATGTGCCTCAAAATGTGCTGAAATTTGTGTCCAGGTCTATAACATCATTTAATACAACTCATCACAAGAAACCAAAGCTCAATTCTTCCATCTGGTGGCCCATCCAAACTGATCTATCTAGGGGACTAAATCTACACGAATTCAATGTTTAGGATTGGTATTTTGAAAATATCTCACAATACATTAGTCTTTTGGCCATCAAATTTTAGAGAGAGACATTCCAGATGTCTTCCAATATCTTTCCACTTTTTGTAGTCATTATATGGTAGTTTACTTTTCCAAAAACCAAGATACACGAGGTATATCCCAAACTGGGTTCCAAAACCCACTTCCCATTTTGGAAGTAAAATTGAACCATGTGACCACAATATGAAAGTTAGACCAAGGGATTTATGTTCTAACAATTTAGAGTTTAAAAGGAGTCTTATTATCCCGATGGGGTTCCTGGATCTCATTATCCACAGAGGGAGAGGTTAAATAAATAAGGAGATCCATATGCCATTCCTCCACCTCTCTATGTTGGGATAAATAGTTGGAGTTCTTTGTGATGGAGCTACACATATAATAAAGGAATTTATGGAAATTTTACTACTATTGGTTTGATGTATATTATATTTTGAAACATTTCATTTAGAATAATCATACATTGATTCATGATTGAATTCTTTGTTTGATTGAATGAAATGGAATTCACATTACATTTAACCAATTTGTGTGAAGTATTGAGATCATGACTTGTGTTGATCTGATTGGACGTCACAATAATCCATTTCTACCCCACATATTCGAGATATAAATATTATTTTGATGTTATTATACCACGCATGAGATCTGAACCTTGGATATATAGTTGTTATTTCAAGGACTAGTTCAACATGATTTCATATAAAATCATAAAAAATATTAGGGATTCCAATTAATTTAAATCAATGATTTACATAAAATCACAATTAATCTAACAAATAAACATCAAATTCAGTTATTTAACTCACAATTAACATATTTTCTCTTATTTTTTAAAATTCATATGGTTTTTAACTATTAATCACTTGAAATTATGTTATTTTATGATATCTTATTTCAAAACCATCACCATGTTTTATTAAAATTAATTAAAAATTCAAATTTTAATCTTCCAAAGATCCTTTATTGATGACCTAGTATATTACCTATACTATAAATAATCCATAAAAACATAATCAATTTTGATGTTTGATGATAATTTGATCAATTGTCGGTACCATTTTTGGGGAGTGATTTGGTTTTTAGATTGAGTTTTTATATGATATTTATAAATTATTTGAATATTTATTCATTTTATTTTCTACATTTACTTATCATTTTGTTTTATAATTTATTTCTTATGTTTGTTCAGTTCAGGATGCATTCCATGTTAGGAGATTTACCACCTTTCCAACCCAAACTAGATAGGATCTTATGTCAGCAACACCAAGACACATAGGGCAACCATTTGAAGGAGTACACACCACAACATGATCCTTTTCTAATCCCCTCTTCTTATGTAACCAAATTAGAATATTTTAATAACTTGTCTAACATGGATGAAAAAAAATTGAAAAATAAAAGAACTATCCTCCCTTGATGTTAATTTCCATCCCACTTATATTCAAATTCATGGTGAGGCACCCAATTTTGAACTAAAATCTATTCTAATTCACTTATTTCCAATATACCCATTTTAGGTGTCCATGAGGTACAAATCACTGAATTTGAGATCAAGGCAGAGACAAATCATGAATAGGTATGTACTCTTCTCTGAAAATATTCTCTTTCCCAAGGGAAATCTCAATATCCTTTTTTTATCGATTATGAGATCTATTCATTCGACACCAACTATTCAAATAAATATCATCAACTGAGGGAATCTTCTTAGTGTCGTGAGGTAATTTTTCCAAGCCTCCCCTATAATAAACTCTTTATGAAAGAACCACAATATCTGTCCAACCTTGGGTGAATAAAATTAACCCTATATTAAAGGGGGTATTCAAACCAACCTCATCAATAATAGAACCATCCATTTAAGAGCAGTCATCCACCACCACTACACAGAAAGACTCCACAACCGCAAAGGCCTTTCCAACCTCCCCCTACAAAACCCAATCCTAGCCTAGAGGACATGATGAAACAAATTTCTTCTTAGACCATCCAATTCAAAAAACCACTCATGTATCCATACAATACCTAAAACATAATTAGTCTAAAATTACATTATGGTGGGGGAAATTCAAAGTAATGGTTTAGTTAAACAACCCTCTCAACCACTAGTCAACCCATGCGATAACGGAAATATCATACTCATTACCCATTAGAGTGGAACTCAACTTAACATCGAAATGAACTCTCCGTTATAGTCATCCATTCATAAGGAAACACTATCCCAACCACTAAAAATGGTCCAAATGTGAAAAAACCCATATCTCGAGGGAATCCCTTTTGAAGGAAAGAATGTTTCATTTGATTAACCGCCTAACCCTACCATTACTATTCCATTGAGTCATAGGTCCACCAATAGTTCCACACATTCCTCATTTGAGGATGACACTATTGAGTAGTTTGATGAGTTCATTGACCTATGTCCATCACATTCACTCCCATCAATCAAAAATCCAACTGAATTGTATCTGAGAAAACTACATCAAGATTTAAAATATTCTTATCATGATATTTGAAAAAATATTACTATCATCATTACTAGTTTCCTCCCTCCTAAGCATGAATTGTGAGTGATTGATCTTTTGATGTAGTATAATCAGGCTTTGGGGAGGGAACATTCTCACATACCTGGTTCTATCGGATCAATTTTCACACATCATATATTTTAAATATTGAGGCTATAATAGTGGGGTAGGAAAATATCGACAGAACCCATACATCCTGTGTGTTGTTAAAAAGGAGGAAACAAAATTATTGGATACTGGAATCATTTACCCCATATTTGATACCTAATGGGTCAATCATGTAAAATTAGATCTGAAAAACTAGTCTTTCCAAAATTGTTGATGAAAACAATGAATTGGTTCAAACTCGTGTGTGGAATTTTTGGTGTGTCTTCATAGAAAATTTCTAACTAAACCTATACACTAGGAAGGAACATTTTCTATTTCCATTATTTTACCAGATTCTAGAGAGGCTAGCATGCAAATCCCACTACTGTTTCATTGATTGGTATTCTGTATATTTTCATATCCATATTACCCCAAAGATTAGGAAACTATAGCCTTTACTTAACCCTTTAGAACATTTTATTATAGGAGGATTTTATTTGGTCTATGTAAAGTTGTGAGTATTTTCCAACGATGCATGGATAATATATTTTTCTGATTATATAGATAAATAAATGAATTTTTTCATGGATGATATAAATGTTTATGGATCCTCTTTTGATGAATGATTGGGTAGTATTAGTTTAGTCTTACATCACCATATTGAGAATAATCTCATATTAAATTATGAAATATTATTTTTCATTATGTGATATGGTATAATATTGTGACATGTTACCACTGTGGATGGTATCCATGTAGATAAATCAAAATTGGTTGAAATTTCTTCCCTATAATTCCCCGAAAATGTGGAGGATGTGAGGTCATTCGTAGTTCATGATAGATTTTACCATTTTTTCTTTCTTGAATTTACTAATATTTCAATCCCCCTATAACACTTAATCAAAAAAGAAAAAAATAGCTTTTTCAAAAAACATTGGGAGGTTTAATTTAATAAATTGTAAAGGAGTTTGAAATCACCCCGGGTAATCCAAGCACCACATTGGGATTTACCATTTGAGCTCATGTGTGAGGCCTCTAACTATGTAGTTGGTGAAGTCTTATGACAATGGATTGATCAGGCTCAAAATACCATAGAATATGACTCATGTAATTTGGAACCTAACAAAGAATATGGTATCACAACTAAAATAGTATACCATTCCATTGATTTGTCCACAGATAAATTCAGGTCATAAAATTTAGGTCCCAAATTCATTATGGTCATAGACAATACAGACAACTTGTATCACCTTAGGAAATCAAAATCTAAACCATGTCTCATTCACTAGATGATCCTCCTTTAGAAAATAAATCTACAAATTAGAGTTAAAAAAGGAGCATAGAATGTTTTCGCTGACTAAATCAGTAGGCTACTCACATCCTTGGACATTAAATCATCCCCCTATATTCCAATAAATGACATGTTATCTAATGTGAAATTGTACCAAGTAAAATATTATATTCCTTGGTATGATGAAATTTTAAACCCTTTGGTAACATTTTTCATTTTTACTAATTTAAAAAAACAAGATGACCATCTAAAACTAGAGTGTTGTTGGTACATTAGGGATGACCCCCAAATTTAGTGAACATGTAGTGATTAGATCCTCATGAATTGTGTTCCCAATATTGAGTTTCAGTGTATCCTTAGGTTCTAGAAATCTCTTACACGTGGGAGAAAATTTAGTCCCCAATGGTCTGATATGAAGGTCCATGATTCTTGTCTTTCATGGATAACATAAATTTGGTATGCCCATAATTTTTGTAAAACTTTTCCTGACTGTCAAAGAATGGGGAATTTCTCTAAATTAAATGAAATTCCCTAAGAAACCACTCTCTTTAATGAAATATTTTATGTTTGGGGCATTGATTTTATGGGTACCTTTCATAATTCCTCTAAAAACATATACATTCATCTGAGAGTTGACTATGTGTCAAACAGGGAAAATGGAAGAGCCACAAGGACAGATTATTCGAAGATAGTTGTTGAAATTTTTGAGAACCCAAATCTTCTATAGGTTTTGATTACATATGTTCTCCATTAGTGAACATGGTCCTCATTTCTATAATGGAATGATGCATTCTCTTTTTCATTTTTATGGTGTTAGATATAGAGTTTCTAATTCATATCACCCAAAAACCAATGGTCAAGATGAGATTTTGAATAGAGTGGTAAAAAATTATGAAAATAGTTCTCAAAATAATAGAAAATAATGTATTACTAGACTCTATTATTCATTTTCGGCCTACCATACTTATTTAAAAACTCTCATTGGAATGTCATCGTATCAGCATGTTCTTGGAAAGAGTTTTCAACTCCATCTTGTGATAGAGCATCAGGCCTTATGGTCTAATAAAAATTTCAATTATATTCTTCCTATAGTATGTTCTCAATTTAAGTTATAGATTCAAGAGCTGGAGGAAATGAGAAGAGATTCATGTGATAGATCCTGGATTTATAAGGAGAGAACCAAGCCTACCCACAATCGCATCATCTTTTATCATCTATTCTAAATTAATAATATGTTCCACCTTTTAAATGAATGGATAAATTTTCATCTCAGTAATATTCATTCTTATGGGTTTGTCCCATAATCTTCTACTAATTTTCATCCATTTGGTGTTGTTCCGGATCAAAATAGGGAAAAAACAAACCATCACTATTAATGGGAAGCGGCTTAAACACTTTCATGAAACCATTATGGAGTCCTCAATGGATGAACTATAACGTCATGAAGTATCCTACCAATATAACACACCAGGTTTTATCCTTCCTTTCAAAATTCTAATTTTTAAAGTGAGGAAACTGTGTAATGTAGGTTTGGAGGGAAATGTTTTTTCCTCAGTTAGTTAGGAATTTTCATATCCTTATTATTTTTCTCTTATTTGGCTTATTGGATTGTATTGTCACTTTCCCCCTGTTTTCACCCTACATTTTATCTATAATTTTAATTTTTCATTCTCACATTATCTTAGAAAATTATTCCCATTTAATCATAGATGTTATTGAAAATTCATGGGGAATTTCCATATTCCATGTTTTTTTAACATTCAATTTTTTTGTGATAAAATGTGCATATCAGCATGAATTAAGCATTATGGTGTGACATTATCTTGATATTTGGTTACTTTTAAATGATATAAATGGTTATATAATTTTTAAAACATTGAGAAGAATGGTACCCTTTATGTGATTAGTTTAAGGGAATATTGTATCACGTAATTTCTCTACACATATTTGCACCCAATCAAGATGTGTGAAATGGTCATACTCAATAGAAGGTAAATATATATGGGGTCAATTTTTATATACATTCAAAAATTAATTTTACATAATTTTTTTCCTTATCCGATCAATTTAATTACTATTAAATATTGACCTATACAAGTGTACCCATGATCTGACTATTGTATACCATTAAAAACCAAAAAAACAGAAATACAATTAAACATTGAGGGGAGTGATGAAATTTATAACATATGGGGATATCTAGTTCATAAGATTATGGTTTAACATCCACTAATTATTTTTTTATTGAGTCTAGAAATTTGATTTCATAGAATTTAGGACATGTTTGGTGGAAATTTATAACATAAGCAGATGAATTTTAGAATAACATATATTCACACAATGTAAAGTGGAATGAATACCATGAAATGGTTGTCACAAAAAAACGTGGAGATTCAGATAAATGATTTACTTTTGAATTATTTTCTCAGTTTTTTATTATATATCTCATGGAATTTCATTTTGATATAATTTTTAATATGTCATTTTCTTTTATCACTGAGAATAACTCTTCGGTGTTATTTATTCTTTGATCATATTTCAATTAAGAATAAAATTTTAATTTTAATTTAATTCTTCACGAATTCAATAATATCTCCATTAATAATATTAGAAAGGTGAACTTTTCCAAGATTGAAAATTTCTAGATGTTGGGGTGTGATTCCATCATGATTCGCTACTTTATTTCACTCTTACGCCACTATTTTAAGATGGTTTTGTATTTGAAATTCCAAATTTAATAACAAATTTAATGTCACATTTATTTCAAATATTTATTTTTTATAGCTGAAAAAAATGTAATTATACTTGTTTTGGTTATTCTATTATACAAGGAGGTGATTTATAGGCCAAAGATGATCTAGAAGGAAAATGGCCCAAAATGCATTGATTCCAAATGAAACTTATCCACTATTTTACACATTTTGTGAAATTTTTTCCTCCAAAAGGGATGATATTTTATGCCTAGATCTAAATAATCATCGTATAAAACTCATCTCAATAAAACCAATTCCCAACTCTTCTATTTGTCGCCCCATCCGAACTGATATTTCTACGGGATTTAATCTGGATGAATTAAAAAGTTATGTTTTGTATTTTGAAAATAAATCCCTATAACAGTGTCCAATGGATACCAAATGTGATAGGGATGCATTCATGAGGCTAGAAAACAACTCTCCTCTTTTTCCTAATTTGTGATATCACAGTTTACATATCTAAAACTGAGATACATGTTGTTTAACCAAAACTAGTTTCCCAAAACTGCTATCCCATTTTTGATATAAAAGGGAACGATGGGAATAACAACTAAATGTTGAACCAAGGGATGGAGGTGATTCCAAATTTGAGTTTCATAGGAGTCTTTTCATCCACTTTAAGGTTCTATAGGTCCCCATCATCATAGGGATATCTGAAATAAAGAACTAGATCCAACCAAATGTCTATATTTTCTCTATGTTGGTCTAAATGGTGGGAGTTCATTTTAAGGGAGCTAAAATTCTTTTAGAGGGATATCAAGAACATGTACTACTATAGTTTTTATGTATTTTGGGTTGTAAAACATTTTTTTATAAATATATTAATTTTATTTATGTTTCAATTGTTTTTTTATTGAATCAAATTGAATCTTATTTTCTTTTAACTGATTAGTTTGAATTATTGAGAGCTTTACTTGTGATGTTTAAATTGTAAATTAGAATAATCCTTTTTATCCCCACATTATTGAGATTTATATTTTCATTGGAAGTTATTATACAATGCCACTGATCTGGGCCTTGGCTATATGATTGTTATGTCATGGTTTGTCTGATTTTTTTGATATAAAATCATGGAAAGAAATCAAGATTTGAATTAATTTCATCCAAATAATTACATCAAACTCTAATTAATCTCCATGTAAAATGAACGTGAAATGTGTGTAGTGAACTCATAATGAACCCTTTATCTCATATTTATCAAAATCCACTTCGTTTTTCAACTATTAAACTCTTTAGATTTTGTTATTTTCCTAAAAAAATTCAAAACTAAACCTTATTTATGTAATATTTGCCGCAAATAAACACATTAAATATCCAGTGATCCATGAAATATGTACAAGGATATTCTATATACTATAAATCAACCATAAAAACATAATCAATTTGATGAGTCATGACAAAGTGATAATGAACCATCCATTAATATACCAAATTAAGAATCTAAAATGATTACTCATGAACCAACATGTCTGTAAAAACATACAATTTCATATGAATGTTGTAATATGGTAATCACTTTCTACACCAACATTGAAATATAACACCTACCAAGTCTCACTCCATGACTTGTATCATGTCCAATAAATTGAAACAATTATCTATAAATCCACTATTTTGTGGTTATAAAATAAATATAAGTATAGAATGAAGTATATATCTATGTCATAGATAGTGTCAGAATTTCCAAGAGAGAACCTATTTAATGAATGACACATCAGAACAAAAATAGAAGAGGTGGGAAGAGATTATAATGTTGTGTATGAGCTAAAAAATATACCATCTTCACAGGGATATTGATGGAGAATGAGAGGATGGGTTTAAAGTGATTCTTGGTAAATATTTGAATGTGAACCATTAATCAAATATATATCAACTTGGTCATTATGTGACCATTTTATTAATAATAATATGTATCCATACCAAGGCCTCGTCGTAGCACGACATCTATATCATAGGGATAAAACTCTATAAAAATACAAAGATCCCAACACACAACTAATCAATATCATGATAATACATCATCCACCCGACAATGAAGCCCTGTATTCACCTCTACCTTCACACCAATAGATATTTCATAGAACCTTAACTATATTAGAAACTTTTTAAGGACTAATCCTTATATATGGTACCATTATATATTAGTCTATCCAAATTATATTTCCCTATTATTTACTCAATGAACCCCTCAATCATGGGATGGAATTCTCCATTTCACCATTTGTCACTCATTGGTTCCTTAAGACCAGAGTGTGTCCCATGCTTAGACACCCACCACACTATGACTACCAGTCCCCATTATATGGTTACTTTCCTATAGTATAATTTTAAATCCAAAATGATATTAAATCCTCAAAACACAATCGATATCCACCTCTAACACTGTATGTATATTGAATCCATCAAAATATATAAAATTAATTAAAAATAAACTAAAATGAACCCTCAAATTCCATGGGGGTTATAATATTGATGATATATTCTAGAATTTTTTATTCCATCATAGAATGCCTCCATTGGGTGGTCTGGTATTATTTTTGATGAGTACAAATAGAAATACAATATTTTTTACAAACTTCCATTAGATAAACCCCATTAGAATGAATACCTATTATTACCTCCTCAAAATAGATTATCTATTTTGTCAATTAACGGGGTATATCTAGATTTTATTGTTCTATATAAATTTTGGGTACCATATGATAAGAGTAAATAATGAGTATATTTTAAATAATACGTTCAAGAATTTTTTTTAAACGCTTAGAGTTCATGGTTATACTATTCTGTGTCATAAACTCCTCAGCTATGTTCTTGGGCTAGGTGAACTCAGTGTTATATGATTTATTAGATCATTTCACAGTATTTTTAGGTGATGAAATAATAATGTAATCAAGGTTGGAGGATTCTTGTGTTCAGGATCTAATTATGAGTCAATAAGGTTTTCATTAGGACTTTTTTCCATTCCTTCATTCATGGGGGAGATTGATAAGTCATCATGGTTTCCTTATGTCATTACCATTCATCTTATTTTAAAAATCACAATCACCTTTCTTAAGGAAAATTTCATTTTACCCCTATTTTACTTCCATAAGGAAAATTTCTTTCCCAAAGGAAATTTACCCCTACCTTGTTTTCATTGTTTATATCAATATTTTTCATAAATGTAAAAATCGGATTCATATCTCGAACCTCGGAATCGTATAATACATAGACATAAAGTATTCTGTTTTAGGATCCGAATTCTGGATACGAACTCTAATGCTGTTCAAATTCGAATTTTGGATATGAACTCTAATGAAGATCAACTCCAAATTATTGATACGAACTCAAATGATGTTTAACTCTGAATTATGGATATGAACTCTAATGAAGTTGAACTCTGAATTCTGGATACGAACTATAATAAAGTTCAAATCCGAATTTTGGATACAAACTCTCATTTAGTTCTACTCTGAATTCTGGATACGAACTCTCATAAAGATCTACTCTGAATTCTGATTACGAACATCTCTAGGTTCTGACACTGAGTTCTCTGAACTCAGATGAGGTCTGACTCCGAATTCTCAGGAACATAGACACCAAACTTTGTATTTTCTGGTTCCAAATTCTAGTTAAATCAGACTTCGAATTTCTTTGAAAATCAAACTCTGGATTTCTACAAAATTCTGGTTCTGAATTCCTACAAAACAAAATAAGAACATTCTTAAGTTTATAGACTCCGAATTTATTTTTTTAATTCCATTCTGAACATTATACTTTTCCATTCTAAACATTCATTTTCAACTCCATTCCGAATGTTAGTTTAGTTATGCTTACATTTGTTCTATTAAAAAATGATGTTGTGCTTTCAGTTATTAACTAACCAATGATTGAGTGACACCCATATAGGTCCCTCCGAAATTCAAGGATGAATATGACCATTGGTGGAGGGAGACGACCGTTGGAGCTTCACCTATAAATAGGAGCTCATTTGAACATGCTCAGGACTTTTGGAATTTTGGTTCTATGAACTTCATGAAGTGATTTCTAGAGATATAGGCACTTATCAACTCTCAAGACTCATACAGAAAGTTTGAATGGATGTTTCAAACATTTCCTTTTTCATAATTGCTTCGTGAAACTCCGATTGTTGTTGTGTACAATCGAGGGCTTTCGAGGATATGAAGATAGAGGTTCCAACACCTTGAAGTTGAGGGCTTCCCTATTGAGGATGTTAGAGGTGCCGACTACCTAATTGTTGAGGGCATGTGGGGATAGCAAGACAGAATCCGATATTTGTATCGAGAGCTTACCCTGGTGTGGTTAAGAAAGAATTTCTTGAACGTATAAATCAAGGGACCATTATCCAAGGTTTTTGGATACCCTTATCTTTGGGTTATAAGAGTTTATACTTGTTACCTGTTGTTTTACTACATTGTTTTTCCGCAACATTTTGTATGGTTAAGGGAAGTATAACTTTCTTATACTTCCTTACTTGGACACTTATTTTTTTAGATTCTATATGATTTAATGTAGAATCTTCATCTTTGTAACACTTAGAGGTATTGTGAATTATCTTGTTTAACCTTGTTAATCATAACAATCCTAAAAATTTCTTAAGGGAATTTTTAAAAGATACAATTCACCCCCCTCTTGTATATGAGAATCTCATTATTATTTAGATCATACGTTTGTTATTATAGATTATATCATACTCATTCAAATACCATCCTATCAATTGGTATCAGAGCATTTGGTTCAATCTGAATTAATCTCATGATTAGATTCAGAAGATAATTCTCAGAAATGAATTTTCATATTCACATTCCAGGATTCATACTTTTCAAAATCTACTTTTCGGAATCATATTTCAGATTCACTTTTTCATATAAGATACTCGTATTCTATATTTTCTTGCTTAAGATATTTTCATTATTTACAAAATTTTTCTACTAACAAGTTTTTTTGGAAAGACTATTATTAAAGATGGCATGAATCAATGTTGGTTCCATAGAAAATCTTAATCATACTAGACCACTAATCATTGATGGTAATGATTACGAAGATTGTGGAGATCTTAAGAAGACTTTCATTATAAACACTGGGGTTGAAAATTTTGTTAAGCTTACTGGCAGATACTAAATACCTAACAAGGAATTTAGTGCCTTCAATAATCAAGAAAAGACTGAAAACCAACTAAACTATAAGGTACACAATACATTTCTTTGTTCAATGACTAGAAATATATATAGCGAAATTTCTTCTTGGAAACCAGCAAATTCTTTATAGAAGAAACTAAAAGATACTCACTTTGGAACATCCAATGTAATTGAGACAAGAAGAGCCATGATTAGAGCTTAATATCATGGTTTTAGTATTCCTTATGGTGAAACCATATGCAAAGTACGACATATATTCATGACTATAGTAAATAGTTATCAATCAATGTGAGACAAACGTCTAGATGATGAAGCTCTTGTTGAAAAGATCATCGACATTATGGAAAATGAGTGTGAATATTAAAGGACTGAAATTGATGAGAATAGAAAGGTCACACAGATTACCCTTGATGAGCTGTTTGGAACACTTCTTCAGCATGACACTAGAATGAATAATGATACTGATATTGTGAAGAAGAAGAATGGAAATGGCAGTGTAGCTTTTACTACTACTTTTAATCAGAAAAAAGCTAAGACTCCTGAGAGAGTTACTAGATACATATCTAAGAATGTTGTTATCCATTCTGAATCTAGTGAAAGTTATTCCTTAGAAAATGATTTTTAAAATCATGCTCTAAGGATTAAAAAGATAGCGGGACATAGGAACTTTCAATCTAAATACAAGAAGAAGGAAATAAAAGACAAGAAATATTTTGAAGTTTCATGCTACGAATGTAAGAGAGCTGGACACATAAGACATGATTTCCCTATGCTCAAGGGAAAAGAAAGAAATGAAAGGCATTTTGAGAAAAATAGAAAAATGTATTAGAACTCCAAATCTAAGAAAGTGTTGAAATCCAATAACACATGGAGTGCTAGTGGTGGAGACTCCTCAGATGAATCATCAGATTATAAATCTTCTGGATAGAATAATCTTGGTCATTTAGCCAGGATAACTATTGATAATCATTTCATTATGAATAAGGAACACAATTCTAAATCTATGATAAATTTTTCATTGAATTCTAATAATAGTTAATATTATAATTATTCTGATGAATAATCTTCTTCTGATGAAGATAATAATTTAACTAGCAATGAATAGGTTTCTAGGTTTTCCAAAATTCTTGAGAATGAGAATTCAAAACTCATGAAATAACTTGATAAGGAATATTCTAGGAATATTATTCTTACTAAGTAAATATCAGATCTTTTTAAAGATCTAGATAAGAAAAATTCTGATTTTGAATGTATTTTAAAAAATCTTGAGGAAGAATGTTCTGAGAAGAATAAATATTCTAAGGATCTAGAAAACGTAATTTCTAAGAAATATTTTTTTGAGCCTAGCACTAGCTAAAATGTTTTTTAAGCAAAGAACTTAGTTATTATTCTCAAATATGAAATATTATCTTTGAGGAAGTGTTTCTCAAACTTTACACTAGGTGAGGAAAATTTTGATAAAATGTATTCACAAATTTGACCTCGAAGGAATAATTTTGGTTTTGGTTACACAAGTTCTAAACCGATTTTTAGTAACAACTACTTTTTTCCTCAAAGTGCCCCATTCTACACTAAGTGTTAATGTGGTGGTCACTAGGAAAATAATTGTTCTCTATACAAAACCCAATCTCTAGGATTTCATAAAGCTTATTTTCTTAAGAAGATGTGGGTTCC
The DNA here is from genome assembly GCA_963277665.1 of Viscum album. Lineage (NCBI taxonomy): Eukaryota > Viridiplantae > Streptophyta > Magnoliopsida > Santalales > Viscaceae > Viscum > Viscum album. The sequence continues at coordinate 1,946,589,329 of OY728131.1, forward strand.
CAAAATTTTAATTTCTGAGATTTCCAGATCCAAGAAAGTCTGGATTCCGAAAACCTAATTGTTTTTCTTATTTCCAGGAAAATAAAGACAGTACCAACAGCAATACATGGTACATGGATAGTGTATGTTCCCGACATATGACAGGTAAAAAAACTATTTTGAAAAGATTATCATGATGAAAGGATGAAAAGTAACTTTTGGAGATAATGCTCTGGGAGAAATTATTGGTATTGGTAACATCGTTATTCTTGGAAAAACATTAATTTCAAATGTTTTATTTGTTAAGGATCTAAAGCACAGCCTCATTAGCATAAGTCAATTATGTGATGAAGGCTACCTTGTCATTTTTAGGAATGATAAATTCCCAGTACACAATTCCAATGTAGAGTTTGTTCTTTCTACCAATAGGTAAGAGAATGTATTCACACTAATGATAGAATAACTTAGGAGCCTAGAATTACCTTTACTTAGTGCAATGGAAGATCATTCTTGGTTTTGGCATAGAAGTTTAGGACACTATAACCTTAGGAACTTATGTAAACTTTCTAAGAATGTTTTAGTTAAGGATCTAACGGTACTTAGATTTGATTATTCAAAAGTCTATGAACCTTTTCAATATAGAAAGCAACATAAATGATGTTTTAAATTAGCCGGTAAAGTCTCAACCACTGATGCATTACATCTAGTTCATATGGATATTTTTGGTCCAACGCAAACTTGAAGCATTCGGGGAAAGTATTATGTATTTTTCTTCATTGATGATTACACTAGATTTATGTGGGTTTATATTATAGAAAAGAAGTATGAATATTTTTCTTATTTCAAAAATTTTAGAGCCCAAGTTAAAAATGAGAAAAACCTTCCATTAATAACTATTCATAGTGATCATGGAGGAGAATACCAGAATGGTGTTGCTAAAAGAAGAAATATAATATTTCAAGAGATAACTAGAACCACATTGAGTGAGTATTCTGTAGTTAAACATTTTTGGGCTAAAGCTGTAAGTACTTCTTGTTACACTATAAATTGAGTTTTAATTAGAGGTTTTCTTAATAGAACTATTTATGACTTATTGAATGGTATAAAACCTAGACTTTCCTACTTTAATGTTTTTGGATGCAGGGTATTCATACAGGATTCTAAAGATAACTTAGACAAATTTTACCCAAAATATGATGAAGGAATTTTCTTAGGTTACCCCACAACTTCTAAGTCTTATATAGTATTTAACAAAAACACTTGTACTGTTGAAGAGACAATACATGTCAAATTTGATGAAACTGATCCTTTTGTTTTTAAACAACCCCAACCTAATTCTTCTGATGTGTTTTTAAAAACTGATTATCACCCTTGGATAGAAGATCCTTTTGATAAAGAAAATGTTCAAGAAGATTGTAGGGACCCGAAGCTTGACGTACATGGACATTACATTACTTTTTAGGAATACTTAGTACATAACAAAAACACACACACAAGGATCGTAATAGTTTAGTGTCTTTGGAAACTCAGAATATAATCTTCTAATCGTGTTGAATGATCTTCAACATCTCCCATAAAGATCTTTCTTTTTTTACCTAAATCCTTTCTTTATGTCCTGGGGAAAAGAAAACATAAAAGGGTGAGCTCAAATGCTCTGTAAGGGTAAACAAAATAAATATCAATCACATCATATTCATAAGAACATAACATTTTGGAAATCTTAACCTGCAAAAGAGAGCATAATTTCATAACATGGGATAAATAATAGTAGTGAAATGAAATCCCAATAATCATAACATAAAACATAAAACTTTGTGGCATACACACATAATCCTAGGGAATCATATCTTATTAGTCAAGACTCATTGCCAAGACTATCTTAGGGGACAAAGTCCATTTCTGAAACGAGTCACCCTCGTTTCAGTCATGTTTCACTGAACCGGTATAACCTACCATTCCAATATTATCTATCTCATGAGATATAAAATCTTTACCCAATGCACTGGAGGGAGATATAGGTTCCACCCATCTCATAATGATACCATTCTTATGTGTGCCACAAAATCATAAATCATACATCATTGCATAACCCATGTAGTAAAAATGGGATTCTTAAACAACATGACATCATAAAACAATTCATATAAGATAAAGGAATTCATAAAAATATTTCCATCACAACATAATCAAAACCATGTAATAATAGGGATAGAAACAGAACTCTATATTATCTTAGATTGTAAATAATTTTGATAAAACACTTGAACTCCATTCTTGAGGAAAATATCCTTTCTACTTCAAAAACATTTTCCTTTCTTAACATGTCATACAATTTTAAACTAAAAGAAGTTGATTAAAAATAAACTTGAAAACTTTTAAAGTAAGCTTCTTGGAAAAAATGTTTTAAAAATCCATCCATGCCGTATAAGTTAAAAAAACATTTTTCCCATACTTTTGTCAAAAAAAGTCAAAAAGTACCTCATACGAAAAACGACAAAAGAATCCTTTTATATCTTTTAATAAAAACTCACAGAAGGGTAAAATTGGATTTAAACAAATTTAGGTGTATGGAAATAATATTAAATATTGAGGAAACTTGGATGTGGATGATAAAATACACCCCAGTAAATGCCAAAGTATAAACAATCTCGGATAAAAATGAGATTGTGATATTTTCCCTTACCTTAGGTCTGATATGCTTTGTACATGTCCGAACCTCCTGTATAATGATTTAAAGAATGTTATTGACTTATTCCATAATCATATTTATTTTTATGATATCATATTTGATCATATTATTAGCTTCTTAGTAGTAATATTTCATTGCTACTTGTTATTCGGGTGTTTATATCTTTTTGTTCTTATGCGTTTTTTTTCGAATAAATTCTTATTCTTCTCTTTAGGATATAGATACCTCATTTCTAGAATGGTATTAGTGTAATATATATCATATTCATTATTTCAATTCATTTCATTTATATAATCATTATGAAATGAAGATCATGTAGAACGAGTTGCATCACATCGTGGAGACGGAATTCCGTACGTACGCACGAGTGATGATATCATTCCTATGATCATGGAATTGTATTGGAGTGTATGTATACTATTTCAAAATTCATATCACTTTATAATAGTCATATATAGTCATTATTTACACCATTATACCCATCCAAGTAAGGTGGTGGTGGAAAATAGATTACACCACGGCGTTGACACAGTATTCTGTACGTACGCACGCGCGGTGATTTATTTTTCCGTAGGATGGATAGATGGTGAAATAGGGTTGTTTCATACTTTTAATAAAATATCTTTATATGATTGATACTGATGTTATTACTTCATAATGAAACAACTAAAGAAGAATAAGTGGAAGAAGAAATAAAGATGAAAGAATCGGTAACGGACATTACCTCTTCTTTGAAGTGCTTCTTTGAGACCACCTTTTAGGGCACTAAAATAGGTCTTCGAAGAAGAAAAGAACCTCTAGGATGTCACTAGGGATGTGTATATGAGAAAGTGTCAGGGGTTGGCCGAGCTTGAAGGCTCAAAGTTGTGTGAGGAAGAGATGGAGGAGGTGCCCTTTTATAAGGGAGAAGAGGGGCACCTTTGGAATAACTAAAAATATTATTTTATTATAATGTCATGTTCGGTTTTAAATAGCTCCAAATTGATTTATTTAGATGCTAAGGTGGGTATGGGTCGAAATCATCTCATCCAATAGAATTTAGACATGTTTAGGTTCCTATTTTAACCTTATCATGTAGATTTATCATTAAGTTAAATAATTTTACTTTTACCGTGTCTTCTTGTGTTCTTATACTATAAGCTTAATAAACATACTATAAGAAGCCAAACGAACCCAAAGTTGTTTATTATTAATATATATAACCTTATCTAAGTCATTTTTCCAAACCTTAGATTTTTAGTAATAAAATCACAATTAATAATATAATATTTGTTTTAAAAACTATTTTAAGTCAATTTTGACACTATTCAATTGTTGATTTTTTTGAAACTCATAATAGAATGATTACTTCGACCAAAGTTAATTAAATCAATCCTAACATGTCATATAAACCTATAAAAGTAGTTTAGTTCATAAAAAGTCTCAAATTATATTTATTTGGGTATTTATAACATCAATTATGTCAATATTTCATTAATAAGATAATTACTGCATCATTGTTGTGTCATAAATAAATTAAATTATTTAAAGTCTAAAAATTACAAATAAAATACCATTATGTAGGAAATATTTTTATATTTATAATGAATATTTATAGTCTAATTTATCTTATGTATAACCCCATATTAAAAATGATTTACTTATTAAACATTGATTTTAACTATTTTAACCCTTCTTTAAATAAATTAATAACAAATGTCCAAATCTAATCCAAGTAGGACTAAATGGTCATATTTTATTCCAAAGGTTTTTTTTTGGTTTAATTACACTTATCAAATAGGACATCTGTTAAGATAATAATAATATCATTTTTACCCTTAATTACCATATTTACTTTTAACCGTGGTAAAAAAAGTAAAATGTTACTATTCACCAAAAATTATTTTCATCTCATTGAACCACATTTTACTTACTGACATCAACCGTGTCTCTAGGATTTTCGAAATTTCACTCACAGAAGCGGTAAAATTAAGTTTTATGAAAAATTCAGTTTTTTAACTACCACTTAGTGGTTTCACTATTCATCAAAAAATGAATGTTTCCAGAAAATACCAAAAATTAGGCCTAAGCTATATTTGATATTATGAACTCAAAAATGATGTCTATTTTACCAAATTCAAAACATATCAGTTGAATTAATTAATTTAAAAGTTAATTTTCGTCGTCAAAACAAATAGCGTGTTTTTAAGAGATAATAACTATCAAATGATTGACACTTGTTTATGAATGGTTTAAATGTGAAATTACATCCAATGACCAACATTGTATTAAATTGTAAAAACTATATTCTAAATATACATTAAAAACACTCAAATTAATAATTTATAACTTTTAATTATTTCGATTAAAAAGGTTGTTTTTAATTAAAATTTAGTAATTTTCACTATTCATCAGAAAATAAAAGTTATCAGAAAAGTACCAAAATTTCACCTTAGGCGAAATTCAATACTCTGAATCCAAAAATGAAGTCCATTTTGAGAACTAAAATTTCTAAAATATTAAAAGGTGGTTATTACTATTCATAACGGCTAGTTTTAATAATATTTTAATAGCATATCGTTGTTTAGTGAAACTCAGTATTTCGTACTACACATGCTATCGAGGAAGGTCGTGATTGTGTGTAATGAAAAGAAAATTCAAGGATTCATGTTGAGAAAACTTCTTTTGGTGTAGCGTAAAACAAAAGACATTAGTGAAACTAAAAAGAATATTTTTTTATAAAATCTCGGGTTGTTACATTCTACCCCCCTTAAAATAAATTTCGCCCTCGAAATTCGTCGGGGTTATAAATGGTTTACTATTCGAAAGTTTCATTAATAGAATCCCACATCTTAAAAATGAATACCAAAACCAATCTTTAAAAACAAAATTATGAAACGTAACGGTTACCCAAATAAACTAATCACTGGGTTTTCACATAGGTGAAAATATGGATATGGAAGAGAAATCTAACCATCATGTTCTGATGGAGAGTGGTAGAGAACATGGCTATGAAAAAGCCAACAATCACAAAGCTATTGATTTGTGATGATCTAAGGTACCATCTGATTCATCAGAAATAAGGGAGCTAGGACAACATTTTTTGGTTTTCAAGATCATTTCCCTAAATTTGATGAATTAAAATAAATACTTGCATGATTTTGGTACAATCTCATTGTTGTTCGTGAATTGAAAAATTTCCACTTCATCCCTTAAAGGAATGAAGTTGAATTTGTTATTCGTGATGTGTTAGAAGATCATGTGATAGAATGATGGGTCATCCCATCTCTTTCAAACAAAAGGTTAGCAAAAGTTATAAGTCCATATTATGGTTAGATTAATCGTATATGGTTCCAAAAATGAACTTATACTTCATATATCATACTGCTTAATAAAATAAAACAAGTTTCTACTAACCAGGGACTTCCTATAGGCTAGTGGTAGGTGATAAAGGCCAGTCGCACTTCAGTTGTGGGTTCGATTCCCACAGCCTTGTCCAACGCGATGGGTTGTCGCTCGTCCTGTAGGTTGTCCTTTTTTTAAAGCTCTATTACTATAACATCCCATAAATAAGATCAAAAAAAAAGTTTTATCCTTAAACAATACTAACTTATGTCCAACATAATTCATTCCAATAATTAGGTTTATCTAAAATACTTCGGTCCATGCTCATAGTATAAAGAAAACGATTACTTGAAATGTCATCAACCAAGCATGTGAATACCATCATTCATCCCCCATATATCTTGTTGGTCACATTCCAATCATGTGAATAACTTAGTCATGTATTCTCTTGAAAAATTAATACCCATTAAACCTTAGTGAAAACATGAATGCTATCAAAAGTTAACTCTTTCCACATACCAAAATCCAAAAATTCTATATACTCAAACCATGATATATCCTTCTCCTTATATGAGCTCATGAATACTATAAAACATTTAATTTTCTCTTTATCCCTTCATTATGCGCATATCGTATACATTCCAAAAATATCAGAATAACCTTTCATGGATACTGGTACCATTAATCATACACTTACAAAACTCAAGGAAAGACAATAGTGTAACAATCTTTAGATGTCTATTTATTCCATAGTACCATGAGATTACTTATACAACATTACACATGATAAACATGTAATCATTCCACTACATTATTAAACCATTGACCAAGCTTCAATAATTATTTCATCTCACATATCATTTGTAGTCTCTTCATCATCATTAACATAAATACTACCCATACAACCATACTGATTCTCTTCATGAGACTTTCCCTTAGGGCATTGGTTTGAATAATGCCTGTACATTCCACATTTAAAACATTTAACCATTGTTGATGTCGTAGCAATACCATTATCATCATCCCTGGTGTTAACTGAACCTTTTCCTTTTCACTTATTGGCTTTGTGTCCTTCATTTCCACACCCAAAGAATCTTCCAGTTCCTTTGAAACATTCTCCTTGATGCCTCTTCCCACATGATTTACATAGGGGAAATTTAACTATCTTTCCTCTATGATCATCATGAAACTCCATCTTTCTCTTATTAGCCAAGTCAGGAAACATACCAAATTTTACTATATTGATCATATTATGAGATTGCTGATTCGGCATAATAATGATTTTTGGACTTCCAAATCCAATTTCATTTGGTTTCTCATGAAGAATATCATTCCATTGTCCATCATATCCTCCATTATCATGAATCATCTTGTTTCCAGCCATTTTCTAAAACCCAAAAAGACTAGTGTGAGAGGCAAAAATCATAATAAAGGGGGTGTAACTTCAATATCTAACACCTTTGGTTTAATCTAATATCGTTACCATAGTTCTAGGACTATATACCATATGTATACTTATCCTTAGGGACATCCCTAGACATACTTTAGAAATATCTCTTGGGATCTCACTAACGTTTTTTCATCTTAGTTTCCAAAGGTTGACTAAACCTTTCCTCTGATACCAACTGTAGAGACCCGATTCTTGACGTACATGGACATTACATTACTTTTGCGGAATACTTAGTACATAACAAAAACACACACACAAGGATCATAATCATTTAGTGCATTTGGAAACTCAGAATATAATCTTCTAATCGTGGTGAAAGATCTTCAACATATCCCATAAAGATATTCATTTTTTTACCTAAATCCTTTTTTTATGTCCTGGGGAAAAGAAAACATAAAATGGTGAGCTCAAATGCTCAGTAAGAGTAAACAAAAGAAATATCAATCACATCATATTCATAAGAACATAACATTTTGGAAATCTTAACCTACAAAAGAGAGCATAATTTCATAACAAGGATAAATCATAGTAGTGAATTGAAATCCCAATAATCATAACTTAAAACATGAAACTTTGTGGCATACACACATAATCATAGAGAATCATATTTTATTTTTCAAGACTCATTGCAAAGACTATCTTAGTGGACAAAGTCCATTTCTGAACCGAGTCACCCTCGTTGCAGTCCTGTTTCACTGAACCGGTATAACCTACCGTTCCAGCCATGTCTATCTAATGAGATATAAAATCTTCACCCAATGCATTGGAGGGATATATAGGTCCCACCCATCTCATAATGATACAATTCTTATGTGTGCCACAAAATCATAAATCATACATCATTGCATAACCCATGTAGTAAAAAATGGGATTCTTAAACAACATGACATCATAAAACAATTCATATAAGATAAAGGAATTCAGAAAAATATTTCCATCACAACATAATAAAATCCATGTAATAATAAGGATAGAAGCATAACTCTATATTATCTTACATGGAAAATAATTTTGATAAAACACTTGAACTCCATTCTTGACGAAAATATCCTTTCTACATCAAAAAATTTTTCGTTTATTAACATGTCATAAAAATTTAAACTAAAAGATGTTGATTAAAAATAAACATGAAAACTTATAAAGGAAGCTTCTTGGAAAAAATGTTTTAAAAATCCATTCATGCCGTATAAGTTAAAAAAAAAATTCCCGTACTTTTGTCAGAAAAGTAAAAAAGTACCTCATACGAAAAACGACAAAAGATTCCTTTTATATCTTTTACTAAAAACTCACCAAATGCTAAAATTGGATTTAAACAATTTTAGGTGGATGGAAATAATATTACATATTGAGGAAACATGTATGTGGATGATAAAATACACCCCAGTAAATGCAAAAGTATAAACAATCTCAGATAAAAATGAGATTGTGATATTTTCCCTTACCTTAGGTCCGATATGCTTTGTACGTGTCCGAACCTCCTGTATAATGATTTAAATAATGTTATTGACTTATTCAAGAATCATACTTATTTTTTTGATATCATATTTGGTCATATTCTTAGCTTCTTAGTAGTAATATTTCATTGCTACTTGTTATTTGGGTGTTTATAACTTTTTGTTCTTATGCGTGTTTTGTCGAATAAGTTATTATTCTTCCTTTTAGGTTATAGATACCTCATTTCCAGAATGGTATTAGTGTAATATATATCATATTAATTCATTCAATTCATTTCATTTATATAATCATTATGAAATGAAGATCATGTAGAACGAGTCGCATCACATCGTGGAGACGGTATTCCGTACGTACGCACGAGTGATGATATTGTTCCTATGATCGTGCAATTTTATTAGACTGTATGTATACTATTTAAGAATCAGTATCAATTTATAATAGTCATATATAGTCATTATTTACACCATTATACCCATCCAAGTAAGGTGGTGGTGGAAAATAGATTACACCACGGCGTGGAGACGGTATTCCGTACGTACGCACGAGCGGTGATTTCTTTTTCTGTAGGGTGGATAGATGGTGAAATAGGGATGTTTCATACTTATAATAACATATCATTATATGAGTGATACTGATGTTGTTACTTCATAACAAAACAACTTAATAAGAAGAAGTGGAAAAAGAAATAAAGATGAAAAAATCGGTAACGGACATTACATCTTCTTTGAAGTGCTTCTTTGAGACCTCCTTTCAGGGCACTAAAATAGGTCTTTGAAGAAGACCAAAACCTCTAGGATGTCTCTAGGGAATGGAGAGGAGAATTTTTCAGGGGTTGGCTGAGATTTAAGTCTCAATGTGGTGTGAGGAAGAGAGGGAGGAGGTGCCCTTTTATAAGGGAGGAGAGGGGCACCTTTGGAATAAATAAAATATTATTTTATTATAAAGTCATGTTCGGTTTTATATAGCTTAAAATTGATTTATTTAGAGGCTAAGGTGGGGATGGGTCTAAATACTCTCATACAATATAATTTAGACAAGTTTAGGATCCTATTCTAACCTTATCATGTAGATTTAACATTATGTTAAATAATTTTACTTTTACCGTGTCTTCTTGTGTTCTTATACTATAAGGTTAATAAACTTACTATATGGAGCCAAACGGACCCCAAATTTTTTATTATTAATATATATAACCTTATCTAAGTCATTTGGAAGAACCTAAGATCTTTATGAATAAGATAACAATTAATAATATAATATTTGTTTTAAAAACTATTTTAGGTCAATTTTGACACTATTCAATAGTTGATTTTTTTGAAATTCATAACAGAATGATTACTTCGACCAAAGTTAATTAAATCAATACTAACATGTCATATGAACCTAGAAAATTAGTTTAGTTCATAAAAAGTCTCAAAATATATTTATTTGGGTATTTATAACATCAATTATGTCAATATTTCATTAATATGATAATTACTACATCATCGTTGTGTCATAAATAAATTAAATTATTTAAAGTCTAAAAATTACAAATAAAATACCATTATGTATAAAATCTTTTTAAATTTCTAATTAATATTTATAGTCGAATTTATCTTATTTATATCCCCATATTAAAAATGATTTACTTATTAAACATTGATTTTAACTATTTTAAACCTTCTTTAAATAAATTAATAATGAATTTCCTAATCTAATCCAAGTGGGCCTAAATGGTCATATTTTATTCCTAAGGCTGTTTTTGGTCGAATTACACTTATCCAATAGGACATGTGTTAAGGTAACAATAATATCATTTTTAGCCTTAATTACCCTATTTACTTTTAACCGTGGAAAACAAAGTAAAAAGTTACAATTCACCAAAAAATATTTTCATCTCATTGAACCACATTTTACATACTGACATCAACTGTGTCTCTCAGATTTTATAAACTCCACTCACAGAAACGGTAAAATTAAGTTTTATGAAAGATTCAGTTTTTTAACTACCACTTAGTGGTTTCACTATTCATCAAAAATTGAATGTTTCCAGAAAAATACCAAAAATTAGGCCTCATCTATATTTGATATTATGAACTCAAAAATGATGTCTATTTTACCATGTTCAAAACATATCAGTTGCATTAATTAATTTAAAAATTAATTCCCATCGTCAAAACAAATAGCGTGTTCTTAAGAGATAATAACTATCAAATGATTGACACTTGTTTATGACTGGTTTAAATGTGAAATTACATCCAATGATAAACATTGTATTAAATTGTAAAAATATATTCTAAATATACTTTAAAACCACTAAAATTAATAATTTATCACTATTAATTATTTCAATTAAAAAGGTTGTTTTTAATTAAAATTTAGTAATTTTCACTATTCATCTGAATATGAAAGTTATCCGAAAAGTACCAAAATTTCACCTTATGCGAAATTCGATAAACCGAATCCAAAAATGAAGTCCATTTTGAGAACTAAAATTTATAAAATTTTAAAAGGTGGTTATTACTATTCATAATGACTAGTTTTAATAATATTTTAATAGCATATCGTTGTTTAGTGAAACTCGGTATTGCGTACTACACACGCTATCGAGGAAGGTTGTGATTGCGTGTAATGCAAGGAAAGTCAAGGATGCATGTTGAGCAAGCTCCTTTTGGTGTAGCGTACAACACAAGACATTAATGAAATTAAAAAGAATATTTTTTTATAAAATCTCTGGCTGTTACAAAGATACTTTTGAAACATTTACCCCAGAATATTTCCGACCCTATATTGATGAAAAAGTTTTACAAAACCCAAACCAGTGGTTACTTAATAATCATCTCAGTGATAGTATCATTGGTGATGAAAATCAACCTATATGGATGAGAATTTCCTTAAGAAATGAAGTAGAGCATCTAGCATTCTTTTCCCAATTATAACCAAAAAACACTGATGAAGCTTTAGGTGATGATGATTGGATTAAATCCATTCAAGATGAACTAAATTAATTCAAAAGGAATAAAGTTTGGACCTTGGTTGAGAGACCTATGGAAACTTCTATTATTAGACTAAAATGGGTCTTTAAAAATAAGTGTGATGAAAATGGAATCATCGTTAGAAATAAAGTTAGGTTGGTTTCTAAAGGATATAATCTACAAGAAGGAATAGACTATGAAGAAAATTATGCTCTTGTAGCTAGACTTGAATCTATTTAGATTTTACTTTCCTTTACAGAATTCTTCAATTTCATGCTTTTTCAAATGGATGTAAAATGTGCTTTCCTTAATGGTTATGTTCAAGAGGATGTTTTTGTTGAAAACCTCTTGGATTTGAAGACACAAAACATCTTGATCATGTTTTTAGACTTACCAATGCTTTGTATGGCCTTAAACAAGCCCCTAGAGCATGGTATGATAGACTTTCATGATTTTTTCTTCAAAATAACTATGTTAAGGGAAATGAAGATCCATATCTTTTCATAAAGAATGATAAGAAAAATGTTTTGATTATTCAGATTTATGTTGAGGAAATTATATTTGGTTCAACTCAGCAATATTTAACTATTTTCTTTGTAGATCTAAGGAAATATGAGTTTGAAATGAGTATGATGGGTGAGTTAACATATTTCCATGGTTTTCAAATTTCTCAACAACCAGATGGAATCATCATATCCCAAAAAAATTATATTAATGATCTTATTAAATAGTATGGATATGAAAAATACTAAAATAATAAGTACTCTTATTGGTACCCCAAACACACTTATTCATGATGGAGCTGGGAAACCAGTAGGTCAAACATCTTTTAGAGGTATGATAGAAATCTTACTAATCATGATAGATAGTCGTGCAGACATAACATTTTCAGTATGCTTATGTGAAAGATATCAATCCAATCCTAAGGAATCTCATTCAAAGGTAGTGAGAAGAATTTTTCGCTACTTAAAGGGAACCATGGATTTAGGACTATTTTATACTTCTAGTAAAGATTTTGTTTTAAAATGTTTTTCAGATGCTAACATTGGTGGATTTTTAATGGATCGAAATAGTACATCCAGAACTTGTCATTTCTTAGAAGATTCATTAGTTTCTTGTTCTTGCAAGAATCAAAACTCAGTAGCACTCTCCACTGCTGAAGCTGAATATTTAGTAGCTAGAAGTTGATGTGCTCAAGTGTTGTGGATGCAACACACACTCATAGACTATGGCTTGAGTTTTACTAAGACTCAAATTTTGTGTGATAACACAAGTGCCATTTCCCTTAGTAAAAACCATGCAAATCACTCTCATGCAAAGAACATAGACATAAGGAATCACTTTCTTAGGGATCACACACTTAAAGGAGATATCATTCTTCAATTTATCAGAACGCATGATCAACTTGCTGATATTTTGACAAAATATTTACCTACAGATAGATTTGATTTAATTAAACATATGTTAGGAATGATAACCATGAGGTAATCATCCTTAATTAACATCCTGTTGAACCAATCTCTTTATAGTAATAAGCTATTTTTAATAGGGAGAGTACATTTGTTATTGATGGTTTTTTAAGATTTTCATAATGGGAATTTTCATAAAGGGAATTTTCATAATGGGGATTTTCATAATGGGGATTTTCGTAATAGGAATTTTTATAATGGGAATTTTCGTAATGGGAATTTTCATAATAGGAATATTCATAATGGGAATTTACGTACTCATAATTTTCATAATCATGTTTTGGTAATGAAAATTTTTCCAATAAAATCTTTCATCTTAAGTTTTTCGTACTGAGTTTTTCATAGTGTGTTTTTCGTAGTGAGTTTTTTGTAGCCAAATTTTCTTCAAAGAAGAATATCACATATTATGAATAATAACTATAGCCAATACTAAAGGTATGAATTCATTACTTACGTTTTCATAATTGTTTTTAGTTTCTGGTAGTTTCTTCTTCTTTTAAAATTTCTCAGATTCCTTTCTTATTAAATCCTAATGATCTTAATAAAACCTCAAAATATCAGATTCAAGATTTCCTTCCAGGAATGTTTTCAACCATCAGATAAGATCAGAGAGTTTTTGAACCGTCATATTGTTTTTGGAAGTTAAAAGGTCACGACCATCACCTATATAAATGGGACCCCCAATGGTGTCCCACATCGTTTTATAAAATCATTCACGTCTCGAAGCCCTCTGGGAGTTTTTAAAGCCCGTTCCAAATATCATAGAATTTCTCGATTCCGAATGTCTGTAAAAGACACATCTCAAGAAATTTCTACCAAGAATCCAATCTCATAATGTCAAGTATATAGGGAATTGTTTCTCCATATGAACATTTTCAAGTATGAATCTATCATCTCTAAAAATATCAAGTTAAATAGTTGGGAAGATGTATGCATATCTAAAACATGTGATCAAGACATTGTGTATCCAGAATTTCTCATAGAGTTCTATGAATCAGTTTTCTATTTTGAATAAGAGGGTAGAGATAAATTTTCTTTTAAGAGTTATGAAAAAACATTCAATCATACTTACACCATGGATCCAATCTTGGTGGGGATGGCGTAAGAAGGGGAAGCTGAGTTTTTCTTACACAAACGGCCAGATGTTCTAGGTAGTTTTGTTAAGGTAAAGTCCATACAATGTCTTGGACATGATGAGGTCAAGACAACCAAAATTTCTCACCCATCTTCTAAAAACTGGATCCTGCAACTATGGATACAAGGTTTAATTATAGCGAGGAATGGTGTCAAAGATACTGTCAATAAAATTGATATATATTTCGTAGACCTCCTGGTAAATCTAAGGAAAATCAATTTGATGAGGCATGTACTTGTTACAATCAAGAACATCAAGGAGGGGAATATTAGAGACCAAATCATCATGTATCTGGCTTTGCTTTCAATGATGATAGTTCGTTGTCTTGAGACATTTAAGATTGCATGAAAATCCAAGTCTTGGAATTGAAAACTTATTCATGTTAGTGATGACACTCTTAAAAGGATGAATATGGAATGTTCTAAGGAGATAGGAGAGATCTATGATCTACCAAAGGAAGAGGCAGAAGCCAATCTAGAAAATATTGAAAAATCCAAGACATCGAAGAAGGATGGAATGAAAAGAAACATGAAGAAAGTGGAGGAGACATATAAAACCCCTAAAGCTAAGTAAACCCAATCCCCACCTCCCAAACCGAAGAAACAAATCATGAATAGGTATATACTCTTCTCTGAAAATATTCTCTTTCCCAAGGGAAATCTCAATATCCTTCTTTTATCCATTATAGAATCTATTCATTCGACACCAACTATTCAAATAAATATGATCAACTGAGGGAATCTTCTAAGTTTTCTGAGGAAATTTTTCCAAGACTCTCCTATAATAAACTCTTTAAGAAAGATCCATAATATCTATCCAACCGCGGGTGAAAATAAATTGAGCATATATGAAAGGGGGTATTCAAACCAACTTCATCAATAATAGAACCATCCATGTAAGAGTAGTCATCCACCACCACCACCCAGAAAGACTCCACCACCGCAAAGGCCTTTCCAACCTCCCCCTACAAAACCCAATCCTAGCCTAGAGGACATGATGAAACAAATTTCTTCTTAGAACCACAGATTCAAAAAACCACTCATGTATCCATACAATACCTAAAACATAATTAGTCTGTCATTACATTATGGTGGGGGAAATTCAAAGTAATGGTTCAGGTAAACTACCCTCTCAACCACTAGTCAACCCATGCGATAACGGAAAAATCAGACTCATTACCCAATAGAGTGGAACTCAACTTAACATCGAAATGAACCCTCCATTAGAGTCATCCATTGATAAGGAAAACACTATCCCAACCACTAAAAATGGTTCAAATGTTAAAAAAACACATCCTGAGGGAATCCCTTTCTAAGGAAAGAATGTTTCATTTGATTAACCGCCTAGCCCTACCATTACTCTTCCATTGACTCATAGGTCCACACATAGGTCCACCCATTCCTCATTTGAAGATGACACTATTGAGTAGTTTTATGAGTTCATTGACCTATTTCTATCACATTCACTTCCATAAATCAAAAATCCAATTGAATTTTATCTGAAACAACTGCATAAAGATTTAAAATATTCCTATCATGAGATTTGAAACAATATTACTATCATCATTACTAGTTTACGTCCCTCCTAAGCTTGAATTGTGACTGATTGATCTTTTGATGTAGTATAATTAGGCTTTGGGGAGGGAACATTCTCACATACCTGGTTCTATCAGATCAATTTTCACACATCATATATTTTAAATGACGAGGCTATGATAGTGGGGTAGGAAAAATATCGAGAGAACCCATACATCCTAGATGTTGTTAAAAAGGAGGCAACAAAATTATTGGATACTAGAATTATTTACCCCATCTTTGATACCCAATGGGTCAATCATGTCTAATAAGATCTGAAAAAACTATTTTTGCAATAATTGTAGATAAAAACAATTAATTGGTTCAAACTCGTGTGTGGAATTTTTGGTTTGTCTTCATAGAAAATTTCTAACTAAACCTACACACTAAGAAGGACCATTTTCCATTTCCATTATTTGACCAGATTATATAGAGGATAACATGGAAATCCCACTATTGTTTCCTTGATTGGTATTCTGGATATTTTCATATCCATATTACCCCAAAGATTAGGAAACTATAGCCTTTCCTTACCCCTTTAGAACATTTTATTATAGGAGGATTTTATTTGGTCTATGTAATGTTCTAAGTATTTTACAACGATGCATGGATAGTATTTTTTCATATTATATAGATAAATAAATGAATGGTTTCATGGATGATATAAATGTTTATGGATCCTCTTTTGATGAATGATTAGGTAGTCTTAGTTTAGTCTTACATCACCGTATTGAGAATAATCTAATATTAAATAATGAAAAATTATATTACATTATGTGATAAGGTATAATATTGTGACATGTTACCACTGTGGATGGTTTCCATTTAGATAAATCAAAATTGGTTGTCATTTCTTCCCTATAAATCCCCAAAAATGTGAAGGATGTGAGGTCATTCTTAGTTCAGGATAGATTTTACCATTCTTTCATTCGCGAATTTAGTAAGATTTAACTCCCCCTCTAACACTTACTCAAAAAAGAAAACAAATATTTTTTTCAAAAAACATTGGGAGGATTAATTTAATAAATTTTAACGGAGTTTGAAATCACCCCGGGTAATCGAACGACCACATTGGGATTTACCATTTGAGCTCATGTGTGTGGCCTCAAACTATGTAGTTGGGGAAGTCTTATGACAATGGATCGATTAGGCTCAAAATCCCATTGAATATGCATCAATTAATTTGTAACCTACCAAAGAATATGGTATCACAACTAAAATAGAATACCATTCCATTTATTTGTCCGTGGATAAATTCAGGTCATAAAATTTAGGTCCCAAAGTCATTGTGTTCATAGACTACATAGACATCTGGTATCACCTAAAGAAATCCAAATCTTAACCATGTCTCATTCACTGGATGATCCTCCTTCAGAAATTCAATCTATGAGTTAGAGTTAAAAAAGGAGCATAGAATGTGGTTGCTGACTATATTAGTAGGCTACTCACATCCTTGGACATTAAATCATCCCCCTATATTCCAATAAATGACATGTTATCTAATGAGAAATTGTACCAAGTAAAATATTATATTCCTTGGTATGATGAAATTTTAAACCCTTTGGTAACATTTTTCATTTTTTACTAATTCAAAGAAAGAAGATGACCATCTAAAACCATAGTGTTGTTGGTACATTTGGGATGACCCGTAACATTAGTGAACATCTAGTGATCAGATCCTCAGGCATTGTGTTCCCAATATTGAGTTTCAGTCTATCCTTAGGTTCTACCAAAATCTTACATGTGGGAGAAAATATAGACCCCAATGGACTGCTATGAAGGTCAATGATTCTGGTCTTTCATGGATAACATAATTTTTGGATGCCCACAATTTCTGTAAAAATTTTCCTGACTGTCAAAGAATGGGGAATTTCTCTAAATTAAATGAAATTTGCTAAAAAACATTTATCTTTCATGAAATTTTTTATGTTTGGGGCATTGATTTTATGGGTCCCTTTCCCAATTCCTATAAAAACTTGTACATTCATATGAGAGTTGTCTATGTGTCAAAATGGGTAAAAGGGAAGATCCATAGGGACATATTATTCGAAGACAGTTGTGGAAATTTTTGTGAACACAAATCTTCTATAGGTTTGGATAACCTATGTTCACCATTGGTGACCATGGTCCTCATTTCTATAATGTAATGATGCATTCTCTTTTGCATTTGTATGGTGTTAGATATAACGTTCATAATTCATATAACCCAAAAACTAATGGTCAAGATGAGATTTTGAATAGAGTGTTAAAAAATTATGAAAATAGTGCTCAAACTAATAGAAAATTATGGATTACTAGACTCTATGATTCATTTTGGGCCAACCATACTTATTTAAAACCTCTCATTGGAATGTCACCGGATCATCACATTCTTGGAATGATTTTTCAACTCCCTGTTGTGATAGAGCCTCAGGCCTTATGGTCTAATAAAAAATTCAATTACATTCTTCCTATTTTATGTTCTCAATTGAAGTTAAAGATTCAAGAGATGGAGGAAATGAGATGAGATTCATATGATAGCTCCTGGATTTACAAGGAGAGAACCAATCCTACCCACAATCGCATCATCCTTTATCATCTATTCAAAATTAATAATATGTTCCTCCTTTTTAATGGATGGATAAATTTTCAACTTGTTAATATTCATTCTTATGGGTCGGTCCCATAATCTTCTACTAATTTTTATATATTTGGTGTTGTTTCGGATCAAAATAGGGAAAAAACCATCACTATTAATGGTAAGCGGCTGAAACACTTTCATGATACCATTATGGAGTCCTCAATGGAGGAACTAAAAGATCATGAAGTATCCTACCAATGTAACCCATCAGGTTTTATCCTTCCTTTCCAAAATCTAATTTTTAAAGTGAGGAAACTGTGTAATGTAGGTTTGGAGGGATATTTATGTTTTTCCTCAGTTAGTTAGGAATTTTTATATCCTTATTATTTTTCTCTTATTTGGCTTACTGGATTGTATTGTCACTTTCCCCCTATTTTCCCCCTAAATTTTTTATAGAATTTTAATTTTTAATTCTCACATTATCTTGGAAAATTATTCCCATTTAATTATAGATGTTATTTAAAATGCATGGGGAATTTCCCTATTCCATGTTTTTTTAAAATTCAATTTTTTGTGATAAAATGTGCATTTTAGGATGAATTAAGCATTATGGAGTGACATTATCTTGATATTTTGTTACTTTTAAATGATATAAATGATTATATAATTTTGAAAATGTCGAGAAGAATGGTAACCTTTATGTTATTAGTTTAAGGGAATATTGTATCACGTAATTTCTCTACACATATTTTCACCCAGTCAAGATGTGTGAAAAGTTCATACACAATAGAAGGTAATTATATGTTGGGTTAATATTTATCTACATTCAAATATTAATTTAACATAATTTTGTTCCTTATCCAATATATTTAATTACTATTAAATATTTACCTATATAGGTGTACACATGATCCGACTATTGTATACCATTAAAAACCAAAAAAATAGAAATACAAATAAACATTGAGGGGAGTGATGAAATTTATAACATATGGGGATATCTAGTTCATGAGATTATGTTTTAAATTCAACTAAATATTTTTTTATTGAGTCTAGAAATTTGATTTCGAAGAATTTAGGACATGTTTGGTGGAAATGTATAATTTAAGCAGATGAATTTTAGAATAACATATATTCACACAATGTAAAGTGTAATGAATACCATGAAATGGATGTCACAAAAAAATGTGGAGATTCAGAGAAATGATTTACTTTTGAATTATTTTCTTTGTTTTTTATCATGTATCTCATGGAATTTCATTTTGATATAATTTTTAATATGTCATTTTCCATTATCACTGAGAATAACTCTTTAGTGTGATTTTTTCTTTGATCATATTTCAATCAAGAACAAAATCTGAATTTCATTTTAATTCTTCATGAATTCTATAATATATCCATTAATAATATTAGAAAGTTGAAATTTTCCTAGATTGAAAATTTATAGATGTTGGGGTGTGATTCCATCATGATTCACTACATTATTTCACTATTACACAACTTGTTTAAGATGGTTTTGTATTTGAAATTCCAAATTTAATAACAAATTTAATGTCACATTTAATTCAAATATTTATTTTTTACAACTGTAAAAAAAGTAATTATACTTTTTTGGTTATTTTATTATAGAAGGAGGTGATTTATAAGGACAAAGATGATCCAGAAGGAAAATGGCCCAAACTACATTGATTCCAAATGAAACTTATCCACTATTTTACAAATTGTGTTAAATTTTTTCCTCCAAAAGGGATGAGATTTTGTGCCTAGATCCGAATAATAATCGTGTAGAACTCATCTCAATAAAACCAATGCCCAACTCTTCTATCTCCCGGCCCATCCGAACTGATATATCTGGGGGATTGAATCTGCAATAATTAAAAAGTTATGTTTGGCATTTTGAAAATAAATCCCCATAACGGTGTCCAATGGATACCAAATGTGATAGGGATGCATTCATGAGACAGGAAAACAACTCTCCTATTTTTTTTTAAATTTGTGATATCATGGTTTACATGTCTAAAACTGAGATACAAGTGGTTTCACAAAAACTAGTTTCCCAAAACTGTTATCCCATTTTAGTTATAAAAGGGAACCATGGGAATAACAACTGAATGTTCAACCAAGGGATGGAGGTGATTCCAAATTTGAGTTTCATAGGAGTCTTGTCATCCCCTAGAATGTTTTATAGGTCCCTATCATCATAGGGAGATCTAAAATGAAGAACTAGATCGACAGAAATGTCCATATCCTCTCTATGTTGGTCTAAATGGTGGGTGTTCATTTTAAGGGAGCTAAAATTATTGTAGAGGGATATCAGGCACATTAACTACTATAGTTTTGATGTATTTTGGGTTTTAAAACATTTTTTTATAAATATATTAATTTGATTTATGTTTGAATTGTTTTTTTATTGAATCAAATGGAATCTTATTTGCTTTTAACTGATTAGTTTAAATTATTGAGCATATTACTTGTGATGTTTCAATTGTAAATTAGAATTATCCTTTTTATCCCCACATTATTGAGATATATATTTTCATTGGAAGTTATTATACAATGCCAATGATCTGGGCCTTGGATATATGATTGCTATGTCATGGTTTGTCTCATTTTGTTTTGATATAAAATCATGGAAAGCAATCAAGATTCAAATTAATTTCAACCAAATAATTACATCAAACTCTAATTAATATCCTGGAACAATGAACATGAAATGTGTGTAGTGAACTCATAATGAACACTTTATCTCACATTTCTCAAAATCCACTTCGTTTTTCCAATATTAAACTCTTTATATTTTGTTATTTTCTTAAAAAAATTCAAAACAAAACCATATTTATGTAATATTTGCTTCAAATAAAAACATTAAATATCCATTCATCCATGAAATATGACCAAGGATATTCCATATACTATAAATCAACCATAAAAACATAATCAATTTGACGTGTCATGACAACGTGATAATGACCCATCCACTAAAATACCAAATTAAGAATCTAAAATGATTACTGATGAACCAAAATGTCTGTAAAAACATACAATTTCATATGAATGTTATATTATGGTAATCACTTTCTACACCAACATTGAAATAGAAAACCTACCAAGACTCACTCCATTATTTGTATCATGCCCTATAAACTGAAACAATTATCTATAAATCCACAAAATTTTGGTTATAAAATAAATATAAGTATTGAATGATGTATATATCTATGTCATAGATAGTGTCAAAATTTCCGAGAGAGAACCTATGTAATGAATGAAACATCAAAAAAATAGAAAAGGTGGGAAGAGATTATAATGTTGTGTATGAGCTAAAAAATATATCATCTTCACATGGATATTGATGGAGAATTAGAGGATGGGTTTAAAGTGATTCTTGGTAAATATTTGAATGTGAACCATTAATAAAATATATATCAACTTGGTCATTATGTGACCATTTTATTAATAATATGACGTATCCATACCAAGGCCTCGTCATAGTATGACATCTATTTCATAGGGATAAAACTCTATAAAAATGAAATGATCCCAACACACAACTAATCTATATCATGATAATACATCATCCACCATACAATGGAGCCCTGTATTCACCTCTACCTTCACACCAATAGATAATTCATAGAACATTAACTGTATTATAAACTTTTTAAGGACTAATCCTTATATATGTGACCATTATATATTAGTCTATCCAAATTCTATTTCCCTATTATTTACTCAATTCAACCCCTCGATCAAGGAATGGAATCCTCCATTTCACCATTTGTCACTCATTGGTGCCTTAAGTCCAGAGTGTGTCCCATGATTACCCACCCACCACACTATGACTACCAGTCCCCATTATATGGTTACATTCCTATTGTATAATTTTAAAACCAAAATGTTACTAAATCCTCAAAACACAATCCATATCCACTTCTAACACTATATATATCTTGAAACCATCAAAATATATAAAATTCATTAAAAATAAAATAAAATGAACATTCAAATTGCATGGGGGTTATAATATTGATGATATATTCTAGAAGTTTTTATTCCATCATAGAATGCCTCCTTTGGGTGGTCTGGTATTATTTTTGATGAGTACAAATAGAGAAACAAGTTTTTTTACAAACTACCATTAGATAAACCCCATTATAATGAATACAAATTATTACCTCCTCAAAATAGATTATCTATTTAGTCAATTTATGTGATATATCTAGATTTTAGTGTTCTATATAAATTTTGGGTATCATATGATAAGAGTAAATAATGAGGATGTTTTAAATAATATGTTCATGAACTTTTTTGATCGCATAGAGTTCATGGTTATACTATTCAGTGACATAAACTCCTCAAATATGTTCTTGGGCTTGGTGAACTCATTTTTCTATGATTTATTGGATCACTTCATAGTATTGTTATGTGATGAAATAATAATGTAATCAAGGTTGGAGGATTCTTGTGTTGAGCATCTACTGTTGAGTCAATAATGTTTTCCTTAATACTTTTTACATTCCTTCATTCATGGGGGAGATTGATAAGTCATCAAGGTTTCCTTATGACATTTCTATTCCTCTTATTTGGAAAAACACAAACACCTTTTCTTAAGGAAAATTTCATTTTACCCCTATTTTAATTCCATAAGTAAAATTTCCTTCCCAAAGGAAATTTACCCCTACCTTGTTTTCATTGTTCATATCAATATTTTCCTTAAGTGTAAAAATCGGATTCATATCTAAAACCTCGAAATCGTATCATACATAGACTTGAAGTATTCAGTTTTAGGATCCGAATTCTGGATTCAAACTCTAATGATGTTCAAATCCAAATTTTGGATACAAAAACTAATGATCTCAACTCCGTATTATGGATACGAACTCAAATGAGGTTTAACTCCGAATTCTAGATATGAACTCTAATGAAGTTAAACTCTAAATTCTGGATACGAACTCAAATAAAGTTCAACTCCGAACTCTTGATACAAACTCTCATTATGTTCTACTCTGAATTCTAGATATGAACTCTCATAATGTTCCACATTGAATTCTGATTATGAACATCTATATGTTCTGACTCTGAGTTATCTGAATTCATACTTTGAACTCAGATGAGTTCTGACTCCAAATTATCATAAACATAGTCACTGAACATCATAATTTCTAGTACCAAATTCTAGTGAAATCAGACATTGAATTTCCTTGAAAATCAAACCCCAAATTTCTACAAAATTCAGGTTCTAAATTCCTACAAAACAAAATATGAATATTCTTAAGTTTATAGACTCCGAATTTATTTTTTTACTTCCATTCCGAACATTAAACTTTTCCATTCTAAACATTCGTTTTCAACTCCATTACGAATATCAGTTTAGTTATGCTTACATTTGTCCTATTAAAAAACGATATCTTGCTTTTAGTTATTAACAAACAATTGTTGGAGTGACACCTGTACAGGTCCCTCCAAAATTCAAGGAAGAATATGACCATTGGAGGATGGAGACCACCATTGGAGCTTCACCTATAAATAGGATCTCATTTGAACATGCTCAGAACTTTTGGAATTTTGGTGCTCAGAACATCCTGAAGTGATTTTTAGAGATAGAGGCTCTTATCAACTCTCAAGATTCATGCAGAAAGTTTGAACGGATTGTTCAAACATTTCCTTGTGAATATTTTCTTCGTGCAACTCAGATTTTTGCTGTGTACAATCGAGGGATTCCGGGGATAGGAAGAAAGAGGTTCCAACAAATTGAAGTTGAGGGCTTCCTTGTTGGGGAAGATTGAGGTATTGACTACATAATAGTTGAGGGCATGCATGGATAGCAAGACATACTCCAATATTTGAATCGAGAGATTACCCTACAGTGGGTAAGACATAATTTCTTGAAAGTATAAATTAGGGGACCTTTATCCAAGGTTGTTGGATGCCCTTATCTTTGGGTTAAAAGAGTTTATACTTATAACCTGTAGTTTTACTACATTTTTTTCCACTTCATTTTGTATTGTTAATGAAAGTATAACATTCTTATACTTTCTTACTTGTACACTGATTTAGTTAGATTCTATATGATTTAATGTATAATCTTCATCTTTTTAACCCTTAGAGGTCTTGTGAATTATCTTGTTTAACCTTGTTAATCATAATCATCCTAAAAATTTCCTAAGGTAATTTTTGGAAGATACAAATCACCACCCTATTGTATCTAAGAATCTCATTATTATTTATATCCTACGTTTGGTATTATATATTTTATCATACTCAGTCACATACCATCCTCTAAATTGGTATCAGAGCATTTGGTTCAATCTGAATTAATCTCACGATTAGATTCAGAAGAGAATTCTCAGAATTGAATTTTCAGATTCACATTTTCGGATTCTTACTTTTCAAAATCTACTTTTTGGAATCATATTTCAGATTCACTTTTTCATAGAGATTCTCGTCTTCTATATTTTCTTACTTAGAATATTTTCATTATTTACAAAAATTTTCTACCAACAAGTTTTTGTGGAAAGACTTTTATTAAATATGGCAGTAATCAATGTTGGTTCCATAGACAATCTTAATAATACTTGAACACTAATCATTGATGCAAATGATTATGAATATTGGAGAGATCGTAAGAAGACTTTCATTATCAACACTGGGGTTGAAAATTTTGTTATGCTTACTGGTGGATACAAAATTCCTGACAAAAAAGTTAGTACCTTCAATAATCAAGAAAAAACTGAATACCAACTCAACTATAAGATAAGAAATACATTTCTTTTTTCAATGACTAGAAATATATATAGCAAAATTTCTTCTTGTGAACCAGTATATTCTTTATAGAAGAAACTATAAGTTACTCACTTTGAAACTTCCAATGTAATTGAGACAAGAAGAGCCATGATTAGAGATGAATATCATGGTTTTAGTATTCCTTATGGTGAACCTATATGAAATGTACAACAGAGATTCATGACTATAGTGAATAGTTTACAATCAATGTGAGAGAAAAGTCTAGATGATGAAGCTCTAGTTGACAAGATCATCGACATTATGGAAAATCAGTGGGAATCATAAAGGACTGCAATTGATGAGAATAGAAAGGTCACTTGGATTACCGTTGATGAGATGTTTGGAAAACATCTTCACCAGGACACTAGATTGAAGAGTGATGCTGATATTGTGAAGTAGAAGAATGGAAATGGTAGTGTAGCTTTTATAACTGCTTCTAATCATACAAAAGCTAATACTCCTAAGAGAGTTACTAGATCTAGATCTAAGAAAGTTGTTATCCATTCCGAATCTAGTGGAAGTGAGTCCTTACAAATGAATTAGAAAATCATGCTCGAATGATGAAAATGATAGCTAGACATATGAAATTTCAATCTAAATACAAGAAGAATGAAATAAAGGACAAGAAATATTTTGAAGTTTCATGCTATGAATGTAAGAGAGCTGGACACATAAGACATGATTTCCCTATGATCAAGAGAAAAGAAAGAAATGAAATTCATTCTGAGAAAAATAGAAAAATTTATTACAAGTCTAAATCTAAGAAAGTGTTGAAAGCCAATGACAAATAGAGTGCTAGTGGTGGAGACTCCTCAGATGAATCATCGGATTATGAATCTTCTGGACAGAAGATTCCTGGTCTTTTAGCCAGGCTAACTATTGATAATCATTTCTTTATGGATAAGGTACACAATGCTAAATCTATGACCAATTTTTCATTGAATTCTAATTATAGTAAATATTATAACTCTTCTAATGAAGAATCCTCTTCTGATGAAGATAATAATTTAACAACCAATGAATAAGTTTCTAGGTCTGCCAAACTTCTTGAGAAAGAGAATTCAAAAATCATGAAATAACTTGATGAGTAAAATTCTAGGAATATTAATCTTACTAAGTAAATATCAGATATTTATAAATATCTTGATAAGAAAAATGATGATTTTGAGTGTATTTAAAAAAATCTTGAGGAAGATTGTTCGGAGAAGAATAATCATTCTAAAGATCTAGAAAACGTAATTTCTAAGAAAAATGTTTTTGAGCCTAGCTCTAGTTCAAATGTTTTTGAAGAAAAGAACATAGTTATTAAACTCAAATTTGAAATATTTTCTTTGAGGATGTGTTTGTCAAAATTTACCCTAGGCGAGGAAATTTTTGATAAAATGTATTCAAAAATTCATCCTCGAATGAATACTTTTGGTTTTGGTTACACAAGTTCTAAACCGATTTTTTGTAACAACTACTTTGTTCCTCAAAGTTCCCCATTCTACACTAAGTGTTAATGTGGTGGTCACTAGGAAAAGAATTATTCTCTACACAAAACCCAATCTCTAGGATTTCATAATGTTTATTTCCCTAAGAATATGTGGGTTCCCAAAAGTTTACTTTCTGAGATTTCCAGATCCAAGAAAGTCTGGATTCTGAAAACCAAATTTTTTTTCTTATTTCCAAGAAAATAAAGACAGTACCAACAGCAAAATATGGTATGTGGATAGTGTATGTTCCCGGCATATGACGAGTAACAAAATCTATTTTGAAAAGACTATCAAGATGAAAGGAGGAAAAGTAACTTTTGATGATTATGATCAGAGAGAAATTATTGGTATAGGTAACATCGTTCTTCTTGGAAAAACATTAATTTCCAATGTTTTATTTGTTAAGGGTCATAAGCACAACCTCATCAACATAAGTCAATTATGTGATGAAGGCTACCTTTTCATTTTTAGGAATGATAAATTCCCAGTACACAATTCCAAGGATGAGTTTGTTCTTTCTGTCAATAGGTATGATAATGTTTGCACACTAAACATAGAAGACATTAGGATCCAAGACATACCTTGCCTTAGTGCAATGGAAGATCATTCTTGGTTTTGGCATAGATGTTTAGGACACTATAACCTTAGTAACTTATGTAAAATTCTTAAGAAAGTTTTATATAAGGATCTACCAGTTCTTAGATTTGATTCTTTAAAAGTCTACGAACCTTGTCCATATGGCAAGCAACATATATCAAGTTTTAAATCAGCTGGTGAAGTCTCAACCACTGATTCATTACATCTAGTGCATATGGATCTTTTTGGTCCAACACAATCTTGAAGCATTGGGGGCATGTATTATGTATTTTTCTTGGTTGATGATTTCACTAGATTTATGTGGCTTTATTTTCTTGAAAAGAAGTATGAATCATCTTCTTATTTGAAAATTTTTAGATCCCAAGTTAAAAATGATAAAAACCTTCCATTGATAACTATTCATAGTGATCATGGAGGAGAATTTCAAAATTCTAACTTTGAAACTTTTTGTAGTAGAAAAGGTATTACTCAAAACTTCTCAGCACAAAGAACACCCCAAAAAAATGGTGTTGCTGAAAGAAGAAATAGAATATTTCAAGAGATAACTGGAACCACATTGAGTGAGTATTCTGTAGCTAAACATTTTTGGGCAGAAGCTGTTAGTACTGCATGTTACACTATAAATCGAGTTTTAATTATAACTTTTCTTTATAAAACATTTTATGAGTTATTGAATGGTATAAAATCTAGACTTTCCAACATTAAGGTTTTTGGATGCAAGGTATTAATACTGAATACTAAAGATAACATACACAAATTTTCACCAAAATCAGATGAAGGAATTTTCTTAGGATACTCCACAACTTCTAAGGCTTATAGAGTATTTAACAAAAACACTTTTACTGTTGAAGAGACAATACATATCAAATTTGAGGAAACTGATCCTTTTGTTTTTAAACAACCCCAACCTAATTCTTCAGATGTGTTTTTAAAAACTGATTATCAACCTTGGATAGAAGATCCTTTTGATAAGGAAAATGTTCAAGAAGATACTTCTAAAACATTTACCCCAGAAGATTTCCTACCCTATGTTGATGAACAGGTTTTACAAAACCCAAACCAGTCGTTTCTTAAGATTCATCTTAGTGATAGTATCATTGGTGATGTAAATCAACCTATAAGGATGAGAAGTTCCTTAATAAATGAAATAGAGAATCTAGCATTACTTTCCCAATTAGAACCAAAAAACACTGATGAAGCTTTAGGTGATGATGATTGGATTAAATCCATTGAAGATGAACTAAATTAATTCTAAAGGAATAATGTCTAGACCTTGGTTGAGAGACCTAAGGAAACTTCTGTTATTGGACTAAAATGGGTATGTAGAAATAAGTGTGATGAAAATGGAATCATCGTAAGAAATAAAGCTAGATTGGTTGCTAATGGTTGTAATCTACAAGAACCAATAGACTATGAAGAAACTTATTCTCTTATAGCTATACTTGAATCTATTTAGATTTTACTTGCCTTTGCAGCATTCTTCAATTTCACGCTTTTTCAAATGGATGTAAAATGTTCTATCCTTAAAGGTTATGTTCTAGAGGATGTTTTTTTTTTGAAAACCCACTTGGATTTGAAGACACAAAACATCCTGATCATGTTTTTAGACTTACCAATGCTTTGTATGGACTTAGACAATCCCCTCGAGCATGGTATAATAGGCATTTAGGATTTTTCTCTTCAAAATAACTATGTTATGGGAAATGCAGATCCATCACTTTTCATAAATAATGATAAGAAAAATGTTTTGATTGTTCAAATTTATGTTGATGAAATTATATTTGGTTTAACTCAGCAATCTTTAACTGATTTCTTTGTATATCTAATGAAATATGAGTTTGAAATGAGTATGATGGGTGAGTTAACATTCTTCCATGGTTTTAAAATTTCTCAAAAACCAGAGGGAA
This sequence comes from Viscum album, assembly GCA_963277665.1. Classification (NCBI taxonomy): domain Eukaryota; kingdom Viridiplantae; phylum Streptophyta; class Magnoliopsida; order Santalales; family Viscaceae; genus Viscum; species Viscum album. The sequence goes on from OY728131.1 coordinate 1,946,618,683, forward strand.
TCTACATATCCCTACATAAGTAAATTAATAATCTTCTTAAAAAGTATGGATATGACAATACTAAAAGTATTAGTACTCTTATTGGTACCCAAAACACACTTGATCATGATGAAGCTGGGAAACTAGCAGGTCAAACATCTTTTAGAGGTATGATAGGAAGATTACTAAACTTGATATCCAGTCGTGTAGACATAATGATTTTATTATGTTTATGTGAAAGATATAAATCCAATCCTAAGGAATCTCATTCAAAGGCAGTGAAAAGAATGTTTTGCTACTTATAGGGAACCATCGATTTAGGACAGTTTTATACTTCTAGAAATGATTTTGTTTTAAAGAGTTTTTTAGATGCTAACTTTGGTGGATGTAGAATGGATAGAAAGAGTACATCCGGAACTTTTTATTTCTTATGAGATTCACTAGTTTCATGTTCTTTCAAGAAGCAACACATAGTAGCACTCTCCACTATTGAAGCTGAATATGTAGTAGCTGGAAGTTGCTATGCTCAAGTGTTATTGATGCAACACACACTCACAGACTATGGCTTGAGTTTTTCTAAGACTCAAATTTTTTATGATAACACAAGTGCCATTTCCCTTAGTAAAAACCATTCACACCACTCTCATGCAATGAAAATAGGCATAAAAAATCTATTTCTTAGGGATCACACAGTTAAAGAATATATCACTCTTCAATTTATCGGAATGCATGATCAACTTACTGATATTATCACAAAATATTTACCTACCGATATATTTGAATAAATTTAACATAAGTTAGGAATGATAACCATGAGGTAATATTCCTTTAGTTACTTCATGTTAAACCGATCTCCTTACAGTAATAAACTCCTTTTAATAGGGGGAGTACATTTGTTATTGACAGTTTTTTAAGATTTCCATAATGGGAATTTTCATAATGGGAATTTTCATAATGGGGATTTTCATAATGGGGACTTTCCTAATAGGAATTTTTATAATGGGAATTTTCTTAATGTGAATTTTCATAATGGGAATTTTCATAATGGGAATTTACGTACTCATTATTTTTGTAATCATGTTTTGGTACTCAAAATTTTTGCAATGAAATCTTTCTTCGTATGTTTTTCATACTGAGTTTCTCGTTGTGAGATTTTTGTAGCCAAATTTTCTTCAAGAAGAATATCACATATTATGAATAATATCCATAGCCAATATGAATGGTATGAATTCCTTAATTGCGTTTTCTTAATTGTTTTTAGTTACTGGTAGTTTCTTTTTCTTTTAAAATTTCTCGGATTCCTTTCTTCTTAAATCTGATTGTTTTTAATAAAACCTCAAAAGATCAGATTCAAGATTTCCTTGGGGGCATGTTTTCAACCGTCAGATAAGATCATAGTGTTTTTGAACCTTCATATTGTTTTTGGAAGTTAAAAGGTCATGACCATCACCTATATAAATGGGACCCCCAATGGTGTCCCACATCGGTTTTTAAAAGATTTCGCATCTCGAAGCCCTATCTCAGTTCTTAAAGCCCGTTCCAAATCTCTCAGAATTTCTCGATTCAGAATGTCAATAAAAGACACTTCTCAAGAAATGTATAACAAGAATCCAATCTAAAAATGGCAAGTATACAGGGAAAGGTTGCTCCATATGAACATTTTCAAGTATGAATCTATCATCTTTAAGAATATCATGTTAAATAGTTGGGAAGATGTATGCATATCTATGATAAGTGATCAAGACATTGTGTATCCAGAATTGCTCATAGAGTTCTATGAATCAGTTTTTTATTTAGAATAAGAGGGTAGAGAAAAATTTCCTTTTCCGAGTTATGAAAAAACCTACAAAGTTACTTACACCATGGATGCAAGCTTGGTGGGGCTGGCGTATGAAGGGGAAGCTGAGTTTTTCTCACAAAAACTCTTGGATGTTCTATCTAGTTTTGTTAAGGTAAAGGCCTTACAATGTCTTGGACTTGATGATTTCAAGACAACCAAAATTGCTCACCCATCTTATAACAGCTGGATGCTACAACTATGGATACAAGGTTACTTAGTATCGAAGAAAGGTGAAAAAGATACCTTCAGGAAATGTGATATATATTTCTTAGAATTCCTGGTAAATCTAAGGAAAATCAATTTGACGAGGCTTGTACTTGTTACAATCAAGAACATCAAGGAGGGGAATATTAGAGCCCAAATAATCATGTATCCGGATTTGCTTTCAAATATGATAGTTTGGTGACTTGAGTCAATTAAGATTTCATGAAAATCCAAGTCTTGGAATTGAAAACTTATGCTTGTTAGTGATGACAATCTGAAAAGGATGAATATGGCCTATTCTAAGGAGACATGAGTGTTCTATGATCTTCCAGAGGAAAAGGTAGAATCCAATATGGAAAAGATTGAAGAAGCCAAGCCATCGAAGAAGGTTGGCCAGAAAAGAAAGCTGAAGGAAGTGGAGGAGACATATAAAACCCATAAAGCTAAGGAAACACAATCCCCACCTCCCAAACTGAAGAAACAATACATGAATAGGTATGCACTCTTCTCTGAAAATATTCTCTTCCCCAAGGGAAATCTCAATATCCTTCTTTTATCCATTACAGGATCTATTTATTTGACACCAACTATTCAAATAAATATCTTCAACTGAGGGAATCTTCTAAGTGTTGTGAGGCAATTTTTCCAAGCCTCTCCTATAATAAACTCTTTAAGAAAGAACCATAATATCTGTCCCACCTTGGGTGAAAAAAAAAGACTATATGAAAGGGGGTATTCAAAACACCATCATCAATAATAGAACCATCTATGTAAGAGTAGTCATCCACCATCACCACCTAGAAAGACTCCACCACCGCAACAACAATTCTAACCTCCCCCTACAAAACCCAATCCTAGACTAGAGGACATTATGAAACAAATTTTTTCATTGAACCTCCAATTAAAAAAACCACTCATGTATCCATACAATACCTAAAACATAATTAGTCCAAAATTACATTATGTTGGGGGAAATTCAATGTAATGGTTCAGGTAAACTACTCTCTCAACCAATAGTCAACCCATGCGATAACGAAAAAATCAGACTCATTACCCATTAGAGTGGAACTCAACTTAACATCGAAATGAACCCTCCAATAGAGTCATCCATTCATAATGAAAACACTATCCCAACCACTAAAAATGGTCCAAATGTGAAAAAAACCATATCCTGAGGGAATCCCTTTCGAAGGAAAGAATATTTCATTTGATTAAACTCTTAGCCCTACCATTTCTCTTCGATTGACTCATAGGTCCACCCATAGGTCCACCCACAACTCATTTGAGGATGACACTATTGAGTAGTTTGATGAGTTCATTGACTTATGTCCATAAAATTCAATCCCATCATCCAAAAATCCAACTGAATTGTATCTGAAACAACTACATCAAGATTTAAAATATTCTTATCATTAGATTTTGTAACACCCCAACATTTCATAGTGTGTTATTTCTTCAAAATAATTCAATAACTTGCACTACACGCAACACCGAGTTCAATCACACCATGAATTACCAAAGGAAAAATCCATTCAAAAGAGGTTATGAATATTATTAACTAAATTTTAAACTTTATATAATCCTTATAATTTTAGAATCCATATTATGAGTTTCTTAGTCATAATGCAAGAACAGATTCATTTTCAGTATTACACTTTTATCAACTTTTAATAGTGAAACCTTTTTAAATACAATATTTTATACTTTTTGACTAAATGGGGACATCAAAAAATTTAAAATGAAACATCCCAAGCTTACACGGTACGCTTTCCTTTGAATAAAACAGTAGCGTGTGTTGTACGCAACTTCGAGTTTTAACACACACCACAACCGATCAAACTAGCCGTTATGAATAGTAATACCTAATTTTTGAAATTATATATATTTTATATTTCAAAATGGACTTCATTTTTGGATTCGGAATATCGAATTTAGCCTAAGGTGAAATTTTGGTACTTTTCGGATAACTTTCATATTTTGATGAATAGTGAAAATTACTAAATTTTAATTAAAAACAACTTTTTTAATCAAAATAATTAATAGTAATAAATTTTGAATTTGAGTGGTTTTAAAGTATATTTAGAATATATTTTTACCATTTAATATAATGTTGGCCATTGGACATAATTTTACAATTAAACCGAACATAAACAAGTGTCAATCTTTGAATAGTTATTATCTCTTAAAAACACGCTTTTTGTTTTGACAGCGGGAATTAATTTTAAATTAATTTCTTCCACTTCTGTGTTTTGAATTTAGAAAAATGGATTCCATATTTGTAATCAGGATGTTCAAATTGTGTAAATAGGTAACTTTTATTTTTAGACATTTTGAATCATTATTGCGGTAAATATTTTATTTACCATGGTTAAGGGTAAATCCGGTAAATAAGAGTTAAAAAATAATATTATAATAATACTAAATTACCCTAAAACGTGTCTTAACCCTATTTTTTGATACATGGTCGACCATGGGCATCTTTGGGTCTATTTTGGGACCCCATGGATCCACTTGTAAGTGATAAGGACACTTTATTTTAATTAAGTTAAAATGAATACAAAAATGACATAAGCATATATCTTTTAGCAAACCAATTGTTACATAGGGTTATATATGTTGGATTTTAGATTATAAATATTCATTAGAAAGATAAAAAGATTTCCTACATAATGATATTTTATTTATAATTTTTAGACATTAAATAATTTATTTTATTTATGACACAATGATGATGCAGTAATTACTATAATAGTGAAAAATTAAAATAATTGATATTACAAATACCCAAATAAATATAATATGAAACTTTTAATGAATTAAACTAATTTTCTAGGATAATATGATATATTAGTATTGATTTAATTGACTTTTTCGAAGTAATAAATCTGTTATGAGTTTCACAAAAATCAACTATTGAATAGTGTCAAAATTGACATAAAAGAGTTCTTAAAACAAATATTATATTATTAATTGATATTAAATTCTTAAAAATCTAAGGTTCGGCCAAGAGACTTATATCATGATAGGATCATCATTAATGGACCACTTGGGGGTCTTTTGGATGTATATAGTAAGTTTATTAACCATATTAAATAAAAATACAAAGAGACATTGTAAAAGTGAAACTAATTAACTTAGAGTTAATACTTAAAGATAAGGTAAATATAAGTACCCAAACCTGTCTAAATTCTATTGGTTGAGTGGTTTTCGACCTAGACCCACCTTAAACTTTGAATAGTCTACTTTGGAGCCATTAGAAACCGAATATGAATTTATTATAAATTAATATTTCTAGCTTTTCCAAAGGTGCCCCTCACCCCTCTTATAAAAGGGCACTCCTCCTTCTCAATTCTTCACACCTCTAAAGCCTTTTGGTTCGGCCAAACTCTGCCCAAATACTCTCCCAACATCCCTCAATACAACCTAGAGGCCTTAGTTTGATCATAAAGCCAACCTAAGGAGCCCTTTTGATCAAATCAAAAGGAAGAACCCGAAGAAGAGGTAATGATTTCACCACCCTTTTCTAAGTTCATTTCTTCTTCCACTTCTTCTTCCTTTGTTCTTACCATTATAAAATAATTACTCCAGTATCTCACATATACTGTGATGTTATTATAAATATGGTACAACCATATTCAGTATTCTATCCACCCTTTGAATAACATGTCACCATACGTGCGTACGTACGGCTTACCGTCTCCACGTCGTGGTGTAATTGTTATTCAATATAATATTATTTGGATGGGTATAATAATGATGTGTAACTCATGTAAATAATAAATATAACATGTTAATGATTCTGTATATATGATATACCATCCATTTATATATTATTTTAATATCAAAAGAATGATATTGTCGCTCGTGCGTACGTACGGACTACCGTCTCCACGAACGCGATGAGATTCATTCTCCATCGTATCCATTCAAGTATAATTATCATTTGATGATTTAAAAATGATGTTTAAGGACTAGATATCATTCTGGATATGAAAAAGATACAACAACCATGGCTTATGTAACAAAACATATAAAATAAAATGAGTAAGTTAACACCCGAAACGACGATAATTCTAAGATATTATTAACAAATCAATGTTAAAAGATCATATATGATATCATATTAATATATATGATTCTTGTATAATTTAATAACAATTATTTCACCATTATACAGGAGGATAACCTACCCCAACAAAGGAAAAGTACAAGGTAAGGGTTATTTCACAATCTCTTCATTATCCGAGGTTGTTTATACGTAATAATCTACTGGGATCTCTTTATCATCCACATCCATGTTTCTTCAAAATGTGTTTCAAAACATTTTTATTATTTACAAGAATATGGGTTAAGCTCATTTATACCCTTGTTTGACTTTTTATAAGAGGAATCTTTCCATCATTTTCAAAACAAGGTCCTTTTTAACCTTTTCGACAGAATTAAGGTAAGAATGTTTTGTTTAACTTATACGGCGGGTGCGGTTATTTTCCGCCATTATAAAATCTTCAAAGCTTCCCTTACAAGATTATAAGAATATTTTTAAAGAAAATGTTTTATTTTAAATGGATCTTAAATGATTTCAAATTAAAAGGAGATATTTCTTTAAAAAGAATTTTGATTTCATTTATGTCAACATCCTTTGATGGATTTTAAGATTATTTGAAGTTGATTTATTATAATACAAAACTTCTATATTGTATTGAAGGTTTTGTGATATTTTTTACTGTGGATGTGCTATTTTTATACCATTCATAGTTTATGGTGAAAGTATTGACATTTCGTATGCTAGTTTTAATATGAATGTTTATGTTATGTTTAAACCTTTTCATATGGGAATGCATTGGACTTAGTAAGTGACAGGTGGAGGCCGCTATAGCTCCTCGATGCATCGGTAGGTCTCATGAGACAAACTAGTGTCTTGCCACAAGGCCTTGACAAAATTTTATTTGTAGTCTTGGCACGAGGCCTTGGCTATGTGGTTATGATAGTCTGGCATTATGCATTCCAACATTATGAAAGTGGTTATTGACTTTTGCATGTGATTATTCGATTAGTAGAATATCCATGTGAATAAGTAAATGGCATTATTTCATTTTATTATGCCATACCATGTTGAAAGTTCATGTTTAAAAGGCTTTTGTTTTAGTTATACATTGCCTTAAATGTTTATTCTTATTGATGAAAGTTTCCGATATATTGTTATCCTTACTGGGCATTTGATCTCACCCCTTTTCTATGTTTTATTTTTCCCAGGAAGTGAAGATGTAAGTTATGAATGACCTGCAGGGATATTATGAGGGGATTATACTGTGGACTGTGGAAACATTATGTTGTTGTAGTAGTTTTTCATTTTATGATGTAATGTAAAACTTATGAATATATCTACTGTTTCCAAGGCTACTAAACCAATCGGTCTTTCGAGATTTGATCTTTCTTGTGATCATGCCAATGTTATGTAATAATGCACCGACTCTGGGTAACTAGGGTCGGGGCGTTACAGTTGGTATAAGAGGAAGTTTAGTACAAACCTTGGAAGCTAGATTTAGATAAATTCTGATTAGAGCACATAGACCTAAGATGAAATTTGAGGATTAGTATAGAAGAACTTCCTAGAATTTTGGTATTGTAGAGATTTTGTGAGTTTTCCGAGCAATACATCCCTGTCTGGATACGAGCAGGTAGAGGCGGCTCTGGCACAGATGTACCTAGGGGTAAAACCCGAAAACACCGCTTTGAGCTAGACTCGAACGGGAACTGGTGCACGACAACGGGCCTTGCTACACTCTTGGTTACGACACTCCCGGGGGATATGCTTAGGATAACTCTCATTTTCTTTACAAATCGTTATGAAGGGTTTATGAGTATATACGTCCTCAAAGGAAACATTCTTATGATTATGGATTATATCCATAAATAGTTCAATTTATGTTAAGTGTTTTATAAGTATGGGATTATGTATTTTGATTCATAAACTGATCTAGTGTATGCCATTGTTTAGAAATGGCGCCCAGTAGAAGGAATGAGAACTCCAGCAATGCACATGATCCAAAGAGAAAGAAGGATCATATCTTTCATGGTCTTAAGCCAGAATTTATAAGAGAAATAGTCTCCCATGTATTATCATTATATGAAGAAATAATATCATGTGTTGATAAGATAAGTAAAGATTTTACTGAGTCCTATGGATTTGAAGGGAAGCAAGAGAAGAAAAGGATGGAAGAGAGAAATATGGATAAAGGGAAGAGGGAAAAGAAAAATTTTCCCATATGTGGTAACTGTGGAAAGAAACACCCTGGAACTTGCCTGAAAGGAATGGGAGTTTGTTATAAGTGTGAAGAAAAAGGGCACAAAGTACGTGACTGCAAGGGTAAGAAAATTTTTTCAAATGTACAATGCTTCATTTGCAAGGAGTTTGGACACTACGCGAACCTATGTCCCAGTCATCAAACTATGCCGCAAATGATGTTATTGGATAATAATCAAGTTATGATACTACCACAGATGAAGAGGAATGATTAGAGTTCTTATGTTGATTATGTCAATTGAGTGTGTATCAACAATTTACATGTTATAATAATTTTGGAGTATGTAAGGATTGTACTGCAGTACTATTTCATTAAGGACTTGAGATTTTGTGGAACAAAGAAAAGTGACTCAATAGCAGGATAAATTTTTGGAAAATATATGGTTGAGAGAATGATAAACCATAATATAGTTCTGATACCGAGGTAGTGATTTTGGAATAATACATGATTGTTTTTGATAAATTATATTGGATATTCTTGACTACCTTGGAAATGATTAATGATTTGTATATTCCATCATTGTTGGGGTTTAAAACATTTTTGGATTAATGAAGTATATCCAGCATTCTATATGGAATAAGGGAGCATGAATGTAATCAATAAGGAATATGGTAATTCAGGATGTTTCAGTGTATTAAAAGAATACATGATGAAGGTATTCATATGCTATTACGGGGTAAAAAGAATCTACATTATGCTTACCTTCCTTATAAATGTTGGACTATGAGTTTGGACAGAATTATTTTGGATAGTTCTAGTTTGGATTATTTTGGATTGCCATAAAAGGACAACCCGGAGGTCGTGCAGCAACCCGTCGCGTCCGGCAAGGCTGTGAGACTTGAACCCGCAACCGAAGGGCGACAAGGGTGTATCACCTACCACTGGCCCAAGAGATGTCCTGGATTAAATAATGTAATTTTTTTTAAAAGATCTGGTAGATGAATTATAAATTCGTTTATTTTGGAACCCTATACGAATAGTGTAAATAGAATTTTTTACATTCTATTATCTTTTAGAGATGAGTTTGTGGTAGAAATTGATTAAAGGATAAAACTATAATTATAAAGTAAGTATATCTCCTTATGATCTTATCCAATCTCATAAATAAATTCCTCAACATTAATAAAAGGAACATAGAACAAAAATGTTTTCCTAGATGGTACCTTAAATCATCACTAATTTATGGCTTTGGGATTGTTGGCCTTTTCATAGCCATGTTCTCTACCACTCTCCATCAGATAATTGATGGTTAGATTTCTCCTCCATGTCCATATTTTCCTACATGGAACCCTAGTATGTGTTATTTTCGGTAATCTTCATACTTTCGACTTTTTATTTTAAATAGAGTCCTCATTAATTCATTTTTCGATGTGGGATTTCAACTAAGATATTTTGAAACGTCAAAAATGTGTTATCCTAATACCCTATGTTTTGTTGAACCGATGGTATTTCAAATCATCATAGATTGATGAATTTAAGGACCTCAATATTACACTTGTATGTGATTGATGACCTCAATCAATACCTATAAATATTTACATTTTTCCTCCAATTATATGTCTCTAAATGCCACCAATGTTCTCCTAATCGAGATCATAATTTGGTGGTGACCCTTTCATTTCTCTTTTCCTCATATTAAGACTAAATTTTAGTAACCCAATTTCCGATGTGGGTTTTCCCACAAATATATTTTCTATTTTCAACCTTTTATTTTCGAAGAACAATTTCAAATTGCGAGGACGCAATTTATTGAAGAAGGGGAGAATGTAACACCCCAAGATTTCATAGTGTGTTATTTCTTCAAAATAATTCAATAACTTGCACTACACGCAACAACGAGTTCAATAACACCATGAATTTCCAAAGGAAAAATCCATTCAAAAGAGGTTATGAATATTATTAACTAAATTTTAAACTTTATTTAATCCTTATAATTTTAGAATCCATATTATGAGTTTCTTAGTCATAATGCAAGAACAGATTCATTTTCAGTATTACACTTTTATCAACTTTTAATAGTGAAACCTTTTTAAATACAATATTTTATACTTTTTGACTAAATGGGGACATCAAAAAATTTAAAATGAAACATCCCGAGCTTACACGGTACGCTTTCCTTTGAATAAAACACTAGCGTGTGTTGTACGCAACTTCGAGTTTTAACACACACCACAACCGATCAAACTAGTCGTTATGAATAGTAATACCTAATTTTTGAAATTATATATATTTTATATTTCAAAATGGAATTCATTTTTGGATTCGTAATATCTAATTTAGCCTAAGGTGAAATTTTGGTACTTTTCGGATAACTTTTATATTTTGATGAATAGTGAAAATTACTAAATTTTAATTAAAAACAACTTTTTTAATCAAAATAATTAATAGTAATAAATTGTGAATTTGAGTGGTTTTATAGTATATTTAGAATATATTTTTACCATTTAATATAATGTTGGTCATTGGACATAATTTTACAATTAAACCGAACATAAACAAGTGTCAATCTTTTGATAGTTATTATCTCTTAAAAACACGCTTTTTGTTTTGACAGCGCGAATTAATTTTAAATTAATTTCTGCCACTTCTGTGTTTTGAATTTAGAAAAATGGATTCCATATTTGGAATCAGGATGTTCAAATTGTGTAAATAGGTAACTTTTATTTTTAGACATTTTGAATAATTACTGCGGTAAATATTTTATTTACCATGGTTAAAGGTAAATCCGGTAAATAAGGGTTAAAAAATAATATTATAATAATACTAAATTACCCTAAAACGTGTCTTAACCCTATTGGTTGATACATGGTCGACCATGGGCATCTTTGGGTCTATTTTGGGACCCCATGTATCCACTTGTAAGTGATAATGACACTTTATTTTAATTAAGTTAAAATGAATACAAAAATGACATAAGCATATATCTTTTAGAAAACCAATTGTTACATAGGGTTATATATGTTGGATTTTAGATTATAAATATTCATTAGAAAGATAAAAAGATTTCCTACATAATTATATTTTATTTATAATTTTTAGACATTAAATAATTTATTTTATTTATGACACAATGATGATGCAGTAATTACTATAATAGTGAAAAATTAAAATAATTGATATTATAAATACCCAAATAAATATAATATGAAACTTTTAATGAATTAAACTAATTTTCTAGGATAATATGATATATTAGGAGTGATTTAATTTACTTTTTCGAAGTAATCAATCTGTTATGAGTTTCACAAAAATCAACTATTGAATAGTGTCAAAATTGACATAAAAGAGTTCTTAAAACAAATATTATATTATTAATTGATATTAAATTCTTAAAAATCTAAGGTTCGGCCAAGAGACTTATATCATGATAGGATCATCATTAATGGACCACTTGGGGGTCGTTTGGATGTATATAGTAAGTTTATTAACCATATTATATAAAAATACAAAGAGACATTGTAAAAGTGAAACTAATTAACTTAGAGTTAATACTTAAAGATAAGGTTAATATAAGTACCCAAACCTGTCTAAATTCTATTGGTTGAGTGGTTTTCGACCTATCCCCACCTTAAACTTTTAATAGTCAACTTTGGAGCCATTAGAAACCGAATATAAATTTATTATAAATTAATATTTCTAGCTTTTCCAAAGGTGCCCCTCACCCCTCTTATAAATGGGCACTCCTCCTTCTCATTTCTTCACACCTCTAAAGCATTTTTTTCGGCCAAACTCTGCCCAAATACTCTCCCAACATCCCTCAATACAACCTAGAGGCCTTAGTTTGATCATAAAGCCAACCTAAGTAGCCCTTTTGATCAAATCAAAAGGAAGAACCCGAAGAAGAGGTAATGATTTCACCACCCTTTTCTAAGTTCATTTCTTCTTCCACTTCTTCTTCCTTTGTTCTTACCATTCTAAAATAATAACTCCAATATCTCACATATACTGTGATGTTATTATAAATATGGTACAACCATATTCAGTATTCTATCCACCCTTTGAATAACATGTCACCATACGTGCGTACGTACGGCTTACCGTCTCCACGTCGTGGTGTAATTGTTATTCAATATAATATTATTTCGATGGGTATAATAATGATGTGTAACTCATGTAAATAATAAATATAACATGTTAATGATTCTGTATATATGATATACCATCCATTTATATATTATTTTAATATCAAAAGAATGATATTGTCGTTCGTGCGTACGTACGGACTACCGTCTCCACGAACGCGATGAGATTCATTCTCCATCGTATCCATTCAAGTATAATTATCATTTGATGATTTAAAAATGATGTTTAAGGACTAGATATCATTCTGGATATGAATAAGATACAACAACCATTGCTTATGTAACAAAACATATAAAAGAAAATGAGTATGTTAACACCCGAAACGACGATAATTCTAAGATATTATTAACAAATCAATGTTAAAAGATCATATATGATATCATATTAATATATATGATTCTTGTATAATTTAATAAAAATTATTTCACCATTATACAGGAGGTTAACCTACCCCATCAAAGTAAAAGTACAAGGTAAGGGTTATTTCACAATCTCTTCATTATCCGAGGTTGTTTATACGTAATAATCTACTGGGATCTCTTTATCATCCACATCCATGTTTCTTAAAAATGTGTTTCAAAACATTTTTATTATTTACAAGAATATGGTTTAAAGTAATTTATACCCTTGTTTGACTTTTTATAAGAGGAATCTTTCCATTATTTTCAAAACAAGGTCCTTTTTAACCTTTTCGACAGAATTAAGGTAAGAATGTTTTTTTTAACTTATACGGTGGGTGCGGTTATTTTCCGCCGTTATAAAATCTTCAAAGCTTCCCTTACAAGATTATAAGAATATTTTTAAGGAAAATGTTTTATTTTAAATGGATATTAAATGATTTCAAATTAAAAGGAGATATTTCTTTAAAAAGAATTTTGATTTCATTTATGTCAACATCCTTTGATGGATTTTAAGATTATTTGAAGTTGATTTATTATAATACAAAACTTCTATATTGTATTGAAGGTTTTGTGATATTTTTGACTGTGGATGTGCTATTTTTATACCATTCATAGTTTATGGTGAATGTATTGACATTTCGTATGCTAGTTTTAATATGAATGTTTATGTTATGTTTAAACATTTTCATAGGGGAATGCATTGGACTTAGTAAGTGACGGGTGGAGCCCGCTATAGCTCCTCGATGCATCGGTAGGTCTCATGAGACAAACTAGTGTCTTGGCACAAGGCCTTGACAAAATCTTATTTGTAGTCTTGGCACGAGGCCTTGGCTATGTGGTTATGATAGTCTGGCATTATGCATTCCAACATTATGAAAGTGGTTATTGACTTTTGCATGTGATTATTCGATTAGTAGAATATCCATGTGAATAAGTAAATGGCATTATTTCATTTTATTATGCCATACCATGTTGAAAGTTCATGTTTAAAAGGATTTTGTTTTAGTTATACATTGCCTTAAATGTTTATTCTTATTGATGAAAGTTTCCGATATATTGTTATCCTTACTGGGCATTTGAGCTCACCCCTTTTCTATGTTTTATTTTTCCCAGGAAGTGAAGATGTAAGTTATGAATGACCTGCAGGGATATTATGAGGGGATTATAGTGTGGACTGTGGAAACATTATGTTGTTGTAGTAGTTTTTCATTTTATGATGTAATGTAAAACTTATGAATATATCTACTGTTTCCAAGGCTACTAAACCAATCGGTCTTTCGAGATTTGATCTTTCTTGTGATCATGCCAATGTTATGTAATAATGCACCGACTCTGGGTAACTAGGGTCGGGGCGTTACAGATTTGAAACAATATTACTATCATCACTATTAGTTTACTCCCTCATAAGCATGATTTGTGACTGATTGATCTTTTCATGTATTATAATCAAGCATTGGGGAGGGAACATTCTCATATTCCTAGTTCTATCGGATCAATGTTCACACGTCATATATTTGAAATGATGAGACTATGATAGTGGGGTAGGAAAAATATCGACATAACCCATACATCCTAGATGTTGTTAAAAAGGAGGCAACAAAATTATTGGATACTAGAATCATTTACCCCATATTTGATACCCAATGGGTCAATCATGTCTAATTAGATTGGAAAAAACTAGTCTTTCAATAATTGTAGATGATAACAATGAATTGGTTCAAACTCGTGTGTGGAATTTTTGGTGTGTCATTATAGAAAATTTCTAACTAAACCTATACACTAGGAAGGACCGTTTTCCATTTCCATTATTTGACCAGATTCTAGAGAGGCTTGCATGGAAATCCAAGTATTGTTTCCTTGATCGGTATTCTGGATATTTTTATAACCATATTACCCCAATGATTAGGAAACTATAGCCTTTACTTACCCCTTTAGAACATTTTATTATAGGAGGATTTTATTTGGTCTATGTAATGTTCTGAGTACTTTCCAACGATGCATGGATAGTATTTTTTCAGATTATATAGATAAATGAATGAATGTTTTCATGGATGATATCAATGTCTATGGATCCTCTTTTTATGAATGATTGGGCAGTCCTATTTTAGTCTTACATCACCTTATTGAGAATAATATCATATTAAATTATGAAAAATTATATTTCATTATGTGATTAGGTATAATATTGTGACATGTTACCACTATGGATGGTATCCATGTAGATAAATCAAAATTGGTTGTCATTTCATCCCTATAATTCCCCAAAAATGTGCAGGATGTGAGGTCATTCCTAGTTCATAAGAGATTTTACCATTTTTTTCATTCGTGAATTTAGTAAGATTTCACTCCCCATCTAACACTTACTCAAAAAAGAAAAAAATTGTTTTCTCAAAAAACATTGGGAGGATTAATTTAATAAATTATAATGAAGTTTGAAATCACCCTGAGTAATCCAACCACCACATTGGGATTTACCATTTGAGCTCATGTGTGAGGCCTCAAACTCTATAGTTGGGGAAGTCTTATGAAAATGGATTGATCAATCTCAAAATACAATTGAATATGCCTCAAGTAATTTAAAACCTACCAAAGAATATAGTATCACAACGAAAATAGAATACCATTTCATTGATTTTTCCGTGGATAAATTCAGTTCATAAAATTTAGGTCCCAAAGTCATTGTGTTCATAGACCATACAAACATCTGGTATCACCTTAAGAAATCAAAATCTAAACAATGTCTCATTCACTGGATGATCCTCCTTTAGAAATTCAATCTAATAATTAATGTTAAAAAGGAGCATAGAATGTGGTCGCTGACTATATCAGTAGGCTACTCACATCCTTGGACATTAAATCATCCCCCTATATTCCAATAAATGACATGTTACCACATGAGAAATTGTACTAAGTAATATATTATATTCCTTGTTATGATGAAATTTTAAACCCTTTGGTAACATTTTTCATTTTTACTAATTTCAGAAAACAAGATGACCATCTAAAACCAGAGTGTTGTTGGTACATAAGGGATGACCCCTAACATTAGTGAACATGTAGTGATCAGATCCTTAGGCATTGTGTTCCGAATATGGAGTTTCAGTCTATCCTTAGGTTCTACCAAACTCTTACACGTGGGAGAAAATTTAGTCCCCAATTGACTTCTATGAAGGTCCATGATTCTGGTCCTTCATGGATAACATAATTATGGGATGCACAAAATTTCTGTAAAACTTTTCTTGACTGCCAGAGAACAGGGAATTTATCTAAATTAAATGAAATTACTTAAGAAACCATTCTCTTTCATGAAATTTTTTATTTTTGGGGCCTTGATTTTATGGGTCCCTTTCCCAATTCCTATAAAAGCTTCTACATTCATCATAGAGTTGACTATGTGTCAAAAAGAGAAAAGGGAAGAGCCACCAGGACAGATTATTCGGAGACAATTGTGGAAATTTTTGAGAACCCAAATCTTCTATAGGTTTGGATAACCTATATTCTCCATTAGTGACCATGTTCCTCATTTCTATAATGGATTGATGCAATATCTTTTTCATTTTTATGGTGTTATATATAGAGTTTCTAATTCATATCACCCAAAAACCAATGGTCAAAAAGATATTTTTAATAGAGTGGTAAAATATTATGAAAATAGTGCTCAAACTAATAGAAAATAATGGATTACTAGACTCTATGATTCATTTTGGGCCTACCATACTTATTTAAAAACTCTCATTGGAATGTCATTGTATCATCATGTTCATAGAAAGATATTTTAACTCCCTGTAGTGATAGAGCATCATGCCTTATAGTCTAATAAAAAATTCAATTATATTCTTCCTATTGTATGTTCTCAATTGATGTAACAGATTCAAGAGCTGGAGGAAATGAGAAGAGATTCATATGATAGCTCCTGGATTTATAAGGAGAGAACCAAGCCTACCCACAATCACATCATCCTTTATCATCTATTTAAAAATAATAATATGTTCCTCCTTTTCAATGAATGGATAAATTTTCATCTCTATAATATTCCTTCTTATGGGTTGGTCCCACAATCTTCTACTAATTTTTATCCATTTGGTGTTGTTTCAGATCAAAATAGGGGAAAAACAAACCATCACTGTTAATGGGAAGCAGTTGAGACACTTTCATGAAACCATTATGGAGTCCTCAATGGAGGATCTAAAAGATCATGAAGTACCCTACCAATGTAACCCACCAGGTTTTATCCTTCCTTTCCAAATTCTAATTTTTTATGTGAGGAAACTATGTAATGTAGGATTGGAGGGATATGTTTTTTCCTCAGTTAGTTAGGAATTTTCATATCCTTATTATTTTTCTCTTATTTGGCTTACTGGATTGTATTGTCACTTTTCCCTATTTTCCCCCTAAATTCTTTCTAGAATGTTAATTTTTAATTCTCACATTATCATAGAAAATTATTCCCATTTAATCATAGATGTTATTGAAAATGCATGGGGAATTTCCATATTCCATGTTTTTTTAATATTCAATTATTTGTGATAAAATGTGCATTTCATCATGAATTAAGCATTATAGTGTGACATTATCATGATATTTGGTTAATTTTAAATGATATAAATTCTTATATAATTCATAAAACATTGAGAAGAATGGTACCCTTTATGTGATTAGTTTAAGGGAATATTGTATCACGTAATTTCTCTACACATATTTGCACCCAATCAAGATGTGTGAAAAGGTCATAGACAATAGAAGGTAAATATATGTTAGAATAATTTTTCTCTACATTCAAAAATCAATATTACATAATTTTGTTCCGTATCTAATATATTTAATTACTATTAAATATTGACCTATACAGGTGTACCCATGATCCAATTATTGTATACCATTAAAAACCAAAAAATAGAAATAAAAATAAACATTGAGGGGAGTGATGAAATTTATAACATATAGGGATATCTAGTTCATGATATTATGGTTTAACTTCAACTAATTATTTTATTATTGAGTCTAGAAATTTGATTCCAAATAATTTAGGACATGTTTGGTGGAAATGGATAATTTAAGCGGATGAATTTTAGAAAAACATATATTCACATAATGTAAAGTGGAATGAATACCATGAAATGGTTGTCACAAAAAAATGTGGAAATTCAGAGAAATGATTTACTTTTGAATTATTTTCTCAGTTTTTATCATGTATCTCATGGAATTTCATTTTGATATAATTTTTAATATATCGTTTTCCATTATCACTAAGAATAACTCTTTAGTGTGATTTTTTCTTTGATTATATTTCAATTAAGAATAAAATTTTAATTTAATTTTAATTCTTCATGAATTCAATAATATATCCATTAATAATATTAGAAAGTACAAATTTTCCAGGATTGAAAATTTCTAGATGTTGGGGTGGGATTCCATCACGATTCACTACTTTATTTCACTCTTACACCACTGTTTTAATATGGTTTTGTATTGGAAATTCCAAATTTAATAACAAATTTAATGTCACATTTAATTGAAATATTTATTTTTATAACTGTAAAGAGGTAATTATACTTGTTTTTTTATTTTATTATAGAAGGAGGTAATTTATATGGCCAAAGATGATCCAGAAGGAAAATGGCCCAAACTACATTGATTCCAAATGAAACTTATCCACTATTTTACACATTGTGTGAAATTTTTTCCTTTATAAGGGATGAGATTTTATGTCTAGATCCAAATAATATTTGTATAAAACTCATCTCAATAAAACCAATGCCCAACTCTTCTATCTCCCGGCCCATCCGAACTGATATATCTAGGGGATTGAATCTGCATGTATTCAAAAGTTATGTTTGGTATTTTGAAAATAAATCCCTATAACAGTGTCCAATGGCTACCAAATTTGATACGGATGCATTCATGAGGCTGGAAAACAACTCTCCTCTTTTTCCTAATTTGTGATATCATAGTTTACATGTCTAAAACTGAGATACATGTGGTTTAACCAAAACTAGTTTCCTAAAACTACTATCCCATTTTAGCTATAAAAGGGAACCATGGGAATAACAACTAAATGTTTAACCAAGGGATGGAGGTGATTCCAAATTTGAGTTTCGTAGGAGTCTTTTCATCCCCATTAAGGTTCTATAGGTCCCTATCATCATAAGGAGATCTGAAATGAAGAACTAGATCCACCCAAATGTCCATATCCTCTCTATGTTGGTCTAAATGGGGGGAGTTCGTTTTAAGGGAGCTAAAATTATTGTAGAGGGATATCAAGCACATGCACTACTATAGTTTTGATTTATATTTGGTTGTAAATAGTTTTTTTATAAATATATTAATTTTATATATGGTTTAATGGTTTTTTTTATCGAATCAAATAGAATATTATTTTCTTTTAACTGATTAGTTTGAATTATTGAGAGCATTACTTGTGATGCTTCAATTGTAAATTAGAATAATTCTTTTTATCCCCAAATTTTTGAGATTTATATTTTCATTGAATGTTATAATACAATGTTAATGATCTGGGCCTTGGATATATGACTGTTATGTCATGGTTTGTCTCATTTTGTTTTGATATAAAATCATGGAAATCAATCAAGATTAGAATTAATTTCAACCAAATAATTACATCATACTCTAATTAATATCCAGGAACAATGTACTTGAAATGTGTGTAGTGAACTCATAATGAACCCTTTATCTCATATTTTTCAAATTTAACTTTGTTTTTCAACTATTAAAAAATTTATATTTTGTTATTTTCATAAAAAAACAAATATAAACCTTATTTATGTAATATTTTCTTCAAATAAACACATTAAATATCCAGTGATCCATGAAATATGAACTAGGATATTCCATATACTATAAATAAACCATAAAACATATTCAATTTGACGTGTCATGACAACGTGATAATGACCCATCCACTAAAATACCAAATTAAGAATCTAAAATGATTACTCATGAACCAACATGTCTGTAAAAACATAAATTTCATATCAATTTTTTAATATGGTAATCACTTTCTACACCAACATTGAAATAGAACACCTACCAAGACTCACTCCATGATTTTTATCATGTCCAATAAATTGAAACAATTGTCTATAAATCCACAAAATTGTGGTTATAAAATAAATATAAGTATAGAATGAAGTATATATCTATTCAATAGATGGTGTCATAATTCCCAAGAGAGAACCTATGTAATTAATGACACATCAGAAAAAAAACACAAGAGGTGGGAAGATATTACCATGCTGTGTATGAGCTAAAAAATATATCATCTTCACATGGATATTGATGGAGAATGAGAGGATTGGTTTAAAGTGATTCTTGGTAAATATTTTTATGTGAACCATAAATAAAATATATATCGACTTGGTCATTATGTGACAATTTTATTAATAATATGACATATCCATACCAATGCCTCGTTTTAATATGACATCTATTTCATGGGGCTAAAACTCTATAAAAATGCAAAGATCCTAACACACAACTAATCAATATTATGATAATACATCATCCACCCGACAATGGAGCCTTGTATTCACCTTTACCTTTAAACTAATTGATATTTCATAGAACCTTAACTGTATTATAATATTTTTAAGAACTAATTCGTATATATATGGGACCATTATATATTAGTCTATCAAAATTCTATTTCCCTATTATTTACTCAATTGAACACCTCGATCATGGAATGGAATCCTCTATTTCACCATTTTTCACTCATTGGTTCCTTAAGTCTAGAGTGATTCCCATGATTAGCCACCCACCACACTATGACTAACAGTCCCCATTATATGGTTAAATTCATATATTATAATTTTAAATCCAAAATGTTACTAAATCCCCAAAACACAATCCATATCCACCCTTAACACTGTATATATCTTGAAACCATCAAAATATATAAAATTCATTAAAAATAAAATAAAATGAACTTTCAAATTCCATGGGGGTTATAATATTGATGATATAATCTATAAGTTTTTATTCCATCATATAATTCCTCTGTTGGGTGGTCTGGTATTATTTTTGATTAGTACAAATAGAAATACAAGATCTTTTACAAACTACCATTAGATAAACCTCATTAGAATGAATAACTATAATTACCTCCTCAAAATAGATTATCTATTTAGTCAATTTATGGGATATATCTTGATTTTAGTATTCTATAAAAATTTTGGGTATCATATTATAAGAGTAAATAATGAGGATATTTTAAATAATATGTTCAATAATTTTTTTGATCGCTTAGAGTTCATGGTTATACTATTAAATGTCATAAACTCTTCAACTATGTTCTTGTTATTAGTGAACTTAGGGTTCTATGATTTATTGGATCACATCATTGTATTGTTAGGTGATGAAATAATAATGTAATCAAGGTTGGACTATTCTTGTGTTGAGAATCTAATGTTGATTCAATAAGGTTTTCCTTATGACCTTTTCAATTCCTTCATTCATGGGGGAGATTGATAAGTCATCAAGGTTTCCTTATGACATTACCATTCCTCTTATTTTGAATATAACAAACACCATTTAGTAATGAAAATTTCCTTTTACCACTGTTTTACTTCCATAAGGAAAATTTCTTTCCCAAAAGAAATTTACCCCTACCTTTTTTTCATTGTTTATATCAATATTTTTCTTAAGTGTAAAAATTGGATTCATATCTAAAACCTCGGAATCGTATAATACATATACATGAAGTATTCTGTTTTAGGATCCAAATTTTGGATACGAAGTCTAATTATGTTCAACTATGAATTCTGGATACAAACTCTAATGAAGCTCAACTATGAATTATGGATACGAACTCAAATGATGTTTAACTTAGAATTCTAGATATGAACTCTAATGAAGTTCAAGTCTGAATTCTGGATACGAACTCTAATAATGTTCATATCCGAATTCTGGATATAATCTCTCATTAAGTTCCACACCGAATTCTGGATACAAACTCTCATAAAGTTCCACTCTGATTTCAGATTAGGAACGTCTCTATGTTCTGACTCTAAGTTCTCTGAATTCAGACTCTGAACTCACATGAGGTATAACTCCGAATTCTCATGAACATAGACACCGAACTTCATATGTTCTGGTTCCAAATTATAGTGAAATCAGACTTCGAATTTCCTTGAAAATCAAACTCTAGATTTCTACAAAATTCAGGTTATGAATTCCTACAAAACAAAATATGAATATTCTTAAGTTTATAGACTCCAAATTTATTTTTTTACTTTCATTCCAAACTTAAAACTTTTCCATTTTAAACTTTCTTTTTTAACTCCATTCCGAATATCATTTTAGTTATGCTTACATTTGTTGTATTAAAAACAGATGTCTTGCTTTCAGTTATTAACTAACCATTGTTTGAGTGACACATGTACAGGTCCCTCCGAAATTCAAGGAAGAATATGACCATTGGTGGAGGGAGATGACCGTTGTAGCTTCACCTATAAATAGGAGTTCATTTGAACATTCTCAGTACTTTTAGAATTTTGGTTCTCATAACTTTCTAATGTGATTTCTAGAGATAGAGGCTCTTATCTACCCTCAAGATTCATGCAGAAAGTTTGAATGGCTTGTTCAAACATTACCTTGTTCATATTTACTTCGTGCTACTCCGATTGTTGCTGTGTACAATCAAGGGATTCCGGGGATAGGAAGAAATAATTTCCAACACCTTGAAGTTGAGGTCCTCCTTGCTGATGAAGATAGAGGTGAAAACTACCTAAGAGTTGAGGGCTTGTGGGGATAGCAAGACAGACTCTGATATTTGTATCGAGATCTTACCCTAGTGTGGGTAAGACAGAATTTCGTGAAATTATAAATCAAGGGACCTTTATCCATGGTTGTTGGATACCCTTATCTTTGGATTTAAAGAGTTTATACTTTTTACCTGTAGTTTTACTACATTGTTTTTCCACTACATTTTTTATTGTTAAGGAAAGTATAACTTTCTTATACTTCCTTACTTGTACTCTGATTTAGTAAGATTCTATATGCTATAATGTAGAATATTCATCTTTGTAACCCTTATAGGTCTTGTGAATTATCTTGTTTAACCTTTTTAATCATAACCATCCGAAAAATTTTCTATGGGAATTTTTAAAAGATACATTTCACCCCCCCCCCCCCCCTCTTGTATCTGATAATCTAATTCTTATTTCGATCCTATGTTTGGAATTATAGATTTTATCATACTCAGTCACATACCAACCTATCAATTGGTATCAGAGCATTTTGTTCAATCTGAATTAATCTCATGATTAGATTCAGAAGAGAATTATCATAATGGTATTTTCGGATTCACATTTCCAAATTCATACTTTACAAAATCTACTTTTCGGAATCATAATTCGGATTCACTTTTTCATAGAGATACTCGTATTCTATATTTTCCTGCTTAGAATATTTTCATAATTTACAAAATTTTTCTACTAACACGTTTTTGTGGAAATACTTTTATTAAATATGGCTGGAATCAATGTTGGTTCCATAGAGAATCTTAATCATACTTGACCACTAATCATTGATGGAAATGATTACGAATATCGGAGAGATCGTAATAAGACTTTCATTATCAACACTAGGGTTGAAAATTTTGTTATGCTTACTGGTGGATACAAAATTCCTGACAAGGAAGTTAGTACCTTCAATAATCAAGAAAATACTGAATACCAACTCAACTATGAGGTATGTAAAACATTTTTGTTTTCAATGACTAGAAATATATATATCCAAATTTCTTCTTGTGAACCAGCAAATTCTTTATAGAAGAAACTATAAGTTACTCACTTTGGAACTTCCAATGTAATTGAGACAAAAAGATCCATGATTAGAGCTGAATATCATAGTTTTAGTATTCCTTATGGTGAACCGATATGCAACTTACAATAGAGATTCATGTCTATAGTTAATAGTTTACAATCAATGTGAGAGAAAATTCTAGATGATAAAGCTCTTGTTGACAAGATCATCGACATTATGGAAAATGTGTGGGAATCTAAAAGGACTTCAATTGATCATAATAGAAAGGTCACTAAGATTACCCTTGATGAGCTGTTTGGAACACTTCTTCAGCATGACACTAGAATGAAGAGTGATGCTGATATTGTGAAGAAGATGAATGGAAATGGCAGTGTAGCTTTTACTACTACTTCTAATCATACAAAAGCTAAGACTCCTGAGTGAGTTACTATATCAAGATCTAAGAAATTTTTTATCCATTCCGATTCTAGTGGGTGTGAGTCCTTATAAAATGAATTATAAAATCATGCATGAAGGATGAAAAAGATAGCTGGACATAGGGAAATTCAATCTAAATACAAGAAGAAGGAAAGAAAAGACAAGAAATATAATGAAGTTTCATTCTATGAATGTAAGAGAGCTAGACACATAAGATATGATTTTCCTATTCTTAAGAGAAAAGAATGAAATGAAAGGCATTCTAAGAAAAATAGAAAAAGGTATTACAAGTCCAAATCTATGAAAGTGTTGAAAGCCAATGACACATGGAGTGCTAGTGGTGGAGACTCATCATATGAATCATCGGATTATGAATCTTCTGGATAGAAGAATCTTGGTCTTTTAGCCAGGATAACTATTGATAATCATTGATTTATGGATAAGGCACACAATGCTAAATCTGTGATGAAGTTTTCATTGAATTCTAATAATAGTAAATATTATAACACTTTTGATGAACAATCCTCTTCTGATGAAGATAATAATTTAACTACCAATGAATAAGTTTCTAGGTTTTCCAACCTTCTTGATAATGAGAATCAAAACTCATGAAATAACTTGATAAGGAAAATTATAGGAATATTATTCTTACTATGTAAATATAAAATCTTTCTAAAGATCTTGATAAGAAAAATGCTGATTTTGAATGTAATTCAAAAAATCATGAGGAAGAATGTTCTGAGATGAATAAACATTCTAATGATCTAGAAAATGTAATTTCTAAGAAAGATGTTTTTGAGCCTAGCTCTAGTTAAAATTTTTTTGAAGACAAGAACTTAGTTATTAAACTCAAATCTAAAATATTTTCTTTGAGGAAGTGTTTTTCAAACTTTACCCTAGGTGAGGAAAATTTTTATAAAATTTATTCACAAATTCAACCTCAAATGAATACTTTTGGTTTTGGTTACACAAGTTCTAAACCAATTTTTAGTAACAACTACTTTGTTCCTCAAAGTTCCCCATTCTACACTAAGTGTTAATATGGTGGTCACTGGGAAAATAATTGTTATCTACTAAAAACCCAATCTATATGATTTCATAAAGATTATTTTCATAAAAAAATGTGGGTTCCAAAAATTTTACATTCTGAGATTTTCAGATCCAAGAAAGTATAGATTCTGAAAACCTAATTTTTTTCTTATTTTTAGGAAAATATAGACAGTACCAACAGCAATACATGGAACATGGATAGTGTTTGCTCCCGACATATGACTGGAAACAAAAACTATTTTGAAAATATTATCAAGATAAAAAGAGGAAATGTAACTTTTGGAGATAATGCTTAGAGAGAAATTATTGGTATAGGTAACATCATTCTTCTTGGAAGGACATTAATTTCAAATGTTTTATTTGTTAAGGGTCTTAAGCACAACTTCATCAGCATAAGTCAATTATGTGATGAAGGATACCTTGTCATTTTTAGGAATGATAAATTCCCAGTACAAAATTCCAAGGAAGAGTTTGTTCTTTATTTCAATAGGTAAGAGAATGTTTACACAATAAACATAGAAGACCATAGGAGACAAGACTTACCTTTCCTTAGTGTAATGGAAGATCATTCTTGGTTTTGGCATAGATGTTTTGGACACTATAACCGTAGGAACTTATGTAAACATTCTAAGAATGTTTTAGTTAAGGATATACTGGTTCTTAGATTTGATTCTTCAAATGCCTGTGAACCTTGTCAATATGGAAAGAAACATAAATCAAGTTTTAAATCAGTTGGTGAAGTCTCAACCACTGATTCATTACATCTAGTGCATATGGATCTTTTTGGTCCAACACAAACATGAAGCATTGGGGGCATGTATTATGTATTTTTCTTGGTTGATGATTACAATCAATTTATGTGGCTTTATATTCTAGAAAAGATGTATGAAGATTTTTCTTATTTCAAAATTTTTATAGCCCAAGTTAAAAATGAGAAAAACCATCTATTGATAACTATTCATAGTGATCATGGAGGAGAATTTCAAAATTCTGACTTTGAATCTTTTTGTAGTAGAAAAGGTATTACTCAAAACTTCTCAGCACCGAGAACACCCCAACAAAATGGTGTTGCTGAAAGAAGAAATAGAATTTTCCAAGAGATAACTGGAACCACATTGTGTGAGTATTTTGTAACTAAACAATTATGGGCTGAAGCTGTAAGTACTGCTTATTACCCTATAAATCGAGTTTTAATTAGACCTTTTCTTAATAAAATTCATTATGAGTTATTGAATGGTATAAAACCTAGACTTTCCTACTTTAAGGTTTTTGGATTCAAGGATTTCATACTGAATACTAAAGTTAACATACACAAATTCGCACCAAAATCTGATAAAGGAATTTTCATAGGCTACTCCACAACATCAAAGGCTTATAATGTATTTAACAAAAAACACTTATACTGTTGAAGAGACAGTACATGTAATTTTTTTTGAAACTAATCCTTTTGTTTTTAAACAACCCCAACCTAATTCTTCAGATGTGTTTTAAAAAACTGATTATCAACCTTGGATAGATGATCCTTTTGATAAGGAAAATGTTCAAGAAGATACATCTGAAACATTTACCCTAGAATATTTCCTACCCTATGTTGATGAAAAAGTTTTACAAAACCCAAACCAGTCGTTTCTTAAGAATCATCTCAGTTGTAGTATCATTGTTGATGTAAATAAACCTTCAAGGATGAGAAGTTCCTTAAGAAATGAAGTAGAGCATCTAGCATTCCATTCCCAATTAGAAACAAAAAACATTGATGATTCTTAAGGTGATGATGATTGGATTAAATCCATTCAAGAGAACTAAATTATTTCGAATGGAATAAATTCTGGACCATGGTTGAGAGACCTAAGGAAAAATCTGTTATTGGACTAAAATGGGTCTTTAGAAATAAGTGTGATGAAAATGGAATCATCATATGATATAAATCTAGATAGGTTGCTAAAGGTTATAATCAAAAAGAAGGAATAGACTATGAAGAAACTTCTTCCCTTGTAGCTAGACTTGAATCTATTTAGATTTTACTTGCCTTTGCATCATTCATCAATTTCAAGCTTTTTCAAATGGATGTAAAATGTGTTTTCCTTAACGGTTCTGTTCAAGAGGAAGATTTTGTTGAAAAACCTCTTTGCTTTGAAGACCCAAAACATCTTGATCATGTTTTTAGACTTACATATGCTTTGTATGGTCTTAAAAAATCCCCTCAATCATGGTATGATAGACTTTCATGTTTTTTCCTTCAAAATAACTATGTTAAGGGAAATGCAGATCCATCTCTTTTCATAAAGAAAGATAATAAAAATGTTTTTATTGTTCAAATTTATGTTGATGAAATTATATTTGGTTCAACTCAGAAATATTTAACTGATTCCTTTGTAGATCTAATGAAATCTGAGTTTGAAATGAGTATGATGGGTAAGTTAACATTTTCCATGGTTATAAAATTTTTCAAAAACCAGAAGGAATATATATATAACAACATATGTATATTAATGATCCTCTTAAAAAGTATGGATATGAAAATACTAAAAGTATAAGTACTTCTATTGGTACCCCAAATACACTTGATCTTGATGAAGCTGCGAAAGCAGTAGCTCAAACAAATTTTAGAGGTATTATAGGAAGATTACTAAACTTGATAGCCAGTTGTGCTGGCATAAATTTTTCAGTATGCTTATGTGAAAGATATAAATCCAATCCTAAGGAATCTCATTCAAAGGCAGTGAAATGAATGTTACGCTACTTAAAGGGAACCATGGATTTAGGACTATTTTATACTTCCAGAAATGATTTTGTTTTAAATTTTTTTGCAGATTCTAACATTGGTGGATGTAGAATAGATAAAAAGAGTACATCTAGAACATTTCATTTCTTAGGAGATTCATTAGTTTCTTGTTCTTGCAAGAAGAAACACTCAGTAGCACTCTCCACTACTTAAGCTGAATATGATGCAACTGGAAGTTGCTCTGCTCAAGTGTTGTGGATGCAACACACACTCATAGACTATGGCTTGAGTTTTACTAAGACTCAAATTTTGTGTGATAACACAAGTGACATTTCCCTTAGTAAAAACCATGCACATCACTATCGTGCAAAGAACATAGACATAATGAATCACTTTCTTAGGGATAACACACTTAAAGGAGATATCATTCTACAATTTGTCGGATCACATGATCAACTTGTTGATATTTTCACCAAATATTTACCTACCTATAGATTTAAATAAATTAAACGTAATTCATGAATGATAACCGTGAGGTAATCTTCCTTCATTAACTTCTTGTTGAACCAATATTCTTACAGTAATAAACTCCATTTAATAGGGTGAGTAGATTTGTTATTGAATGTTTTTTTAAGATTTTTATAATGGGAATTTTCATAATTGGAATTTTTGTAATGGGGATTTCCATAATGGGGATTCTTGTAAAAGGAACATTTATAATGGGAATTTTCGTAATGGGAATTTTCATAAGAGGAATTTTCGTAATGGGAATTTACGTACTCATGATTTTTGTAATCATGTTTTGGTACTCAAAATTTTTTCAATAAAATCATTCTTACTATGTTTTTCGTAGTGAGTTTTTTGTAGTGAGTTTTTCGTAGTGAGTTTTTCGTAGTGAGTTTTTTGTAGCCAAATTTTTTTCAAGAAGAATATCACATATTAAGAATAATATCTAAAGCCAATCCGAAAGGTCTGAATTCCTTTATTACATTTTCATATTTGTTTTTAGTTTCTGGTAGTTTCTTTTTCATTTAGAATTTCTTGGATTCCTTTCTTCTTAAATCCGAATATTTTTAATAAAACCTCAAAAGATCGGATTCATAATTTCCTTGCGGGCATGTCTTCAACTATCAGATAAGATCAGAGATTTTTTGAACCGTAATATTTTTTTTGGAAGTTAAAAGGTCACAACCATCACCTATATAAATGGGACCCACAATGGTGTCCCACATTGGTTTTTAAAATCTTTCGCGTCTCGAATCCCTGTCTCAGTTCTTAATGCATGTTCCAAATCTCTCAAAATTTCTTGATTCCGAATGTCTGTAAAAGACCCTTCTCAAGAAATGTCTACCACAAATCCAATCTCAAAATGGTAATTATAAAGGGAAAGATTGCTCAATATGAGCTTTTTCAAGTATGAATCTATCATCTCTAGGAATATCAAGTTAAATAGTTGGGAAGATGTATTCATATCTAAGACTGGTGATCAAGATATTGTGTATCCAGAACTGCTCATAGAGTTCTATGAATCAGTTTTCTATTTCGAAGAAGTGGGTAGAGGAAAAGTTTCTTTTAAGAGTTATAAAAAACATACAAACTTACTTAAACCAAGGATGTAAGCTTGGGGGGATGGCATATAAAGGGGAAGTTGAGTTTTTCTCACATAAACTCCCATATGTTCTAGGTAGTTTTGTTAAGGTAAAGGCCTTAAAATGTCTTGGACATAATGATGTCAAGACAACCAAAATTTCTCACCAATCTTCTAGCAACCGGATCCTAAAGCTATGGATACAAGGTTTCTTAGTACCACGGAAAGGTGAAAAAGACACCTTCTTGAAAAGTTATATATATTTCTTAGACTTCTTGGTAAATCTAAGGAAAATCAATTTGATGAGGCATGTACTTGTTACATTCAAGAACATCAAAGAGGGGAATATTAGATCCCAAATCATCATGTATCTATCTTTTCTTTCAAAGATGATAGTTCAGTGTCTTGAGTCGTTTAAGATTTCATGAAAATCCATGTCTTAGAATTGAAAACTTATTCTTTTTAGTTATGACACTCTGAAAAGGATGAATACGCCCTATTCTAAGGAGACAAGAGAGTTCTATGACCTTCCAGAGGAAGAGGAAGAAGCCAATCCTGAAAATATTGAAAAAGCCAAGCCATCGAAAATGGTTGGCAAGAAAAGAAATCTGAAGTAAGTGTAAGAGACATATAAAACACCTAAATGTAAGGAAACCCAATCCCCACCTCCAAAACCAAAGAATCAAAATGATTATCTAGATGAAGTAGCTGCAAAATGGATGGAGGATAAGGAAAAGAGGAAAGAAGGGGATCTATAGTTCGTATTGGACCCTTCTGAGGCTAAGGCCTTAAGAGAAAAAGATACTGATGAGTTAGAGAAATAGTCCAAGATGAAGAATATGAAGAAGAAAATTTCTGAGGCTAAAGTTGTTCAATCTCATTTGAAATCCATAGAAGTATCTTCTGAAAATATTCAAGTATTGGAAACATACCTTATCGAGCCATTACCAGAGACACCGGGGAATAATTTCCTCACTCTGGAAAAATATAAATAGAATGAAGTTGTTGAAGAAGTAGAAGAAGAAGTGTAAGAAGAAGAGGAAGTTGAAAGAGAGAAATAATAATAATAAAGTGGTGATTTAGATGTTTTTATTAAAAAGTTTAAGATTATCATGAAAAGGAAAATCCATCAGAAACGTTACCACTCCGAACATCTGAGGTCGAGTCCTCAAGGATTGATACTTCAAGAAAGGGTGTTGAGAAAGTAGGTAAGAAAGATGATGATAAGGAAGAAGAAAAAGAGAATGAATTATATAAAGAAGAAAGCTATCTTAATAACTTTCTTGAGGGGGGAGCAGAGAAGAAAAAACCTGATGAGGACAATATAGTTCAACTATCTAAAAGTGAGGAAGAATATTATGATGAGGATGCCATTCTGAATGTTGATATGGGTAAGCTTGTTCTTATAGATACCCCAACAAGCTACATCATAAGGTAGAAGGATGTTGGTTGATCTTCTAAAAGGAAGTTGGGGAAAATAGAAGAAGAACAATCTCCTAGCAGGTTGTCGGATTCAGAGTCATTCGCATTTGGACACGGTTTTGTTGTTGGGTCTCTACTGAAATTGGTGGATACATTTCTGATATTTCCTACAATAGACTCTAGATGACAAATGCTTCAACACATCATAAATCAGAAGTCAGAATCTGTATCCATGGTGATGGATAAATGTGTAAATATTGAAGCTGAACATAAAAAGTTTCTTATAAATTATGTGTTCCACAAGAAACTTTGCAGAAAAATGACCTTATGGTCATAGAATATCGATGAGGATTTGACAGAGCTTGATTCATTTCAGAATTATATGAAAGAATATTTTGATACTGAGGATGCCAAGATGAAAAATCTTCAGGAAAAGCTGAACCTTGAGCAAAATTCTCGGAATCAACAGGTGAAGGATCTGAATGATAAGCCTAACTCAGTTGCTCAATGATGGAAAATTGAAAGAGATGTCCTGATTGAGATTGTAGAGAATCTTGTAACGTAGGATGAAGTTCTTAAGGCTCAAGATGAGGTCCTGAAATCATCAAAAGAAAGGATCGCAGTCTTAGAGAAGAAAGCGGAGGAGGACCACAAAGACTTAAAGAAGCTGAAAATCTTTCTGAAGAAGATAATCCCCAATGAAAAAGAAGACAAATAGACCAATATGATCTTTTTTTGTAATGTCTTTCCTTGTTAAAATACTTTCAATCTTAATGAAAACCTTGGTTGCTTGTATTGTTTGTATGTCTTACTAATGATTCATGTACTTTATTGTTTTTCTATTCCCCCAAATTATTTTTGAAAATCATAAAGGGGGAGAAGGAAAAAGAACTAAAAAAGGAGAAGGAAAAATCTAAAAGGTAGAAAAAAATTCTAAGTATAAGAAGAACTATCCCTACGCAAGGAGGAGTTATCATTACGAAGACTTCCATATTCATAATGAAAATCACATTCCATAAATCTAGAATATGATCCTTTGAGTTTCAAAACCTAAGGGGGAGTTAGTCGTATTAAAAATTGATCATAAACAAAGGGAGATAATATTTAATTACAAGTCTAGAAATTTATTCTAAATCATTACATTAATTTTTGTAAGGATGTATGTGCTTTCCAAAAATGGGAAGATTTTTGAGTCAATAAGGTTCTCCTCGTGACATTTTCCATTCCAACATTCATGAGGGATATTGATAAGTCATAAAGGATTCTTATGACTTTACCATTCCTCTTGTTTTGTAAATTACAAACACCTTTTCATAAGGAAAATTTCATTTTACCCTTGTTTTACTTCCATAATGAAAATTTCCTTCCCAAAGGAAATATACCCCTACCCTTTTTTCATTGTTCATATCAACATTTTTCTTAAATGTAAAAATTGGATTAATATCTAAAACCTATGAATCATATAATACATAGACATGAAGCTTTCTATTTTAGGATCTGAATTCTGGATTAGAACTCTAATGAACTTCAACTCTGAATTCTGGATATGAACACTAATGAAGTTCAACTTTGAATTATGGATACAAACTCCAATTAAGTTTAACTTCGAATCCTGGATATAGAATCTACAGAAGTTCAACTCTGAATTCAAGATACAAACTCTAATAAATTTAATCTTTGAATTTGGTATACGAACTCTCATTAAGATCCACTCTGAATTCTGTATACAAACTCCCTTAACATTCCACTCTGAATTCTGATTACGAACTTCTCTATGTTCTTACTCTAAGTTCTCTGAATTCATACTCTGTACTTAGATAAGGTATGAATCCAAATTCTCATTAACATAGACTCTGAAAATCTTAAGTTTTGGTTCCGAATTCTAGTGAAATCAGACTCCTAATTTTCTTGAAATTCACACTCCGGATTTCTATAGAATTCAGGCTCCAAATTCCTACAAAACAGAATTTAAATATTCTTAAGTTTATAGAATCCGAATTTATTTTTTTACTTCCTTTTCGATCATTAACCCTTTCCATTACGAACATTAATTTTCTACTCCATTCCTAATATTAGTTTAGTTATTCTTACATTTGTTCTATTTCAAAATGATGTAGTGCTTTCAGTTATTAACTAACCATTTTTTGAGTGACACCTGTACAGGTCCATATTAAATTCATGGAAGAATATGACCATTGGAGGATGGAGACGACCGTTAGATCTTCACCTAAAAATAGTAGATCATTTGAACATGCTTAGGGATTTTGGAATTTTGGTGCTTAGAACTTCCTGAAGTGATTTTTAGAGAGAGAGACTCTTATTAACTCTCAAGCATCGTGCAGAAAGTTTGAACGGCTAGTTCAAATGTTTCCTTGTGCATATTTTCTTCGTATGGATTCTATTATTTTTGTGCACAATCTAGGGCTTCTGGGGATAGGAATACAGAGGTTACTACACCTTGAAGTTTAGGGCTTTTTTTCTCAGGAAGAAAGAGGTGTCGACTACCTGATAGTTGAGGGCTTGCGGGGATAGCAAGACAGACTCCGATCTTTGAATCGAGGGCTTACCCTAGTGTGGGAAAGACAGACATTCATAAATGTATAAATCAAGGTACCTTTATCCATGGTATTTGGATACCCTTCTCTTTGGTTTAAAAGAGTTTATACTTGTTACTTGTAGTGTTACTACTTTTTTTCCGCTATATTTTGTATTGTTAAGGAAAGTATAACTTTAATATACTTCCTTAATTGCACTAGGATTTAGTTAGATTCTATACGGTTTAAGTTAGAATCTTTACCTTTGTAAACCTTAGAGGTCTTGTGAATTATCTTGTTTAACCTTGTTAAACATAACCATCCTAAAAATTTCCTAAGGGAATTTTTAAAAGATACAATTCACCCATCTTGTATCTGAGAATCTCATTCTTATTTCAATCCTATGTTTGGTATTATATAGTATATCATACTTAGTCACATAACATCCTAAAATCTAAGGCATGTTTTAGAGTATCACCAGTGGAATAAGTTGTTTGAAATGTAATAAATGCGTATTTTTTATGGATGAGAGTTGAATTTTCACTAGAATTGTGTTTATCATAATTAAATTATAGTAGATAATTTAATTATTTATGTATTATTTTTTTTAAGTATTTACCAAGAATTATGTATTGGTTAAAAGTTTCATTGGTTTTTCATTATATGATATGAGGTTTATGAAAATATTCTTTCATATTTCAACAATATAGATAGATCTGATGATGTTTGACTGGGCTGTTATATGGATAAATTATTAATAAATGGTGTTTTAGTACTTAATGAATAATCATATCTGTTATCATATCCTATATTCACTATAGGAATGCATCATGTTTATGGTTATCTATAAAACATTTCATGATATCTTGGGGTTTCCTGTGACAACATGTTCCATAAATCTCATATATTTTTAGTATTTATGTACCCATGGTTGTAGATTTACCTATAATGATCATGATTTGTAAGTGGATGAGTTTACTTTGGAAATACATCATCATTACAATATTTGTGAGTGATTATTGGTCTTCAATAATACCACATTCATGAGTAATATTTTCTCATGGTAAGATTTTAATTTTGATCAATGGCGATTGATAGAGTTATTATTTGAATATGACATTGATATATCCAATACAATGGGTAAATGGAATAAGGTTACTAATACACTAAATAAAAATTCTGGTGGTGACTATTTTCTTAGGTTTGGGGATTTGTTGAGACTGTTGGAAGATCTTGTAATCATTTATCTTGACATCTAGGGTGTTAGTGTAATTGGATTAATTTATTATATGACCATAAATTAATCCTTATTTTTGAATGTGAGGGATTACTAGTCTATTGATCTTGAGATGTAAGTTTTATGTGGTCATTTATTCTATATATATTCTCCTAAAGTGTGGTATGAGGATTAAAAAAATTATGTTTTTAATGAAAAATCATTGTTCCATTAAATATGCGAGTGGTGATATTTCAAGAGTTCTATATCACACCTATAATAGTGTATACTAGTACATCCAAGATATATCATTCCATGAAGATTTTTTTATAGTCACCAAGGATAAATAGGTTGTTGGATGGGCTGTTGTATCAATGATTGTTATGAAAGTAGGTGAAATATGAAAATCATATTATATGTGGGTTTTTATAGACAATTTATAACCCCAATTGAATTTTGGTGGAAATATCAATAAATTTCATTACTAGTTTTCATGACTATCATGTAGGTTTAGACATTATCTAGGTTATTGTAAATATGTTCACAAAGTCGACTTATTTTATAGAGATTAATGTTTTGATCGTAGAGGATGTTTTATGAAAAATATATATTAATGACACAGTAAATCTTAATGGGGTTTCATGGAATATCAACCATGATCATCACCCTCATAATACCTCACTAGTGTGGAAGGGTACTCAATATTCTTTCGTATCTCAGTAATGACATAATAATAAATTCCATCCACATATAAATTATAATACATAGTGTATTTTTTATATTTTGGGTGGACATTTTTCATGAATATGTTCTTTATTTTGGATATTATTCAGTAAAATATTTAAACTTGGTGGAGTTTTAATAGATATATATATATATATATGTGTATATGTATATGTATATATCCATCATTATTACATTTTAATGGCTCTGTTCAAGGCATTATAAGGTTAACCTTTTAGTTATTTATTTTGATGTACTGTGGTTTTGGAGTAGGTGATACTTAGTCCAAATTTAATATAAAGAATAATAGAAAATATTATGGTGATTGTTGAACTTATCATTGTATCCAAAGACCATGATATTTGATATTATTATTTGTGGAAGAGGCCTCTCGAGTTTGAGGTTAGTGATGTGGTACTAATAAATATTTCTTATTTTTATGGGATATAGAGGATTTTTTCCTAGGACCATGTTATCTCCATAGATTTCCAAAAAACTTATATTGTTGGTGTGTGTTGTGGTGTTGTATTATAATCTACTACACCCTCTACACATGGATTATATTCAATAACTCTTATATGCCTCATCGCATCATTAGAATGATCATAATAACACTCATTTCATTGATTGGGATTAGTTGGATATAGAGGAGGACATGGAATCCAAGAGTATATTAGTTGCTATTTGGGATCAATAAGATAAGGTTATTTGTGTGTATTCCAATCCATTAGTTATTTTATTATAGAGGAATAGTTCATTAAAGGTCTGTCTGAGGGAGAGTGATTCAATGATGCATGCTCAGTATCCTGAGCTATATTATGTTCTTATATTGTTTTTTAATAATGTATGGATGAATGATTTTATAATTATATGATTAAAGATGTTTCTTCCTTATACAATACTTAGGTTTCATTGATGGAAGGATTATAATTTAAGAGGTATCTTAGGGGGTGTTTTTAGTTGGTAGATTTGTTAATATATTTCTAGGTTTAGTTTATATTCTTGAAGATAATAATCATTTGAAATGTATAAATTTTAAATTACTATACTTTTCTAGATCCATATATTATTTGTTGGCCATTATGGATGTCATCAGGGATTTTTTAGGTTGGTTGTTAAGGAAGATTGGGTATTTGAAATTAAATTTCATCTTTCATGGTTGATTGTTCATTTACCATAAATGTTGTGGAGGGTCAGTTTTCTTAGAGTAGAATTGTTCATTTTCATTCTCATGTACTTTGATGTGATACATGATGTCAAAGAGTTAGTGAATGATTTGTTAGTGGAGTTTAGGCTATAAATTTTGGGTACCATTATGTCTAGATGAGCAGAGCTAGTTGCTTCATGGATTCATTAATAAAGAATTATGTCTTATAGGTTATACTTATATAGGGGAATACATTCTATGTCTTATAGTATTCCACATTAAGATTGTTTCCTATTGGTTTTTTTGGTTCTTACATATTTGGAATCATTGTTCTGTGATGCTTGGGCTACATTATGATCTTATTTTGTGTTTCAATCACGTTTAGAGTAGAGTCTAAGGATTGTTTTAAGATACTTATAAATTCAGGTACATTAGTGTGTATGTATCTATTGTTATATGAAAATATGTACTATCATTCAATATATACAGTTTGACTCCCTATTATTTAAGAAAATCACCCCCAAATTAAATATTATTTATTCATTATAGTGCAACCTCTCTCATTTTACTGTAGCGATATTTTTTTGGGTTTCAAATATTATTTTTGTTTCCCATTGAGTTATCTTTAATTATATAATCCTTATTCAAAATCTAGGAATCAATTACCTTTGAATTGGGTGATTTTATTAATTCCATGGGGAGTATTTATTGGTACCTTTGGGGGGTTTATGTCTTGGAATATGAGATGTGTTTCCCTCCCACATTTCCCTATATTTATCTAATCACCACCTTTCATCATTTATCTATTTGTATTGTTGTTCTTGTGAGGCTATTGTAAGAGTGATATTTTGTTTTAGTGATTTTGGGTTATGATATTGACGGGCGTAGGTTGTTATTGTATAGTCATTGTGGAAAATACTCTCTAGTAAGGTAGTGTTTTATTAGGGCGTTTTATAAACATTTATTTTTAATAGTTATTGGTGTGTCTATAAGGAAGGTGATTTCAGACTTATCCTTCATTATTTTTATCCAATGGTAAAATTATCATTCCTTCTCATTCATTAGTTCCATTCATCAAAATATCCTAAAAAATATAGATACATGTACAAAAAAAGTTAAAAAGAGATAGAATGATTAGAATGTTATTTAAATTATTCAATGATAATGTTATGTATTTGATTATTCTTTGATGATATTTTTTAGTACGAAGCATCTATTTTATGTTTTTAAGTATTTAAAGAACAATTTCTAATTTGATAACAATTTAATGATGGTATTGAACTGATATCAAGGAAATTTTTAATTATAATATTGATTTTTTTGAGTAATATAATGAATTAATATGTAATAATTATTAAATATGGGAAAGTAGTGTTGTTATCTATGGGTTTTGGGGTTTCTTTTTTTAATTTCATGTAGATTCTCTTTTGTAGTTGTGTATCACCATATGATTCTATAGGATATATTAATTTTAATTTCTTTGATGTCTTATTTTGTACGCTACACTAATATAATCTTGAATTTTTCACAACACAGTATTAACTAATAGTATTCACAATAATATTCTTGGCTTTCGTTACACATAAGAGTGACTTTCCTCGATAGCTTGCGTTGTATGCAATACCGAGTTTCACTAACCAATAATATATTATTAAAATATTATATAAACTACCTGTTATGAATATTTTTAACCATATTTTTTATTTTATATAACATTAATATTCATCTTATGTATTTTCTAGAACATGATATCAGAACAAAATCAATTTTTTGGATTCAAAAATTATTTTCAAAAAATGTAGTTTTACATCATTTTTATAGAACACGAATTTTAAATATATTTTTTAACACTTTCATATATTCTATTTGAAAAAATAAACTCCTTCTTTTAGTTTTTAATATAAAAAATTGCTTAGGTAGAATTTTTGGTCTTTTTCTAATAAGATTAATTTTTTTATAAATAGTTAAAATATGGATTGTTTTTAATTTTAAAGTCATTAAAAAATAAAATTATTTGTTGGATTAGTTTAAATTCTAATTAGTTCATTTTCATCCAATAATATTTTTTTAAAATGATTTTATACATTAATTTATTATAAAAACATTTTTCATTAAAAAAGGCATTTTTCCAAAAAAAATAGTTGTTTGTGACATTTTAACAGTTTTATTTCACATTATATTCTGCAACTTCTGTGTGTTGAATTTTGAATAAATTTATTTCATTTTTTGATTCATAAGGTCCAAATTTGGTATGTATGTACATTTTAGTTTTGAATAATATGAATAGTAACCGTGGTAAATTTTATTACCACGGTAAAGGGTAAATTAGGTAATTTAGGTTAAAATTATAATTATAATGACTATAAAATGACGAAAACAAATGAAAAAAAAATATTTGACGAATTTAATTTGATCTTTAACACTTAAGGATAGAAATTTTGTCATTCAGTGGATAGTTTTCCCTGAAAATGACTTAAATAATATTTAAATCAAAAAAGACACAATGTTTTATTTTCAATGTCATTAGTGTCTTTTATGTGTTAACATAGGGGAAATTGGGTGATATCAACGAATATAAATGTTAAATTTTAACATAATAAAAAAAATTCATTAAATAAATTTAATTTTTTTTTCGGCCCATTTGGGAGAATTATGTTATTTATAATATTTTATTGAATGAAAATTTAAAGATGTAACATTCATGTTTTAAATAATATATCAGTTTTAAAAAATGGATATACAGAAGATAAATTAGACTATAAATACTTATTTGGAATCTAAAATTAATATATTTATCTTGTTAATTTATTTTTAATGTTAGTAAAGAAATAATTACCTTAATGGTGTATATATATTTGATGTAGAAAGTATTTAATTGATGAAAAATCAATAAATAATTATTATAAATATTATAATAACTATAAATGTTCTAAAAAACATTACGAAATTGTATTCTTCATGTATATATCGACCATATTCATCCAATGGAGTTATTATATACCATTTGGAGATATTTATAATTGATTGCGGCAATTTTATTATTTTATTTAATGTAAGGTTAATTTTGAAACATTTATACTTTAATAAGTATAAAAATACTAATGTTGGATTTTCAAGTAGGTAAATTCTACAAAATATATTCTTATAAAATAGTGTAAATTTATCTTGATAATTTTATTTTATTTTTAAATTTTTATTATCATATAAGTATAATAAATAATTAAAAAAATATTGATGTGGTAATTATTTTATTAAGGTAAATATCAAATAGATGTTATTAAAAATATTAAAATAAATATTATTTGGGGTAATTAATGTTTTTAATTAATTTTATAGATTCCCATGACCCCATATAAGTATAATAAAATATATTTTTGAGTATAATTTTTATATTGATATTTCTAAAAATACTTGAAATGAATTGTTTCAAAATTTACACAATTAAGATTTTGATAAAATAATGATTTATATTATTATTTTTAAATCATAAAATAATTTTAAAAATATATAATAATTATTATATGTTCTAGGATGTTCTAAATTATTTATTTATGGTATAATTTAAAACAAATATGTAAATATTTCACCCTTTTAATATTGAATCCTTTTTTATCTTAATTATAAAAAATATAATTACAAATTGTGAATTAAAATGATAATGTTTAAATTTACATCAAAACATTTATAAATTTTATGGTTTAATGGGATTTAAATATTATCATATCTTAGAATCCAATATATCCCATTTTTGTGGTATTTATGATTGAATTTAAAATTATTATAAATTAATATTTTTGCGGTTTCAAAAAGTGATCCTTGCCTAAATTATATGAATGGCACCTTCTCTATGTACTCGCCACTTGATTCTGAGCCTTAACCCTCAACCATACCCATCCTATGAAAATTTGAATCACCACATGTGCGTACATACGACTTACCATCTCCACACCGTGGTGTAATCCGTTTTTCACCCCCAACATACATGGATGGGTATAATGATGGAATTAATAAATATATATATGATTGATATAAAATGATATTTATTTAGAGATACTATAATCCATCCACACCAATTCCATTCAAAAATTTTTGGAACGATATCATCGTTCGTCCATACTTACGGCTTACCATCTCCACGTTCCTATTTGATTCATTCTACAAAATAATAGTTAAAGAGTGATTATAAAAAATATTTCATTGAATAAATATGATATATATTATAATAATTCCTTGATTTAAATGATATAACTATATCAAAAAAGATATAAACTAACTTATCCAAGAAAACATGCATGAAAACATGAAGCGGCTAATAACCGAAAAAAGAGTACCAATGAAATATTTCTAAAAAAAGATGAAAATAAGATCATAAATATTATAATAATAATTATTACGATTTTTTATAAATCAGTAACAATATTTAAAACATTATACATGATCTTCATTTATATATGAATTATATCAGACCTATGTTAAGGGATTATTTTGTCTTATATTTATTCATGTGTGGGAAATGCCATATACACCATATAATTATTTTTTGAGGGGTTTATGTTACCCATAAATGTTTTTATTATCCATATTATAAAGATATGATATTTATATATGAATATAATTTTGTTTATTTTGTTAGACATATGATTTTACTTGTCGTAAATTTCAAAGGGATAATTCTGAAATCTCATTTTTATCCAAGACTGTTTATACATAAGTATTTACTGTGGATATATTTATCAACAATGTCCATGTTTTATAAAAAAATCACAATAGATTTAAAATTATTTAATGTATTTTTAAATCTATT
Organism: Viscum album; assembly: GCA_963277665.1. Classification (NCBI taxonomy): domain Eukaryota; kingdom Viridiplantae; phylum Streptophyta; class Magnoliopsida; order Santalales; family Viscaceae; genus Viscum; species Viscum album. Next base: position 1,946,659,903 of record OY728131.1, read on the forward strand.
TTATCCATTTTTTACTTTTACTACATTCTATAGAAGAAATATTTTTCTGTTTACCATACGAGGTACTTTTTGACATTTCAAGTAAAAGTACGAGGAAATGTTTTTTTATTTTATACAACATGAATGGTTTTTACATCATCATAACAACTTATTTCCATGAATGTTAGACTGCATGTTTTGATTTTTATTTTCAACTAATATTTATTCATTTAAAATTGCACAACAGTTTGTGAAAAGAAAAAGTTTTTGTAGAAAATAATTATATATTCCTCAGAAATTAAGTTCAAGTGTTTTATCAAAATTATTTCCCATCATTGATAACATTTGGTTATGTTTATATCCGTTTTATTACTTTGATATGATTGTGTTTATGATGGAATTGTTTTTATGAAAACCATTTATTTTACATGGATTATTATATGATCGAAGGACGTTTAAAAACCCATTTTACTTCATGGGTTACTCTATGATAAATGATTTATGTTTTTGTGACACATATAAGAATTATTTCTCTATGAGATGGGTGTGACCTATATCTCCATATAATTCATTTGGTAATGATTCATATATCATTATATATACATGGCTAGAATGGAAAGTAAATTTAATTTAGTAATACATGTCTTGAATGGCATGTAAACCCAGTTCAATAATTGAAATTGTCCACAATCATTGTCTTTGAAGTAGTGCCTTGGCTACTATGGAAGTCATATTATGTTCATATTTCCACCATCAACTCATTTTTTATTTATCTAGAGAAAACAAGGAGTACATGAAACATCTAGAACAGAAAGTCCAAAAGATAGAAAAGACACAAGGGGGTTTAAAGTATTGGAGACCAAGAGAAGCTCCTCTAATAATGTTAACCCCTTGAAGTTTTAAGCAATGTAAATAATGAAAAAACAAAATTTCCAACCCAGAATATCAATCAATGCAAGATAGTCCACATCCTGGTGGCCCTCCCTCCAGATGTGTGAGACTCTAATGCCATTCTACAAAATTATTTTTCACTTTCTCATAATATAAACAATATACCAAGGAACTGAAAAATAATCTTATAAAGAATTATATAAGATAAATGAGTCTATTTTAGAAATGGAAATGTCCAACATTATTTTCCGGCAAATTTGATAGACCTGATAACATAGTCATGGCTTCAGCATATAAATAATTACCCATCTCAAGCATGATCGAAAAATATAAAATAGTAGATCTAGAACTTTCTCAAACAATACCTCCACCACAACATTGACATGAAACAAAAGAACCATCACTATTAAGCTTAAGACCTTTTGAATGAAGAACCCAACATACACAATTTCCACCAAGAGGATGAGAAGGTCCAACCATCTGAAAACACACAATTTTCTATAAAGAGGGGGCCTCCCTCCATTTCCCCAAAACCCTAATGAATATAGAAAGGAAAATTTTAATACTACAGATAACGATCAAGCTATTGGTTCCAATATTTTCATAAAGATACATGTCCCTAGAATACCATAAACACCAACATCCTGCTAGAAGAATAACAACACGAGCAGATCTTTCAATACTTCATGGACCCGAACCATGAAACCAACAATCACAAAAATAACAATTGGCCATGGATGAAGATGAAAAGGGAATTAAATAAGAAAACTCCAAACATAAAAATCCCAATCACTATCAATGAAACGATTATTAGAAATTTCTTCACTATGAATCATTCAGAAACACATCTTGAAACAATGGATATCCCACATCTTTAAACATTATCATCAGTAGAAACACCACCATTATATATTCTACACATATGGAAATTATATTTCAAGGGAATGTCCTTAACCCAAAGGATATTATTCTAAGGATTCACAAGGGTCTGAACATTGGGGATCCCACTACAATCTCTCATTGTGAAAATGCCAGACGAAGGAGTAAAAACACACTTATCAGATTCAGATGATAGAGTAATAAGACTGACCATGGACTATTGTTTGGAGTCTAATACAGAACTAATAAAAGCTAGGAATTGAAAGGCTTCTTTAAAGGATAAGTTTGAAGTAGGATAGCTCAAATATCCAATTAAATCACCATCCCAGTTGTTGTTCCAAAATAAAATTTCACCCTTCTTCACCATCAATCTAGAATGAGACTTAATGAAATTAATACATGACCCAATCACCTTCAAGAAAGTGGACCCATGTCCATCTAGAAAAATTCTCTCTCCAATAGAATTTCCATACATAGTTTACCCCATAGAGTTCGACATTCCATTATTTATCATGCTAGTTTCCCACACATACAATGAATAGTATAATAAAGGAATCAAATATTAATCCCACATTCATTCACAGGATGATCCATTTTATCCCATGACAACCAATTTCCCATGACATTTGCATTAGTATCCTAAAAAAAATTCACAAGAATTCTATCAATATTCATTATCACACCCTTAGGAACCTTAACAGAAGATAGTTCATGAATAAGAGAATCAAGAAGAACATTGAAAATCAATGTAATCCTACCACCAAATGAGAAAAAAGTGTTTCCAGTTAACAATCCAATTCATAAATCTGTTGATCAGAGAGTAAAAATTAGAAATACGAAGCCTCTTATAAGAAATAAGAGCCCCCAAATATTCCATATGAAATTCACCCTTCTGTATATTCTGAATATAACCCATAGTAGACACACGTATCAATGTATAGGAGTGGATATATAAAAACAGATCTTTCTCTTGTTAATTATTTTACTACTCCAAAGACAATATTACTCCAAGATCTTATTCAAACCATTCAAGAAACTACTTGAAGTATTAACGAAAATAATTGAATCATCAGCAAACATGAGATGGGACGCCAAATGGGAATTTATACCACGCCAATAAGGAAGGATAACCCCATGATTTAGGTCCCTATGAATCAAACAAATGAGAACATTCTGAACTAAAATAAAAATAGATGGAGACATTGGATCTCCCTAACAAAGAACTCGATTGGATTTAAATAATACATATGATTTTCCCATAAAAGAAACATCTAACCAAGAATAAAAATAATAGTAAAAAAATTGATCATAATTCCAGGAAGAAAACCCCCTACCTACCAAAGAATTGTTGATAAATCCCCATTACACATGATCATAAGATTTATTCACATCATGTTTAATGGCAACAATAGAACCCCGGGTTTTATGTTTAATGTCCCTAACCATTTCATGAGCTAAAGAAATGGCTCCCTGGATGGTACGACCTTTCACAAAACCATGTTTCTCAAGAGATATCAAATTGGGTAAATGAAAAGAAACCCTTACATTAATAAGACTACCAGGATTATTATAAGACACATTACATATGAATATTGGGAGATAATAGAGGATAAAAGTAGGATTTCTGTTTTTAGGAATAAAAACCACCATGGAAGAACAAGTAGCTCGAGACAACTTCCAACCCTTGAAAAAATCATGAATTGCAGCAATAGGGTCATCTTAAATAATCTTCCATGAGGATCTATTAAAAGAAACTAGAAAGAAATCAGTACCAGTAGAACTATCCAGATTGAGATTCATCATAGCATCAAAAACCTCTCTTTCTTGAGAAAGGGATCTAATCTCATCATTAAATGTATCTGCAACGCAATGAGGTATAACATAAAAATGTTCACAAGAAACTCTAGGATAACCATTAGGCATGTTAACATTGGGTCCAATGAGAAGATCTTTAAGATGGGAGAAAAAATAAGATTTCCCATCAAGTCTATATCATAAGTAAAAGACCCATTTGCAAGTAAATTATTTGGCTTAGAAAACATTTTCCTCTCTTTATTACAAGCGTGAAAATACACTGTATATTATTTGAAAAAAATTCTATGTTTTATTTCAATGATATTATATCATGTTAAATTGTTTTTTGTGATCTATTTCATACATACTCACAATATTTATTTCATGACTCAATATTTTGATGTTTAATCATTATGTTCATGTTTTTACATTCAAATGACAAATATTTGTTTTATGTTCTCCATTTTTACCCTTACTGATCATTTGATCTCACCTATTTAATGTTTTCTTTTCCCCAAGATATAAATAATGGTTTTAGGTAGGAAAAAAGAGGATGATCTTTATCATAGATGTTGAATATCATTCACCATGTTAAAAGATTATGTTCTATGTTTCAAAAGACACTAAACAAATACTATCATTGGGAATATATTTGTGTAATTTATTAAGTATTTTGAAAAAACAAATGTAATGTCTATGTATGTAAATCATTGGTCGTTAGAGTTGGTATTAAAGAAATGGTTTAATTGACCTTTGGAAACTAAGATGTGAAAAATTTAGGGACTTCTCTAAATATATTTCTACGGTATGTCTAGGGACATCCTTAAGGGCATGTATTACTATATATTTTAGTCCTAGAATTATAGTAATGATCATGGATAAACTAATATTATTCCTATGATTCTAGAGAATTGAAATTACTCCACCAAGATTATTTTGTTTTCCTGGTATGATTTTTTCCTCTCACACTATTGTTTTTCTGTTTTAGAAAATGGCTGGAAATAAGAGGATAGATGTTAATGAAGAATATAGTGGAAAAGGGAATGATATTCTTCATGATACACCAAATGATATTGGTTTTGGAAGGAAAAATTTCGTTATTATTCCAAATCAACAATCTCATATTGTGATCAATAATATCAACTTCTGAGTGTTTTTTGACAAAGCTAATAAGAGAAAGATGGAGTTTCATGGTGATCATAGAAGAAATAAAGTTCAATTTTCATCAAGTAAATCATGTGGAAAGAGACATCAAGTAGAATATTTCAAAGGAACTGGAATATGTTTTTGGTGTGTCATAGAAGAAAAAAAAAATTTGCAAAGTAAAAGGTTCAGTTAACATAATAGACAATGATAATGGTATTTATAAATCATAAAATATGGTTAAATGTTTTAAATTTCGAATGTATGGTCATTATACATATTTATTCCACAAGGTAAAATTTCATTAAGGGAATCATCTGGGTCATATGGATATTATTTATTTTGATGATGGTGAAGAGACTGAAAATGATATATGAGTTGAAAGAAGTGTTAAAGAATAAAAAAATGATGGTCAGTCAATGGTTTATTAAGATAGTGGAATGATTGAATGTTTAGAAATAATAATGGTGTATAAGAAATTTTATGGTACTACAAAATAAAGAAACATCTAAGGATAGTTACACTATTTTTTTCCTTATGTATTTGAAAGTATACATGGAATGGTATGGGTAATCATGAAAATTTATTCAGATATTTTTGGAAATTTCATGATATTCACATAATTAAAGGATAAAGAGATAAAGAGATGCTTGATATTATTAATTTCCTCATGACTTATATAAGGACAAAGTCATATTATTGTTTGGTTATATAGAATATTTGGTATTGTTTGTGTGTGGAAAGAGTTAATGTTTATGGAATGCTTGTTTTCACTTATATTCTATAGTATTTTATATTATTACTATGTTTCAAGAGAATACATTATTAATGTATTCACATGTTTGAAATGTGACAAACAATAAATATATTATGAGATATGGAAGATAAATTTAAGTCTATTTAGTTAACCTCTTTCTAATGTTTTATATTATATTTTTTGGAAGGATAGTAATGTTATCCACTTATGGAATGTATATGTTATATTTTGTTTGAAGTTTTTTAGATTAATGTATTATTTCACTATCAGTAGCCTTATACATATTTGATTACTTGTGGATACATTTTTGTTGATATAGATGAAATGAACTATCATTATATTACATGATCTACTAACACTTCACGAATGAAAAATTCATATTTATTTCATTAAAAATGAGATTAAGTGGAAATTGTTCAAGGCACAAACAATGGTGAGATTATACTTAAATCTAGTAAGTATTTATTCTAATAATATATTATGAAACTTTAGAAAAAGGATCCTAAAGACCAGAAATGTTATCATAGTAACTTATTATCCAATTAATATTATGATACCTTAACAGATAAAAGATTTATGGCATTTTGGTAGAAAAATATTTCCAAACCTTATACTCTATCACTATCCATTAGAACATTACTGTTATATTTCTCTTCAATATCCATGATCTCCTATGTCAATACCCAGTTGTGAGATACTATGGGAAAATGTTATGTTTCTAACATTCCTTTTCAAAATGAAATTTTAGTATTCCTTTTTACAATACGGGTTACCATGAATGAAACGTTCAAGTATTAAAACTTTTATAACCCCAATGCATTTTGAGGGAGAATTACATTTTTAGCGGGTTAGAATGTAACTACCCAAGATTTTATAAGATATATTATTTTTAATTCTTATATATATTATGTTTTATGCTACACCAATGTTATCATTCACTATATAGAAAATCATATTATTTTTCAATATATGAACCACATTACTTGTCCTACGTTATACACAATAGTGACCTTCCTTGATAGCTTTCATTGTATGCAACACCGAGTTTCACTAAAAAATTATATGTTAGTAAAATATTATACAAACTATATGTTATGAATAATGTTAACTGAATTTTTATTTTCATATAAAATGAAAACTAATCTTATTTATTTTCTACAACACGATATAAGAACACATTCATTTTTTCGGATAAAAGAAGTATTTTTTAAAAAATGCAGTTTTCCAAATTTTTATGGTACACTAATTTTAAATCTATTTTTAACACTTTTATGTCTTATTTGAAAAAATAAACTTTTTCCTTTTATTGGGGAATATAAAAATTTACTTTTTTTTTGAATTTATTGTATTTTTCTAGATAAGAATCATTTTTTTCATAAAATATGAAAATACTGATTTTTTTATTTTAAAGTCATTATATAGTAAAATAATATTTTTTATTAGTTTTAAATTTTAATTATTTAATTTATATCCAATGCTGGTTTTTAAAAATTACTTCATACATGAATTTAATATTAAAACATTCTCCATTTGAAATGGGGCATTTTTCGTAAAAAAAATCATGACATTTTAACGGGTTTATTTAAAATTTAATTCTGTAAATTATGTCTATTGAATTTTTAAAAATGGATTTGAAATTTGTATTCAAGGGGTCTAAATTTTTTATGAAGTTCCCTTTTAGTTTTGATCAATATGAATAATAACCGTAGTAAATTTTATTACCACGACAAAGGGTAAATTATGTTATTAAGGTTAAAAATAAAATGATAATGACTATAAAATGACCAAAAAATGAAACCAAAATTTATTCGATGAATTTAATTCAAAAAATAACACTTAATGATCGAAAGTATTACATTTAATTGACACTTTTGCATGAAAATGACTTAAATAATATTTGAATCCAAGTAAGACACAAAGTGTAATTTTCATTGTGTTTAATATCTTTAATGTGTTCACATATAGCAAAATGGGTTATATCAATGAATATAAATTGTAAATTTTAACGTAATATACTCATTTTCATAATTTAAATTTACTTTTAACGTTTTGGGGCCATATTTGGGATATTATGGTATATATAATATTTTATTTAATGAAAATTTAAAGATACGGCATTCATGTTTTAAATAATATATCACTTTTAAAATATAGTTATTCAAAAGATAAATTCAATTACAAATACTTATTTTAAAGATAAAATGATTATTTTTATCAGTGTAATTTATTTTTAAATTTTATGAAAAAATTAATTACCCCAAAATTTTATATGTGGAGGATGCAAGAAGATATTTAACTGATGAAAATTCAATAAACTAATTTTTATTAAAATGACTGTAACTATAAAAGGCACACACCAATAAACCAAATTTTATTTTTCTTGTATATAACGACCATAATAATCTAATGGTAGAATTATGGTCCATTTAGAGCCATATGGAATTGATTATGGCAATTATATTATTTTATTTAATGTATTGTTAAAATTATCACATTCATAATTTTATAAGTATAAAATTTTTAATATTAGATTTTCAAGTAGATAACTTTGAATACATTTATTATTATTAAATATAATAAATTTATATTCATAATATTATTTTAATTTAAAATTTTATTCATCATATAAGTATATTATATAATTAAATAATATCAATGTTATAATTTTTTTACTAATTGAAATATCAAATAAATGTTATTAAAAATATTAAAATAAATATAATTTGGGATTATAAATTTTTTAAATTAATTTTTTAGATTCCCTTGAACCCATAAGAAAATAATAAAATATTATTTTTGAGGATAACACCTTATCTTGATATTTATAAAAAATACATTAAATTAATGGTTTCAAAATTGACACAATTGATATTTTGTTAAAATAATGTTTTATAAAATTATTTAAAAATACTAAAACAATTTAACAAATATAGAATAATTAATTTATGGTCAAAAATTTTATAAATTATTCTTTTATGATATAATTGAAATCAAATAATTAAATATTTTACCCTTTTAATATTAATTCATTTTTTATCATAATTAAAATTAAGTAGAATAACTATTTATAAATTAGAAGGATAATGTCTAAATTGAAATAAAAAATGTTACAAATTTTATTAGTTGATGATATTGATATATTATCATCTCTTATATTATAATATATATCATTTTGGTGGTATTTGGATTTTATTTTTAATTATTATATATTAATATTTTTTAGGTTTCCAAAAGTGCCCCTTGCCTCAATTATAAAATAGGCACATCCTCCCTCAACTCTCCACATAATTTTGAGCTTTAAATCTAGTCAATATCATAAAAATATCACTTCTAAACATCCTTAACAACATTATAGAGGTCATTTCATTCTTAAAATACCAACTCTAGTGCTCTAAGAAGAAATTTATAGGTGGCATGTCAAAGAAGAGGTAATATCATTTACAGATTCATTCAATCATCATTCTTCTTCTACATCAATATCATGAGTTGTTTCTTTATAAAATAATAACCCCAAAAGTTATTATATACATAGATTTTATTATGATTATAAAATAACCACATTCGTTCTTCTACCCATCCTATGAAAAATGAAACCACCACATGTGCGTACGTACGGCTTACCATCTCCACATTGTGGTGTAATATGTTTTCATCACCACCTTACATGGATAGGTATAATAAAGGAATTAATACATATATATGTGATTAATATAAAATTTTATATTTATTATGACATAAAAACACTATACCCTTAAATACTATTCAACAATTTGGGGAATGACATCGTCCCTCATATGTATATACGACTTACTGTCACCACGATGCGATGAGATTCGTTCTTCATAATATAAATTAAAGAATTATTATATAAATAAATAGAATGAATTAATCTTATAAATATTATACTAATATAAGTAACTAAATGATACAAATGTGACCTAAAAATAGGAATAAGAACTTATATGAAAAAACATGCATGAGAACATAGAGCAGTTTATACCAGAATAATGAGTAACAATGAAATGTTACTAACAAACAGATGAAAATATAATCATAATTGTTATAAAAAATGATTATGATTATGTAATAAATTAATAAAATTATTTAAATCATCATACATGAGTTTTGGATAAATAAAAATCATATTGGACCTAAGGTAAGGGATTATTCTGCCTTACTTTTATTTCTGTGGGACATTTTTCACACACACAATCTAATTCTTTTGTGTGGTGCTTATGTTACCAATGAATGTTTTTATTATCCTTGTTATAACGTTTATGATATTTAAATTTGAATATAATTTTCATTATTTAATAAGACTTACGATTCAACTGATTTCTAATTGGTATTGGACACTTCAGAAATCCCAATTTTTATACAAGATTGTTTATAAATATGTATTAACTATCGATATATTTATCATCCATGTCCATGTTTTATAAAAAAATTCACAATATGTTTACTATTAATCTATGCATGTTTAAATTCATTTTCTCCCATTTTTTAACTTTTACAACATTGTATGGATGTAATCATTCTTTTTTACCATACGAGATACTTTTTGACTTTTCCAGTATAAGTCCGACGAAAAAGTTTTTTTTAAATTTATACGACATGAATGGATTTTTAGATACTATTAAAACCGTATTTAAATGAATCTTATTCTATGTTTTTTCATTTATATTTTCAACTAAATAGTTTTATTTTTAAATTGTGCGGCATTTTGAGATAAAGAAAACATTTTTTAAGAAGAAATGATATTTTCCATAGAAAATAAGTTCAAGTTTTTTTTCAATATTATTTATCATATAAGATGACATAGGGTTATGTTTTTATCCTTATTATTACTTTTAAATGATTCTATTTATGATGTAATTGTTTTTATGAAATCCATTTTTTATAAGGATTGTGATATAATCGAATGATGATTAAGAAGCCCATTTTATTTCAAGAGTAATGTTATGATGAATGATTTCTGTATTTGTTGTACATGAGTGAATGATTTCATTATGAGATGGGTGGGACATATATCTCCAAAAAATGAATTGGGTAAAGATTTATTTCTTATGATATTAACATTAATGGCATAAAAAGTAAATATAGTTTTGTAATACAAGGCTGGAACAAAAACTAAACTCGGTTCAGTAATGGACTTTTTCCACTATCATGGTCTTGGAAGCAATTCCTTTGAAACTATGGAAATCATATTATGTGCATATTTTTTCCAAAAATCCACGATTTATTATAATTCTATTCTATCATGGTTAATGTTCCTTTGTGATATATGCATTATGTACTACCATGATTTATTTCATGACTCAATATTTTGATTTTTAAACATAATTTTCAGGTTTTTACGTTCAAATATTTATGGTTTGTTTTATGTTCTCCTTGTTAAACCTTACTGAGAATTTGAGATCCCCATATTTATTTTTTCTATTCCCAAGGATATAAATAATGTTTTTAGGTAGGAATACAAAAGGGGAATATATTTATAAGATATGTTGAAGGTCTTTCACCAAGATAGAAGATTATGTTTTGATTTTACGAAGACACAAAACTAATATGGTCTTTGGTTATATATTTGTGCCATGTATTAAGTATTCTGCAAAAGAAATTTGATGTCCATGTACGTAAATCCAGGTTCATTAGAAGTTGGTTTTATGATGGTGGGATGTTTTCAATTATGTGTTATTTTGGATCTTTTAATTATAGTGTAATATTATGATCTTTAAGATGTGGTAGTCATGTTGTGCTAGTTTCCTTCTAGATTATAGGGAAGTGAATGTTTTTTAGGATAATTTGGCATGGATGTGTCATGGATTCCTAGAAATAATATTTTTTATTTTTAAATAAAATAATGGTATGAATAACTAGATTAAATTTAATGGGTCTTTAGGTTTATAATAAATAGTAAACATAATTTAACTAGTGGGTAAATGATATTTGGTAATGTGGGATATTAAAAATAAATATAGTAAGTAGTATGATTGATATTAATAGAAAAAAGGGTAAAATAAGTTTGAATAATGAATAATAATGGGATATAATTTTGGAGTATATTGTTGAAAAATATATGAAATGTTTTATTGAATCTAGAAACGATAATGATGTGATAAAATCTTATGTTTCATTACTATGTGAATGTTTTATAATAGTCGTGGGGGATGGTTATATTGTAGAAATAGTATTTCTTATGATAGTATTGAGTTGTTTTATTATGTAATAATAATAAAATGAAAACCTATTTTGGGTTAACCCTGAGGTTGGGATTCTTTTTCTTATTATGTATCCATTGTATTTCCATGTAATTTCTAAATCTCGTAGTAGATCATGAAATCAAATTGAGAGGGGGGTGAAATATTGTATAATAGTTTTATTAAATTATTAAAAATTAATCTTTTTACCTCATTTATTATTTATTAATTTATCTATGTTAATATATAGGGATCCATTTAAACATTCTCAACACACATATGTAAAAAATGTAATGAAAGATAGTAAATATATCCAACACATAGTATTTACATGTTTTAATCATAATATGTGTACCAAATTCTTAATTTGTTTAGTTATTATACCAAGAAAAATATATTAAATAAATCATATAAGTGAATTTATGATTTCATCTTATAAAAATATATCTATGTCTCTCATTTGGTTTTACATCTCATAACTATTTCATTATAAAATATCTTTCCAGTGTCTAATGGTTCCTCTAGAACTCTCAAATGGACAAGTTCTACCTTATATTACTCCATGTAATTACATAAACTATAATATTTTCTTCCTTTCCATATATATTTAACTACAAAAAAACTCTAATCTAAAAACAGTAAATTTAAATAATTTACTCTATGTTATTGAAATTTAATTTTCAGATCATTTAATTTTGTTTTCCTATCATCTAGAAACCTATAACTAGGTTAATGTAATTTACTTGTAATGTCTTGAACCTTTTCATTGTCTTAAGATGGTGGTGAGATGTTACTATTACTTTTTCAACATCCCCATGAAGCCAAAGGCTATAAATAATTCTCTAACGACTTCAATACATGTGGGGGACGATTTCCCATTTTAGAGTAAAATAAGTAACCAAACAATTCATAAAAAACATACACTATATTATTCATGATAAAATGGAATTAAAACACTATATTTTATTTACTAATAGAGTAGTAAATTAAATTTACACCTTGGAAGACTAAAATATAAAATTAAACAGAGTAAGACAAACTAATAAAACATTAAGAAAACCACATTACTCCAAGCTCCACATGCTCCATGCTCCAACTTCACCAATGACCCATGTATTATGAGGTAGTGATGAGGAAATGTGATAATTTACCTTTTACAATGTCTAGGTAGATGACACCTACAAAAGCACCAAACTGACAAAGCATCGGTGTGTACAACAACTCAGCAGGTTTTTCCAAATGACTTCTCTACTCACACCAATATGATAGAAAAGTTATGAACTTTTATATAAAACTATTTATATATAAAAAATTTCTAAAATATTTTATAAGTAAATATAAGAAACTATCATATCATCCAGTATTCCATCAAAAACCATTTTTCAAAATAAATCAACCAAAAAATTCATTAAAACTATTTCACAAGTTCGGTTTAGTAGAGACATTCCATTTATTAAATTAACAATACCAACCACGCATGCATCATTTGAATGTTACATACTATTGAGAAGTATCTCAATTATCTACCAAGTCATTAAAAGTTAATTGTTTCCCATGTTCCATTAAACCTTTGGAACCAAGCGCAATGCCATATTCCAACGAAGCCTCATAAATGCATTATGAACACACACACATCAAATATGCTGAAAAACCTATCCCATCCAAACATAACAAAACCATTTCAATAAAACAACCTTTATAAAGATAATTATTTTTCTAGTAGAGAATTTAAAAAATATAGTTAATCCAGATATTAAAATAAACAGTTGTAAATAATGAAACAAAATCATTTTTCACCAAAAATTATATCAAACTCCACAATTTTCGAAAAAACCATAAATCATAACTGAACAGTATTTATGAAATGATTTTCCCTAAAATTTAATAATCAATTTCAATAAATTATATAAATAATAAACCAAGAAAATCGGTTCTAGAAAGAGGAGTCTAGTTTAGAGACACATACCTTGAGATTTATGGTGAAAACAATGAACAACATGGATAATGTTCAAAAAACCGGGTTCAATATAAAAAAATATGTCTTATATCACTTCCCCTATCAAAAAAATATCAAAACTGAACATATTTTTCTTTCTAAAACTTGAATCTATGGACATTAGGCACAGATCATTGAAACATAGAGAGAGAGAGAGAGACTGTAGATTTAATAAAAATATCAAGGATGATGAATAAAGACCACATACCGTGGGGAATCGACTTCTAATCATCATGGGAATCATTTTGATCTCCTCTAGGTCAATGGGAGATCATTTCATGACCATTGGGGAAGATAAATCCCTAGTTAGGGCTATATAGAGGAAAAATAAGTAATTGAAAGGGGAAATCATGTGAGATCCAATTTGAAAGGAAGTGGTTTTTTGCTGCGCACGGTTTTGTTACACAGTTAGGAAAAAGATGTGATAACCATGCATTAGACATTACCTTATGTATGACCTGTTCATGGTTCTATAGAATGGTCTCCATCCTATGTGCCACACGCGATAAATCCATTGCCTAAAAAAGACCAAAACCAATTTTCAAGGTGGATGGTTTCTTCTACACAACTATAGAGTTTAAAATAACTATCTGCCATCCATTCACCTTCCATTTTTCCCTAACTCACTGTGCTTGGTTTATGGTAGGTGTTTCATGGTTTTCACAAAACGTGTACCACCCGTGAACCTGTAGAAAATACCCAAAAACTCTGGAAAAGTTCTCCAAACTCTCCCAAACATCACCCTTATATTTATATACTACAAAATCATAAAGAAAGGGTTACATATTAGAAAGTTGGGGGGTAAAATTCTCCCCACCATTGGCCTTTTCTTAATTAATAAGATGAAAACTAGTGGTGTCCTGAAGGAGAACTGGACACTTCCTTTCATTAACTTCTCACATTCCCAACATTCTTCCCAAACTCGAACATGTTGCCACAAAACACACACTATATTGATGCTATTTTCCTACAAGGATTTCCCTCACCTACCAACAATCCCAAGAGGATATTATCCAAGGAAGCATCAAGATCAAGTTCAGCATCATCCCATTTGATTAGATGGTTAGGGTTAAGATGATACCTTTTCAACTGAGATACATGAAACACATTTTGAACCTCACTGAACCATGGTGGAAATGAAAAATGATATACCACCTCAAAAACCCATTATAGTGTCTCAAAATTTCCTATTTCTCTAGGAGATAACTTTCACTTCTTCCAAAAATGATGATGTACTAGCCATGGAGAGAACCTCAAGAAGACATGATAAATTGAAATGACTGAAAAAAGATATTGATTATGATATATATATGATTTATGAGGACTCTAACCCATATCCATGAGTTTCATAATCATCTTAATATTTTTTGTTGTTTCTTGAACAGGTGTTGGACGAACTACATAATTCTCACATTTTTTGACCAAAAAAATAGAGAATGATAATGATTACAATAAAATTCATTTAAATGAGAAATATGTATCAAGTCGTGATAAAGTTTTTTATATGAGAACTCTGCTAATAACATGTGAACTTCTCATGAGCCACCAAAATCTATTACCCAAGACCGTACCATGTCTTTCAACTATTGTATCATATTTATTTATTGTATTTCCATCTATGTATAATACTCCAAACTCATTGTTAATTGATTCCCAAGGGATTTCATTAAGGATTTATAGAAAAGAGACATGAATCCCAGATCATTTTCTGATTCGATCGAAACTGGTATACCAATACTTTTTAAAACTTGTCAAAAATTAATTAAGGATATACCCTCTACCATATGATTTTCATGAATTGGGATTAAATTGGATTACTTTGTGAGAAGATCCAAAATAACCCAATTGTCATCATGTTTCCAAACAATTATTGGAATAACTCATACAAAATCTATATCTATTTGATCCCATTTCCATACAGGAATAACTAAAGATTGTATCATCCATACCGGTTTCTAATGTTCTGGCTTAACATAAATTAAATTGACTCATCATGAAAAAAATTCATCCAAATTTGTTTTTATTCCATCCCCCCAAAATAGAGATTTCAAATCCTTATACATCATCTATATTTATGGATATACAGTCCATATCAAATGGTGAAAAGCATGAAGAAGTTATTCCTAATAAGACATATGTACAACCATTCAATTTCTGAAGCACAACACTGAACTCCCATCTAGAATCCACCCTCAATGGCCAACCCTATTGTTTTTGGAACTCATATCCACACGTTCTACATCAGATGTCCATGAAAATTTAACCATTTTCCCCAAATTTGGAACACGAGAAACTAGAAATAATACTGCAAAGTTAGCTCTTCTTCACATCCCAATCTCATGTCAACTAGGACCAACATCAATTACCACTCATCAAAATACTATTTTTCCAACGGTGTATAAGAATTCCTTTATAATGAATTTGTAAATGTATTTAATTTTCCAAATATATACATAGAGAAGAATTATAACATTTGAAGGTACTCCACCAATCTTCTTTTCCTCAAATTCAATTCTTGTTGAGATAAAATATGTGTTAAGATATTTAGATCTGTAAAGACATTTAATTTCTCACCAAAACAATAATTATTCAAATTTTTCATAGCATAGACTACAGAAGATCACTCTAAATCATGTGTTGGGATGTTATTCTCATGAATCCTTAATTTTCTTGAGACATAATCATTAACATGGTCTTTTTGAATGAGGAAGCATCGAAAAATAGATCCCAAAGCATCACAATAGTGCACATACCTTTGTTCAGATTCTGAAAGTATCAAGATAGGTGCAAATGTATGTTTTTCTTTCAACTCTTGAAATGTATTCTAACATTCCTTAGTCTATTGGAATGAAACATTATTCTTTTTTAAAGTTGTCATAGGGAAATATAGTTACCAGAAACCACACACAAATCATCTTTAATAACCAACTAGACCAAAGAAACTCATTATCTCAAAAACATTCTTTGGATGTTGCTAAGAGATAACAGCTTCTATCTTCTCAAGATTCAATAAAATCCCTCTTTCTGAAATTATATGGCCAAGAAGGTGTACCTATATTATTTAAAATCATATATAGATAATTTAAAATGAAATTGATGATCACTCGTGATTTCCAACTTTGATTCCAATTGTTTATCTTGATCATATTGTATCTATGAATACACCAATATGTCATCCATGAACATCTCAATAATAGAATACATATATCACTAAAATATCATATTCATCAATGTTATAAATAATATTAGTGAATTTGTAAGACTTAAATTCATTACACCATATTCATAATTTCCATATCTACTTTTAAATGTTTTCTATTGAAAATCCCCCTTTCGAACTCTTAATTAGTGATATCCTGACTACAATTCAATATTAAGGAACTAATGAGATCCCCTCAATTGATCTAATAGATCATTAATTAATGTATGTGGATACTGACTCATTATCATAACATGATTAAGATATTTATTATCCACAAATATCCTTAGAGTTCTATCTTACTTCTTTATGAATAAGACCGGTGTTTCACACATAGATGTGCTCAACTGATTGAATCCCTTGGTTTCCATATCTTGAAACTTCACAGTCAATTCCATTAATCCTATTGGTTCTATTTGATAATATAGATGTGAAATAGGACTGGCCCCTAAGAAGAGATGGATCATAAACTATAGTTCTCTTATAGGTGGAAACCCTGTGAAATTTTTAGTAAACACATCCAAAAACAAATCCATGATTATTGGAAAAATAATATTCTATATGTCTTCCATCTGATCCAAATTCAATGTGTCCAACTTGTAAGAGGCCATTCCAAATGTTGGTCCCATCACGCCCCTCACACTCGTCTTTACATTTCTTCCTCCTCTAAATGGATGTTTGGAACCATCCTCAGTTGTGAAACTAATTGTTCTTATATAATGTTGATGTGATCCTCGAACATTTTCATCCAATATGTACCCATGATTACATCATATACATCCATATATAGCATAGAGAAATCCCATTTCTTCTCATCTGTATCAATAATTGTAGAACATACTCTATATAGAAAGGCTCTATATTCTTTATTCCCAAGAGGAGTTTGATGTTTTATCATAGAAGAATCAACCAAGTTTTTAAACATATAAAATGAATCAATAATGTACCAAGAATGTAATTAAATGCATTATTAGAAAATATAAAATTCACTAGGGTAGAAATCAAAAGGATCCTACCTCTCACCATAGAGGGTATGACATGATAATCCACAATAACTGACTCTGTTAGATATAATTACTTCATCACTACACTTTTTTCTCTTATTACCTATATAAATTTCCCTAGTTGAGGAGTCATGGAATTATTATAATAAACACGGATATCTCTATTCTTCCGATGAGAATGATTATGCTTCCCTCACCCCATCAAAAAATACCATTCCCATGAAACCTAAAAAGTGTCTCGAGAACATAACTTCATAGCACTATGAAAATATAGTTGAAGATGCCCCATCTTGTTGCAATTATGTCATGATCTTGATGGTTTAATACACTCTCTCTTCATGTGGTAAATGTAACCAAATTAGAAACATCCTTCTTTTGTTGTGGGTAATGGAGGAATATTTTTCAAAGCAGTCGTTTGATTCTGACTCATGCTCCCATCTTATAAGTAGGTGTCCCTCTTTTTCTTTCCCCCAGAATTAGAGTTCATACCGGTTTCTAAAACATTAAACATCTAACCTCCTCTCATATATATTGATATATCCATAGAAGCCACTATTTCTTGATTGACTATATTTTCATAGTCAATAATACATAGTACAAAAATCTTCAAGAGAATCAACTACCTCATTCCATATTTAAAGATGGGTGCCTTTAAAGCTATAGTAGCAGAATCATCTGATGAAAAAATGACTAAATTCATGAATATAGTTTCATATTCAAACTTACAGAGACTTTCTTACATCATATTTATAAGGTATGTCTTTCTCAAAATCCTTTATTTTTGAGGACATAATTTTTGGATGAAGAATTATTCAAAATCCACCCAACCATGTCCCTAGTCCACCTTAGAATGGACCATTAGATCTCACCTCTATCATGAAATATCCTCTAGCATATATGTTTCCATATTTACTTTCAACTCCACTGGTATGATAATGAAATAGGTGATACAATTCATACTATCCAGCCACACCATAGCCTTTTCTAGTTCGAAATAATCCGAAAAGTTGGGTAGAATATGCATAAAGAATTGGATGGAAGGATCCACTTTTCTTCGATCGTCCCTTCGGTTCCTTGTGTATAGAGTATAAAATGTATGGTCAATACTATGAACTAGGTATTATTATACCTACCGCCCAGCTGAAATCAAATTCTCCACAGATGTTTTTCATTGGATTCTATAATTACTATAGGGTTCCATTTTCTAAACAAACCAAAAACATCATAATAATTACTCACAAGAAACTAAATTCATAAAATTTAAAATTCAATCACATAAACTATCACAAAGTTTCATTCCAAAATAAAATTTTTCCATGTAGAACCATTTTTTAAAAAAATATCTACTTTTTTTAAAGTCAAACTATTTTCAAAATAGACAAATATTGATCTTTTTCAAAATAATAAATTTGAAAAAAAATCATCATATTTTAAAATTCATCTAATTTTAATAAAAAATATATCATTTTTAAAAATAATACATTAAATCATAGTGGAAATTAATTCATATATTGAATTCCATACTCAACTCATTATCTAAACTCATTAAAATGAGATTTCAAAATCCTGTATGTGTCTCCAAAACACTTATGTACCCAACTCCAAGGTAAATTGAGGTTCAACAGAAATATGATAGCTATGTATTTTTATGGTCTAAATTTTAAGTCCCTAAAATCTTACTAATTTATATGATCCCAATATATGGAATAGACAATAATTAATTCAACTCCAAGAATGATATAACTGATGACAACTTGCTCTACAAGGAAAGGACCAAGATAAAACCACTTGTCTAAAATAGAATTTTAGACCAAACAAATCTGATAACATTTCTAATTTCCCACCCCTTATCATTGTGATGAGATGGTTGTGATATGTTACTAATACTCAAGAGACTTCCCCAAGATTCTAAAGGCTTAATTTAAATATTGTTGGGATTCAACACTTGTGGGGGACGATTTTACATTTTAGAGTAAAAAAACATACAAAACCATCCATAACCAAAAAAACCAATATATGATGCATGATAAGATTAAAAAAACTCAAAATATCATTTATAAAAATTATAATAAATTTAGGTACCCTAATAGAAGAAAATAATATCAAATTAAACAGTAAAAGATAAACTAAAAGAACTCCAAGACAACCACATGACTCAAAGCTCCACATGCTCGATGATCCAACCTCACTAATATCCCATATTGAATGATCTAGTGATAAATATGTGTGGTAATGTACCTTTTCTTATGACCATGTATATTAAATTTATAAATGAACTGAATTTTCAAAGTAGTGGTGAGTGCGAAAACTCAACTGGTTTTCCCAAAAGACTACACCACTCACACCACTAGGATAAAATATTTGGAAAAAATTATATAAATGAGTTTGTAAACAAACTATTTCTAAAAAATTTTATATCTAAACATAAATAATAACCATATCCACCAGCTTTCAACACCAACTATTTTTCAAAAAAAAATACCAAACATTTCTTTCAAACTATTTCACAAGTTCCCTTTGGAATAGCCATTCCATTTCTTATATCAACTCGCCAACTATCCATGTATCCTTATGATAGTTACATAATCATGATCGGCCTCTTGTCGATCTATCGATTCATCAAAAGGTAATTATATCCCATGTACTATAAGAAATTTGGTATCCAGAACATGGTCATATTTTATCAGAGCCTCGTAAATTCAATATGAACACACACACCAAGTATTCCCAAAACCCATTCCAAAAAAACATTGAAAAATACATTCAATAAAACATAATTTTTATAAAAAAATTATAAAAACCATCTTAAAAATACATAAAATCTCTATTTTAAAATAAATATTTTAAATTCTATAAACTAAATCACTTATCCAAAAAAATTTCCACAATTATGAAATTGAACCAAAAACAATAAATCATTCCCAAAGAGGACTTATATCATGATTTTCACCTAAATTTAAAAATACATTTCAATCAATTATAATCAATTTGAAACTAATCCAATCAGTTATAGAAATAGGTTTCAAGAGTGAAGCTACCTTCCTTGAGTCTTATGGGGAAAATAAAGACCAACATGATGAAAATTCATGAAATTGGGTTAAATCTCCCAAAAATATCCTTAGATATCTTCCTCTATAAACAAAATGACCAAAACTAAACATTTTTTCCATTAATAGTCTTAGATATACCCACATCATACATATATCTAATAAACTAAGTGAGAGGGATAAGTAAATATAAGAAAAACATCAATAAAGAAAAAGAATGATCATAAAACACAAGGAATTAGCTTCAAATTACCATAGGAAACCTTTAGATCACCTATATATCGATGAGATAAAAATAATTGGACTTTGGGAAAGACAAATCCAGTGTTTGGACCACATAGTTTAAAAAATGGTAAGTTAAAGATAAAACCGACTGTGATCCACTTTGTAATGGAGTAGTGTCATTCTTTTAATGATTTAGTCACATGGTTTGGCAAACCATGCTCTAACTGTGCATTAACCACTTCCATAAGGATTTCCCTTTCATGGTTTTCCCACATGGTTTCTAACCCATGTGACACCATTTCTGAATCCATTTCCTCAAAAAGAAAATAACCACTTTTTAAAGTGCATAGTTTCTATAAGGCATCTGAAATGTTTGTAAAAACCATGCATTACATGTTCCGCTTCCCTTTTCTCATTTCTCTATCTGCACAGTTTTCTATAGGTGTATCACAATTTTTAAAAACCATTCACCACTCGTGCACCTAGAGAAAATTCCCCAAAACTATAAAAATGTTCTCTAAACTCTCCCAAATCTCACATTTATAATTTTGATAATTTAATATTTTAAGGAAATTGTTAAATACCAGAAACCTAGTGTGTTATAATACTATTCCTGACCCTCACCACATTGACTAAGAGATTATCTTGAATTTAATGTTTGGGTACTCCCAATATTTAATAGTTTATTTTTTCTCACATTAATTATATACACATTAGAGTCAACTCTCATCACTTCATAACCATAAAAGATTATTTTTTTGTTCTTATATTATAATACATACACAATCTAATGGAAACCCTTATGATAAATCTCGGTTTACCAATTCCTCCTCTATTTTATGTCACTGGTCATATGAATTCACCACTTACATAAATCTTTGGGAAAATCAAAATTTTTTATTCATGACATGTTTATCCTAAACATCCATATCAACATCACCAATAATACTTTTAATTAAATTAAGTGATATATAAAATCTATTTTGATATTCTAGTTGTCTAAATTTCTTATACATTAATTCACTAATGGATTTTCATTTGTCTCCAAAATACTAAATTTTCATTAATATTTTACCATTAAAAATATATATTGACATAGCTTATGAGAATATAGTATTTTCCTTCCATGGATCCAATTTTTTTTACTCGTGACTATTAAATTTCACATGTTACTCTTATGAACTATAGTTATTCTTATGACCTTTTCCTATATCTTAGTATGAAACACATTCTTAATATAATATGATTTACATTACTCTCTATGGGTTACATACATTTATCAAATTATCCTACTCATAGATGACTCTTACAATGATTTTAATGTATATTCAGGACTCCTTGGCTTCTTGGATATTAGTATAGAATACTTTATATAATTTCATTATGAATAACAACTTGTATTCATGACTCTTCCTTTATTTGGTATTCTAAAAGCATTTTTGAGTCTGTATATTTGACATCATATCATGTTATAGTATAAATTATATGATTTTATATTATGGATCAATATCATCTTATTTTATAACAAACCCTATATGTATATTTTTGAAAATATCTTTCATAGATACTTCTAACATTAGTTTTCAACACATTATTTATTAATTTAAGGACAATATATTTCAAAAATGAAATTTCATAACCATTAATAATTATTTAGATTGTTATTTTTTAGTTTATATTTCTCAATTTGGACATTTTAGTGTTCCCTAATGGTGTATTGGGCATATCAAGGGAGTCTGGGGATTTCTTAGATCCTAGACCCCCATAGTTTAAAGAGGCAGTCTCAGTCACATTGTTCGTATAATCCATGCAGCCCGACACATACTATTTCCTTAATGATTTTCTTATAGAAAATGTGGTGTTTGGGGATGCATGGTTTGTCTTCAACCATGTGACACTAGAAGCATAGTCATGTGGTGATGTTGAGGTTTGTGACACTCTCCATTTTCACAGTTGGAACATAGTTTGGCCATCCATATTGATAAATCATGCACTGTTGTATTTTTTATGGTGAAGCACTGAAATTTCTAATAATGAATATTTTAATCCATATTCTTCCACATAATTCTCCTCCAGTGGGTTTCTATTCCCCCCTCATGTGTGAATCTCCCATCCCCCTTCATCATTTTGATTTTGAAAACACTCTCAATTAGACTCTAAATCTGTCCTCATTGGAATCAATTGAAAGATATAGTTAAGCTATATGACCATATCCTCTCTAATTAATGATTATTCCATCCAATGTAATTATATTTAGATGTGACAAATATTTCCCCATTTTTATGGAATTGGGGAATTTATTCATTTTCTTCCATTCATGATTCGACATCAGATCTATGGAATGCTACTATGTCGAGGTTGGTGGTCTAGTTATTTCCCACTCATTTTATCACATTGTAAATGACGGTCCATTGTTCCATATGACAAATCCTTCTACAAATGCCTTAAATATGTTAAACATATTGATTAAATGAGTTCCTAAAGTCGTTTATAGGTGTAACCTACACCAAAACCCATTTTTTTGTTGTTTTTCTTGTCCATGGATAAAACTACGTCTGTTCCAACATTAATGGAATAATTTCCTATTTATTGATTTGTAACCCCCATGTGTATGTGTTTTACATATATTTAATGCTCTAAAAATTAATAAATTAATTAAGATGAATTTTGATCCATGAGTTATACCCCTTGGCAAAGCCTGATGCTTCATTCTTATTGAATAGGGCCCCATTCCCTATAACATATATCACCACTTAAACTTTTTGATTATTTTTATGTTCTATTTTACTTATTTCATTCCTTGTGTGCTCATGATTATATTGAATGTATTTTTTATTCTCCATCGTTCCATATTTTCTTGGCTTAGAAGAAATTCCTAGTATTGTTGTTTTATTCCATATTTCATAGTATTTGGTTGAATTTTTTAATATGCCTAGATTGTTGATGACATGTGATTTTATACATTATGCCTTGTGATATGTGCCTTGGTTTCTATGCCACACCTACTATAGGTTGGGAGTGGATTGGGTCCCAAATTAAGGACATCCTTGATAGACTCACATTGTTTGGTTGGATCTACTTCATGTGCCATGAGAAATACTTTGTATTTCCTGGTACAATCTCTCTAGGTGGAATATCTATACTCATGAGTCACACCGGTTCCATAGGGGAGTAACCATAGATTTATTATTTGGAAAGATAGCTACACCATGACTTGGGTGATACCATGTCCCCTATGTGGTATAAATGGTATAAAATTAGAGTTAACAATTCAACATGTGATATAAGTGATGTAGTTACAACTCACCATGGATGGTTACCTTGCACTGGTTATATCAAAGACTCTTATAGCAACCAATGAGATGATTTATACAAGACCATGGATGGGGACAAGACTCCACCATTGGATTTCATGGACTGATTGCATCATTCATATGTGATGTTTCCTATATATTTTTGGATCATGCTTGTGTGATTTCATAAGGATGAGACCCCAATCCGAAGCACAATCTTGTAACTTACATACAATGGCTTCATAATTTTTTATGACCTATGTAATTAAAATATTCCATTTATAGGTTTTCCTTTGATTTAGAAATCCATATTAGGCCGAAAAATTTGGTATCACTTGGGTGTCCACTTAGGAACCTAAACAGAATTATTTAAATATGTATTTATTAATTTCCCCGCATTTATTACTATGAGACACATTTCATTTATTTTTTTCATGATATGGATTTTCCTTGACACCATGGTTGGTGGCCTACTGAGATTGTATTTCACACATTGATTTGGTCATCTTTGGCACCCAACAGACTACGTGATTTTAGGTGTTTATAATTGTAATCATGTGTCTTATTATGGTTGATTAATTTTCAACATTATGATAGAGTATGGGGGAATATTTCCAATAGTATACATAATATACTTTTCATAGATTTATTTTTTATTTTTGTTACTTTGTATTCCATGTGGTATATGAATTTATCATCTATTTCCAATGTACTCTCGTTTTTTTATCATTATGAACGCTGTTATAATGAAAATTTATTACTTATTCAATTTACCCTTCTTTACTAACAATTATTTCTTTAATTCTATTATTTCTACAGTTTAATGTTTCTCATTTATATTTCCGCTATTTTTTATTCTTATCTACTACTATTTTCACTCTGATCTATGGGGGAATAGTCTCTCCATGGATACACCCTAGGACCTCATATCTATATAGCATCCTATGGAATTTTGGGAGGCACACTTGAGGTCTTGTAGCCACATTATGAAGGTACTATTGAGTGGAAACTGAAGAGGGATACTATAGTGGGGTTTTGGGTGCCACACGGTTCATCTGAAAACATGAGACCATAGGTGCACAATATTATAGTGATGCAGATATTTAATAAAAATATCATTCACAAGGCTAGCACATGATTTTTCCATCCATGTTTCTAGACCATGTACCTTTATATTTTTGGGTAAAACACTCAAATTTTACTTAATTAATGTTTTTAACCATTTTATTCTTCCTACATACTCTTTAGTGGGTTTTTTCATCCTCGCTCATTCGTGAATATCTTTTCTCTCTTCTTCATAGGGTGTTTGATAACCCTCTCAATCAGACTCTGAATCTCTCATTGTAGGAAGAAACAGAATGTTAGAGGTAATCTCTATAATCCCCTCCATTCAATTTGAAATTTCTTTCATCCTATGTTATATTTTTGTGTGATCACTTTTTTTCCATTTTTTGGGGTTTGAGTGGTTTTTTCATTGTCTATTGTTCTAGATCAATTCAATAATTTCCAATGGATAGGTGGAGTGATACTACATCGAGGTAGGTGGTCTAATTATTCCCTACTTGTTTTTCCTCCTTGTCAATGATGTGTAGTTGTATTGTGCATATTAAAATTCCCGAAATTCCTGAAATATTTCATGTGAATTAATTAATAGGGGTAATCATGTTGTGTGTGACAATATCATACAGTGAATACTATATGTGGGTTTTTCTCCTTTTACATGGCCAACCCTTTATGAAAAACCACCTTAACAGCCTAATTTACCATGTATTGAATTGTTAACCCCCATGTGTTTGTTTTTGATTAACCGTCATTTAATGCTATACATAAAATAAAATAATTTGTGATAATTTGTGATCACAGAGTTAGGCCTTCTGGCAATGCCCAATGAATCATTATTATTTATCTGGCCTCATTCCCCAGGACTTATGTCATAAATTATTATTGTTTCTTAGTTTTAAGTATTATTTGACTTATTCAGTGCCTAATGTTCTCATTCATACGTGGAATTTATTTTTAATTTTTTCTCTTTCCATATATGTTTGTCTTGTATAAAATTATATGAATAGTTGTTTACTTTCATATTACATAGTTTTTGGTTGAATAGTTTAACATGGGTACATTGTTCATGATAAGTCACTGTATTTAATATTCCTAGTTTTATGTGCCTTGGTAGATATTCGTCACCTACTATAGGTTAGAAGAGAACACGTGTCCCAACCTAGGGATTCCATAGATGGACTCTACATGCTTGGTTGGATCTACTTGAAGTTCCAGGATCGATACATTGTCTTCCATTGTATGGGATCTCCTACATGATTATCTATACTCATGAGAAAAAATGGTTCTATAGGGGTTAATCATTGGATGACATAATTAGCATGATTTCTATGTCCTGTGTTGGGTGATACCTTGTCCCCTATGTGATATACTTGGTACAAACTAAGAGTTCACAAATCAATGAGTGATATAAGGGATGTCGTTGTCGGTCTACATGGATGGATATTGTGGAATGAGTTATATCGGATACTCTTATATAAACCATTGTGATTATTTATAGATTTCCATGGACATGATCAGGACTCCACCTTCGGATTTGACGGATTTATTACTTTCATCATATGTGATGTTTGTTATTTATATTTTGAGCACGCTTGTGTGATTTCATGGGGATGAGACCTCCAAGAAAAAGGAAATGGTTGGGTTATTCAAACCTTGGTTTAATTATTTTTAATGGCCTATATAATTACCATATCAGTTGTATAGGAATTCTCATGGTTCATACATCCGACATAGGCTAAATCATGTTCTATCATTTGGGTGGACACTTGGGAACCCAAATCAATGTATTTAAATATTCCTTATTTACTTCCCTTGGATTGTTATTATGGAACATAGTTTAATTATTTATTTAATGAAGTGGATTTTCATAGACCCCATGGGTGGGGGCCTACTGAGGTTGTACATAAAACCATGACTGATTCACCTTTGGTACACAAGTAGACTTCATGAATGTGGGTGCTGTTAAAAGAAAAGATGCATATCTGATTCTAAATTTGTTTACAACATTAAGATTTAGTATGAGGGAAGAGGACCAAAAATATTATTAAGATTCATTTCATAGTATTTTTTGTTTTTTTTTGGTATTTTTTATAAAATATGGTATATGAAGATATTCCAAGTTTCCAATGTACTCTAATGTTGTATATCATCACAGACATCTATTACTTCATCAGTTTTAATTTGTTTACACAAATTAATTGGTTTATTTTTGTTAAATCTACTAGTATCTAAAACAGATTTCTATTTTTTCTATTAGTTATATTTATCTATTAAATTTCTCCCTCTAATACATGACATCATAGTATCTCCACAAACAAATCTTATTACCTCCTTTCTAGCCGACATCCCTTGGTGTTTCGGGGGCTTGAGGTAATGTTTCCACCTTCTTAGGGAATGATTGAGTGGAAATCGGGGTGGGACTCTATAATAAATACTACTATATATAAATTCGTCAACAATTATTATTTTTTATGAAACATTAAAATATTATATCTTCTACATATTGTAACACCTCGAATATAGTTCATGTTACATAACTCCTTCAACAACACCCATGTGCACATCAATATTCAATACAAGTTTCATAGTATTTAAGCATATGGAAGGATTGTAAAACCAAATTCATTCTTCTATAGTTGATAATGCTTTCATATATTAAACACTATTCGTAGATTCATACTTATGTACAAATTTGAAAACCATATATATATATACATATATATATTATTCCATTTTTCAATTGCAGACACTGTCTCTTATATCATCTCAGGGAATCATGAGGAAACCTTCAATGTGTATATTCAGAAAGTCTGTATAAACTATTAATGTCCTCTGAATTACTAATTATTTTACTTTTATATTTAAAATTTCATATAGGTTTCTCTCAGTTCTCCTCAATGTTTTATTTCTAAAAAGTTTCCTTACCAAAAAATGAATGTTATCATCATACATTTGGTTAATCAACTATAATATAAAAACTAAAAAGTTATAATACAACACCCCAACCCCAGTTTTCCAAAATCAATGCATTATTTCATTAAATTGACATGATAAAATTTGGAAGGTCCAATCTGTTTAGTAGTCATGAAAAAACTAGATAGAACCATATGTTCTAAATTACATCTTGAAATAAAAAATTACATATTATATCATTGGAAAAAACTCATATCCCTTAGAATATCCAAATAGGTTAGTCATAATATACTTCTTCATATCTATTGGAAAAATGAATAATATGAAAGTGGTGATCTTAGATTCTCAAAAAGGGAAAACAATACAGTTGAAGATATCGTAAATAAGAATAATTATTTAATGTATGGTTTAAAAATAAAAAAAATTATTTTTAATATAATCCTCAACAAAATTTGTAAAGAGTAAATAAAATAATTACATTTTGACATTCACATGAAAATTATATTATTCTAATAATCACATGTAACATCAATAACTAATCTCATATGAGGGACTTCATAATGTGATGCAACATAACCAAATCATCAAGTCCTCATTCCAAGGACAAATATAAATAGGTAAAACCCTAGGAGAGTTTGTCTCATTAAACATACCGATGCATCAAGGGGCTATAATGGGCCCCCTCCCATCCCTCAATAAGTCCAATTGAATCCCTATATGAAAAGGGATAAATAAAGCACAAAAAATCGTATTAAAATTGACATATAAAATATTAATATTTTAACCATAAAACATGAATGGTATCAAAATAGCATATCCACGGCAAATAA
Source organism: Viscum album (assembly GCA_963277665.1). Classification (NCBI taxonomy): domain Eukaryota; kingdom Viridiplantae; phylum Streptophyta; class Magnoliopsida; order Santalales; family Viscaceae; genus Viscum; species Viscum album. The sequence continues at coordinate 1,946,689,112 of OY728131.1, forward strand.
AATCATAACAACATCATTAAAAATGGATGAATTTATCATAATAAATCAACCTCAGTTAATCATAAAATCAAATAATCGATGTTGACATAGATGAAAATAATCTAACAAAATCCTTAAAATCATTAATATAAATATCCATTTTTCCATTGAAAACATTTAAAAGACGCACAATTATAACAGATAAAATTTATTTTGAAATAATCATTTTAATCGTGTTAGAGAAGATTCAAAATGTTAAAGCATCATAATGGAAGAAAATATCCTCTCACCGTATAATTTTTAAGAAAATATTTCTTTAATTTTTGGAAAAGGGTCATAAAGTTCCTTGTTTGGAAAAAAAAGAAAGAATCCTTTCAAAACATTTCTTAAAAAGTAAAACCGGGGTAAAACAACTTTATCAAATTTTCAATAATATTTTGAAAATACATTTAATAAAACATGGACAGTTTGTTAATGATTCCCCATTAGATAGTAACATATAAATAACTTCGAATAAAAATGAGATTGTGAAATTAATCCCTAGCTTATACTATCCTTTAGTAGAGGGTGAGTTAAACACTTGTATAATGGTCAAAATAGGTAATTAAATTATACGAAGACTATATCCGAATTCTGTATATCATATATGTTCCTCTTATATTATTTTTTAAATAATTTTCCATTATTATCAATTTTTCGAACGTTAACTTCTTCGTTTTCCTATGCATGCTTGGTTGTGTAAGCCATGTTTCTTATTTATAGGATATATTTTATTTATATCAAAAATGATATTAAGATCATAAATATTATATTTACTCATATTATAAATTTTATGATAATTATTGAATGGTTAATGTGGAGAATCAAACTCCCCGGATCGTGGAGACGGTGGGTCGTACATACACACGGGTGACATTATCAATCCATTGATGAAAAAATAGATTGAAAGTGGAAGGAAGATTAATTATATATAATCAATATAATATAATAATTATTATTTTTATCTATTATATTCAACATTATACCCATCCAAATAAATTAGGGTTGAATAACAAATCACACCACGACGTGCAGACGGTAAGCCGTACGTATGCATGCATAGTGATATTGTTATTCGTATGATGGATAAAAGGAGGAATATGGATGGCCCATAAATATATGAAAATATCATAATAAACATGGTATTGGTTGTACTAATTTATTATGGAAACAATATAGTACTAGGAATTATAAGAAGAAAATAACTTTGTGAGAGTTGATAAAACAACTACCTCTTTTTTGAGTATGTCCTTTAGATTTGAAAAAAATGGATCTATAGGTTGGATTTTTAACAAAATTATGGCCTCTAGGATTATGTGAGGGAATTTAGGAGGTGAATTGGGTATGTTTAATCTGAGATAATGGGTATTAGATATTTGACTAAAAGAGGAGTAGAAGTTCTCTTTTATAAGAGCGGAGAGGGGAACTTTTGGAAACATTCAAAACTATTAATTTATTTTCTATTTATTTTCTATTTGAAATAGCTCAAAATTTATTTATATAAAGGGTAAGATGGTTAGGGTTATAAATCTTCTCTAATGATTTTTAGACTTGTTTAGTTCAAAAAATTAACCTTGTCTTTTGGGTTTAACCATTAGTTAAACAATTTAACTCTTACCATGTCCACATGTCTATTTACACTATAGGGTTAATATAGCTACTATAAATTGAAAAACGAACACCAATGGGATAATATATGAGATATTTAACACTATACATGTTTTTTATTGAATACATATCCTTTCATGAATTTTATATCATTTAGTAAAATATTAATTATTTTAAATAATCATTTTTGTCAATTTTAATACTATTTCATTTTTTTATTTTTAAAAAATATGAAATCAAGATTTTAATGTCTAATAAATACTTAAAATATTTCATTAAAATTTATTTTTTTATCTAGAAATATTATAGAATTCATTAATTATGTAAAATTATATTTAATTTAATATATTTAATATATTTAATAATATTTATATGGTATTTATATTAATTTATTAATTTATGTTTCACTATTGTGTCATCATTAATTGTTATTATTTTTATCTAAAAATTATAAATAAACTACTAGGACAAATATAATTATTTTTTCTTTCTAAATAATATTCATAGTATACCATATCACTACTATAACTTAATATTAAAAATTATCTAATTATTAAAATTTTAATATAACATTATTAACTCTTATTTAAATAATATATAATAAATTTTATAATCTAACAAAAGTGGCATTGAAAGGATCATATTTTTGACATTAAGTTAATTTTTTTATAAATATACTTATCCTATGAAATTAAGGAATCTTTTTGGGTAATTTTATATTATTATAATATTATGTTTACCTTTAATTATTCTATTTAGCTTTAACCATGGTAAATAAAATAAAAAAGTTACTATCCACAAAAAATATTTTTATCCAATTACACAACATATTACATAATAATTACAGTCATGTATTTCTTGTTTTTTAAATTTTCATTAAAAGAAGTGGTAAAATCATATTTATTGTAAGTCCAGATATATTGTTAGATGGCGGGTAAATGTGGTGTTCAAAAGTTCAATAATTATTTATATCTAATCCTATTATAAAAATGATTTAAATTTCATAAATTGGGTTAATAAATTTATTCTTTAGATATCATGACATTAAAATCATTTTATTGTAAAATAATTAGTTAAATGAAAAGTTGGTTTTTTACAAAAATGTTGTATTTTTTACTATTCATCAAATATTGAAACTTTTCTGATAAATACATAAAATTCACCGTAAGCTAATTATAATATTTTGAAATAAAAAATAAAAACTATTTTAAAAGAAAAATTTATAAATTTCATAATGTGGTTAATACTATTCATAACTTCTTCTAAAATAGTTAGATTGATAGGGCATGGTGTATTCAAACTAAAAGTTGTGTGCATAAAAAACTATTGAATTATGTAAAAATAAGTTTACCATAGATGTTTGGGTTGTTACATTATTCCCTACATCAAATAATTTAATCCTCAAAATTTTTAGAAAATCACTACATTAAAATATTGAGGTTGTTATTCATCATTAGTTCCATAGGTTCACATGTCACCTCTTCCATTTTAATGTTTTTCCAAAGATATTCTACCAGACGAGTCGTCTAATTTCTCAACATTTTCCCTTAAGTGTCAACAATATTGATAGGCACCTCACCATAAGACAGATCGAGTTCCAGTTTTATTTCATTGTAGCTGAGTACATGCATTCTGTCTAGTAAGTACTTCCTTAACATTGATATATGGGACACATCGTTAACATTGCAGAGACTTGTTGACAATGATAAACATTTATCTACATCTCCAATTTGTTTCAGAATCTCAAAATATTTAATGTACGTCTGACATAATTTACCATACTTATTTAATCATATAACACCCTTCAATTTAGATACCTTCAAAAAAACATGATATCCCTCTTGAAATTACACATCCTTCCTTGGGTTATTGAAATAGCTCTTTTTCATACATTCAGCTGTCTTGATATGGGTTTGAATAATATTAACCTTTTCTATCGTTTCTTTAATATGTTCTGGTCCTATGAGTTTTAATTCACTAACATCGTCCCAAAAAGTTTGTGTATGACTTATATTCCAATATAATTATTCTTATGGTCTCATATAAAAACATGAATTAATGTTGTTGTTATAGAAAAATTATACTAGAGGTAAATACTGATCCCAAACACCTAGAGAGTCAAGTGAGAAATATCTCAACATTTCCTCTAAAGTTTAAATAGTCCAATCTAATTTTCCATCAGTTTGAGGGAGGTAGGTAGTGCATAAATTAATCTCAGTATCTATGTCCTTCTAATGACTTTTCCATAATCATGATGTAAAACGGAGATTAAGATCCAAAAAAATAAATAGGGGTAGTACATGATGTCTTAAAACATCATTAATATATTTTCTTGCTAAACATTCAAGTGGTAAATATTCTCTTATAGAAACAAAATGTGATGATTTGGTAATACGATCAATAATTACCTATATCACATTATTTATTTTGGGATTATTTGGTAGCCTCATGAAAACTTACATCATAATATCATCCCATTTCCACATTGTTATAGGAGGAGGTTTCATGAATCCTCTACATTGTTTTCTTCCAACCTTTACATGTTGAAAAACCAAACATCTCGACACATAATAAAAAATATCCCTCCTCATTTTCTCTAATGAAAAATGATCCATAAAATCTATAAAAAACCAAAATGGAACCAAGGTGTATAGTGAAATTAGATCTATGATCATCATCCATTAATTCTCTTTTAAGTTCATGTATAGCTGGATCATAAAGGCTCTTCCCAAATTTCAAAATAACATCTTCAAAAATAAAGTTGATCAATTTTCCATCAATCAGAACATTAATTTTATTTTGAGAATCCTCATTATCATATTAAGAAAATTTTAAGCATTTCAATAAATATGGTTTGGAAACCATTTGAAAAAGTCATGATGTTTCACCTTCCATCATAAATACCAAATCAATCATTAATACATCCTTTAATATAGGTTCCTTTTCAACTCCAATTTTTTAGAAGTCCATGGTCCATTATAATTAATTCATCTTACACCTTATTTTTCTTCTTGGTTTATAATATATTGTCCAATCATAATATTTTAGTAGCTCAATCCATCATATTTTTATCATGTTCAGTTATTTATATGTGAAAATATATTTCAAACTCTTGTTGTCTATATATATCTCACATATTTTATTTTAGAGATAGTGTCTCCATATCTTCATAGAAAATTTAACTATTTCCAACTCAAGATCATGAGTTGGGAAGTTTTTTTCATTGATTTTGAATTGACTTGGTTCATAATCAATAATTATATCATTCTTCTTAAGGACACAACCTAGTACATTCTTTGATGCATCACTATAAATAACAAACCCATCATTTCCAGATGACCAGGTTAATATTGTAACATTGACTAATATTATCTTAAATTATTCAAAAAAATATTCACGCTATTTTGTCCAAATGAATTTGACTCCTTTTGGTGTATTCATGGTTAACATTTTATCCAATCATGAAAATTCTATACGAAGCGCCAATAAGAAACTGGTAAACCAATGAAACAATGTACCTCTGTTATGCTCATTGATGTTAGTAATTCTTGTATTTCAATTATCTTTTTAGGGTCAACTGATTTTCTATCCTTCAATACAATATTCCCAAGACAATAAATTTCCTGAATCCCGAATTCACACATGTTAAACATCCCATATAGCTCATTTCCTATAAGAGGCTTCAATGAAATACAAAATTGGTTTTCATGTTCTTCTTATATTTTGGATTATACCTTGATATCATCAATAAATACTATGAACAAATCATCAAGATATTAATTGAACACTCTATTCATTAGATCCATGAAAACATAGGGTGAATTAGTTAGTCAAACTGAAATTACTTTAAACTCATAAATATTATACCCGGTTTGAAACAGTGTCTTTATAATATCTTTATTATTTACACAAATCTAATGATATCCATAATGAAGGTTAATATTTGAAAAATATTGAACTCCATGAAGTTGATCAAACAAATCATTAATGTGAGGTAGACAATACATGTTCTTTATTTTTATAGAATTGATTTGATTATAGTCAATGCACAACCACATTGAACTATATTTTATCTCAACAAAATAGACTAGGTCTTCCCATGGAGAAACACTATGGAGAATAAATCCCTTATTACTCAACCCCTCTAGTTTTTTCTTCAACTCTACTTACTCAAAAGTGTCCATTATATAATGAATTTTTTATATTGGTCTTTCATCAGTTTTTAAATCAATTGAAAACTCAAATTTATGCTATGGGGGTGTCCCGAAAATTGTTTGGGAAAACATTAATCTATTCCTTTACAATAGGTACATCATAAATTTGAATATTTCTTTCTTTTTCCCATTATTTTATTTCCTATTCCACCATAAGAATATCATTTATTAAGTCTACTTGAAGTGGGTTTTGATAATAATCAGGTGATGTAGATTCTTCTCTAAAGACAATGGATTCTATATATTCCTCTCAAAATATAACTTCCTTCTTCTTGGTATAAATTTTCACATCATATTTTTATATCCAATCCATACCTTGTTTTATATCAACGTTCACCATGGGTATGATGACAAAGTCTATAGATAAAGAACATTTATATTCAATTATGGGTATTTCCTAACACATATTTGATGTAATGAGGCTTCTTGGAGGGGTTTTGATAGACAAATACTGTGCCAATGTGAATTGGATGTATCTTATTTTTTTTAAAAAAAAATGGGAAGATATAAATGAATATGATGATAAAAAATCAAATAATAATTTAGATAAATTTGAGGAGATAATTAATCTACCTACCACCACATCATTGGGAACTTCAACCTCAGTATTTGTGATCACAAAATCTGGGCCTTTATCTCTTGGCCTTTTCCAGAGAAAACTTATCAGACGCCTAGGACAATCATTTGCATAATGTGGCATCTTTTTACAATTTTAGTATTGAACATTGGTTGCTTCTTTCGTCCCCCTTCAATCATGATCTTGGTGGAATTTTTATCCACACTTGTAACAAACTCTCTTCCCCTTTAGGAAATTACAAGGGTGTTTCATCCATCAATTACTAAAGGATGGAAAGTCATAGTTTCTCTTATTCCCCTTACTTAATTTTCAAAAGTGTTCAACATACCTCTTCTTTTCTTCTATTACTTTAATTTCATAATACATAAACAACTACATTTCCATCTTGATTTCACATGAGTATATATATTCCTATTGTGATAAATATTATGTGATACGTATCCATCATTGGAATGGTTATAACCGATAAACGAATATATTAATCTTACTTCTTGGGTTACATATGTAGTCTATAGAATGCAATTATAACCTTGTAAGGTTTGACTCATACATTGCAACATTTTTATCCACATTTTTCCTCAGATGTATAAATTTTCTTTCCATTTCATGTCAATATTCATGAGGAAATAATTTTTATAAGAAAATTTCATTAAACTCCCCCAATTCCATATTTTATACATATTAATATTCCACTGTGTTGTCAATTGATGACCATCATTAATCTGAATATCCTAAGAGGCGATAAACTGCCTTGATAACTTTTTATCTATTATTACTCTCAAAAGAAATATATATTTTCTCTATAAAACATGTACAATGTTCAGGAAAAGAATATATTTGCAGTCCCATTTATTGATTGAGGTTGTTGTCTCCTGAAGCGGTCTAATAGTGATCATCTGTGTTGTGGATCAAGGTGCTCCATAATGGGTAAGGATATTATTCCTAACCTGAGTATATTGTCCCACTATGGTTATAATATTTTCAACACCAGTTATATCAATATCTCCACTATCATTAAATTTCGTGGATGGAAATTCCTACATGGATTATCTGCATTGATATGGTTTACATTTCTTCCACTAGGAACTATTTGTAGACAAAATCATACACTAGGTTATGTTATGAATCATAATTTATAATTCAAAAATAGATAAATAATTATCCTAAATTGAAAATATTAGGCATATATAATCCATAATCACAAGAATTGGTTTCCTTGGGGACATATTTACTCATAAATTCATCTTAATGGTTTGCAAAATATGGGAATCCTCTAAAGCCTATCACTTGGGATTGTCAAACCAGCTGCACAGTAAGGCTCGTTGTCATGTACCAGGTTACCCTAAGTCATGTCTGTAATACCTTGTAAGAGTTATTACTGTTATGTACATCTGTTCCAGAACCACTTCCACATGTAGTATCCATAAAGTGATGTATTTCCTAGTAATAACCATAAAATCTCTATTTTACCACAATTAAATTATGTTCTTCTATACTTATAATCAAATTATATCTTAAGGTAATACTCCCTAATAAAAAAAATTAAATCTAGTATCCAATGTTTTTACTAAAATTCTTATGATGTCAACTTTAAGGACCCAATCCTAGTTACCTAGATTATGTGCATTACTGTATTACAATATCCTGATAAAATATTTAAGGACTGATCGGTCTAGTAGTTTTGTAAAAAACTAGGTAAAATTATATCTTTAACATTACATCTTGAAATAAAAAAACATCATATCCTTTCAAAACACTCATATCAATTATATTATCCATGAAGGTTAGTCAAAATATACAATTTCACATCCTGGGGAAAATGAAACATAAGAAAGGGGTGATCTAAGATGCTTAGTAAGGGTAAACAATATAGTGGAATCTATCATAAATGATCATAAACTTTTATGGTAAGGTATAGAACTGGAACACGATAATTTTAGACATAATATTCAGCAGAATATGTAAACAATATATTGAATAATTTCATTTAAAACATCACATGAATATTCTTATAGTTGAATAATCACATGTAATATCAACAAATAATCTTATAATGAGTGGATGCATAATACTAGTCATCATAACCACATCGTCAACACGTCATGCCAAGACAATACATAAACATATAAAAACCCAAATGAGTTTGACTTGTGGGACCTCACAATGCATCGATGGGCTATAGCAAGCCCGACAAATCAATTACTAAATCCAATGCATTCTTCATACAAAAATGGTGAAATATAACATAAAAATTCATATTAAAACTACCATATGAAATGTTAATATTTAAACCATAAACCATGAATGGTATCAAAATATCATACCCACAGTAAAACATATCATAAAACCTTCAATACAACATGGAATATTGTATATCTATAAATCAACCTAAATTAAGAAAAAAATATAACACTTTATGTTGACATAGATGAAAATAATATAACAAAATCATTAAAACTCTTTCATAGAAATATCACTTTTTTACTTTGAAATCAATGAAAAGAATTACAATTATAAAAGAAAACATTTCTTCTAAAAACAAATATGTAATATTTTTAGGGAATCTTCGAAATTTTAAGGCATCATAATGGAATAAAATAGCCACTCACATAATATATGTCAAAAAATATTATTTCTTTAATTTGTCAAAAAACGGTATCAATGTACCTCCTTTGGAAAATAATAAGAAGATTCAATTCAATACATTTTATAAGAATTAAAACATCGGTAAAAATTACGTTTAAATATTTTCAATAATATTTTGAAAATACATTTACAGAAACATGGACATGGATGATAAATATGTCCCAATATATAGTAACGTATAAACCACCTCGGATAATATTGAAATTGTGAAATTAACCCTTACCATATACTTTCAATTAGTCAGGGGTGAATTAAAATCATGTATAATGGTTAAAACATGTTATTAAAATATAAAATGTCTATAACCATATTTATGATATCATAAATGTTCCTTTTATATCATTTTGTTAATAGTATTTATTATTTTCATTGTTTCGGGTGTTACCTGCACTGTTTTCCTATGCATGTTTAGTTGTGTAAATCATGTATATTATACACAGAATAGATTTTATTCATATAAAGAATGGTAATGTTTTAATTAATATTATAATTACTCAAATTATAAATTTAATTATCATTAATTAATTATTAATGTTGATAATGATTATCACCACGTCATGGAGATGGTAGTCCGCACGTAAGCCTGAGTGATAATATCATTCCTTTGATGGTTAAATGGTTTGGAATTGGATGGTATATTAATTATAATGAATCATTATAAGGTAATATTTATTATTTATATCCATTATATTCATCATTATACACATCAAATTAAAGTAGTGTTGACTAACATATTAAACCACTATGTGGAGACGGTAAGTCCTACATACACACACATGGTGATATTGTTAGTCATATGATGGATAAAAGGGGGAATATTGTTTCCCCATTATTTTAATAACATATTAGTATATATATTATACTATAATTATTACTTTAGTATGGAAAGAATAAATAAATAGGAAGTAGGATAAGAAAAGAACATTGAAAGAGTTGATAAAACAATTAACTGTTCTTCGAGTATCTCCTTTTTATTTGACCAAAAAGACTCCATAGGTTGTCTTTTATCCAACATTATGAACTATATTATGAATTTATGGATGTTTGGAGGATAATTGTTCTGGGTTTGGCTGAGATAAATATATTTATAAGATGGAATAAAAGAGAAGGAGAGGTTACCATTAATAATAGAGGGGTGGGACACTTTTGGAAACAACAAAAGAATTAATTTATTATAAATTAATTTTTGATTTAAAATAGATAAAAATTGTTTTTTCTAGTATATGATTATATGGGTGGAAATATAGTCAAAAAATTATTCTTCAACAAGAATAGTTCACATAATTGATCTTATCTTTTAGGTTTAACCCTTAGATAAATAGTTTAACTCTTACGGAGTCTACTTATCTTTTAACACTGTAGGGTTAATATAGTTACTATAAAATTACAAACGAATAAAAATTGTGTAATTTATGTCATATTTTATTGTATCCTATTTATTTATTGGATAAATATATTTTTATGAAATTTATCGAAGTTAATAAAAGAATATTTATTTTAAAGTATCATTTATTTCAATTTTTATAATATTAAATATTTTAATTTTTAAAAATATAAAATCAACATGATAACATTGAAACAATAAATAAACTATGTCATTAACTAGAATATATTATCTATAAAATCATTATATAATATTAATTAATTCAAATTATTTATATTTTAATATTTTTATTAATATTTATAGGTATTTTTATTAATAATATATTTTTTTGTTTCACTATCGTGTCCCCATTAATGGTAATTGTTTTATCTCTAAAAAGTATAAATAAATTATTTTGATGTATATAATTAATTTATATTTCTAAATAATCTTAATAATAAGCCCTATCATATATATAACCTAATATTAAAATTGATATAGTTATTAAAATTTTAATACAACATTTTAAACACTTCTTTAAATAAAATATAATAAATTCCTTAATTTTAAAAAAGTGTCTTAAAATGTATCATATTTTCTACCTAAGGTATATTTTTGTAGAAATTAACTTATCCAATAAAATTAGGATAAGTTTTAGGGTAATATAATATTATTATAATATTATTTTCACCTTTAATTACAGTATTTACCTTGAACAGTGGAAAATAAAATCCAAAATATACTATTCACAAAAAAAATATTTTAAACCAAGAGACAACATTTTTCATACTGATTGAAACCATGTAAATTTTTCTTTTAAAATTTTAATTCACATAAGTGGTAAAATTACATTTAATTCCAATCTGTAGATGTGGTTAAAAGCCAAGTAATTGTGGAATTCAATAGTTCAATAAATTTTAATATCTAACTATGTTATAAAAATGATTCCAATGACCTAAATGGAGTTAATAAATCTATTCGTTATCTAATGTGACTTTAAAATAAATTTAATATAAAGTAACTATTAAAATTAAAAATTTGGTTTTGAACAACAATGTAGTATTATTCACTATTCATTAAAAATTGAAACTTTTCATAAAAATACCAAAAATTCACCACAAGTTAATTTTGATATTCTTAATTCAAAAATGAAATCTATTTTGAAAAATAATATTTTTAAATTTCATAATGTGGTAAATACTATTCATATACTCTTTCCAAATGGCCAGTTTGATAGGTAATGGTGTCCTCAAACTCAGGGTTGCATTCAGTGAATGATATTTAATTATTTAAAAAGAAGAGAATTGTGGAAAATTAGGGTGTTACAAATAAAATTGTCCTCATCATCCACTAGGTTCAACAGTAATCTCATTTGGATTTGTTATTATTTCCTAATAAATTCCAATATAACTACATTTGGTAATTCATCAAAATTTTTTATATTTATTTATATCCCTTTTTGATAACAAATTCAACGGTCTAATTACTAGCGAGAAATAATACTCATCTCATACACTATCATAGATCATCTTCTCCCCTAATAAAATATTATTCATAAATTATAAATTTCTTTCTCTAGAAACAGATGAAATATTTTTTCTTAGTGAAATAATTCATATATTAATCAATTGTATTCATGTTTTATCCACTGTTAGTGAAGAAAACATGAGTCTCTTACAAAAAAATCAATGTTTTCCAAAAACGATTCGACAAGTGAAACTAAATTAGATATATTCTTCCAAGGGTTGTTTAAAATATTTTTATGCATCATATTTTCTATATCAATATCACAAAAAATGTTTTATAAAACCCCAAATATGGTTTCTCCCCCATAAAATTAATTTTTATATTTTTCATAAAACAATACATTTCTACCCTATAGATTTATAATTTTATTTCTCTTAGGAATAAGGGAGTTTGTTCAGTGTACCTTATCGATAAAAGAATAATTAATTTCTGGAATTATAAAATATGGAAGGTCATCATTATCTTGATCCTCAGTGTCTTGAAGAATTAAAATTATAATCTATAAATTTGAGGGTTTTCAATTTTATAGTTTTGAGAATTTATCTCCCCATTATTAAATATATATAATCACTAGATATAGTTCTTAAAATATCATCATATTTTTTATGAGATATTTATTTCTAATAGATCATTAATTACCCTCCCCATATTGGGGTAAACTCCTTGTAATTCCATCATAATGGTTGTTAATAACAAACATTTTGTGGCTAATACTAATTGACGTATTTCAAGGAGTCACTGAGATTCTAATTGGAATAAAAGTATCCATGATGGATATCTTCTAGTAGCTATTGAGTTTTCACACAGTTTTTAGTTATCAACATTATCTCTCCCTAAATTTTTTAACCTGTAATTCATTGAAAATAGAAAATAATTAAATATATGTTGGTAATGTACGGTCAATTTTTCAACTTATTTAGGGAAACATGTAAGAGATATTTTACATCCCTGAATATCCATTAAATTCATCTCTAACTATAATAGAACTATTAATTTTATGTTCCTTTTTGTTCATCCATGTGTGAACATCCATGGTCCTTGTAGAATCCCTTCTATTAACATAAAATTTTGTTATCTTTGGTTCTTCATTTTTACTTCATCAAGAAAGACACATGATGAATTTTTAGTTTCATCAATTTTCCTTACTCCATCTACCTATTTAGGCCAAATGACCAAAAAATCATTAGAAAAATGCTCAAATCCATTATTTAAAATGTCTTAAACAAGACTAGTATAATTTATTAATTCATATATTTACTCATTTAATTGATAATTGATTCATTATATAACATTATCACTAATTGATTTCATGTAATTTCCATGATGTGTTCTTTCCTTACAATAAAATAAGTATCTTCTATTGGGTTTGATGTATTCCTCTACATTATTCCTTTTCATGTTAGGTTATTACATTCATTTTTTTTACACACCAAAGAATACATACAATCAATCTTACATTTTTTAAATCATTACTCCAATGTACCATTAGTATCTGGTGAATATTTATTTTTAGGACTAAACTATAACTTATCACCCAAATGAGCACTTATGTTTTATATTTAAAATAATTTTAAAATGTCATCAAATATATTTGTATATATGTTGATTTACATTATTTTTTGTGGTTTTGATAAACCATGATCGATTTCTAAAAACATCTATTTTCTCACCCATTATGCAAGGGTCCTCATTTCAATCATAATTGAAATTTCGTGGAAAAATTACATTGACATATCATTGAACATCTTATAGATTTAATGATATCTAAGAAATGAAAACTTCTTTATTTGAGTTAAAATTTGGACATTGTTATCAAATTATATTCTTATATAATGAAACCATATTTTGAGCTCCTCTATAGAAATTAAAAGTACATAAATTCTCTTACATCCATACTTTTTTATGATAATGTTTTCCTCCACACTTTTCATTACCCTCATAATTTAAATTTGACACTTTTAATATTCTATATTCAACAGGTAAAATTTATTTCAACTATAATATCTAGAACATTGGGTGACCTTATTTTCTGATCCTGTATAGTATTTAACTTCTGATTATTTATCAAAAAAAATTCACTAGTATTAAACTTTTTTGAGGTAATAATATTAATAGTAACTATAATTTCAAAAACTCTTCTTCCAAATCATTGTGATGTTTTATGTTGAACCACTTCCATATTTCACTGTTTAATCTCGATTTGATAACATTTTAAGTTTATTGTGTTGTAGTAAACATCAATGAAATTTTTTCTAACTTACCATAATTTTTTTCATAAAAACTTGGTCTTTATTAATAATATAATTTTATTTTATGTTTGTCCCCACCATTCAAAATTATATCATTTATTTCAAACATAGAATTTTTGACATCAATTACATGTTTAGGTGTATCTTTCGGTTTATAGATATTCCACTTAAAAATTTATTTATTATAAAAATTCTAAAAAATAATCCATTTTAGCGGTTATTGATTTTGAAAAAAAATTCTATCATTATAATGTTATACATACTATTCCATAATTTTTGTGATTTTAGAGAAAATGTTACAATTATGTATCATTTTTTGAAATGTATTATCAAACTCATATACTTCATATTCCATGTATTTTTTCATCCATATAATTCATAGATAAACCCAAATGTTCGGATGATAATTTATGATGGAAAATTAATTAAATAATCATTTGATTTATATAAAAAACATTTAATAGATTTAGTACTCTCACATTAATCATACTCAGCACATATAAAACATTATTTTCAAAGAATCACAATTTATGAATGTAAAAAATAAAAAAAATATTTTAATCAGATTAAAATAATATTGTTTCATCCACTTGCGACTTATAAGAAAATACCATTCATAACTTCATAACATCCTTTTTCCCTCTTCTTTTTAATGTTTTTTCCAAAAACTATTCAGTGATAATAACTAGAGTAACCTTTGTTTTATTCAACTATGGATTCTATATAACTTCCCCAAATCATCATTTAATGTAATTTAGTTAATCCAATTGGGATGAAAGATTTAATCTAATCAGAGGAAAACTTGTACATTGATACAACATGAAGTTCTCTGTGGAAAATGTAATCACATTATATAGGGATGAATCAGTGTAGACTAATTCTATTTAATTATTCCAATATAATATTTTTAAACATTTTTTTATTCAAGAAACTATCCTGATTAAGACTTTGGACCTATTTTATGATTCCTAAAACACATCTTCACCACATGAAAGGAAGGAATGTAAATATACAATATCAAATGGTATTTAGATTTCATGACCTCAGTGTGGGTAATTACCCCTAATTGTGATTTTTTATTATCATAAAACCTAGATATTTGTTATATAATGCTTGTGAATAAAATAGGATATCTCCTAAAAATCCTTGTATTTAACCCAATAGGTTTTACATTTTCATTACTAGTTCTTTTTAAAATATTCCCTCAATAGATAATAGGTCATATAAAACTCAATAATAAACAATATATTCATTTCAATTTTTAATGTTATTATATCAATTATAATATATTCATCCTCAATATTGGTCATTAACTACAAAAAAAATAATACACACCAACTACATAAATAATTTTTTCATATATTATAGCTTTAATATATAATTTCTAGTCATTCTTATTCAGATTTATTATCATTATGAATCCTCTTGATGATACTTTAAAACATATTATTTAAATCTTTAACACTTTGACCTAAATGTTATTTTGAGTTTATAGGTCAGAAACTCCATTCCTTCAAGAGTCTCTACTTCCTCACATTCATCAGCTATTCACTAGAATCTTCTATCCTCGTATTATGGCCATCACGAAGTAATAAAACCTCTATGAAATTTCTTTCTCACAATATCTCAATATCCTTGTTTCATAAAATCATTCTTCACCAAAACTTCTCTGATTTTAATTCACTATTCAAAAATTCTTCATTACTTCCGCTACTCTGAGTATGAATAATAACACTTTACTAAATATATTTTTATTCAAAAATTTCACATCATAATCATCAATTTTAATTTTAATTCTAATAAATCACATGATAAATTTAAAATCACATTTTTATAGCATACATTTTTTGGCATTATTTCTCATTTTTCTATTATATTTTTCTATACAATACATAATCATTCATAGAATTTGATGGTTCAACCATTCTCTTAACATAGTTTGTGATCTTCTACTATTCCTAGTTCATTTCAAGGAGACCTCATTAAAAATTTGCCTAATGAAATCACATCCTTTAGTATAAATATCAATTTGAAAACTATCTGATCAAATCATCATATTACATTATTGTTTTAATCCTCTAATCTTATAATTGATTGATCTTCATGATCTGTAAATTCTATAACGATGAATATAATATCATCTTTTCTTATAGTATTATCCAATTTCACAACATGTAATACCTTATAGTATAAGATAATGGACTATTTTTCAATGCACTAAATAATAGAGTCGTTGTTTAATAATTGTAATTCACTTATTTTCATTATGTTCTTATTCATTTTGACTAGTCCATTGAATTTTCATCACCCCAGAACTTATAGATTTATATAATCCAAAGTTATAATAATAATTGACTGCTTCATCTGTTGGTCCTTAATATCATCCTTGAATTTTTTTTATTCTTATTCCACCTTCCTTCCTGTGTATGATGATCATAGAGTTACTATAACATTGATTGCTTAGTCTTCTTGACAATCCTTTTAGAAAACATTAAGGTTGAACGTTTGATTCATTTTTTTCATTTCCAAGGGACCTCAAAATGACTTGGTTGTTGAACCTATTGAACATGTAAAAAAATAAAATTACATGTTAATTATTCATGAGTGATTTTCAACTCTCATGATTCTTTATAATTTCAATGTAATTTTCCTTTGAAAATTGTGCAAGAGATATTTTTATATTTACCTAAAAACATCATGACTTTATTTTCCTTATTAGTTGGTTAAATACAACTCATATTGAATTAGAAGATCATATTAAATCAATATGATTTTTATTACATGACAAAAAAATAAAACATCATCTGATAAAATTTATAGAATTATATTTTGGAATTACACATCTTCTCTATTTTTTTAACTGACTACTCAAATATTTAATTTATTTTCCAATTAGTACATGTAATAAAATTTTATAAACTATAGTGACTCTCATAATTTTTTAAATTTTTCTATCAGTGTGTATATTATAAGATTAGATGTCTGTTATAATTATCTAGGATTTAAAATAATTTATACACTTATTTATCTCATAGATGACTCTTATAAGGAATCAAAAGTATATTTTACCTATTTTGACATCTATTATTATTATGTCCACTAATCCAGGTAGCTTTTGGATTCAAAATAAAATATATTCATGAAATATACATTGATAGTTCATCTTGTAACATTTATGAGTGGATAATCTAGCTATCATTTATTATAGTAGTGTATGTTCCTTGAATACATCCTCTAAATGCATTTAAAATTATAATCTTAAACCACTCTATATATTACATTTGAAATAAATATTTTTGAGTTTCATCGAATTTTAATTTTCAAACAGAAATATCTAGTAATGTATGGAAGATCACTACAATTGAACATCATGATATATACATGAAATTATAGATATTACTTCATAATTATCTTCTATAACGTATATCTTTTCAAGAAAAATAACTTATAGACAGAACATCCTCAATCATTATTCCTTCAAAATTACCCATGTGAGCATCAATATTAAAAAAATTTATTGTGTAAATAAATGTATTAATTCTCAAACAAACATCATTCATGTGTATTTTATAGTCATTTCAAAAAACATAAACAATTATCTTAGATTAACTAATAATACCAGCTCAAATATTTCACAAACATAATTTTTAGTTCATTAGTTCTAGAAAACATCAATAGTATCATCTTAGTAAATCATTAAGACCCCTTTGGTGTCCACATAGTAAAAAAAAATCAACACTGCTTGGGTTCTGATGTGTTATATTTTAGATTCAAATCTTATGTTACATCTATATAAATATACATATTCTCCTCAAATTATATTTTCTTACCCTTTACATTACCAAAAATTGATAGTTATCATTATATATAGGGTTATTCAACTATTGAAAATTTACTGAAAAAGAAATAAAAAAATTATCATAATTTATTGAGTTTTTAGCATCATATGAACCACCACCCACATCGAGAAAACTAACCAAAAACCTTATGGTTTTGGGTTATTGGTGTTCCCCCATCATCCAGGTTTTAAAATGAATAAGTGGTTGAGTACTCCCACATTATTTCTCTCTCCTCTAGATGTATCCAAATCCAAATCTTTTTTTTCTAAATTACACTTTTAAAGGCTAAGTGTGAACCCATGCAATTTTATCCAAATAAAAACAATAAAATAAGTCATCCCAAAACAATACAACATGAACTACCCCTTCCCAGCATTTAGTTTGATATGTCAAACCTCCACCATCGCATGTCTGCTCAGCTAACATTACTGCACATAGATGCATGAGCCAAATACTGATGAAACTAGTAATACCCTCTAAAACATTACAATCTGAATATTTATGAGAAGGTTAATGATTTATGCAATCAAACCACTTCTGAAGAGACTGGTAGGTTCGACAATCAAAATCCAAAAAGACCACAGTCTAGAGTATCATAGCCAAAGTTGTCAAAACCCGCTCAGAAAATCCATAAAGTCCAAATCACACTAAATGTCGTGAAACATCCTAATTTCAAAATTCAAAAAGAAATCTATACCACTACAATGGGAGCAAAAACCACCTGGATGGCACTTTGGCCGCAGCGCCAATGAAACAACCCAACCCAGACCATCGCCTCAGAAAACACACAGCATCACGACACATCATACAACAAACCATCACACCATCATGTGTTGCGAAACAGCCCTATGCATACATGTATCCCTCGATCGTTGATGCCAGAACCTTTGTGACTCAACCACGAGAAGAAGTACCCATCGCCACAAACCTGACGCCATCATCCAAAAACCACACACTGGAGAAGAAGAAACCCTCAAAACACTAGGAATAGCCTCAAATCATGATGGAATAACAGACCATCAAACAAAAAACCATCTGCAGCTTCATCCACTAAAATCCTCAACTTCAATAGACATGAGATAGGGTTGCCTTCTGGGACACCAAGTCTGAACGAATGCACTTCCCATAACTTCCTAGAAACTAACACGGATGACTGACCAGGAGAGCGGTGAAGGGAGCATGAAGCTAGAGTAGTGAAGGGTTCAGACAAGGCTTTAATGGAGAAGCGAAAGCCAGAACCACCACGAGCCAATGAAACCACATCCAGTGGAGAAGGGAGCACACCAAACACAACACAAAACAACCATTCAAAGAAGACCGCACCTCGGATTGAGCTCAACAATAGACGCACCTTCTGGAACATCATCTACGAAATGACCAAAAAATCTCATAGCCTCCGAGAATCCACTACAGCGCACCAACTAGAAGAGCCATGAAGGATCTAGAGGCCAGATCATCGGATGTATCTGACCAAGGTTTCAATGGAGAGGCACAATGGCGAAAGGACCACCAAATCATACCAACGAAGCCACTACAGAGCCAGACAAAATCCTTGAAATAGAAACATCAGAAAACCACCAGCGCATATTGTATAATTATCTTAGGGTTTTAGGTATATGATAAAATGGATTTGGGTTAATGTTTATGTAATGTGTTTTTAATGTGATTCTCATTGGGGGGAATTTTTGTTGGAGGATGGAATGAAGTTAAAATCTATCTTATTCACATTAACCAATTAAAGGGATAATGAGATGTGTTGTTTTGATATTTTGATATACAATATGCAAGTAGTTATAGTGTGATTTATATATGTTTTATTCAATGAAGATGGTGATGTTTTTATGGTTTTGGTGTGAGAAATAGTATGTGTTCATGTCGATATAGAAGGGAAGGGATATCATGGGCATATGTTGTCAGGGTTTGAGAAATATTAGATCAAAAGAGAACTTACATTTAGTTTCTAACATCTTATATTATTGATATTATTTTTATATTCTTGGTTTCATTATTAATAGATCAATACTTGGTGATATTGGGTGGTGGAAGATGTGGCATAACTAATAAAGTTGGGTTTTTATTTATTCAAAAAAGAAATTTTTTACATATTATATAAATTTATAAGAGGTTTCAGGGAGGATATTCTTATTATACATGTATTAACACATATATATATATCACATTTATCAAGGATGGATCTATCTCTCAAGCTATGCCTTAATATCTCATGGTGATGGTTGGTGTTGGTGGAGTCGCTTCCATATGATTTTCATTTTGGTATTTTTATTGTATATTCTATGACTGTATGAAATTTATATTCATTAATGGATTAGGGGTTTTTTATTTTTATGATTTAGAGTTTTTTTTGGTTTTTATTCTTATTTTCTATGGATTATAAGGGAAATTCCTCACATATGTGTTCTTATACCATTAGTGATAGTCACCAACCCATGTCCTATTAGAGGTAGGCAATAAGGGTTTCTCTAATCATAACTACCATCATATAATGGTTTCTATTAGTGTAACAACATTAAATTGTGCCAAAAGTATAATTCATAAATATGATAGGACAAATACTAACATGATTAAACAACGACTATTAATGTGATGAGAGATGTATCGAAACACCCGTTGGTTTTATCAGCTTCTTGGTCAAAATAAAAAATATATTAATGTATGTATGTTGTTAGGCTTGGTATATTACTAAATATATAAAATTAGGATTAAATATGGTACTTAGGTCACTATTATACCTAATATAAATTGTATTTAACTCTATGTGGTATGTCTAGTGGGATATCTCACACAGAAAACCTCTTTTGTGTATCATGGTTGAATTTCATATTTTTATAAAAAACCAAACACTTTCTAATATTCACATATCACTGAAAATAAAACACACTATAATGACTATTGATTAGGTATAAAATGAATGTTATACATTTAGTGGTAAAATATCAATTAAATTTCAGTAATATAAACAAAAATCTGGAAATAATGATTATATATAGGATACCATTGTATAAAATATTCAATTTGATTATTCTAAATATCCATTTAATAATACTAAAAAAACCATACATGATACGCTATATAATTATATTATATATGATAAAAATAAAAATAATCATTATGTTTTTCTACTGCTATGGATTTTTTCAAATTCATTTCAACATAATTTAAATCTAACAACATCTCTATGTTAGCCTTCAATAAATATTATAATGAAAATCATTTAATGACATGTCATCTATGAAAAAATGTTGAAAAAATAATCATAATATTTGGGATCATATTCTTCATATTAAAATCATTATGAATAATATTCAAACAAAATTTCATGTTAAAATTAAATCTATTCTGTTAATGACTTATATTGTTCTAAATGCATTAAACCTTTTACTAGTTAATCATTATATTTTGAATATGTTTACTATATATTTATTTTTATATTTACATCTTTTTTTTGAATTATATGCATTTAGAGAAATATTCTAAATAGAAAATTTTATTATTTAATAGATGTTCGTATTGGGTAGTGGAAAAGCATTCCCCCATATTTTAATAAATAAATATTATATCACCGGTAAAACAATATTTCCCTTATCATCTTTTCAAAATTGTTATAGGTTTGATCAAATAATGAAAATATGTTATGAAAAATATCATCTCATATATTAATAATTACAATAATTTATAATGACAATTATATTATCAAATAAGATAAAATGAGATGAAAAATACGTATCTCTTATAATTTATAAATCCAAAATGAAGTAAATAATTATTCACATTTCAAATAATTGTTTTTGAAAAAACATGAATTTTTTTTATGTAGAATAATATCTTCATCAATGTTTCCCCTAAATTTGAACTATTATATTTTTTAAAAGATTTATAAATAATATATTTTGTGTTATATACCATTAAATATTAAATAATTTTTTTTATACAATTAAAACTTTACATGGACTCTCCATGGTGTTAATAGAACCCCTAATGCACTTCTACCAATTATTCTTGTGGTATCTTTGTTTTCCGC
This sequence comes from Viscum album, assembly GCA_963277665.1. Classification (NCBI taxonomy): domain Eukaryota; kingdom Viridiplantae; phylum Streptophyta; class Magnoliopsida; order Santalales; family Viscaceae; genus Viscum; species Viscum album. The sequence goes on from OY728131.1 coordinate 1,946,711,192, forward strand.
AATTTAAACATTGTGCCACTATCACACCACCAATTTATGGTTTCAATTACCATGGATAACTATTGGACGCTAAAATTGTGTTTTTATAAATTAAAATATAACACCTTTTTACTCTAAAAACATCTATACAGACCATACCACCCATCCCTTACACAAATATCTTAAACATATTAAAGATACTAAAAAGTGTTTTATAGAACTCAATTATATTGTAATTCAGAATCAATATCCAAAAAAAATTAAAAATGATTGTATAATGTTGTTTTCATCCTAATATAGCCTTTATAGACACCTTATAATAACTATGAAATTAACATACACCATCATATTGAATAAAATTATGTATACAATAATTCCTTTAGTCATCCTATTTCTAAATAGTTCCTTTGGAACCATCAAGTGAGTCATTATTCTTAATTTTATGAGAATATACATTCATTTTTTGAATAATATCACTTATTAGAGGATTTTTACGGGCTAATCATATATATAAATATTTTATTTTTCATTAAGAAATATTATTATGTTCTTATGATATTCTAAAAACATTCTTATATAAAAAATTTCATTCATAGAAATGATTTCAATGTCAATTTACATGATTATAATTCAATTTTATCTATATTGATAAAATTACATACGACTATAATGTTTTGTCATCATTTATTAATGAATTTAATCAAATAAAATCACTTATTATTCTCTGATAGTTGATGGTTATAATCATTTTACAAATCAATATTATATATATATTCATGACTATATTTCATTAATATCATAACTTTTAAGGTTCCCCAGTTTACTATGACCCATGTATCATGATAGATTCAGCCACCTAATCTGATTTGGGTCACCCATATTCAAGGTTACTTAAATAATAAAATTGATAAAAACATATATTTATCATGACCTACTTGTTTGGATGATTGAGATACTAAAAATTTATCCTTTCAAAAGAATATACAATGTTATATTATTAATTATTATTTTAAATTTGACCATTTTTTCTCTTATATCCCATTAAAACATCTATTCCTCTAAAAAGTTTGTTTTTGTATAGTATATCATTATCAAAATAAATATATACAAAACAAATAAATATAAAACAAAATTAAAACTCATATTTGTTTCTTACATAAAATATAATTTATGATTATTTACACAAATCATAATACTTCGCGTGCATAGGTCATATGAAGGACATCATGTAAGTGCATATAATTATATGAAACCAAAATCCTTAAATGATAATTTATGGTGTGACTGAAATCAAACCCCAACATATATAGAGAGAGTCTGGTTCTCCAGTCTAGTGAGATGCTTGATTCAATGTTGCACTATCCATAGATAAATTTTAATGAGATATAATAATTATAATTAAATCATAACAAATAAAATTTATAAACCATATGTATCCATCATAATCATGTTTATTACCAATGAATATATCATAGGCTTGGTTGAATAAAAAACTAACATATGAAATATCTATTATTCAATTCCTTGTTTATATTGAATGAATTTTATATCAATATATTTTAAATAAATATACTATATTTTACACCCATTTATAATATAAACAATAATTATTAACGAATTAATTAATGAGTACAACCTTAACTAATATCAGTATGTTGTATTCATGAAATATTTTATAAATCTATAAGATAGTCATGATGTATGGATGTAATTGATGCAAAAGAAATATTAGCGACTGGATAAATCTAGTGAAAATCATAAGAATGAAGTCACAATAACTTATATTAATTTGATCAAATGTAGTGACAAAGAGTTTTGTCATGTTAATTAATAATGATCGTTTAATATATTCAAGAATAACGTGTTTCATCAAATCAATACGTAATACACATGGGATAGTATTTTGAGTTTGGAATAAAATAAAATTTACCTATGATAATGGATATTCCATAACATGATCATTGAAAAATGAAAGGTGATTCAGAATAAAAAAATAATTTATCTGTAAATGTAATTCCAAAATATATTTTATTGATATGGATGAGATATTTTCTCTCTTTTATAGGTTAGATATTATTAGATAGTGTTTCTAAATGTTAGTTAAAGGTTGATTCAAGGTTATCCAAATAAACCAAAATTTTACATTTTCTAATATATTCTATAAATATAAAGGCTACATTAATCAATTAGATATATTTAGTTATCATGAAGTTGATAATAAATAAATTCCATTCAAGATGGTTCTTTTTAGGATGGAAAAATAACAATGTATATTGAATTCATGGATATATCAATATATTATAAATATTAGTCTCTAGTATGAATTAGCTGATCATAATAAGTATATTAATAACTATAATGATATAATAATGATAATTGTTATATATTTTAATGAAATAATATTTGGAGGATCTAATGATTATAATTTCATGTAGTTCAATAAACCAATGTGGAATGATTTATAAATTTCAATGATATATTAATTGATGTATTACTTCAGTTAAATGGTGGTATAATAAAGAATTCTACTTCTATTTGTCAATGAAAATAATATAAGAAGGTGATGATAATATTTATAATGGATTATTAGAAGGTTAAAACAAGTGAAGTTTCTATTTTGGTGAGGTTTTAAAGATATTAAAATATAAAATATTTCAATGTGATGGATTATAAAAAATAATTGAGAGGATGATATATGTATAAAGGGTCAGAATTAGAATTATTTTTTCTAATTGTTATGATGTAAGGTCTTACATTCAACCCAAATAAACCTAGGTGATATAATGGAAAATAATTATTATGTATATTAATTTTATGGTGGATTTTATATTTTTCTATATTTCCAAATCATATTAATACTGATTTGTGTATTGAAATGTATCTTGGTCTAGTTTAGTAGTTGACAAGAATTCAACATCGAGAAGATAATTTTATCATGTAGATTTATTTTTTGACTTAGGATTATAAAATATATCATCAAATTGATCATTTATTAAGGTAAATATATATTGGAAATATAAAATTTCATGTAACTCTAATTGATTAAGATTTTTATTAATGACATTGGAGTTGAATTGAATTCTGTAATTATAATGAGGTGTGATTACTAAATGATTTTTAACCATAGAAAAAACATATACCTAATTTGATGAAAACATGTATTGAGTTCAATTATATGATTATAAATGATTTTGTAGAGGAATTTTTGGTAAAAATGGATTATTTTTCTGATAAATTTAAAAATAGGGATACCATGATAAAAGGTCATTCCAAAAAAATCTTGAAGATCAATTTTTTTGCATCTTTGAGTATCCCTATATACACTTAATTAATGAGTTTGTATAAGTCACCAACACTCCCATGTGGGAATTTATATTCTATAGTTTATGTGATTTACCTAGAATTTAATTTATTTATCAGGTGGTTCATGTAATGTCATGTTATCTCTCATGAGTTGTTTTGTAGAGTTTTTATTTCCTATATTTAATATACAATGTAGTTAACTATGTAATTTATGAGAAATGATTGGTTATAGGAAAATATTTTCCCAATGGGGGATATATTTTAAAATATATATATATATACTTACTGAATGATGATTAATTGTGTCTATTATATTAAAAAAGGGTGAGTTTACCATATTTTTTTGTTCTTTCATAAAGGGGATAATTTCTTGAAGAATCATATTGAGGAGTGTGAGAATGATTGTTTTCCATGATGGATTTGTTTTCACAGGAAAAAAATGCTCTCAAATTTGGATTTTTAATGTATTATGAAATTCATTTTATAACAAATAATGTTTTTTATTATGGCTTTTCATTGACAAATATTTTATTTTAAATACTAATTTTCAAATGGATTATGAATTTTATTATGTTAGAGTGAATGATATTTGATTCTTTAATTATCTTATCTAGATTATAAATATGATCATTATTTCATTGTTATAAACAAAAATATCATAGATTTAGTGAATTATCAAAAAAATTAAAGGGGTAGAATGTTAACAAAAATAATATATTAATTTTTTTGGGTTTTTTTATTGGTAGTGATTATGTGAAATCCTATAATATAATCATAATATGAATGGATATTTATTTCTTGGAGTGTTTGAATACATAGAGAAAAATTTGAGTTTGGATGTTCAATGATTGGTATAGTGATTTAATATATGTTGTGGTGTATTGATGAACATGCCATGCTAATAATTGTCAATATATAAATAGGAAGATACTTAAAACATTTCATCATTTTTTTTAAATTGGTACTTGATTTACTGTATATGTATATAATTATAACATGGTAGTGTCTATTTTATTTTGGAAAATTCTTGTTTTCCATCTGATTGTCGTTTAAACAATAGATGTAGTCATGGGTTTTTATCCACTATTCATAGTAAATAAGAAAATGTGATGTGTGATTTTGAAATGGGAATTATGGTCATGAAGCTAAGATAATAGGTAGTTTGTAAATGCTTTATTTTTTTTATCATCATTGGGTTTTTTAAAAACCTTGTGAGACATGTGGTTACTCAAAATTGGCATTATGTAAGATCTGGGATTCACATATCATGACGTGAAAAGATGTGTTTAGTGATAGATCATGACATAGTTGTATAACTTATGGAATATAAAATTAAATATAATAGACTAAAAATGTTAGGGATTCAAATAAGATATTATAGATAAATATTATTTTATATAATAATATCTAATGGGAAATATATTTTATTTAGTACAAAATTATTCTGTGTCAGTAATATTTTTCAAATTTCAAAATTTTTTGTTTTATATTATAAATAAGATTAATAACAGAAAGATTCATGGTCATTTGATAAGGATGTATGATATAGAAGTAACCATTTCCTATAGAATTATTAATTTTCACATTATAAATAGATTACATCATATGTATCAAATTTAAGATTCCTTTCTTTTTAGAGATGTATTCTGATTTGAATGATTAATATTTAAGATTGATTTAAAAGTCACTCATTGATAATTTTTCCAATTTTATTTTAGAAAACATAGTTATATTATTCAAGTTAATGTAATGGATACTCATTCAATTAATATATTTTTATATTTTCTTATTTGATGGGTAATAATATGATGAGTTGCAAAAGGTATATTTTTGGATATTATGATATAAGAATATTCTAGGAGATCATTGTAGTCAACTTTTTATTATAATTATGTTGATGAATATAGTGGGGATTGATACCCATATAAAATTTTAAAATTATATTTTTAGTTCATAAAATATTATGGTTATCTATTAGATGAGAATTTCATTATTCTAGAGTAATGAAAAAAGTGAGTTCTGAAATCATTTTTGTGTGTTGAAATCATTGTGGGACAATGAGTCCACTCTATAATTGTAGGAATAATTAGCATACTTATAGTTTAATTTGATAAACCAAAACATAATTGTGTATATTATCTTTAAGAATATCCATTTGTGGGTAAAAAAATAAAAATTTATCATGTATGTATGTAACTTCATATCCCATCCATATTAATTGTTAGAGAAATAAGAGAGATTTGACTAACTAAAAAATAATATTGGAAATATGGTGTTTTAAAAATTTTGATACCCTAATTCACCCCTAGTAGACTATCATTATTTTGTAGGATATGAAATGGGGATAAATTATAATTTCTCATGACCATGATAATAAAATATATAAACTCAATAATATATCCTCCTCTATTTAAGAAACATAGAATTATAGATGATTTATTTCCCCACAATATAATGATTTTAAAAAAAAGTTACTATGTATTTTTATCATTGAAAAAGTTCAGTCACTCACTTACCATATATCCATCTTTCCCCAATGTCTTTTCCTAAATGAATCATTTTTTTATAATATAGACAATGAAGTAATACCCCAGCCTATAATAATTTAATCTATTTTAGTCAGAATATAAATTGTCTATCCTATATAATAGTGATTAGTTTATAACTTATATATATCATAATCTAAAATTTAAATTTATTATGGTATATAATTTTGAAAATGAGTAACATAAAATATTACTATTTATTATGTATAATTTTAAAAATTCTACAAAATAAATTAATTCAGATATCATTTTCATGATCTCAAAATGGACCATATACAATGTGATCGATATTAATTATTTTTACAAAAACTAGTATATAAACATTTGAGAAATATTTATAAATACCTAATTCCAAAAATAAAATCACAATAATCGTTATAAATGTCAAAATATAACATTTTTTGAATCTAATAAAAAACCATAAGATCCTATATACATTTAACATTCTATATCATCTCATAAAAATAACATGGTCTACAAAAAATCCACCCAATGTTCATTGTATAACATTATATTTACTTTTATAGTTTATAATATAATTATTTGAATGTTTCCATATAGACTGTTGATTGAAAATTATTGTTATTTATACACTCTCTTAATTTTACATGGATATCACAAGACTTACCAATATTTTACAAACTTAATCAAAGTATATCTCTTAATATTTTCATATATCATAATTTTTATCCATATATTTTTGTGCATAAAGTCAAACTCGTCATTAAAATTATTCCCATATAATAAAAAATACAATTAAAAATATATTTATAAATCAAGGATCCTTATATGAAAATGAACATTGACAATATGATATTTTGTTATTCCCATTCCCTTTGAAAAAATAAACTTTAATAAATGAATTAATTTATATTTCTTTCATTCATAACCTTTTATAATTCCATTCTAATGTAATGATACATCTTTGTAACTTTAGGATTATAGCAACCCTGCCATTTCTTACCTAAATATTAAATAATTTTAAAGAAAAAAAACATAATATTATACACATAGAAGGTATAAAAGTTTAGTGTCTTGGTAAATCTAGGACCATACATACCAATTACAACATCATGCATGAACACTTATTTAATTCCTTCTTCTCTTGCTTCTTATTGGCCCTCGATCTCTCCACAGTACTTGTAGTCACATGAGGATATACATAAAATATGGGTGAGTTAAAATACAAGTAATAGGATAGATAAGAACAATATAGCATGTGGTTAGCAAAACCATAACATCATTATCAAAATTATAATAGGAAACATTAATTAAAGACTTGAAATGTGGAAATGCATAAAAAATGAAACATCATGTCATAGTGGATAACTACCACACATACTTGTAAAAAAAATGATAATATTGTTCACAAATAATTTCACTTTAACTAAGGATATTCATAAATTTAACCATTGCATTTGCGCACTTTATAATTCTGGGCTTACTCTTCACATCATAACATTCATTTTGTGCCATATAATTCTGGACGCCCCCGTCACACCATAACATTATCATTATCTGGAATTCCACATAAAACAGAGACAAAAATGAACATATATAACACATGGAAATGAATGGTTTTAATCTCATTATAACTCATTAAAAAAATTGGGTTTTGAAAGGAAAGTGGGAATAACATACTAGCTTCAAGAACCATCATCCTTGAGTGAGAAGTAAAATGTGTCTTTTTTAAGGAAGTGATTTTTTGAAAGCATTGGTTTGACATAAACTCTAGTGGAAACATTTATATCCCAAAATATGTAATATTATGATGAAAAAATTATTTTTTTGGAGTAACCATACTAAAAATGGAGTGAAATAGGGAGAACCCGGAGAATGAAAGTTGGGTTCGAGAATTTCACCTTACCATGTATTTAAATGCTTTCTTCACTTTATAGTCTTGTATAACCACATAATATTAATTAATTGAAAATTAAAAAACCTTTTTTACCTTAAAATGGTTCATTATGGTTTCATTAGGTTATTTTATGGTTCTTTGAATGAGTTATAGGGGTCAAATCAATTGATCAAGAATGTTCATTTTTATTGTTTTCATGAAATGGTTCACTTGTATTCATAAATGGAAGTTCATGTATAAAATGTATAAAACTAAATAACTGACATTAAATGTTATTAATTATATTATAGGTTATTAAATGAACTTATATTTAATCATGTTACGTACCATGTGGACGAATCATTAGTTAAAATTAAATGATGGTTTTTAGTGTTAATTTAGGCAATTTTTCGACCACGGTGAACTTTTTTTGTATAATAATTTAGTAATATGTACATAATTCAGTTAAAGAACATTAAATAGTATATAATACATATAATATAATCTGGTTCAATAATAAAAATGGTTTCATGACTAGATCTGAACGAATTAATGCAAATTGAAGTCAAATCTTCCACGATGTCGGTAATTCGACACATCACGAGAAATGTTTTAATTCCTGGAATAATATGGAGAGGATAAGAGTAATGATGAAGAATTTTCCATGAAAATGAGAAAATCCAGAATATAAATGATTTATAGACATTTCAGACTTCTTGTATAAGGGTAGGGGAAGAGACTATAAGAAAAGAAAAGGAATGGAATGGAAAACACATAAAAAAGAAGGAGGATTCATACCTATTGGTCTCTTCTCCTTGATATCCTCCTTAAAGACATTGATTTTTTCTTTTGGATGATACCAACAGTTCTAGGACGTGGGAATGAGCCTTGAGAGGTGTATTGGGCATAACATAGGTAAGGCTCAAAGCATGACAGGTGTGGGATGAAGTGGATAATGAGGGTGGTATTTATAGTGAAGGATAAGAGGTATTATACATTATTTAAATAATTATTATAATATATTTTTATCGAGTTGTTGAATAATCTTAATTATTGTGACCTAAAATAGTAATAATGGCATGTGAGTTCGAACTATAATGTCTTGAATCACATATGATGTCATAAATAGTGTATATAACTATTAATTTTAATATACAATATTTTACAGTATTTCAGAAATCATCAAAAAGTCAAGAACATCAAAAAAAAACCAATAATTCACCCTGACCAATTTTCGGTGTGTAGAATACAAAAATAAAATCTATATTTCAATAATAGTTTTCTAAATGTTATTAATTACATTTTTAAATAAAATCATTCTTAAATAAAAAAATAACAATATTAATTTTATTACGGCTTTTATATTACACTAAAAAGTTAACGAAGATGAAATTATCTTAAAGCCTTAAAAATATAAAATAATAATATAGTTTAATATTCATTTGAAACACATTAATATTCCTATTAATATTCATAAGGTCATGATACTATTCACCAAAAAATTTTGGTTCCATCAGACTTTACATAACATACTAAACACTAATGTAGATGACCACTTTTCAAAATTCAGAACATAGAAGTGGAAGAATTATGTTTACTGGTCACATAGTAGTTAGTATGATGGTCTTTTACAATTCTTACTAATTTTATAATACAATTAGTAATAAATATAAGAAGTAATTTCCATTGATAATACATTGGGTCATTAAATCCTTCCCCCCTCATGAAATTTTGTCCTCGAACTTTTTTTACACAAATAGGTGAGGGTACTTATCCTTCATAATCTCCTCCAAATCCCAAGTTTCTTCTTCAAACTTATGGTTCCTCCGTAACACTTTGACCAGATGGGTTTTCTTTTTTATTGAACCTTATCTCTTTAGTCCAGAATCATTACTGGCTGCTCCTCATTGGAGAGATCATCATCTAGTTGCACCACCTCTTAGTTCAGTACATGTGAGGGATCAGGTATGTACTTCCTCAAGAGTGATACATGAAACACATCATTAACTTGAGAAATATTCGGAGGAAGTGAATGTCGATAGGACACATCTCTTATGTGGTAAAGGATATAAAAGGGGCCAATGTACCTTGGGGATAGCTTCCCTTTCTTTCAAACCCACATGACACTCTTCCAAGGTGATTTTCGAAGGAAGACTTTATCCCTAACGTCAAAATACAAGTCCCTTCGATGGTTGTCAACATGGCTCTGTTGCCGACTCTGAGTAGCTTTGATGTGTCTCTGGATGACTCAAACCTTCTATATCATCTCTTTCACAATATCAAGTCCATGTAGCATTCTTTCTCCAAATTCACCCCAATAAGATGGAGTTCTACATAACTTTCCATAAAAAGCTTCATATGAAGTCATCTTAATACTCAAGTGTAATATATTGATGTATGAGAACTCAACCAATGGTATATGATATTCCCATCCACCTTTGAATTCTAAATAGAAGGATCTTAGAATGTATCCAAGTGTTTGAATATTTCTTTGGGATTGGCCATTAGTTTGGGGGTGATAGTTCATGCTAAAATTAAATTCAATACTCAAATCATGTTGAATCCCTCTCCAAAATTTATATGTGAACCTTGGATCATGTTCAAATACAAACAAGAGTGGACCACCATGCAGTCTCACAATTTCCTTCACATATATCTTTTCAGGTTGTTTTAGTGAGAGATCATCCTGAATATCAATTAAAGGGAAGTCGTGTGACTCATTCAACCACAATCCATATCACATTATTTCCCTTTCATTTCATCAAGAGACCTGCGAAAAAGTCCATAGTGACATTATCCCATTTCCACATGGGTGTAGGAAAATACTACATCAACCCTTTGGACATTTTTGCTCTGCTTTATCTTTCTGACATACCAAGAACCTTGAGATATATTCCACAATCTACATCTTCATGTTATCTCACCGGATATTCACAGAGATCTCATTACACCATGGTGCTACAAATATGGATAGATAATATTGATATATCTACATTTTACAATAGATTCATTTTTATCCTGGGTGCTGAAGGCATAAAATTCCACATTCCAAACCAAATCACCCCTTCATCATCGATATGTAACTCTTGCAGCTTCCCATCCTTTACTATATTCGCCTTCTATTTTAACTCATGATAATCCCTTTGTGCCTCCTTATCATCTATTGGATTTATGGTTGTGCAATAATTTGTTAATGATATAATGTATCCCTTGCCTTATGATTTCCAAATCTATCCAATACATATCAAAAAAGATAGGGTCTTTCTCAATCCGTAACATGGATAGAGTAGCATGTTCTTTTCTTCTTAGAGCATCACCTACCTTGTTTGACATTCCATGATGATAGTGAATAGAACAATTGTACCCTCTGTTAGCTCTAACCATCTCCTTTGACGCATGTTGATCTCCTTTTTTGTGAATATATACTTTAAGCTCTTGTGGTTGGTGTATATGACACACTTCTCACCATAAATGTAGTGCAACCAGATTTTCAAGGAAAAAATCATGGATTCCAACTCTAGATCATGTGTTGGGTAGTTATTCTCATGTATCTTCAAATCTTGTGAGGCTTAGGCTATCACATTATAATTTTACATGAGTACACAACCGATGAATTTCATTTAAGCATCACTGAATATCACAAAACATTCACCACTCTTTGTTAATGTGAGTACCGGTGTAGTGATTAGCCTTCTTTTTAGCTCCCTGAAGCATCCCACACATTCTACTGTCTAGACATAAATTACCCCTTTCTTTATTAACTTGGTTAGAGGGCTTGATAATAGTGAAAACAATATCACAAAACGTCAGTAGTAACAAGTTAATCAAAGAAAACTACGATTTCTGTGACACTAGAGGTCATCGTCCTTTACTCAATCACCGTTGTTTTTTAAGGGCTGACATAATTTCCCTCTAGTGATCACATGACCCAAGAATGTGACATGCTTCATCAAAAATTCACACTTTTTGAACATGGTGTAAAAATTATCCTTTCTCAAGGTCGCAAAACCAAGTCTTAGATTTTCATCAATTTCCACCTCGATCATGGAGTAGATGAGAATATCTTCAATAAACACTACCAAAATATTTTTTGATGTAATGTCTAAACACTCAATTAATCAAATCCATGAATATTACAGGGGAATTAGTAATTCCAAAGGGAATAACCAAAAACTCATTGTTCTCATACCTTGTACGGAAGGTCATCTTCTTAATATCTTCCTTCTTCACCTATAGTTGATGATATCTATTACTTAGATCCACCATTTAGAATTATTGAGATCCTTTTAATTAATCGAACAAGTTTAAAATACTTTAAAGAGGATACTTTGTCTTTATGTTTTTCTTGTTGAGTTCCCAATAATATATACATATCCTCATTTTTCAATCCTTCTTCGTGACAAAGAGCACTACTGCACCCTATGGTGATGCACTTGGGCATATAAACCCTTTGTCTAGATTCTATTGCAGTAGCTTCTTTAACTCCTCCAGTTAGATAGGATCCATAAAATATGAACACATTGAGATAGGATTAGCATCGATTATGAGTTCTATGGAGAAATGTACCTCACGATCCGGGGGAATTCCAGATAACTATTTGGGAATCACATCATCATACTCCCTCACAGTGGGAATTTGAACAAGTTTGGCAATTTCTATTGACTCAACCATTTGGTCATGGTCTGCTTCTACATAGGGAATAAACACCCACACCATTGAAGGATCTATCAAAGGAGATTCATGTTCTTCCTTGAATATGTAGAGGATCATGTGATGGTTTGGAATACAAAAAGATAATTCCTTTTCCTGAAATTTGATATGTGCTCTATATAATGAGATCTAATACATTCCCAATATAGCATCAAATTCCACTGAGGGAAGTATTATGAGATTCACTGGAAGAATCATCCCACATATGAAAATAGAAGAAGAGTAAAACACATGGGTTGCAATGACTTATTCACATGTTGTTTTTACATATATCATCACTTCACAGTTTTGGGGAATTGATTCTATAGTTATAGAAAACATGAAAGATATAATGTAATTCATAGAACCAGAATCAAATAAGACTTTTACATTATTGAGTGAATAGGAAGTGTACCTTGTATGACTTAATTATCTTCCTTCACTTCAGTAGTAGTGATTGAATAAGTCTTCCCTTGTTCCTTTGGCTTGGTTGTAGCTGACATTCATTCCGCATGAGGGATTGAGGTTTACTGCACTGGCTTGAATTGTGCCCTTTCTCCCTAAAGTTATATCATTGAATCATGTGTGGTTCTCTTTTTTCTTCCACCACATTCTCATTCCTTATCATGTATTTTTTAATCTCTTTAGAATGGGGTCTTTCTTTCCCAAACTTTATGCATTTCCCTATCCCTTTTATTTAGATTCCATGATGAAATTTCCCTCATTTTTGGCATGTGGGTCCTTGAGTTTTCATCCCACCTTTATCATTCGATCCTCCATCTTGAAACTCCATATTATATTTCTTATAAAAAAAGTTGTGCGACCATTATCCAAACTCTATTTCAACATTTATTGCACATAGAACAACTTCTTAATAACTCCCAATGTCTTGAATTTCAAGATCATTTCGAAGGTGTGGTTTTAATCCACTAAAGAATCTATGAATTTTTCTATCATTGTTGATAACAAAACAAAATGTGTACAATGAAAGCCTTGTGAAATTCAATTTGTAGGTTGTGAAAAATTCTACATCCTTTTTATTTTTCTCTATGAATGTTCTCTCCATATTCATACGATGATTTTGTGGGAAATACTTGTTATGAAACAAGATCTTAATGTCTTCCCATTACATGTCTTCTATTTTATCTCTCAGATTGGTTTTCTTAATCAAATCCCTCCTTTAATATGACTCTCCATCTAGACAATAAATTTTAGATTGACCTTCTTTGTCTCAGAATAAGGTATCATAGAAAAGATATTCTACATGGAGTTAAACCTATGTACCTTAACTAGTTGATCAGAGGATCCAGTAAACATCGATTGTCGTTTCTTCAGAACACATTTGATAACCAGTTGATCCCTCTATGGTGAAGGGGGATATTCTACATTATTTAGGTTATTTTTGAAAACCTGATATAGTTTGGTAATCATTTCCATGATGTTTGGAACTCCACCTCCAAAAACATTGGGGATTTCATTTAGGAAATCGATGCATTTTCCATTGAATTAATTTTTGTCCTAGTTTCTCTATGTTCCTGCCATCCTCTAAAAAAGAAAATGATAGAACAAAACTGAAGTCAGCAAGTCATGAATAAATAAATTCTTAATTTTTAAATATTATACTAAAAGCATGGATTATGAGATCCCTATGTATAGTTTCTTGTGGGCATATTTGTACTTAGTTTCATACTAGAGGTTTTCTCTAGGGTTTTCAAATCATAATTCCCACATTAACTAAACTTTGACTCTCATACCATATATAGTGACCCTTCATTTCATTAAATTAATATTAAATAATTTTAAAGTTATAACATTGTATTACACCTATATGATCGAAAGGATTAGTGTCTTGGGAAAATAAGGACCATACATAACATTTACAACACCAAGCATAAATATTTATTTAATTCCTTCCTCTCTAGATTCGTATTGGAACATGACCTCTACTTCGTACATGTATCCACCAGAGTATATACATTAATAAGGGATGAGATAAAATCCTAGTAAGACGATAGATATGAAAAATATAGAATGTGGTTATCATAACCATAACATCATCTTATCAATCATTATAGGAAACATTAATTATAGACATGAAATGTGTAATGGATAAAAAATGAAACATAGTGTCCTAGTGGTTAACTACCACACATAATTGTGAAGAAATATAGAGTATGGTTCACACATAATTTCACTTTAACTCACGAGATCTGTCACTTTACCCATTGCATTGGAGCGTTGTATAATTCTGGGTGCACCCATCACATCATAACATTCATTTTGTGCTATATAATTCTAGGCGCACCGGTCACATCGTAACATTATCATTATCATGCATGAAACATAGAAGATATATAAAAAATTAACATAAATAACCCATGAAAAGAATTTTCTTTCATATAATAAAAACACATTCTAAGACAATGGGATCCAAAAATTATGTGGGAATTATATACTTGTTACAAGAACCATCAACCTTGAGTGATAAGTAAAAGCTTTCTTTTAAATGGAACTATTCTTTTGGAAAACATTTTTATGAAATCAAATCCAGTAGAAAACATGTATATACCAGATAGACATGATAATGAGGAGAAAATTATTTTTAAGGAGTAAACATACAAAAAATGGAGTGAAATAGGGGGAACCCAATGAAAGGATGTTGGATTCGAGAATTTCCCCGTAACTTATATATGAATGATTTATTCTATTTAAAGTCATGTATAACCACATTAGATTAATTAATTAACAATTAAGGAACCATTCATAAATGAAAATGGTTAATTATGGTTTCATTAAGTTATTTTATGGGCCTTTGGATGAGTTATAGGGTTCAAATCCATAGATTGGGAATGTTCATTTTATGGTTTTCATGAATGGTTCACTTGTAGTAATAAATGGAAGTTCATGTTGAACATGGATAGAAATGAAGAACTGATATTAAATATTATTAATTATATTACATGAGTTTAAATTATATTTTATTTATTTATTTTATATGCAATGGGGATGAATCATTAGTCAAAATTTAATGATGGTCGTTTGGGTTAATTCGGGCGATTTTTCGACCACAACAGATATGTTTTCTTTAATATTTTAGTAATATGTACATAAGTTTGTTCAAGATCATTAAATAGGATATAATACATAAAATATAATCAGGTTCAACCAGAAAAATGGTTTCATGACCAGATAAAAAGGAATTATTGCAAATTGAAATCACATCATCCACGATTTCGCTAATTCGACACATCACAGACAATGTTTTTATTCCTTGAATGAGTGGGAGATGAGAAGAATAATGATGTTGAATTTTTGAAAAACATTATAAAAATATGAATATAAAAGACTTACGAAGATTTCATTCTTCTTGGATAAGTATTGGAGATTATAATGTAATAAAATAAAAGGAAAGGAAAGGAAAACACATGAAAAATAAAGAGGATTCTTACCTCTTGATCTCTTTTCCTTGAGATCCCCCTTCAGGCCATTGATTTCAGAATTTGGGTGAGGCCAAAAGTTCTAGGAATCTGGAATGATCCATGGGAGGTGTATTGGAAAAACATAGGTATGTCTTAAGGCTTTAGAGGTGTGGTAGGAAGAGGATAATAAGGGTGCTATTTATAGTGGAGGATAAGAGGCATTTTACATTTTTTAAATCATTATTGTATTATTATTGCTCAAGATGATGAATAATATTAATTCTTGTGACCCCAAATATTAATAATGGTATGTGAGTTAAATACAAGTGTTATTGAATCACTTATGATGTCATAAATAGTTTTTATAACGGATAATTTGAATATATGGTATTTTATGGTATTTCACTATTCATAAATAAGTCAGGAATTTCAGAAAAATCTCAAAAATTCACCCTAAAAATTATTCAATTTGTAGAATTCATAAAATTAACTCTATTTTTCGAACAAAATTTTCTAAATATTATTAATTTAATTTTTAAATAAAATCATTCTTAATTCAAAAATAATAAATTTTAATTCTGTAACTGCTTTTTATTACATTAAAAAATTAATCATGATGTCTTTATATTAATGGATTAATAAAACTAAATAATAATACAATTTACTATTCATTAGGTTTATATTACTATTCATTTTACCAATCATAAGGGTATGTTACTATTTGCCAAAAAAAGTTGGTTCCATCAAACTCCATATAACATACTGAACACTAATGTAGATGACCGCTTGTTGAAATTAAAAACATTGAAGTGGATAAATTATGTTTAGTGATCACATAGTATTTAGTATAAAAATATGTTATTGTACTTACTAATATGATTATTCTATAAGGCATAATTATAAAAAGGGAGTTCCATTAAAAAAACATTGGGTCTTTACAAGGATGCACTAACTGAGATAAATGGTGAATGTTTTAAAAAACAATTCACCCCTTATAACTATAGGAACCATTATCCATCCTCTAAATTTAATAATATTTTTAGGATAAAATATTTTTGACACTATAAGACTTTTTACGTATTTCTATTGAAATAATCAGGATGTATTTGATAACATTATTTACACGTAACCCAGAGTCTAAATGAACCCATGTTATAGTATACCTTTATAACCTAGTTTTTGGATTTGTGGGTATGAATATGATTAATTAGATTATTATATACAGATATAATTTTTTTCATAAAAAGAAATTTTGTGATGAAAACCCCTTTAATTTTTTTATAAAATCATTTGATGAATAATTGGATTATTTATCTATGAAGTTAATTTTTCTACATATAAATTATCATTTCATAAAAAGGATATTTAAAGAAAATAAAAATTTATTTTAATTAAATATATTTTCTTTTTATGAATATAAATCCCTACATTTGTTATATGAATATTTTAAATGTATATATATTAATTTAAATGTAAAATGAGTTCTTCTTAATAAATATGTTTTCATGTGTGAAATATTTTTTTATTATAATAAATTAAATAAATAAATAATATTTAATTTTATAAATTAAATATATATATATTATATTCAATAAAAAATTAGCTATAATTTTATATTTTTCAAACAGAATGGAGTGAATGTTAATATAGTATTATTGTAAAAATCATTTTCTAAAAAAGATGACTTCATTTAATTTAATGCACTAACATTAAAAAAAAATAATACACATATATGATTTTTAATTTATTAATTGAATTAATTATTTTAGATAAGAATATATTTATTTGGAAATAATGGAAAATTTATTTATATTTCCATAATAAAAATTAAAAATAATAAAATAATTTGTTTACACAGTTAATGTTAAAATAGGATTCCCAAGGGGATTAAGTAATGAACCTAGGTTTTGATTATCATATTTACATTTATAATTATTATTGGATGAATATATTTGGACCCTATATTATTTTATCATTGAATATGTGGACATTTAGAAGCATTATACTTGAAAAATTTCATAATTTTATTCAAAAAAATTAAATAATTCCAATTGTTTCTTCTCCTCACATATAAAATGACACCTCATATCCACCCTTATTGTTGAATTTTGATCCTTATATATCATAAAATACGTAAAAAAATACATTCCTATATCCATAACATAATTCTAGATCCTATACTATTCTATAAAGACTAATATATCAAGGCATACAGTTTAAGACAAATATGGTCAAACAAAGATGTGTTATAAGTCTGAATCAGCCACATTAAATTTTATTTCTTCTTCAAAAATTTCTAAAACTAAATCATACATCATAATATGAATAATAATGTATCCCAATTATACAAAAAATTTATTATTATTATTTTAAAACATTTTATACAAATTTTCATCAGATGATAAATTAGAGTATTTCAAGTGCGTACGAGTGGACTACCACCTCCAGTTACTAGTATGATTCATTTTACATAATCACCAAAAATTGATTTTTATAATGATAGATTTAATTAAAATATATTATATTTATAATTTCACAATTATTTTTAATGATTATACATTATTTATCTATCTTTCCTTATTTTCATTATAAAATTAAAACAACATTTATGCACAGGTGTATACTACCATATGTGTGAATGATGAAATTAATTATTTTACATATAACATTTATGGGCAGTATTAAATATTTATATTATTAATATATATGATATTTATATCATTAATAAAATTATATGGATTATGTTACCATGATCAAATTACATGGATCCAATCTTCCAAATCAAAACATATATGATAATGAAACCACCAACTCCTATAAAAAATGATTTTAATAAAGCGTTATTAATAAATTCATGTAGAAATGTTATAAGTAGATCATATATGATATTATATGTATTTATATGGATTTTTATAAAATTATAATAAATTTTAAATTATTATACAAGTGGTTAGAGTGCTTATAAAGAAATTCGGACTTGAGGTAAGCATTTTACATTGAGATCTCATTTTTTGGGATTATATGTGCTTAAATTATAAGATATTGAAATTATATAATTTATCTACTTTAAATATTATTTTTCTTCATATCCATTATATATATATATATATGTTACATTTTTAATTTTCATTTTCTTCCCCATTTATACTAAAAAATCCTTAATGAACGTTTTTATGGAATATAGAATTTGGTTTTTTCTTTGTAGTCGATAATATTTATATTTCATGTCCATATCTTATTTAAAATGTTTTTAATGTTTTCAAAATTATAAAATTTTTATTATAAGTATTATTATCTGATAGTTTAAATTAATTTTTATAAATGTTTAAATTTCTATAAAAATATTTTAAAGGAAATTTCATTCCATTTTCTGAATGTGGTAAATTTTTCAAAAGAGGTGAACAAAATCATTGTTTTAACATAAACCACACAAATGGATTTTTCCACAAAATTACTACTCATTAATTTAAATCCTTATCTTCATGTTTCAATGGTTCTATTCCTTAAAAAATCATTTTTTAAGGTTTTATAAATTTTTAAAATTTAAATAAATAATTTCATATTGAAAAGAGTATTTTCCTTAAGCAATATTCGGGTGATATTTAAAAAAATATTAATTTAATGTTACAACTCTTTGATATTAGATATTTATAAGTAGATTTGTGATCCTATGATACTATAATTACTAATTATATAGATTTTTTATTATTATGTTGATGAAATATTAATGAAAATAATTTTTCATTCCACGAGTTAATAAATGTTGAAACAATCAATTGTTTAATGGTTCTATGGCTAATATATGAATATATTTTGATTATGTAATGGATGGGTCCATCATCGACCTACAATACATTGGGTTATAGTGAATCATTTATAACGTTAAATGGTACAAAGTAGTTTATTACATTCCTTGATAATATTTAACTATAGCTCCTCTTATGCTCAATGTCGGTACAAGTGTACATAGACCAAGAATAACATGTTATGAATGACTTGGGTTTAGACTTGACATAATTTTTATATGACTATGATTATACCGAATAGTTAGAAAATTTATTATGAAATTATATTTTTCCAATTTTATAATCAAATGGCCTATGTTCATTGATTCCATTATTGTTATTATCTCACAATATTCCATGAATTATGTAATGAATAATGATTATGATCAATAAATTTCTGTGTATGAGTTTGAAATTATATATTCATATCCTCATACACTTATGATAATTATATTATTAAAATTTATTATATGATGATATCTTCCTTGTTTACCATTATTTAGAATATTTTCTCTTCTTTTATTAGGTTTATTTCTACAAGGATATTAATATTGTTTCAATTATTCTACATCACAGCAGGGTGATAGTTGTGAAGAAATTATTGGTAAATGATGTCAATATTTAATCTATATGTCTTATAATTGTGAATTTTTTCAAGGAAAATAAACTATCATAGTTCAGGCATGGGTTGTCATAATATGTAATTAATATTCATATAATATGATTTAATATTATAGATGTAATTTTTGGGTCTCCATAGATTATTTCTGAGAAGGATTACTTTTTTTGGAAACTATAAAGAGAAAACATTAATAATAACCCTTTTTATATACCTAAATATTAAAGAAGTTACTATTTTGTGTTAAATAAAGATATGTTACTTTTTAACAAAATAAATCTGTGTATGGATTCTAGCATGTTTATGTATTTGTGGCATAGATGAAGGTAAGGGTAAAATCTATTTAGTAGGAATGTTCAGTATTTATTTGATCATCATTAGTGTGATAGGAGTGGGACCAAGACTACACACCTATTAATACAATAATGTTGGATTATATCCTATTTATCACAATTTATTTATGAACCATTATGAATGATTGGAATTGATTATAACTAAGTAAGAACTATATTGAACTTAAAGTGTCTCATATTGGAAATAAGGAGTCATTACATAGATACCATTTATAATATTTTTTTTGAATTATGTTTTTTTCATGATTATTGGTGCATTAATTTTTCTTTTTTTATAGATAATGGATAGAACAATATGGAATCATGTCAATGGTGAATTTCAAATAAAATACAAGTATTATCCTTGTAATATCCTAAAATTTTTAGGAGATTTAAAAATATCATTTACATTTTTTATTGAATTATTTTGATTATATATTTTGGTGTATTATCTTCGATGTGTTTGGGTGAAAATTTGTGAATTTTGGTACGAAGAGGGGTAATGAATGGTTAGCACATGATTTTCCAAAATCATGTGCTCAGCCTTGTAGACCATGGGTATCCAATAAGAGGTGATTCACACAGTTGGTGCATGGTTTTTCAAAATATGCATCCTCAATGGAGTAATCATGAAAAACCTGTATGTGAGGAACATGATAAGGGCACATGGTTAGGTGAAACAATTCATGCATGATTTAAACCCCCAAAAATTAGATTAAAAATTCTCGAACCTCCAAAATTGACCGTAACACAATCCTAAATGATTAGCATCACTTTTTTAGGCTCTCTCAAACTGATTCTGAGGCCATAAACCCCCCCTTTCTACAATATTAGAAGCATATAATGAATATGTTCTCCTGTACATGTAAGAGAAACTCATACCGATTAGTTTCCAATCATTCTCCCATCATTCTGTGGTAATTTGAAGCGAATTTTCCCTATTTCATTGTGGATCAAGATCTAGGATTTGGTATATATAATCTATTTGATCATTCATCTTCTTTTTTCATTTAGATATAAATATTTTTTGTATAGTTGAATGTTTTGATTTAATTTGGGTATATCTGTTGGCGTGTGTTCATAATCAATTATGAGGTAGGTGGTCTATTTTTCAAATCCAAAAGTATTTATTTCAATTACATATTTGTAATTTGTAGAATTTCTATTCAATGATTTTTACTTTAGTTTATTAAATTGAATTAATAATATTGATTAATTAGAGGGGTTATGAAAATGGTTAATTAATGGGTTAATGATATTATTAAAATGTGGAATTGGAATAATTAATTTGGTGAATTAATTAATGGTATATTAGGATTTTGTAATTGGATTAATTAATGGGTGAAATAATTTAATGGATTTTGGTATTGTGTAATTAGATTAATTAATTGGGGAATTAATTAATGGGATATTGGGATTATGGAATTCTGGAATTAGATTAAAAATTGGTGGATTAATTAAGAAGATATTGTGATTATAGAATTGATTTCATATTGAGATTGTATAATTGGTTAATTAATTCAATTATAAACACCTTGAAAATGAATAATTTGACATGGTTCACTTGACGTTCATGTGATAATGGGTTATATGAATAGAATAGATGAAAAAATGGCGCAATAGAGAATTTTCATATTATTCCATGTGATTAACTGTTGATCCATCTTGTTGTGATTAATTGTGATGGTATCATGATGTGAAATTTTGTAAAATGGATTAATGTTAATTAATATTGGTTAATGTCATGTATGTGTGACCTGTTCATAAATCGTGTGTGGGACATAAAATTCTTCTTCAAAATTGTATAGTTATAAGTTAATAAATGAGTTTGGGATATGGAATTCTGCTTCACAACACATAGTGAGAAATTGATATATTACTATTGGACCCAAACAACTACATGTAAATCCCACTTTAGGGACTTTTTAATAAATTAGTTTTCCTTCACTGTATATTTCTTAAAATTCCCATGCGGTCCTAGGAATGGCGATCTAGGCCAAAAATTTTGGCATTAGACTATGGTTTCAATAGTACGTAATATGAATTCAAATGAATTAATAATTTGTAACAATTATATTATGATATGTGATATACCATGGGGGTATTTCAGAATCCTTCATAGGCCAAATTATGTATTCTGATATTCGTGTCCTCGGGAACCTGAGGATTTATGTTCTTAAATAAATAATTACTGAATATATGAAAAATGTTTCTTTTATTTCTAGTATTTTATTCTTTATACAATTTGATACACTATTATTTATTGGATATTGTTTATGATATCAATTTTAGTGACCTACTAAGTTTTAATCACACCCAACTCAACTTCCTAATTCATACCTAAATAAAATTCATGTTTGTAAGATAAGATAAAGAAAAATGACCAATGATAAATGGCTATGTTGGGATAGAGAATGGATGAGGAAATAAAACATTATTTAGGATCCACATGGAAGTTTTCATTATCATTGTTTATTTTGGGTTTTTTATATTGACACTTGACATGTATTTGGAATGAAATATATACTATTTTTTTTGATATTCTATTACATATTTTTTGACATCATATAATATAGTGTTGGTTTTATTATTGGTTATATCATTTGGTTATTAACAATTATTTAAATTATTGTGTTAATTCTATATATAATTTATTGTCTCACCATGGTCTATATAAGACCATCACATTTATTTGGTATCCTATATCATATGGGAAGGTGCACCTAAGATCATGTGACATATCGGATTGGGACACCTATGTGTGGCAGCCATGTTAGGCTATTAAAAATTGGTATGAAAGGAGTTTTCATTTCATTATTTTTTAATAATATTTAGGCAAGTTCTACATGAGAATATTTTTTATGTGATTGGGTTATAAGCTTGTTCATGGGAGTATCTAACACATGTATGATGGTAAAGTACATGTAACCAGGGTGAGAATGTTTTTATTTTTGTCTATTGTTACTTTTAAAAGTTATTTCACCGTGAGTGGTTCTCTTATTGTGGGATGTGATTATTGTATCTATGTTTTTTTTGTTTTACTCATTTCCATGATTGGAATGATAATTGAGTATGAATTCATCATTCCAGGAACCATGGATAACTATTTACGTGCATCATATAAGAAACACACGTGAAAAATGAGTTTTCAATAAGATTGTGAAAATTGAAATGTACTTCCTTGTTTGTGTAATTGAACATAAAATTTTTCATGATATGAAATTGGAAAATGTTATGAAAATGGTAATTAATTAATTTTTAATGAGAAAATTTAATAATGAGAATGATATTACCCTTTTTTATGCATGACCAAGATATAGTATGGTTAAGGGTAGTGGTACAGCCTTAGTTTTGACTATGTTGTTTGGTCTAGTGGAATGTCTTATTATGGAATAATGTGAACCCCCCCTTGCATTTACTATGTTAATGTTGTTTTATGATTCACAAGGATTGTTTTTTTAATTGTAGATGTACTTCTCCATGATGACTCTTGTTGAGAAGATGACATAAGTATATGGCTGGAAATGATCTGTGAGTTATGGAACTAGAGGCATGGATATTGCTGAGTGAGGATGTTAGGGAGATGTTTCAGGAGAACTTTTATTTCATCATGAATTTTACAGATGTATTCCTCAGGTGTATTTTTAAAACCATTTATGATTATAAATGGGAGAAATAGTTCCATCCCCATATGACATTTATCGAAGAGTGAGGACATGAGGTCATTTTTTTCTATATTCAATCTATACACACTATACATGACCACATAGAGACTCATGATAAAAAAAGAGTCAATATTACTACTTATATGATATTTTATTAAGTGAATAATTGGTTATAAATGAGAAATTTGGGTTGATAACTTGAGAACATGTGGAAGGAATTTAAGGATAAGTTCTTAGAGCGCTTTAATATGGAGACTCTAAGATATTAGTGTGAATTAGAGGTCATTATGTTTACCCAAGGGAGAATGACTGTGATAGACTATGCTAGATGCTTTACTATTTTTTAGTGATTTTCTCCATCATTGGTAGGATATGATTCTACTATATAAAATATATTTTGGATGGTATTAAATGTGAGATTTTGTCCCGAGTGAATATATACCAGCTGAAAATATTTTTTGAAGTGGAGAATCAGGCTCTCATTTATGAGGGGAACCTAAAGGAGACTTCAAGATGATGATAAGTGGTTTCTACTACATGTTATGGAGGTATAATATCAAGGAGTAGAAAACATAATTATGAAATTGTTTACCATGTCATAGGAAGGAAGAGTGGCAAAGGGGAATGATAAGTTAATTAGGATCTTACTCCAGTGATTTTACACTAGTTTAGTTGGTTATCTAACTTGATAGGTAGTTCCCCCAACCACTGGTAGAGTGATGATCTCATGGTATGATAGCTGATCTACATGGGTTCTGTACAAATCCATGATATATGTGTAATTATGGAGCTTCTATGAAGAATCAGAGTGTAGGATGTGGATCTTCTACATAATATCAGTCTAGAAGATTGAGTACTACTAGTCAAGGTAGATGAGGATGTATAAAATGTGCTTCTAGGAAGTAGAACAAATTTCAAAATATTTGTGAATCACATCAAACTCAGAATATATCACATGGAATAGCGGAAGGAATGTTTCATGTCCTCATGTATACACTTATGGATTGTGAGTCTAGAACACTGACAGTTATAAGAACTATTCTTGTAGTATCTACACTATAATGTTATTTATTTGATATCGGTTCCAATTATTATTTTATATAGACACACCATGTGAATTTTTTATCTTTCTGGTGGATTTAATGAGTGTGGTTATGAGAAAATATATGCCTATGGGGGTATGTTTAGGAGAATTTTGTTTATGCAATGGGAGAACTCTTAAAGTTGTGGAGTATCATTTTCTTTGGGATATTTTCATTATATGTTTGTTAGGTTTTGACCTAATTTTGGCTATAGAATGGTTAGTATAATACCAATCCCAAATAAATTATTACCACATGATATTTACTTTTACATCTCCTAATGGTGAAAATTGCATTCACCATGAATAAAGAGATATTCAAAGAGGTCGTGCAGGGCTAGTTCATCTACTATTGGGGGAGTTCTCTAGACAGGTTTCATGTTAATTGGTGGATGATGGTGGTGTAATGTAGGGTGTATTTCTACTTGTAATAGATAGGTTCTTGGATGTGTTTTTTAAGGGCATATAAATGATACCACATGTAAGAGATAGTGAATTTATAATTGATCTCGTTCCTAGGGATAAGACAGTTTCTATTCCACTATATAGAATGGAACCTATGGATAATCAAGCACTCATGAATTATTAGAAGGAGTTGAGGGATAATGGTTTTATCCATCTAGGTATGTCGCCTTGTAGTTCATCTAGTTTGTATGGAAATATGTTTAAAAGGACTCTGTGCTTATATTTTTAATAACAGATGTTGAACCATATAAATGTGAAGAACTAGTATCCTCTTCCACATATCAATGATTTTTTTTACCAGTTGAGAGGACTTTTTTCTCCATGATTGACATAATATCAGGGTATCATCAGTTCAGAGTTAAACCATTTGATATATATTGGACTACATTAAGAAGAATTTATGGCCTTTAAGATTTCTTTGTGATTCTATTTGGGTTGATGAATTCCCTAGCATTGTTTATGTCCTTGATGAACAAAATATTCCCCCAGAACCTGGATCAGTTTCTAGTAGTATTTGTAGATGAATTATTGGTGGAATCCAAGACTCGTGATGATCATTCCCAACATCATGAAATACTATTAAATTAATTGATAGATCATAAGATATATGAAAATATATATATGTGCTAATTATAGATTAATTAGCTACACTTATTGGGACACATAATCTCGGAGGATAGTGAGTCAGTGGACTTAGAGAAGGTTCGGGTAGTTATTTCAGGGGAGCATCCAAAGAATGTTTTGGATATCATTAGTTTTCTCGGGTTATCATGCTATTATCATAAGTTCATTCAGGACTATTACCATATATTATAACCTCATTATAGATTTAATAGGAATGTGACTATGTTTGAATGGATGGAATAATGTGATAATTCCTTCTAGTAGTTGAAGAAGCATTTTAAAACTACACCAATATAGATCCTACCAGAGCTAATTAAGTAGTATATATTGTTTTTTGACACGTATAAGATAGGTCTTGGATTAGAATTGATGTAGTTAGATTTAAAAGTTGTGTATGGGTCTCATCAGTTGAGGCCACATGAATGGAGCTACCCTATTCATAAACTCAAGTTATCTACATGGGTTTATGATTTAAGGTGCTGGAAACATTGTCCTATGGGTGGAATGTTTACTATGTATACTAACCTTAAGATCCTAACATATATCAATTAACAATAAATATTTAATATCCAATAGTTGATTTGGGTTGATTATATGTATTCATTTAGTTTTGAACTAGTATATATGGTTGAAAAGGGAAACAATGTTGATGATGTGTTAAATAAGAAAACTCAAGCATTGGAAGTTCGGGAGTCTAGTGCTGAGTGGAAGATGATGACTTTACTAGTTGAAATGAAAATTTTGGCTCTAGAGAGTTAGGGGAATATGAATCTAATATCAGTTTCATTTGAGTCTTCAATATTTTCTGAGATTATATACTAGAAGTATGACGATCTAAAGTGTATGGCCATGAGGGAAAGCCTTGAAGGAGGGGAGTCGCCTTCTAACTGGACAACAGATAAGGATGAGATCATCTTTTTTAGAAACCTTGTTGTTGTTCCTACATGTATGTGGGATTATATTATCTATGAATTTCATTCCTTGAGGTGGGAAGTGCATCTAAGTCTGACTGAAATGTACCATGACCTACATCAACACTTTTAGTGGTTATGAATTAAAAGGGGATTGCAAGGCTCGTGTCATGATGCTAAAAATTTCAATAGGTGGTGACCATGCATCAATGCCTTGGTGTTTTACTAAAAAAAATTCCCATTTTGTATTTTATGTTGGATGATATTACCTTCGACATTGTGGTGGGTCTCTTAAGGATTCCTTGGAGGAATGAAGCTATTTGGGTGGTTCAAGACCCATTGACTATGATACCACATTTCATTCTTATACATGAGAATTTTTTTAGTGGATTTTGTATATTTGTATGTTTGGGAGAAAATGTATCTACAAGGGATTATACAGAGTATTCTTTTGGACAAAAACTCATGCTTTATGTCATGCTTGTGGAAGGGATTGTAGAATTTTCTTGGTATATAAGTTTTATTGAGTATGACATTCTAACCACAGACAGATGGGAAGTAGGAACAAGCAAGATATGTGATAGAGGATATAGTTATGGAGTGTGTTCTAGACTCTGGTGGGTCTTGTTAAAAGGACATAGCATTGGTTGTGTTCAGCTATAACAACATTTTTTTTGTAAACTATTCAGTTGGAAGCATATCAGGCAGGTAATGATTGGTCATGCTGATCAACTCTATGTAGGTAAAGGTATGTGAGTCAGAGATGCTGGGACCGAGTCCCATGTAGGTGGTGCAATAGTAGGCATAACTAATTTTGAAGTGTATGTATGTGGATCATATTGATAGATGTAAATGGACCCTAGAGTATACATAGAGTGATCATGTATTCTTTTTGGTGTCGCATAGATTATGCAACCATAGGATATGGAAACTGGGTAAGTCGGAGCCTAG
This sequence comes from Viscum album, assembly GCA_963277665.1. Classification (NCBI taxonomy): domain Eukaryota; kingdom Viridiplantae; phylum Streptophyta; class Magnoliopsida; order Santalales; family Viscaceae; genus Viscum; species Viscum album. The sequence continues at coordinate 1,946,739,398 of OY728131.1, forward strand.
GTATATTGATTCATTGGAGGTTATGGAGGGAATCTATCCAATGGTGTACTAATTGGATATTCCAAAGATGGAAAATTCTATGTATGATATTTTTCATGTTTCACAACTTCAGCAGTATCACCCTATTTTTTATCTTGTGATCTATATGAATGATGTTGATCATGAGCCAGATGTGTCCTTTTAAGAGCATCTAATTAATGTGTAAGATTGCATTGAAAAAGTGTTGTAGGGGAATACTTTGTTGATAGATTGAGTATTATGGAAACATGATATTGATTAGGATGATACATGGGAGGGAGAAACGGATATATAGTCTACATGGCTCAATCTTTTTTACCTCAGAATCTTAGAGATACTTGTTAGTAAAACTCATGGATGATTTATTATATGGTAGTGGGATTATAAGATCCCAACCATATTGAGAGATTTTTATAGATCATTTATAGGAAATAATTTTCCTTTATTAGAAATTATTTTGTTTAGGATTTATCTTATGTGAATTTCGGTGAAAATTTTGGAATTTATGAAGGAAGAAGAGGAGCGCATAGTGGGCACATGTTTTCCTCAAATGATGCCTGCAACCCAAAAAACTGTGAGAAAATAAATAGAGGGGATTCACTTGGATGATGTAGGGGATTTCAATCATTGTTCCCTCTTAGGAATAATTATGGAAACTCCTATTTTAGGCACATTGTTAGTAGAAACATGTGCCCCGTATAAGAAACTATGCACGTGGGATTCAAATCCCTTGAAAATCAGAATAAAAATAAACTAACCCACAGATGTAATAGAACATAAACACTAATTCATTCCTAAATAATTTCCCTCATTTTTCCAGATCATATAATTTTTCCATGTACTTTTTACCACCATCATTGATGATTTGAATCCTAGATTGAAGATATAAATCCCTCCATGTGAAAGAATATCATCCTGTTTGTTTTAACATCATTCTCCCAGCTTTATCTTGTCCATTAAAGGGTTTCTTTTTCTATTGTTGTGGATATATATATATGTATTATTTTTTAGATATAATCCATTTTATGTTGAATCTAGGATTGGGATTCATATCCCTATCATCATTTTAAAATTTAATTTTTTTATTCAATTTGGGTATGTCCATTAGCAAATGTTCGTCATTAATTTTGATGTCGGTGGCATATAATTCAAATAAAAATGTATTAATTTCAATTATATGTATGTAATTTTATAACTTTTATTGAATATCTTGAGACCAAAATTCATAAATATAATAAAAAATTTTATTGATTAATGTGTTTACAGAATTGGTCAATTAATGGGTTCATGGAATTATTCAATTGTGGAATTGGAATAATTAATTTCTTAATTAATTAATTAGATATCGGGATTGTGGAACTAAATTAAATAAATTTGGTAATAATTAATGGAATATTGGGATTATATAATTGGATTAAATAATTATTGAATTAATTAATGGGATATTATGATTATTGAATTGGATTAATTAATTGGTGAATTATTTAAGGGGATATTGTCTTTACAGAATTGATGGGATATTGAGATTGTGTAATTATTAAATTAATATGATTATAAATTAATTTAAAATGAGTAATATTATATGGTTTACATATCATAAATGAGTTAATATGTTATATTAATTGAATATATAGAAATTTTTTTATTAGTGAATTTTTTTTATTATTTCATGTGATTAATTGAAGAACCAAGTTGTTGATATAATTTTTGATTGTTTCTTTATTTGAAATTTTAGTAAAGGTTTTGATGTAGATTAATATTTATTGATGTGATATATGTGATATATTTTTTATTGGTTGATAAATTTTGTGTGGGACATGGAAGACTGCTGAGAAATCCCATAGTGATAAATTGATAAACATGTGTGGGATATGGACTACTTCTTCAAAAGGCCATAGTTATAAATTGATATATGGGTGTGGGAAATATACTGCTACTTCAAAATCCTTATTATGTGATTCTATGATATATTATTTTTGGTTATGGATTGATACTTAAAATACCCATGGGGTCCTTGGAATGAAAACCTAGGCCCAAAATGTTGGAATTGGACTATGGTTCTAATTGGACATAATATGAATAGAAATGAATTGATAATTGATAACCATTGTATTGTGATATTTGATATCCCTTTGGGATAGTTTAGACCTCATCATGGGATGAAGAATTTATTTTTATTTTCTTGTCCCTGAGAACTTCATAGTTTATGTAGTAAAATAAAGAATAATTGATGATGTATAAATGGTTTTCTTTATTACATGAATTTTATTCTTTATACAACTACATACACATTTATTGAGTAGATATTGTGGACTATAGAGTTTGGTCTCACACCCTACTTGGGGTACCACGTGGGAACCCAAATAGACATCATATTTTCACGATAATATTGGTGAAAAGGACATGTGTTAGGAGGATGAGTTCGGATAGAGCATGGATGAGAGAATCAGAGCTAATATTGGACCCACAAGTGAGTTTTCAGTGTCTTTATTTTTTTGGGTTTCATACATTGACAGTTGACATTTACATGGCATGACATATCTACTATTTAGTTTGGAGATTGTATTTCATATATTTATACTCATGTGATATAGATTAGTTTTTATTATTGGGTATATCATTTTGGTTATTCTTATTTATTTTCTATATTGTGATACATTGATAAAAAGGGTATTGTCTCCCTATATTCATTATTAGACCCCCACTACTAGTCAGCAACCTCTAGAAAATATGGAGGCCCACATGAGTTCATTTAAATTAAAATATTGGGGTACTGATGTGTGTCTCATAGGTTAGAATGATACATTACTCATAGGGGGTAGTATTTTATGGTATAGAATGAAATATATCATTGTTATGATTTTAAAACATTATCATGGCATGAATCATGTTGATCATTCGCATGTTCAATAGAGGGAAAAATATTATGTTGAGTAGTTCATGAGGAAATATCATCCTTATTTTATAGATTATTTTGATCCAATAATTTATAAGAAATGGATCACTACCACAGATAATATAATTTTACATTTCTAGAGTTTAGATCCTGCAAATGTTATTTTAACTATTTATCATTGGGATGGATAAGAAGATCAATGGTGGAATCCTATAACGAAAATAACAAAATTGGCTGAAATTGACCTTATGAAGTAAGAGGAGTTTAGAGTTTTATTTCTTAACATGTACATTTCACATATTAATAATTTTAAAATGGAGAAGGAATTTATTATGCTAAATTATAAGGATGATTAATCCATTACTACATATATGGAAAATTGTACAAGACATTTTTGGCACACTTATGTTATTATCATCCAACATGAAATTAATATTTATCAATTATTTTCTAGATTAAATCCAAAAATCCAAAGGGTGTTAGAGCACATGAGCCTTAGCCAGGTTGGTAAGGACTCTGTAAGTGTATCCCAGTGACCAGGGATCAAATCCTGGCGGAGGTAGAATTTTTGGGGTACTATAGTAGTACTGTAGCAGTACTATACCAGGAATTGTGTAGTACTGTAGCAGGTACTATCGAGTGAACTGTAGCAGGCACTGTTTGGCACTATAGTAGCCGGAAATATGCCCATGTTTGGGCCTTCGGGTCACCGATTTGGTCTATGATTCATGTAAGGCCTTCAAGCCACCCAGTCCTTTGGGTCAGTAAGGCCTTTGGTCCACCTCAAGGCCTTCAGGCCACCTTAAGTGCAGATGCAAACCAGAAAACCTACAAGGAACAAGCTCTACAAGGAGGATGAGCAAAGAGCATTCACCATATCAGAAGCTAAACGGATTGCAAGAATGAGAGGGTATGTCACCTTCCATCGGGATAAGCATGTCCATGCACGAGAATTCCTAGTCGAATAGCCATGCGAAGGTGGAGAGCTAATTTTATGATGAAGATGTTGGGGAGGAGTAGTTCTAAGTAGTTAGTCTTGGTTGTATGTAATGTTTGAAGCCTAAGAGCAATGATTTCCTCTAAGTACTATGGTCCATGTAATACTTATGCCTACGGGGCATGCAAGGGTTCCACATCACCCCTTGAAAGGTAGATTATCAAAAATCAATAAAAAATGAAGGCCTTCAGGCCATTGGGGGAAACGGTGCTAGACATAATATAATTCCACAAATATGAAAACAAAAATCACTATATGTGATATGATAATATAAATGGAGATCAAGATCATCCCTCAATATCATATTTGGATAAGATATTAATATAACGACCCATACTTTACATACATTGTTAATACATAAAAATTGAAATCACACTTATTACAACATATAAAAAACCCCTGAAAGGAACGTATAGGTATAATGTCTTTAGAAACTGGGAAACATAAACAAATGGTTCATAAATAATATATGTTTTCTCCCATTTATTTCATCATATCTAGAGTCCCTTTTTGGCATATTCTACTTAATAACCTTCTTCATGACCTGGGGAAAGAAAGCATACAAAAGGGTGAGCTCAAATGCTCAGTAAGGGTCAACAAAACACATATCAATCACATCATATTCATAAGAACATATCAGTTCGGAAATCATAACCTGCAATGGAGATAATAATTTCATAACATGGGATAAATCATAGTAGTCAAATGTAATCCCAATAATCATAACATAAATCCTGAATCTTTGCGGTATACACACATAATCATAGATAATCATTTCTTTGTAGTCAAGACTCATAGCCAATACTATCTTAGAGGACAAAGTACAATTCTGAACCGAGTTCACTCTTCGTTTCAGTCCTGTTTCACTGAACCGGTTTAACCTGCCATTCCAGCCATGTCTATCTCACGAGATATAAATCTTTACCCAATGCATTGCAGGGAGATATAGGCCCCACCCATCTCATAATGAAACCATTATTATGGGTTCCACAAAATCATATATCATACATCATAGCAAAACCCATGTAATAATAATGGGATTCTTAAACATCATGCCATCATAACATAAATCATATAAGATAAAAGGACTTCATAAAAATAATTCCATAATATCATAATCAAATCAATGTAAAAATAGAGATAGAAATAGAACCCTATATTATCTTAGATGGAAAATAATTTTGATAAAACACTAGAACTCCATTCTTGAGAAAAATATCCTTTCTACATCAAAAACTTTTTTACATTTTTGACATGTCATATAATTTAAAACTAAAAGAAGTTGATTAAAAATAAACTTGAAATCTTTTGAATGAAGATTCATGGAAATAATGTTCTAAAAATACATTCATGATGTATAAGTTAAAAAAACATTCTTCTCATACTTTGTACGGAAAAGTCAAAAATTACCTCGTACGAAAAACGAAAAAAGATTCATTTCATATATTTTACTCAAAACTAAATGAAGGGTAAAATTAGATTTAAAAAATTCTAGGTGGATGAAAGTAATATTACATATTGAGGAAACATGGATGTGGATGATAAATATTCCCCAGTAAATTCTGAAGTATAAACAATCTCGGATAAAAATTGAGATTTCTATATTTTCCCTTACCTTAGGTCCGATTTTCTTCGTAATTGTCCGAACCTCCTGTATAATGATTTAAATAATTTCATTTAATTATTCCAGAATCATACTTCATTTTAGGATATCATATATGGTCATATTTTTAGCTTCTTATTAGTAATATTTCATTGCTACTTGTTATTCGGGTGTTTATTCCTTTATGTTTGTATGTGTGTTTTGTCGAATAAATTCTTATTAATCTTTTTAGGTTATAGGCACCTCATTTCCATAATGGTATTAGGGAAATATATATCATATTTATTCATTAAATTCATTTATATAATCATTATGCAATGAAGATCATGTAGAATGAGTCACATCACATCGTTGAGACGATATTCCGTACGTACGCACGAGCGATGATATCATTCCCATGATTGTGGAATTATATTGGAGTGTATGTATACTATTTTAGAATCAATATCACATTACAATAATCATATATAGTTATTATTTACACCATTATCCCCATCCATGTAAGGTGTTGGTGGAAAACTAGATTACACCACGGCGTGGAGACGGTATTCCGTATGTACGCATGCGTGGGGATTTCATTTTCCGTAGGATGGATAGATGGTGAAATAGGGTTGTTTCATAATTATAATCACATATCATTATATTAGTGATACTTATGTTATTACTTCATAATGAAACAACAAAAGAAGAAGTAGTGGAAGAAGAAATAAAGTGGAAGGAATCTGTAATGGACATTACCTCTTCTTTGAAGCGCCTCTTTGAGACCTCCTCTTAGGGAACTAAAACTGGTCTTTGACGAAGACCATGACCACTAGGATGTTTCTAAGGACGTGGAGAAGAGGATTTGGTAGGGTTTTTCCGAACATGAAGGCCCAAAGTGGTGTGAGGAAGAGAGGGAGGAGGTTCCCTTTTGTAAGGGAGGAGAGGGGCACATAAGGAAAAACAAAAGGTATTATTTTATTCTAAAGTCATATTCTATTTTTAATAGCTCCAAATTAATTTATTTTGAAGATAAGCTGGGGATGGGTCGAAATCCTCTCATCCAATATAATTTAGATAAGTTTAGGTATCAATTTTAACCATGTCATTTTGATTTAACTTTGAGTTAAATAATTTTACTTTTATCGTGTCTTCTTGTTTTCTTAAACTATAAGGTTAATAAACTTACTATAACAAGAAAAACGAACCCCAAGTTGTTTATTATTAATATATATAACCTTATCTAATTCATTTGGACTAAACTTTGATTTTTATGAATAAAATAACAATTAATAATATATTATTTGTTTTAAAAACTATTTTTATGTCAATTTTGACACTATTTGGTAATTGATTTTTGTGAAAATCATAACAGAAATATTAGTTCAAAAAAAGTTAATTAAATCAATACTAACATGTCATATTAACATAGAAAGTAATTTTAATTCATAAAAAGTATCAAATTACATTTATTTGGGTATTTATATCATCAATAATATCAATATTTTATTAATACGATAATTACTACATCGTCAGTGTGTCATAAATTAATTAATTTATTTAATGTCTAAAAATTACAAATAAAATACCATTGTGTATGAAATCGTTTTATCTTTCTAATGAATATTTATTGACGAGTTTATATTATGTATAACTCTATATTGAAAATGATTTAGTTATTAAACATTGATTTTAACTATTTTAACCCTTCTTTAAATAAATTAATAATAAAAGACCTAATCTAATCCATGTGGGCCTAAATGGTCATATTTAATTTATAAGGTTGTTTTTGGTCGAATTAAACTTATCCAATCGAATTATGACATGTTTTAGGGTAATATTAATATCTTTTTTACCCTTAGTTTCCATATTTACTTTTAACCATGGTAAATAAAAGTAAAAAGTAACTATTCACCAAAAATAATTTTCATCTCATTGAACCAAATTTTACTCCTTGATATTAACCATGTCTCTCAGATTTTTGAAATTACATTCACAAAAGCGGTAAAATTGTGTTTTATATAAATTTGCAAATTCTCCTAGGAGGTGGGTAAAAGACGGTGAAAAATTCAATAAAATTTTTATATATCTAAAAATTTTATAGAATGACTCCAACGAATTACATTGAACCTATATCGGTATTATGTATCAATTTTGACCTTAAATAAATTTAAATAAAATAAATAATTATTTAAATAAAAAGTCGGTTTTTAAATAGTAACCCACTGTTTTCACTATTCATCAAAAATTGAATGTTTTCAGAAAAATACCAAAATTTCACCCTTGGCTAATTTCGATATTTGGAATCCAAAAATGAAGTCCGTTTTGAAAATTATAAATTACAAAATTTCAAAAATTGGTATTACTATTCATAACGACTAGTTTTAATAATATTTTAATAGCATATCATTGTTTAGTGAAACTCGGTATTGCGTACGATGCAAGCTATCGAGGAAGGTCGAAATTGCGTGTAAAGAAAGACAAGCTAGTGTTGTGTGTAGTGAAAGATTCCATTGATGATGTATATAACATAAAAACAAAATATTTCTCATAAAAGTATCGGGTGTTACATTCTACCCCCCATAAAAAGAATTTCTCCCTCGAAATTCATCACTTTGTAACAAACAGATGAGGACACCTCTCCCTCATCATATCCTCAAGTTCCCATGTAGCTTCTTATAATTGGTGGTTCCTCCATAAAACATTCACCAAGAGAGTGGTCTTGTTCCGTAGGACTTTTTTGCTACGATCCAGAATCTCTATCGGTTTTTCTTCATAAGAAAGGTCATGCTCCAGTGGTACAACTTCTGAGATGAGTACATGTGAAGGATCATGTATTTCCTTCCTCAGCAGAGATACATGGAACACATCGTGAACTTGGGAGATATTTTTTGGAAGCGCCAATCAGTAATCTACCATCCCAACACAATCCAGTATTTCGAAAGGACCGATACACATAGGGCTCAGCTTTCCCTTCTTTCCAAATCTCATGACCCTCTTCCAGGGAGATATTTGTAAGAACACTTTCTCACCCACTTCAAACTCTAGGACTTTTCTTCGATTATCAGCACAACTTTTTTCAACATTGAGCTGCTCTTATGTGTTGTTGAATAGATCTGACCTTTTCTGCCATCTCATCAACATGATCAGGTCCTAATAGCTTTCTTTACCCAACTTCATCCAATCAAGTTGGAGTTTTATGTTTCCTTCCATAGAGGGCTTCATAAGGAGCCATATGAATACTGGAGTGAAAGATATTATTATAAGAAAATTACACCAAAGGTAGGTTTTGATCCCAACCACCTTTGAAATCCATAGAGCAAGCTCTCAACATATCTTTTAGAGTTTGAATTGTCCTCTCAGATTGACCGTCTTTCGGAGGATGATATGCAGTGCTAAAACTCAATTCTGTATCCATAGTATGTTGAAGACTTCACCAGAACTTTGTGGTAAACCTCGGATCCCGATCAGATATAATGGAATGTGGTACTCCATGCAATTTTACAACTTCCTTTACATATATCCTAGAAAGCTGATCCAGAGAGAAATCCTCTCTAATAGCAATGAAGTGTGCAGACTTTTTATGACGATCAACGATGACCCAGATAGCATTATTGACTTTGGATGTTTCAGGAAGTCCAGTGACAAAGTCCATAGTGATGTTTTCCCATTTCTATTTAGGTATGGGTAATGGTTGTAACAACCCATTAGACTTCTGTCTCTCACCTTTAACTTGCTGACAAACCAATCATCAAGAGACATATTCAGCAACATCTCTTTTCATTCCATCCCACCAGAAGTACTCTTTCAGGTCCCTATACATCTTCGTGCTTCCAGGATGAATAGAGAATGAAGAACTATGAGCCTAATCAAACAGCTCCTTCGTTAATTCGGGGATGGAAGGAACACAAACTCGATTCCTGAACATTATTATCTCATCACAATCAAGGTTGAATTCAGGAACATTTCACACCTTATTTTGTAACTCTACATCTTCTTTCTGTGCCTCTTCAATATTCACATGTATAGATGGTTGAACATTCATTTGAGAAAGATAAGATTTTAACCTTTCATTATAATTCAACGATCAATCCTTCATAAATCCATAAATATTGGATATTTTTTTATCCTCATCATGGATAAGATAGCATGGTCTTGTCAACTTAATGCATCTTCCCCCCTGTTTTCTTTCCTAGGGTGGTAATGAATTGAGTAGTCATAATCCTTAATCAGCTCCAACCATCTTATTTGGCGCATATTCAGTTCCTTTTGTGTGAAAATACACTTTAATCTCTTATGATCAGTATAAATATCACACCTTTCTCCTTAAAGATAATGCCTCCAAATATTTAATGCTAATATTACTGCAGCTAACTCCAAATCCTGAGTTGGGTAATTTTGGTCGTGGATTTCCAACTATCATGAGGCATAAGCTATCACCATATCATTTTGCATAAGAACACACCACAACCCCTTCTTGGATACATCACTATAGATCACAAACCTTTCTCCACTACATGGATGTGTGAGTATAGGTGCACTGGATTACTTTCTTTTCAACTCTTCGAAATTCTCTTCACATTGCTCCGTCCATACAAACTTAACTCCTTTTCAAGTCCACATGGTGATTGGATTAGATAATCATGAAAAATATTTCACAAAACATCGATAATATCCAGCCAAACCAAGAAAACATCGGATCTTGGTTACTGTTGTTGGTCTTGACCATATTTTGATAACCTCTGTTTTAGCTAGATACATAGATATCCATTCATATGAGATTATGTGACCCAAAAATGATTCTTTTTGAAGCCAAAATTCACACTTGGTAAATTTGGCATAAAGCCTATCCTTTCTTAGGGTCTTAAATATAATTCTCAAGTGATCTTCATGATCTACCTTTCTCTTTTAATAGACAAGAATATCATCTATAAAGACTACCACAAACTGATCAAGATAGTCTCTAAAGACTCTATTCATCAGATACACGAATATAGCAGGGGCATTAGTAAGACCAAATGGCATCACTATAAATTCATAGTGTCCATACCTTGTATAGAAAGCCATCTTTGTTATATCCTCCATTTTGACCCTTAATTGATGATACCCAGAACAGAGATCAATCTTGGAAAAGTATTGAACTCCGCATAGTTGGTCAAATAATTCATCAATGCATGTGAGAGGATATTTTTTCTTGATAGTGACCTTGTTATGTTCTCGATAATCAATGCAGAGTCTCATTGATCCATCTTTCTGCTTAACAAACATAACTAGTGCTCCCCATGGTGACGCACTATGGCATATGAATCCTTTATCAAGATTCTATTGGATTTGCTTCTTCAATTCCTGCAAATCAATTGGGTCCATTCTATTTGGTGTCTTTGAAATATGTAAAGCACCTGGTACGAGTTATATTGATAACTCAACTTCACGATTTGTTGGAAGACCCGACAATTCCTCCAGAAAGACATCGTCAAAATCTTGTACAATGGGAAAATTATTAATCGGGAGTTTCTCTCCAACAATTTTAGATAAATAACCTTCATTTAGTGGAATCAGGACCCATAAGATAGAAGAAATATCCACTGGAAGGTTATGTTGATCCTTGCATCGATAGACGATCATATATTGATCTGGAATATGAAATGTGACTTCCCTTCTTTGGCAATTGATATGAGCTCCATATAGAGAAAGCCAATCCATGCCAATAATGACATCAAATTACACTATAGGAAGGATCACAAGATTTGTAGGAATCACTTTTACACAAACATCAATCAGAGAAGAATTATAAACTTTTGATGCGACTATTGTGCCATTAGGTGTTGTCACAGCTAACTGAACATCAAATTGTTGATCTAATACAGTGATACCCTTAGAAAATTCTTCAGAAATAAAAGAGTGGGTGGATCCGGAATCAAATAAAACATTTTCTACTTTATATTGGATAGTAAGTATACCTTTCACCACTTCTTTATCGTACTCCACATCGCTGATAGAAATTTCATGTGACTTTCCTTTGTCTGTACCCTTAAGATTTTGTTGACTTCAATAATCATCAACAACCCTTGGATTAGGGCATTGATTAGCATAATTCCCCATTTCCTTGCACTAGTAACATTTAATTGTTGGAGGTGGACTCTATGTAGCCTTTTCTTTGTTCGCATCACTAGAAATATTCCCATAATTGTGGAATTCAAATGCCCGATGACCTTCCTTTCCACATTGGAAACCTTTACTTGTCCCTTTAAGACAACTACCTCCATGTTTCTTTCCACACTTTGAGCATAAGGGAAAACTCATATTATTTTCATTGTTCTCTTTAGATATTCGTTTTAATTCCATTTTACTCTTCTTAGCAAACCCATATGACTGATGGGATACTCCAATCTCTATATCAACTTTGAGAGAACATCGAACGATTTCCCCATATATGTTGAATTCCCTTATGGCTAACACCCTTCAAAGACTGGGATTTAAGCCACTAATGAATCGATCGATCTTACTCTCCGGTTGGATAATAATACCAGAAGCATACCTTGCATGTCTTGTAAAATTTTCATCATAGGTACCAACAGATTCATCATCATTTTGCTTCAGTTCAAGAAACTCCTTCACCATCTATGTTCAAAGAATACGAGGGTAGTACTTATGGAAAAATAAGTTCTTGAACTCGTACCATTACATTGACTCAATTTCATCTCTTTGCATCGTATTCTTGATAAGATTCCACCATTGATCAGAATCACCTTACAAACGATATACTGCTAATATGAAACTATAATGTTCAGAACATTGAGGAACTAAAAATATCTTTTCAGTGGTATTGATCCTTTGTTCATCCACTAATGGATCAGAAGACCCGCTGAATGAAGGTGGATGCTGCCTCATGAAGAATTCAATAGAATGTTGCTCCTTCATTTGATCGTTTGGAAATCCTGCATGATTCATACATTGAGAAAGTTGTGTGAGCATGACTAAAAGATTTTGAATTCCAGCTCCCATAACATTTGGATGCTCAGGGGGGCAGTCATTGCTTTGCCCGTCGCATTCCGCATTAACACGGTTCCTTCGAGTTCCAGCCATTGAATAAAACCAAGAAGAATAGTGTGAGAAACACTAATTATAATATTAAAACCCCATAATCACGAATAAAATTTCACACTTAAGGTATTATCATAGGTTGTTCATGGCCATTTTTAAAACACTAAGATTGTGTTCAATTCTTAGACTTATCCTTAGGGTTCTTACTAAGGCTTTCACATCCTAGTTTCCAAAGGTTGACTATACATTTCATCTGATACCAACTATAATGGCCCATACTTTACATACATTGTAAATACTTCAAAATTGAAAGCACACTTGTTACAACATATAACAAAACCATAAAAGGACCGTATATGTATAGTGTCTTTAGAAACTGGGAAACATAAACAACTGGTTCATAAATCATCTATGTGGTATCCAATTTATTTCATCATATCTAGATTCCATTTTTGGAATATCCTACTTAATAACCCTCTTCCTAACCTGGGGAATGAAAACATACAAAACGGTGAGCTCAAATGCTCAGTAAGGGTAAACAAATTAAATATCAATCACATCATATTCATAATAACATATCATTTCGGAAATCTTAACCTGCAAAAGAGATCATAATTTCATAACATGGGATAAATCATAGTAGTGAAATGTAATCCCAATAATCATAACATGAAACATGAAAAATTATGGTATACACACATAATCATAGTGAATAATTTCTTAGTAGTCAAAACTCATAGCCAAGACTATCTTAGTGGACAAAGTCCATTTCTGAACCGAGTTAACTCCTCATTTCAGTCCTGTTTCACTGAACCGGTATAACTTGTCGTTCCATCCATGTCTATATCATGATATATAAATCTTTACCCATTTAATTGGAGGTAGATATATTTCACACCCATCTCATTAGGAAACCAATATTATGTGTGCCACAAAATCATAAATCATACATCATAGCATAACCCATGTAATAAAAATGGGATTCTTAAACATCATGTCATCATAACATAAATCATATAAGATAAAAGGGATTCATAAAAATAATTCCATCATATCATAATAAAATAAATTTAAAAATAGGGATACAAACAGAACCCTATATTATCTTATATGGAAAATTATTTTGATAAAACACTTGAAATCCATTCTTGAGGAAAATAAGGTTTCTACTTCAAAAACATTTTTACTTTTTAACATGTCATATAATTTTAAACTAAAAGAAGTTGATTAAAAATAAACTTGAAAACTTGTGAAGGAAGCTTCATTGAAATAATTTTCTAAAAATTCATTCATGCCGTATAATTTAAAAAAACATTCTTCTCGTACTTTGTACGGAAATGTCAAAAAGTACCTCGTATAAAAAACGACAGAAGATTCTTTTCATGTATTTTATCAAAAACTCACCGAAGTGTAAAATTGGATTTAAAAAATTGTTGGTGGATGGAAATAATATTACATATTTAGGATACATGGATGTGGATGATAAATATTCTCCAGTAAATTCTGATTTATAAACAATCTCAGATAAAAATTGAGATTTTGGGATTTTCCCTTACTTTAGGTCTGATTTGCTTCGTAAGTGTACAAAACTCTTGTATAATGATTTAAATAATTTCATTGACTTATTCCAGAATGATACTTATTTTTATGATATCATATATGGTCATATTCATAGCTTCTTATTAGTAATATTTCATTGCTACTTGTTATTCGGGTGTTTATTGCTTTCTGTTCGTATGTGTGTTTTGTCGAATAAATTATTTTTCCTCTTTTTAGGTTCTAGATAACTCATTTCCAGAATGGTATTAGTTTAATATATATCATATTTATTCATTAAATGCATTTATATAATCATTATGCAATGAAGGTCATGTAGAATGAGTCGCATCACATCGTGGAGACGGTATTCCGTACGTACGCACGAGCGATGATATCGTTCCCATGATTTTGGAAATGTATTGGTGTGTATGTATTCTATATTAGAATCAATATCACATTAAAATAATCATATATAGTTATTCTTTACACCATTATACCCATCCATGTAAGGTGTTGGTGGAAAACCAGATTACACCACGGCATGGATACGATATTTTGTACGTACGCACGCACGGTGATTTCATTTTCCGTAGGATGGATAGATGGTGAAATAGGGTTGTTTCATACTTATAATAAAATATCATTGTATTATTGATTGTGATTTTATTACTTCATAATGAAAAAACTAAATAGGAAGTGTAAGAAGAAATATTGTTGAAATATTCAGTAACAGACATTACCTATTCTTTGAAGCACCTCTTTGAGACCTTCTCTTAAGGCACTAAAATTGGTATTTTAAGAATACCAGGACCTCTAGGACGTTTCTAGGGAAGTGCAAAAGATAATTTGGTAGGGTGTTTCCTAGATGGAAGGCTCAAAGTGGTGTGAGGAAGAGAGGGAGGAGGTGCCCTTTTATAAGGGAGGAGAGGGGCACCTTAGGAAAAACTAAAAATATTATTTTATTATAAAGACATATTCGGTTTTTAATATAACAAAATTGATTAATTTCGAAGCTAAGGTTGGGATGGGTAAAAATCCTCTCATGCAACAGAATTTAGACACGTTTAGGTTTCTATTTTCACCATATCATTTAGATTTAATTTTAAGTAAAATAATTTTACTTTTACCGTGTCTTCTTGTTTTCTTACAATATAAGGTTAATAAACATACTATAACATGACCAAATATCCCCCAAGTTGTTTATTATTAATATATATAACCTTATCTAAGTCATTTTTCCGATCATTAGATTTTTAGGAATAAAATAATAATTAATAATATAATGTTTGTTTTAAAAACTAGTTTATGTCAATTTTGACACTATTTGGAAATTGATTTTTGTGAAAATCATTACAGAATGATCAGTAAGAAAAAAGTGAATTAAATAAATAATGACATGTCATATTAACATATAAAATTATTTTAATTCATAAAAAGTCTCAAATTAAATTTATTTGGGTATTTATAACATCAATTATGTCAATATTTTATTAATAAGATAATTACAGCATCATCATTGTGTCATAAATAAATAAATTTATTTAATGTCTAAAAATTACAAATAAAATACCAATATGTAGGAAATATTTTTATCTTTATAAGGAATATTTATAGTCTAATTTATCTTATGTATAACCCAATATTAAAAATAATTAAGTTATTAAATTTTGATTTTAACTATTTTAACCGTTCTTTAAATAAATTAATAATAAAAGACCTAATCAAATACATATGGGCCTAAATTGTCATATTGTATTACTAAGGTTGTTTTTGGTCGAATTACACTTATACAATAGAATTAGGACATGTGTTAGGGTAATATTAATATCATTTTTACCCTTAATTACCCTATTTACTGTTAACCGTGGTAAATAAAATTAAAAATTACTATTTGCCAAAAATTATTTTCATCTAATTGAACCACATTTTACTCCTTGATATTAACCATGTCTCTCGGATTTTGGAAATTCCATTCACAAAAGCGGTAAAATTATGTTTTATGTAAATTTGAAAATTCTCTAGGAGGTGGGTAAAAGACGGTGAAAAATTCAATAAAATTTTTATATATCTAAAATTATTATAAAATGACTCCAATGAATTACATTGAACTTATATAGGTATTATATATCAATTTTGACATAAAATAAATTTAAATAAAATAAATAATTTTTTAAATAAAAAGTCATGTTTTAAATAGTAACCTAGTGTTTTCACTATTCATCAAAAATTGAAATTTTTCAGAAAAATACCAAAATATCACCCTAGGATAATTTCGATATTCCAAATCCAAAAATGAATTCGGTTTTGAAAAATAAAAACATCAAAATTTCAAAAAGCGGGTATTACTATTCATAACCGCTAGTTTTAATAATATTTTAATAGCATGTCGTTGTTTAGTGAAACTCAGTATTGCGTATGACGCAAGATATCGAGGAAGGTCGTGATTGTGTGTAAAGCAAGCCAAGCTAGTGTTTTCTGTAGGGAATGATTCTTTTGATGATGTATATTACATAAAAACCAAATATTTCTCATAAAATTCTTGGGTGTTACAATTACGGTTGTAATTAAAAAGAAATTATGATTATAAAAACCATAAAGGGAATATTATGAGTCATACATTGTTCCCTAAATATGGAAAAAATCATGGTGGAGAATTTTTAAAGGTAGTAGTAAATTCATTATGTTTGGGAAATGAGGACATCGAGAAATGAAGACCAATGTGATGGATTTTTTTACTAATAATGAATATAGAGAGAAAATTCCACAAGATTTACCACCCACACATATATGTTTCAAATGTTAGAGGTATGGTCATTATTTTATTTAATGATTTAAATATACGGGTCAATAATGATGATAAATTTCAACAAAAACATATCCTTATTGATTAAGGAAAATATCTGGTGATCTCTATTACTACTATGGGTAATTATATTGAAGTGTTGAATGATACCTTTACAATACACTCTAGAACTAATACTATCTTATTGTATATATGTTCTACCCACTCTTTTATATATGAAGAATTCCCTATGGGTATCAAATTACCACCTCTATGATTAGATACTGATTTTTATTGAAATATACTAATGGTATGATGATCACATCCCTTGTCTATGATTCATCAATAATTGATGTTTTTGGGATTATTTTTTGATATTTTTTTATTCTCCAAATTATTGAATTTGATGTTATTTTGAGAAAATGTAGGATTTATTTATATAAATCCCATATAAACTACCAACTATGTGATGTTAAATTTGATATTCCAAATGATCCTATGTTATTATATTAGTGTGAGGACATATATAGAAATAAAATGGAAACTACCTCCATTGTGTGTGTCACGGCTCATCCCCCGAGGCTCGTGCCGGGACTACCCTATGCTCACCTTCCATAGGCCAGGGGATGGAGACCATCACCGAAAGATATATTCCCTAAAACGGGAAGGCATTGCCTTCATAACCTATAAACTCACAAAAACCAAACACACAACAAGATATGAACACAAGTAAACTGTATAGTTAAAAGAGTGCGTACGGTAAGAAAAAGAGGCCAGAATACAAGCCCAACTGGAAAGTAAAAGGAAAAATGGGAAGTACAAGAATCAATGAAAACAACTCCTATGAACACCCACTAAGGATCCTACCTAAAGTGTAGGTACAACTCTCAAACAGTTGTATCTATAGTACACCTTGTCTAATTTCCACCTCGAGCCACCTCCTATCCTGGTACTCTCGTCCTTAGTCAGAACTATTTGTCATCTGCACCAATCAAAACAAAGTGTTGGCATATCCTATGTAGGGGTGAGTATAATGATACTTAGTAGGGACACCAGACCCTCGAAGGTCTCGCAAAATCCAAAATGGATAAACCAAAAATAATGAAAACAAATTTTAACCCTACATAGGTATATTCCTATACATATAACTAAGGTTTCGAGTAAACCCATATAAATCAAGAGGAAAACACAAGGTCCCACTCAAAATCCCTAACCTAAAATGTCCCACAAAAGAAATTATACCACGAAGGTAAGTACAAGAAAGGTAATTCCACATAAAATAATACCACAAATGTATCACCACAGAAGTATACACCACAAAGGTACACCACAAAGGTACACCACACAGATGATTACCACAAAGGTAAAGACTCAGATCACACCAGGTATAACATAGGTACGGTAGTAATGATGATTGGATGTAACAACTGAATCATCAAACCCATGAAAGATCCTAATTCATCAGACCCACATAGGATCCTAGGACAACATACACATGTAGGATCGTAAAGTAGTCCCACGTGGAATTCCTAGTGTATATCCATGTGGGACTCTGAAACATATACCCACATAGGATCAAAAGGTAGAGACCCATATAGGATCCCTTTCTCATGTTACTGCCAGCCACAGGGTTCCCTCACTAAGCTCGCATGATTTTGGGAGGGTCCGCTCTTCAAGACTCAAGATGATACTCCAACTTACACAAGGTCTAATGAAGATGTATCCTGATGGACTGTCACATAAAAGGGGTCTCAATGAAACAGACGGTGTGTCCATCGGACGCCCGATCTGTATGTTAATGGCATTTTAGTCCCAAGGGCCTAGTTGGATTTGTGTTCGATCCAACCTGGTCATACCCCAATATCACCCAAATCTCAAGTGGGTTATACGAAAAGGACCGTCTCGATCCAGAGTTTTTGGTGCTACAGAAGGTTCTTCAAACATACATCCATAGCTCATGTTATAGCCAAAAAGAGCTAAAAAAGCGTCGTAGCTAGTCTAGATCTGGTCCGACCCAATAGGACAGACCCAGCCCGAAGAGTCCAAACTGGCTCGCTGGTTCTGGCCCAGCATGTTGGCGAATCCCAGCCCTCAATGGGTGGCCAGACCTCCTCTACGGAATCGCCCCCATCATGGGACTGACCCAGCGTCGGCCACTGCCTCTGTTCCGCCGCAGCCGACGGGTCGTGACCCTCCTACGGCGGCACTGTTTCTCCATCGACGTCTTTGAGGCTAGTGGGAGTGACGACCACCACTCCCAATCCCTCCCAACAATGTTCCTCGGGTCAACGGGAATGCCCCAGAGGCTCATCCTTCATTCCGTAGACTCCCGCACTCACCTCGGGATGTCGCCATCGATTTAAGACCATCAAAATCCCTCAACAATTGTGGAGAGTTCAGGTCGTGTTCATTTAGCATGCACCCTTCACATTAGAATTATAGAAAGTAGCATAATTGTTCTTAAATCAAGATGAATTTCATGAACGGGGTTAGGGGTATACAAACAACAATCCCTACCTCGATTTCTCATAGGAAGTGGTGCAAGATGATGATGGTGAAGGCGATGAGGGTTCCAACGATCGTTGCATCCGCAACACACTTTCGAAGTCGGGTTGGTGTGTCTTCCTCATTCATGATTATGAAGTATGTTCTTCATTGGAGAGGGAATTATTCGTTTGGAGAAAATTTTTCTCCAAAGTTCACCCAACTCCACCCCTTGGCAACGATTTCCCCCCAAGAAAAAAAGTTCCAAATTATTAAATTATGTTTTATTAATTTAATTAGTGTTGTCTATCAATTAAGTTGATGTGGGAATAATTAGTTAGTTTAAAGTGGCACAATTAATTAATTTAAGAGATGAAAAGTTTTCCCACATTAAGAGGGGTTCAATTGGTCACCAACATAGAATTCAAATTGGGAGGTTTTATAGATCAGGTGGTCCCCACCACCATAACTCAAAAAGAGATATTTTAAAAGAAAAATAAAATGTTAATTATTTTATTTTATTTTCTTCAACAAAAAACTGAAAATCTATCTTCCACCCACAACCTACTGAGTTCGAGGTGAATATCTCCTTAAGTGAATACTGGTACTGCGAGTTCAATGGTGTCCTCATATTTAAATTCCGAGAACTGGTTCAAAAGTTACAAAAATCTTCTTGAACGTTTAATGAACGTATTTAAAAAATACTTCAACAATTCATATCTGGCACTCCGGTCCTCGGAATCATGGGACGTCAAATTTCACGAACTATTAATATTCGCATTTAATTAAAAAGAATACATGGAAAAATCATTATCTTTATATTCACCCCACCTTGGGGCTATGCCTCCTAGAAATCCACATCACGGAAACTGGGAAAACAATTGGGGGTACTAACCATGAATCTGAGAATCCTGCTCCCACATTCTATCCTAGAGGTTCATGTGCTTTCAATGCACGGACACCAAAGGTTTTGACCACCCATGAAGGACCCTCTCCCGTCAATCCTCATTCTACACTGGAACCATTGTAAATGTCTCCCCATCGTCGATGTCCAGATCTCCCCATTCAATAATGTGTGAAGGGTCACGCACGTACCTCTTCAGTTGGGAGACGTGGAAGAGGTTGCGAACCCGGTGCAACTGAGGTGGAAGTGCTATGAGGTAATCCACCTTTCCAACTCTGCTGAGGATCTAAAATGGTCCGATGAACCACAGAAATAACATTCCGCCCTAGATATGTCTCTGCAAACCCCATTGAGGTGAGACCCATTAGAAGACATGGTCACCATCCTCAAACTCTAGGGTTCTCTATATCCTGTTTGCATAAATCTCTTGCCTGCTCTGTGCAGTCTTCATCTGCTCCTGGATGATCTGCACCTTCTATTTTGTAGCGTGTACCATCTCTAGTCCCATGAGTGATGACTCCCCTAGGTCAGTCCAGTACAATGGCGATCTTCAAGGTTGGTCGTACAATACCTCAAAAGTTGTCATCCCAATGGTAGAGTGATGGTTGTTGTTGTATGAAAACTCCACCAAGGGAATGTGATCCTCCCATCTACAACCAATGTCCAGGAATCAAGAACGCAACATGTCCTCGAGGGTCTGAATGGTCTGCTCAGTTTGGCCAGCCGTCTGAGGATGGAAAGTGATTCTCAAATTAAGCTACATCCTAAAATCCTCTTAGAACCCATTCCATAGTAGGGAAGTAAAATGTGCATCACGATCGGAGAAAATCATCAAGTTTAATCCATGTATCTATTCAACTCTTGCACATAGAGGAATCCTAAGCACTCTATTGAACCCTGCTCTCTAATCTGTTGGAAGTGGGCCGACATTGTGAGTCGGTCGACGATCACCCAAATAGAATCATGAACCCTATATTTATGTGGATGTCCTATCATGATGTCCATGGACATCCCATCCCACTTCAACTTAGGGACCTCTAAAGGCTGAACTAAGCCTGCATGTACATGATTCTCTACCTTCACTTGCTGACAAGTGAGGCACCAAGAGACAAACTCTGCTAACGTTTTCTTAATTCCCAGCCACCAGTGCTGTTGTCGGATGTCTTGGTACATCTTGGCCACTCCTAGATGATCCTCTAGAGGGGACATATGGATCTTCATCAAAACTTCCTCCCATAAATCCACTGGTACCATAGTACACCCTCTGAAGAGGTTGACATTCTCCCCAACTTTAGAAAATCCATCAGGTTCCTGCACTGTGGATATCTGAACACGTTAAGCCTTGCAGCTAGTTTCCCCATGTTGTGCCTCCCTGACTCGCTGAATATGTGGAGGAGTGACTGTAAGAGACTGAGGAAAAACTGATCCGCCTCGATCCACAAAGGATATCTGCAAAGTGGCTAGTTATTCTATCACCTCACTAAGCAGCTATATACCATATCTCCTGCTGAGTGCATCCGATATAATATTTCCCTTTCTAGGAGTATAGACTATCTCTAAGTATTATTCCTGGAGAAACTCAAGCCAATGTTTTTTTCTTAGGTTTAGGTCCTTATGAGAGAGGATGTACCTGATACTCTTGTGATCATAGTAGACTGTAAAACATTTTCCCATCATGTAATGTGTCCACATAATTAAGGAGAATAACACTGCTACTAACTCAAGGTCATGGGTAGCGTAGTTCTTCTCATACTATCTTAGCTGTCAAGAACAATAAGAAATAACTAATCATTCCGACATCATGAAACATCCGATCTCGGTCCCTGATCTGTTGTAGTATACTACGTACCCAACGCCCTCCTCTGGAAGCCTCGTGATGGGGCACTAGTCAGCCTCTGCCTCAACATCTGAAAACTCCCCTGGAATTTCTCTAACCACATGAAGGGTTTCCCTTTCTTTGTTAATGCTGATGAAGTTACTGCAACTCTGGATAAATCTATCACAAATCTCTCGTAGTATCTGGCCAAACCCAAGAAACTCTGTACCTCCATCACACTCCTGGGTGGCTCCTAAGCAAGTACCGCCTCAATCTTTACTCCATCCACCACAACTCCATCCTATAACATGACATGTCCCAAAACGTGAACCTCTCGAATCCAGAACTAGCACTTAGAGAGCTTAACATAAAGTTTGTGCTCTTAGAGTGTGTCTAGAACTATCTGCAAATGACAGGTATGCACCTCCTCGGTAGTCGAGTAGATCATAATGACGTCGATGAAGACTACTACAATGTGATCAAGGTATGGATGAAAGATCCCATTCTTGAGTCCCATGAACACTACTAGAGAATTTTTCATGCAGAATTTCATTACCAAAAATTTCAAAATGGTCGTACTGACATCTAACAGTTGTCTTCTGCACATCCATGTCTCGTACTCTGAGCTTGTGATATCCTGATATGAGGTATATCTTCAAGAACAATCGTGATCTCTTCAACGTGATCAAATATGTTTTCAATCTTCATGAATGGTCACTAATTCTTCATGGTCGCCTGATTCAGGTGCTGATAGTCAACAGAAAGTCTCAATCCCCCATCCACCTTATTTTCGAACAAAATCAGATCTTCTCAAGGAGAAATACTGGGACGGATGAATCCCTTCCCCTGTAAGTCCTCTAGTTGTACCCACAGCTCACGAAGCTCTACTAGGGCCATCTGATTTGCTGGTGTTGATATCGGTGTCATCCTAGGGTAAAAGTCAATGCAATAGTCCACCTCTCTACGAGGAGAAAGACCCGAAACATTATCAGAGAAGACATCCACATACTGGTCCACCACTACAGGTTAGCTCAGACTCTGAATATCAACTGCTCTGAGGGTAAGGCAAGCCAATTGATGAGGGATCGGCTACACTATCCTCTAGGTAAGTCCATTTTGGGCTATAAAGTCTCCCATCTCGCCCGTGAAGGTAAACCTAGTCCCATCAGTACTGACACACCGCACTTCGCGCATAATAGAGCCAATCATAGCATGGACTATAGATAACCAGTCCATACACAACATGACGTCGTAAGGCCTCGACGCCGCTACTAGAAGATCCCATCAGAATCTCTCACCACCTAAATTAAGCTAACACTTCCAACACCAGTGTGTAATCATTGAATCATCTCTTGTAGGTGTTTCTAGTCATAAGGATCAAGCCAACGAATCCACTGGAATCTCTGAGCTCTGAACGAGTGTAGTGGGAATAAAAGAATGGCTCACACCTATGTCTATAAGTACTGCAGCTAAGGTTGATAACACATAGATCATACCTCGTATCATCATTGAAGCACCAAGGATGTAGGCCTCAGCTGACTGGAGTTGAGAATTCACCTTTCTACCTTATCCCAGTGGTTGGGGTGGACCACCTATTGGTGGTGGCAGTAACACCGTGAATCGTCCCCCACCACCAGCTGCATGACCATCTCCTCTACCAGGTCCACCTACTCCCAACAAACCTTCTCAGTTGAACCTCTGTCTCTACCTGGGTGGTCCTTTGAACATCAGCTAATCATCGGTATGGTGGGTCCAGAAATCATGAGCCATGTGACCCTACTAGCCGCATGCATAACACTGCCAGTTCCTCGTATGACTGGCTCTATCTCAGGTGCCCCGCACAACTGACCCTGAATCATGCATTTTTTCACCTATATGTCTAGTCCTCTAGGACCTCTGTTACATTAGTCTATTTCCAGCTGTAGAAGAAACTGCTACATGACGCCCGGTGGTGGTTCTCACTACTATTTACTACTCAGCAAAAAAAACTCCCTACTAATAAGGCTCACTCTAACACTCCCTCAAGCGTCGGGATGCTGAGAGAAATCATTGAATCCCTGATCTCCTACCTGATTCCCATCTTGATGGTCCGGGACCTAAATAATGGGTCCCACACCATATCAGTGGAGTTGCATGAGAGGTCGGTGAACCTTGCTGAGTACTGAGCCACAGTCATGTTGCACTACTGCAGATCATGAAGCTTTTTTATGCACACTCATAAAGGGTCTCTGGGAGAAACTCTACCCAAAACAGGTTCTCAAAGTCTACACAAAGAAGTGTCACCTCATTGTGAACCAGAAGCATCAAGCTCCACCATCTTCCTGCTACTTCCTGTAGGATATTAGTGGCAAGGATCACCATGAGATTAGATGGTCTCCCTACTAGGAGGAAAACTCTAGCCACAGCCTCCATCCAATCCTTAGCTTCATGTGAATCCATCTCGCCTCGAAACCTCAGAGGCCTTTCCCAATGGAACTCGTGAAATGCACTCATTCGGCATGCACCATCTTCTAGTGCGGTTGTGGTAACTTCTACACAACAGGTTGTGGTGCTGCTCGAACACCACCCGAAGGTGCCGACACAATAAGAGGGCCCTGCACCAGAGCCTCGTCGCTCAGTGGGACATCATCGTGTACTCTCTCAACAATCCTAGCTGGTTGTCTACATGGGGGAATCCTAATAAGGAACAGGTGTGCCACAATCATTATGATTTATCTAGGGAGTTAACTCCAAGTAAATCACAAAGAAAAATGTTCAGAACATACATGTAATCAGTGTTTTTTGTGTACAGAGTGAGAAATCAGATGTCAAGATCCTTGTGTACGGATACATCGGTCAACGCACCAATACTGGATTCCCTAAACTAATAACCACCCTGATAACACTTAACACTATTATCATTAAAAGATCATAGTCCAATGTTCTATGGTAGAACTGACTCCTCTGATACCAAATTTTCATGACCCGTCCCCCGGGGTCCATGCCATGATTACCCTAATCCCTAAATCCATAGGCCTGGGGGTGGAGACTAGCACCAAAAGGATTATTCCCTAAAATGGGAAGGCATTGTCTTTATAACTTGTAAACTCAAAAAAACCAGGCACACAGAAATATACAAACACAAGTGAACTATATAGTTAAAAGAGTTTGTACAGTAAGAAAAAGGGGCTAGAATACAAGCCTAAATAGAAAGTACAAGGAAAAATAGGATGTACAAGAATAATTGAAAACAAATCAGGTGATCACCCGCCAAGGATCCAACTTGAAGGGTTGGTACAACTCTCAAATATTCATCTCTGCAGTATTCCTGGTCTAATGTGCACCTCGATCTACCTCCAGTCCGGGTACTCTCGTCCTCAGTCAACACAGTCTATCGCCTACACCAATCACAACAAGGTGTGGGAATTTGTCGTGCAATTTTGAGTATAACGATACTTAGTAGGGACCCCAAGACCCTTAAAGGCCTCAAAAAATCTACAAAGGATATTCCACAAATCATGAAAACAACTATCAACTCTACATAGGTATATGACCATACATATACCTAAGTTGTCTAGTAAACCCATCTCAATCATGAAGAAAACACAAGGCCATACTCAAAACCCTAAAGCTCAACTGTCCCGTGAAGGAAAGTATACCACGAAGGTAATACCATGAAATTAAGTACCGCAAAGGTAATGACTCATAGAAGAATACCAAAAAGGTATCACCATAGAAGTATGCACCACAATGGTAGGCCACACAGATGATTACCAAAATGGTAAAAACTCAGCTCTCAGCAAGTATAACATAGTTACGGTAGTTAAGATTATTGGATGTAACTACTGAATCATCTTACTCTGTTAAGATGCAGAACATTGTAGGATTCTAAATCATCAGACGCACGTAGGATCCAAATTCATCAGACACACATAGTATTATAGTAAAAAAGACCCATGCATGATCTTAGAGTAGTCCCACGTGGATTTCCTAGAGTGGATCCAAGTGGGAATCTTAAACACAGTCCCACGTAGGATCCCAATGCATAAACCCACAAAGGATCCTTTTCTCATGTTATAGCCAACCACATGGTTCCCACACT
This sequence comes from Viscum album, assembly GCA_963277665.1. Classification (NCBI taxonomy): domain Eukaryota; kingdom Viridiplantae; phylum Streptophyta; class Magnoliopsida; order Santalales; family Viscaceae; genus Viscum; species Viscum album. Next base: position 1,946,765,541 of record OY728131.1, read on the forward strand.
AAGCTCTCTTGATTCCAGGAGGGTCTTCTCCTCAAGAATTACTTCGATATTCCAACTACCATGAAGTCCCACGAGGATGTATCTCGACGTTCCATCACATAACAGGGGTCTCAATGCAATAGACAATGTATCAGTTGGACGCCCGATCTGTAAGTTATTGGTCTTTTAGTCCCGAGGGCTCGGTTGGATTGGTGTTCCATCCAACCCAACCATTCCCTATATTTAGGAAATTATTAACTGGGGTATACAAAAAGTACCATATAGATACATGATTTTTGGTTATATAGATGGTTCTTCAAATAGACGCTTGTAGCTCATGTTATGGAAAAAGGGCGAAAAAGGGTCGGAGCCGGTCTGGGTCTGGTTCGACCCAGTTTGGCTGACCCAGTCCATGGAATCTGACTCATACAGTGGATTCCAAGCCATCCCATCCCACCAGCATGGCCTGGCCCATGATGGGCAGTTCGTGGTGCATGGCCCACTGGGTGGTCCGCGTTGGGCGGCATGTGGCTGACCGAATGGTCATTCATCCTCCCCGGCGTGGTCATGCGCCGCACCACCACCAGGGGCCCACAGCGAGCCGGGCACCCTCCTTCAATGCCACGGCCTCGTGTCGTGGTTCCTATATGATGTCGGCATAATCGCATGCCACCACCCCCTTTACACGGCCGGCCGAGTACTGGCCGCCGCCTCTGCTCCATCGCGTCCCACCTCTGGCATCTTGGTTGAATCGTTGTCACCTTTGCAGCCATCTGGAGTGCTAGCCGCCCCTCCCGAGCCCTTCCAATGTCATTCCTCGGGTCACTGGGCGCACCCCGGTGTCCTGTGCTTCATTCTGTAACCTCCTGCACTCGCCTCGGGATGTCCCCATCAATTCACGGCCATCAAAATCCCACAAAGATTGCGGAGATGTTGGGATGTGTTCATTTGGCCTGCACTCTCGCCTTAGAACGTTATCAAGTTGCATAATTATTCTTAAATCAATATGAATGTCAAGAACAGGGTAAGGGGTATACAAACAACAATCCCTACCTCGATTGCTCGTTGGAAGTTCCATGAGATGATGTCGGTGAAGGCGTTGAGGTTGCCAATGATCCTCACTTACGCAACACGCTTCCAAAGTCAGGCTCGTGTGTCGTCCTCATTATTGATTCCGAAGTATGTTCTTCGTTGGAGAGGGAATTATTCATTTGGAGGAAATTTTTCTCCAAATATCTCCCATCCCCCCTTCCAACAATTTCCCCCTAAGAAAAAGAAGTTCCACCTTATTAAATTATGTTTTATTAATTTAATTAGAGTTGGACATCAATTAATTTGATGTTGGAATAATTAATTAATTGAAGGTGGCACAATTAGTTAATTGAATATTTGAAAGGATTTCCCAAATTAAGAGTTTTTTGGGTGGTCCCCACCACAAAATTTAAATTTGGAGGCTTTCTAGCTCGGGTGGTCCATACCTCCATAACTCAAAAAGAGTGGTTTCAAAAGAAAAATAAAATGTTAATTATTTTATTTTTCTTCTTCCACCAAAAACCAATAAACTATATTCCACCCTCAACCTAATGCAGTCAACATGATGATCTCATTAAGAGAATAAGGGCACTACAGGTTCAACAGTGTCCTCAGATTTAAATTTCGTGCAACGGTTCAAAAGTTGCAAAAACATTCTCGCACGTTTACTGAATGTACATAAAAAAGTTTTGAAATTCATTCCGGGCACTCTGGGCCTCAGAATCACACGCCGTCAATTTTCACGGACTTGTAATATTCCCATATAATTAAATAAAATTAAATAAAAAATATGGTCCTTTACAATATCAGTCTCGATTCCAATTTAAAGGGTATATTTATCTCATATGGTTTTTTATAAGATCAACATTTTTGATATGTATATTGTATGAGTTTTTGTTGATTTCTTTCAAAAAAAGTTTCATAGTATTCCACAGAATTGTGAATTTGAGTTTTCAGTATAACTTATACCATGTAGTATAACTATTTAAGAAATAAATTATAAAATTAAACCAATTTGGTTTCAATAATTGAAGATGAATATATATGAAAATATTGATAATTGATTCATTCATCCCTGTACATCACCATGGGTTGAAAATATTCTTATTTTAAGAATATTAATGGATCTTTGAAATTTATAATTGATTTTTTGTAAATTAAATATATAAAAATAATCAATAAGTATCATATACCAATTATTTATTATTTTTCAACCATGTAAAAGGATCTCAATAATTTTCCATGATTGATATTTGATTTGGGTACTATAAATTGAGTTCAAAAAGTGAATACATAACCAAGGAATCATTCCATAAGAGGTATGAAAAATATGAATATTTTGTGATCATACTTGGCCATATAATTCCCCTACTATCCTCATGGATCTAATTTAGAGAGATATTAGAGGTTACCTTGATCAATTTATTGTAGTTTTAATTGAAAATACTCTTATATATTATAATAGAAAAAATACCATTATGATCACCTAGGGATATTAATGAATACCATAAGAATGGGAAGGCATATCATTTTTTTCAAATGTGAATTTTGGAAACATAATGTTTCATTCATGGGTTCTATATTCCAAAAATATGATATATCAATGGATCCTTTAATGAAATAATTTTATGAACATTTTCCTAAACTAACCACTATGACTGAGATATATATATTTCATGTATAATATGGATATTATCCTCAAATTTTGATGAATTATTTACAAATATATAGTCCACCAACAATATTAACTTGAAAAGAGTGCAAGTTCATCTAGACATATGAATATTAAGAAAATTTCATGAAAATAAATAAAATGATAATCAATGCACATATACTCACACTATCATATAATGGAAATTTTTTGTGATCAATAGTTAGTCATCGAATAAGAGACTGATATATGTTCCTATATAGAAGGATTTTTTGATATATTATTCCACATTCTAATTAAATGTTCATGATAAAAATTAACTGAATTATAGATTAGATTTAGAGGTAGTGATTTTGGTATAAAAAATATGATGGAATAATCATTATGGGTAACGTTTGTCATGTATACTAATCCAAAATGATTAAATTTTATATTAACTGAGAATGAGTTTGATGTATTCCAAAGTAGATGGTTGGAATTGATTAAATAATTTGACTACTCAATATAGTATATCCCTGGAAAGGCACACAATGTGGATAATGCTCTATGTTAGAAAGAAAATTCTAGTTGATCTATATTGAGGATCAAAAAATATCAAGTATTTTTTTATTTATAGAATATATACATTGAAATAAGGTGTAAATGGGATAAATAATATCATACACAGGTTAATGTTAAACTAACCATCCATGTGAGAAAAATGTGTCTCAAGATGAAGATCTGCAAAAGGGGTAATAAATGATCCCAAGTTCAATCATTATTGTGAATGAATAACAATGATCATTAACATGGTATGTGTCCCACTGATAACATAACTGAAGAAAGGGAAATTTCATAAAGCTCATAGTTCATCAATATCTCTTCATCATATAAGATTAAATATGTTTTGAGATTATAAAGAGTATTTATGGTGAGATGAAATGAAGGGGGTTTTGTGGACTATATATCACATAATTGTTTATATATAAAGGTTAAGTATATGTTGAATAATTTTAAGGTTATGTTATAAATATTACCGATAACATAATAGAAATAGAGAAAAATCATCATGTATTTCAATATTGGGGACCACATAACATCTAAATTAGATAATATTTTTTGGTTTTACTGAACTACATTATTAATTAATCAAATTATATTTTCATTAAAGATGATTTTTAAAATGAATATATTTCTATGATATATATTAATGAAGTGGTAAGTTTCAATGGAATACCACATTATATATTAAATAATTAATATATGAGGTTTTTCTCAATATTATAATAATGTTTTAAATAGTCTCTAGATACATTGATGTGTTTCAGTAATTGTTAACATCCAAAAATATTGGAATGTCTTATAAGACCATTAAAACCGTGTTGGATATATTTAGATCATGCTATTTTATTTCAATCATGGATGGAATCAACATATTCCTCTATTTGATTTTTCATTCAACAATATCTTATAGTCAATAATGAAAATGTCTCCCAATGAAGCCCTTAATATAAATATGTTAATAACTCCAACAAGATAGCATAATTTTTTTGATCAAAATATATTAGGAACTATTATAGATGAGGGAACGAATGTGCTGATTAGATATATTCATTGGCGCGTCAAGTCACCATAGAGTCTAAAAAATAGTTATGTTGACATCTTCAACAACATATAAATTTCAATGTAATTGTGAAGGATACCCAGTGAAATTAAACATGTATGAAAGTTATGAGACTAATAAAGAAGGTAATTTGGACCTATAGGTATATTGGTCCTATTTATATTCTTTGTTGAGTAATTACTATAGTTTTTCTCTTGGTGCATCCACCGAACCTCCAGCGATTTTATGATGTCTTCCATGTATCTCTCCTAAAAATGTTAATAACTATTCATTCATATGTACTGAAATAGTGGGTTATACCACTGGGTATGGATCATTATTATAAAGATATACTATTAAAACTTTTGTATCTTAGAGATAATGTTCTATATATCAAAACTTATGATAAGTTTATGTTCATTGGGAAATAATATATTTAATGAAGCTACATAGGAACCTATAAATGTGAAAAAGTAAAAGTATCCTTAGTTATTTTATTCAATTTTATGGTATTTTTATGTTGAATTTTTTTTAATACATAAAATATCAGACCCCATGATTCATATATCTTTCCATGGAAATAAACTGGAATTATTTCATAGATTTACTTACATGACACCACAAGTCAAAATGAACCCATGTAACAGTATAACATTATAACATTGCAATTGGATTTAAATATATGAATAATATTTAACAAATTATTAAACATATGTATTGAGAGGTTTTATTATATATAAATTTATTATTCAATCGGAATGAAATAAAAAATAAATTTTTAATAAAATCCTTTCAAGATTAAAAAAACATATATTTCAAAGAAATGTTTTTTTCCAAATTTTATGTATTATATAATAAAAAATGTATATTATAGATATTAAAAATATATTTATTAAATTTAATTGGTAATTTATCTGTAAAAATCAACCCACTAGTTATCTAATAGATTAAAATGAAGATAAAATAATTTATTGATACAAGAGTAATATTCATAAAACATTTTTTATTTACACTATATGTTTTTGTCACAATAAAATAACTAAATCAATTTTTATTATTTGTTTTAATTAAATGTATAAATTATATATTAAATGACAAATTTTAACATCCACATTAGAGTTTTTACATGGTAATGAATGAATGTAAATTTTTTATCATGATTAAAAATGCATGTTTCAAAAATCTACATGGTTCCATTGCATTTCATATGATAATTTTTAAATTAATATCCACCAAATATATAAATTTTATTTTGATAAAATGAGTTCCATTTTTTCAATTATCAAATTCAAATTTTATTATGACAAGACATTAATTTTTTTCATAATTTATAGTGATTATAATATAATTTTTTTAACATGGTTTATGGTAAAATAGGTTTAGAGGTGAATCAAACTAATAGATATGATATTTCAACCAAAAAATGACTAATTATAATTTTTTATATATATTTAAACCCAATAATATAATAAAATTAAATAACTATCAATTTAGAAAAATTATACATAAAAAATAATTTATTTATATTTAAATATTGTATGAAATTCAATTTTTATCCTCTACTAAGTTATAAAATGGAGTATCCCCTTAACCCTTATTTACTAAATTGGTGTATTATATATGGGATATTCCCAAACAAAATATAATACAACCTTACTTATCTTCATCATAGATACCATGGTATTCTTTATAGGCCAATTTGTTAAAGATTATGTGTAATCCAAGGATTTTCCCTACAAGAAGAGGTATTAATCTTAACTAAGCTCATTAAATTTTATTTCTTCATGAAAATTCTGTTATGATATTTAATTCATCATAAAATTAAAAAAATTATAAATATTCATATATGTAATTATGATTATTGATAATCCATTTCCCAGTTAAATTCTATAATATGGGAAAAGAATGTATAGCTAGTGAGTACATAGGGACTAACGCCTCCATGTAGTGTATGAATTTATATCATTTATGATTCACTTATGAATTTATATTACCTATTCTTTTGTCAATTCCATGTTAAAGCAGCGTCTTTGGTAAAATCACTTCATTTATCATACATGTTTGGACTTGTTGTTCTTGATATTATTACTTGTAACCTTATTTACTTAATTACATAATTTAAAACATGATTTATATATAATATATATTCATAATATAAATATATATGATAGATCGTTAAATTTAATGAAATACACCGTTCATGGATACGGTAGGTCGTACGTGGGCATGAAGGCTGTTTTCGTTTACATAATGAATTTAATGGAATTGATTAAATGAAACATATATGTACATAAATAATGTATAATTATCATATAATATCATTCATGATTATTTATTATATATACTTTATAATCATTCTTTAATTGTTATCATGGAGAATTAATCTCATCCCGTCGTGGAGACGGTAATCTATACGTACGTACGATCGACGATATAATTACAAAAATCTTTGAATGGAATTGGAGTGGATGATATAATATCTCCAAATCTATATGATGTTATAATAACCATATATAGTAATTCCTTACACCATTATACCCATCCATTTATGGTGGTGGTGGAAAAATAGATTACACCACAACGTAGAGATGGTATTCCGTACGTACACACGTGCGGTGATTTCATTTTCCGTAGGATGGAAAAAAGGTGAAATGGGGTTGTTTACTATTTATAATAACATATTATTATATAAGTTATACTTATGTTATTACCTTACAATTAAAAAAATAAATAAGAGGAAGTTAAAGAAGAAATAAATGAGAAAGAATCGGTAAAGTATATTACCTCTTCTTTGACGCGCCTCTTCTAAGCCTCCTCACAGGGCACTAAATTTTGGCTTTGAAGAAGATACAAACCGCTAGTATGGTTCTTGGGAAGTGGAGAAGAAAAACAGATAGGGTTTGTCTGAGCTTAAAGGCTCAAAATTTTGTGAAGTGGAGACAGAGGAGGTTCCCTTTTATAAGAGAGGAGAGGGACACTTTTAGAAACCTATAAAATATTAATTTATAAGAAACCCAAACCCCACATAAAAACTTTAAAAATGACTCAAATGAGAAGATGGGATTATATAGGGTTGTAATCTCATCATCCATTAAAATTTAGACATGTTTTGATTTTATTTTAAACCTTATCATTTTGATTTATCCTTATTTAATCTATTTAATTTTATTTGAGTTAATAATATTCTAATTTTTATATTGTTATAAATACTTACATATGTGTTGTGAATTTTCTATAATTAGTCACATTATTACAGTTTCAACCATATAATTTTAAATTTGTAATTTTTAAATATTTTTGTGATTTTTATTCAATTTAATAATATGTTATTTTTATTAAATATCAATAGCGACAATTTTGACACTATTCTATTATTTGAATTTAAATAAAATTCAAACAGAAGATATATTCCAACCAAAATATATATTAGATTCTTAACATGCCATATTCTTCAAAAAAAATTCATGGATCACCTTAATTTGTTCATATAATATTTATTTTAATATTTTTAAAACCATTTATTCTATATTTCAATCAATAAAATAATTTCTACATCCCTGTTGTGTCACCATAAATGATAATTATTTAATCCCTAAAAATTATAAATAAATTCACATGATCTAGATAAATTTTTTTCTCTCTGGTTTCTATTTATGTTAAATGTTTTATAAATAATATCAATAAATTAAGATTATTACACTTATAAGATATAAGAGAGTGACATGTTGTCACTTCCATTGGTTTTAATACTAATTACATCCTTTTCATGGTAAAAGTCCATGAAATGTATCTATTCTGACCCTTAGGTGATATGGGTCAACTTTAATTCATCCAATATAATTTCGGAAGGTGTTAGGGTTATTTTATAATCTTATCTTTACCCTTAATTACCCGATTTACCATTAACTATAGTAAATAAAATTTACCGTAGTTACTATTCATAATGTCTGAAAATAAAAAGTAGCCTATTAGCATAATTTTTACCTAATGATACTAAATAGGAATCAATTTTTCCAAACTCAAAACACATAAGTGGCAGTATTTAATTTAAAATTAATCCCTCTGTTGACAAAAAGAGTTTTAAAAATTAAAACGTTTTAAAAGTTTGTAATGTTTTTACCTATGAATTAAGTGTAAAATTAATGCTAATGACTTATGTTTTATTAAATGGTAAAAATATATTCTATTTATACATTAAAAATAATATCTATTACAATTTAACCATAAATATTATCTCGATTAAAAAAGTTGTTTTTAATTAAAATTTAGCATATTTTTACTATTCATCAAAATATGAAAGTTAACAGAAAAATATTAAAAAATTATCCAAAGTTATTTTTTATATCCTTATTGAAATTAATAAGTTCAGTTCTTCAAATTTATCTTATAAACAATTCAAAACCTATATTTAATTTGGGGGCGCCATCAAAAGGCGGCAAAACTGCATTTTTTGAAAAATACTTATTTAGCTGAAAAAATTATTTTGTTCTCATACAATGTTATATAAAATATGTAAGTTGAATTATAATGTTATAAAATTAAAAATGTGGTTAATACTATTCATAAAGGCTAGTTCATAATAATATTATAATATATAATTGTTTAAGGAAACTCGGTATTGCGTACAACTCAAGCTATCGAGGAAGGTTGCTCTTGCGTGTAGCTCAACCGAGGTATATTGTTGCGTATACTTCAAGCTAATACGGTGTTGCATATAGCTCAAGATAATCTTGGTGTAGAATACAACACACAACATCAATAAAATTAAAAACATTATTTCTCATTAAATCTTGGGGTGTTACATTCAACCCCCCTTAAAATGAATTTCTCCCCCGAAATTCATCGGGGTTATAAATGTTTTACTACTTGAAAGTTTCATTCATAGAAACCCACATCATAGAAAGGAATACTAAAACTTAATTTTTAAAAAGAAAGTTCAAAACATAACATTCACCGAAATTAACTCAACATTGGTTTTCCACAGAAGAGAATATAGGTGAAGATATGGATATAGAAGACAAATCTAACCATCATGTTGTGATTAAGAGTGGTAGAGAACATGGCTATGAAAAAGGCAACAATCATAAAGCCATAAATTTATGATGATCTATGGTACCATATGATTTATTGGATATGAGGGTACTAGGACAACATTTTTGGATTTCAAGATCATTTCCCTAAAGTTGATGAATTTTTGCAAAAGGATAAATAATTTCTTGATTTTAGTGTAATATCATCATTCGTCATTCGATAAAAATTTTCCATTTTAACTATTATTTAAAGAAATGAAGTTGAATTTTTCATTATTTAAGTATTATCAGATCATGCGATAGAATGGTAGGTCATTCCATCTGTCTTCATCACAAAAAGGTTAACACATGTTATTAAATATACATAAGTTCATCAATGGTGAGATTAATAGTATATGATTCCAAAAATAGACTTATACTTCGTCTATCATACCGCTTAATAAAATAAAAATTATTTCTCCTAACCAGGGACTTCCTGTAGGCCAATGATAGGCGATAAAGTCATTTCACACCTTGGTTGTGGGTTTAATTCCGAACACCTTGTTCGACGCAATGGGTTGTCACCCGTCCTTCATGTTGTCCTTTTTCTAAAACATATTATTATAATATTATAGAAAAATGATTTAGACTTAAACAATATAATCTAATGTCCAACATAATCCATTCAATCCTTTAGGCTTATAGAATATACCTTTATCCAATCTCATAGTATAAAGAATACGGTTACTAGAAAGGTCATCTACCAAGCATTGAATTCCATCATTTATCCCTCGTATATCGTAAGATATATCTTTTTGGTCACATTAAAATCATTTGAATTCCATAATCATGTATTAATTACCATATAATTTTTGTGAAAACATGAATGCTGTCCAATTTAACTCTTTCCACATACCAAAATCCCCAAAAATTTATATACTCAAACCATGATATCACTTTGTCCTTATATCAGTCATGAGGTCATTAATACTATCAAACATTTCATTATCTCCTTATCACTTCATTATTTGCATATTAGGTTCTTTCCAAAAATATCTTAATATCATTTCATGGATACCAGTACCATTTAACATATACTTTCAAAAACATAAGTAAAAACTATAGTGTAAAAATGCTTAGATGTTTCTTTATTCTATAGTACCATGAGATTACTTATACAACATTACTCTTGATAAACATGAAATCATTCCACTACCTTCTAAAACAATTGACTTAGCTTCATAATTTAATTCTTTAACACTTCTATCATCTCATATATCATTAGTAGTCTCTTCATCATCGCAAATATAAATACTACCTGTACGACTATGACGATTTTCTTCATGAGATTTTCCCATAGGGAATTGGTTGGCATAATGCCCATACGTTCCACATTTAAAACATTTAACCATTGTTAATGTCTTATAAATTCCATTATCATTGTCCACAGTGTTAACTGAACCTTTTACTTTGCACATACTGGCGTAGTGTTCTTCTTTTACACACCCAAAGCATCTTCGAGTTCATTTGAAACATTCTCCCTGATGCCACTTCCCACTTGATTTACAAGAAGGAAATTGAACTTTCCTTCCTCTATGATCAACAAGAAACTCCATATTTATCTTACAATAATTTTTAGGAAACTTACCAATGTTGGGATTATTGATTATATTATGAGATTTCTGATTAGGAATAATAATGATATTTGAACATCCAAATCCTATTTCATTTGGTTTCTCATGAATAATATCATTCTATTGTCCTTCATATTCTCCATTAACATGGATCGTTCTCTTTCTATCCATTTTCAAAAACCCAAAAAGTATAATGTGAGAGGAAGAACTCTTACTAGGAAACCAACATAATAAAGGGGGGATTAATTTCAATATCTAACATCTTAGGATTAATTCTATGATTGTTACCTTAATTCTAGGATTATACCATATACTTATACTTAACCTTAGAGACATCCCGAGACATACCTTTGAAATACCTCTATGGTTCTCACTAAATTTTTCGCAACCTAGTTCCAAATTATAACTAAAATTTTCATCTGATACCAACTGAAGAGGCCCAATCATGTTGTACATTTAAATTACATTACTTTTTCAGAATACTTAATAAATAAAAAAATAGACACCCAATGACCTTAATAGTTTAGTGTCATTGGAAACTTGGAACACAATCTTCTAATAATGGAGAATGATCTTCAACATCTCCCATAAATATCTTCCCCTTTTGTTTTCATACCTAAAAACATGGGAAAAGAAAAAATAGAAAGGGAGAACTCGAATTATCAGTAAGGGTAAACATGGAGAAGATAAAACAATCCAAATACATTTGAACGTAAAAATAGGAACATTCAATCTAAACATAAAAATCTTGAGCAGTGACATAAAACATGGCAATACCCAAGGCATATAACATAAAGGAGAATTTATCATGATAAAGTAGAAATGAGATAAAACATGTAATTGTAGTATCCATTAAGCACATGTTATGATTTCCAAAGTATCCAAGGCATTGCTTCCAAGACCATCATAGTGGAGAAAGTCCATTACTTAACCGGGTTTACTTGTCGTTCCAGCCCTGTATTACTGAACCAGATTAACATGTCATTCCAGCCATGTTTATCCCATGAGATATAAATATTTAACCAATTCATTATAGGGACATATATTTCCCACCCATATCATAATTAAATCATTCTTTTCTGGTCCAAAAAATAAGCAGAAATCATTCCTCATAACCCAATGAATAAAATGGATTTCATATACGTCATCCCATCTTAACATAATTGATATAAAACAATGGATATAATTTCATCATAAACAATATAAAACCATGTAAACCATAGAGACATTATAAATTAACTATATCCATATTGAAAAAGTTCATCTTAGATTGAAAATAGTTTTTATAACACACTTGAAATGAATTATTGAGGAAAATATCCTTTCTTCTTCAAAATCATTGTGTTTTCTCAAACTGTCATGCTATTTTAAAAGAAATTTTTTTTTTTGAAAATAATCATGAAATATTGTAGATTAATATTCATGGAAATAAGGCATAATTAAACCGTAAAAATTCATTCACGTCATATAAGTTAGAAAAACAATCTTCTTTACTTTTTCCAAAAAAGTCAAAAAGTATCACGAATGGTAAATAAAAGAACGATTCCTTCCATACTACATGGTAAATGTCAAAAATTTGGTAAAACTGACTTTAAAAATTCATGTAATAATAGTAAATACATTATGAAAGAATTTCACTAAAACATGTAAATGGATGATAAATATAACCCTAGTAAATACTTATGAATAAACAATCTCAGATAAAAATGAGATTGAAAAATTATCCCTTATCTTAGGTCCAATTTCTTTCGTTCTTGTCCGAATATTTTGTATAGTGGGTGTAAAAAAATTATTAACTTGTAAAATAACCTTAATAATATTTATTATATCATATATGATTCACTTTTAAATTTATATTATCCGTTCTTTTGTCAATTCCAAGTTAAAGTAGTGTTTTATGTAAAATTGTTTCATTTATCGTACGTGTTTGGACTTGTTGTTATTAATATTATTAATTATAACCTAATTTAATTAATTCTAAAATTTAATACATGACTTATATATAATATATATTATGATTATAAATATATATGATATATCGATAAACAGAATGAAATACACCGTTCATGGAAATGGTAGGACGTACGTACGCATGAACATCGTTTTCATTTCCTTATTGAATTGAATGGAATTAAGTAAATGAAATATATATGTACATAAATCCAATATAATTATTATTTCATATTTTTCATGATTATTTATTAAATATACTTTATAATCATTCTGGAATGGTTATCATGGATAATGAATCTCATCGCGTCATGGAGACGGTAATCCGTATGTACACACGAGCGATGATATCGTTCCCATAATTTTTGAATGGAATTAGAGTGGATGATATAATATCTCAGAGTCAGTATGTTATTATAATAACCATATATAGTTTTTCTTTGCACCATTATACCAATTCATGTAAGGTGGTGGTGGAAAAACATATTACACCACGGTGTGGAGACGATATTCCGTATGTATGCACATGTGGTGATTTAGTTTTCTATATTATGGATATAAGGTGAAATGGAGTTTTTTCCTATTTATAATAACATATTAGTATATCAATGATACTGATGTTATTACTTTATAATGAAACAAATAAATAGGATGAAGTAGAAGAAGAAATAAATTTGAACGAATCTGTAAAGGATATTATCTCTTCCTTGACGCGCCTCTACTAAAACTCCTCTCATGGAAGTAAAGATAGACTTTGAAATAGTCCAAGACCTCTAGTATGTTTCTAGGGAAGTGGATAAGATAAATGGAAATGGTTTGGCCGAGAATTAAGGCTCAAAATGTTATGAAGAGGAGAGGGAGGAAGTCCCTTTTATAAGAGAGGAGAGGGGCACTTTTGGAAACCTCGAAAATATTAATTTATAATAAACCCAAACCCCATTTAAAAACTTCTAAAATGACCCAATTTCAAATACTAGATTACATAGAGTATTAATCTCATCAAGAAATAATATTTATACATTATTTTATTTTATTTTAAACTTTATCATTTTGATTTATCCTTATTAAATATACTTAATTTTATTTGAGGTAATAATATTGTAATTTTTAAATTATTATAAATACATATTTATGTGTTGTGAATTTTACATAATTAGATAAATTATTACATTTTAAACTATTTAATATTAAATTTTTAATTTTTATAATGTTTTGTGAATTTTAAACAATTTAATAATAGGTTATTTTTATAAAATATCATTAGTATCATTTTTTACACTATTATATTATATTAATTTAAATAAAATCCACACAAAATATATATACAAAAAAAATATTTAATAGATTTTTAACATTCCATATTAATCAATAAATTTCATGGAGCACATTAATTTGTTCATATAATATTTATTTTAACATTTTAAAAATCATTTATTTGTTATTTCATTCAATAAAATAATTTCTACATCACTATTGTGTCACAATTAATGATAATTATTTAATCCATAAATATTATAAATAAATTCAAATAATTTAGATAATTTTATTAGAACTATGGGGAATTTTTATGTTTGATGTTTTATGATGTTTATCACTAAATTAAAATTATTACACTTATAAGATATAAGAGAGTGACATGTTGTCACTTTCATTGGTTATAATAATAATTACATCTTTTTAATGGTAAAATGTCCATGAAATGAATATATTCCAATTATTAGGTAATATTGTTAGACATTTATTCATCCAATATAATTTTTTCAGGTGTTAAGGTAATTCTGTAATCATATTTTTACCCTTAACTACCCGATTTACCTTTAACTGTAGTAAATAAATTTTATCGTAGTTACTGTTCAAAATGTTTAAAAATTAAAAGTAGCCTATTAGAAAACTTTTGACCTACTGATTCCAAATATATAATACATTTCTCCAGATTCTAAACACAGAAGTGGAAGTATTTTATTTAAAATTAATCCCATTGTTGAGAAAATGGGTTTTAAAAGATAAAAGGTTGCAAATGATTAAAATGTTTTTACATATGAATTAAGTGTAAAATTAATGGTAATGACTTAAATTATATTATATAGTAAAAATATATTCTATTTATTCTTTAAAACTAATCAATTCTATAATTTAACCATATAAATTATCTTTATGAAAGAAGTTCTTTTTAATTAAAATTTAGCGCATTTTTACTATTTATCAAAATATGAAAGCTAACAGAAAAATATTAAAAAATTATAGATAGTTTATTTGAATATAATTATTTAAATTAATAAGTTTATTTCGTCAAATTGAACTTATAAACATGTAAAAACTATATTTGATGTGGTTGTTCCATCAAAAGGTAGCAAGACTGCATTTTTTTGAAAAATACTTATTTTAACCGAAAAAATTATTTTGTTCTCATAGCATGTTCTATAAAATGTTTAAAATGAATTATAATGTTGTCAAATTAAAAATTTGGTTAAAACTAATCATAACAGATATTTCAAAAAAATATTATAATATATCATTGTTTCGTGAAACACAGTATTGTGTACCACGCAAGCTATCGAGGAAGGTCGCTCTTGCGTGTAGCCCAAGCCAAGTATATTGTTGCGTATATTGCAAGCTTAGACGGTGTTGCGTATAGTGAAAACTAATATTAGTGTAGCATAAAATACATGATATCAATGAAATTAAAAATATTTTTTCCCATAAAATCTCGGGGTGTTACAAAAAGAACATCAAGAAACCATTATGGCTCATACCAAAGGGAGTTACCCAAATTTAAGGTAACAATTTCTCATAAATTATTTACTTTTATTTTACTTATAAAACCGTAAACACTTTTATTACATTTTTTATAAAACAACACTTGTCCTCAATATACTAGGATCTGGTTATGAGAAGTATTCGAACTACACTTACACATACCTCGATCAAATGGGTAAATAACTTACTCTTTCTGTGGACGGCGAACTACTGGCTCACGAAACGATGATTGTTTAAATATCTCCAACCTCCTATAATTGTGGATATTATGATGGAGATTTATTTATATATGATATATATTATGTTAATCTTTTCTCCGTTATTCTATATTTTCCATTTATATCATACCTTTATGGTTTCCATTATGGGAAAACACTATAATTTCATTTGAGGAAGTGCGGACTACTGCCCCCTCAAAGTGATATGAGTCATTCATACCATACATGATAGTTATAAAAGATGTAGTTAATGATATTATATATGATACAGTAATGTAATTATATTATACCTATGCTTCAATAGGTTTTCCTTCCATTAAATACTAAATAGAAATGAAAGTCGAGTTCATGCGTACGTACAACTTACCATCTCGATTAACGGTGAATTTCATTTCTTATCTCCAAATGTTATATACTATTATAAATACATATATATACTGAATATATATGTTATATAAGTTATCTAAATCATGAATATCATACAGGATATAATGAACCTTTGACCACATGAACAACATGTAATTATTAGAAGTCCATTTTTTACTCAAATACCAAATATCGACAAAATGACTGCTATTATGTTAAATGATTAAATAATGTTTATATCACGGTAATAAGAGATATAAAAGTAATAATGAACTTGAAAAATTTTATTAAGAAATTATAAATTAACATTAGTTTAATAACACAAAAATTAATGACCGAACGGTTCAAGTCAGACACTAGGTAAGGGAACTTCTTAACCCAAATTCTATTCTTTGGTTTGATCTTCTACATCATGATTATGATGTTCTACAGTAAAGTGAGAAATTAATTATTATGTATTATCTTGAAATTTTACTTGATTTATATGTACTTATAGTGAATACACATAATCTAGCTATTTTATTTGCAAAATGATCGTCGTAAGGGACTTTGTCTCAATCTCCTTTAATTGAGGAATATTTTGTTTTATACAAGACTTTATTTTATACAGAGTATAAACACATTTTAATTTTCATTTCATTCAAAAGGAATCCTTTTATAGGAAGAATTTTATTAAATGACAAAAACCAATGTTTCTTTTAACGTAAGCGGTGACAATGACCTTTTCTTATGTCGTGAGTACTAGTTGATCTATGGATTCTATAAAAGACATATTTTTAAAAAAAATGAAACTAAATACCATAAACAGTTTTATGTATTTTGGTATTGAAAATGGTTTTGATGGTGTATTTTTTTACGTCAATATATATAATTGATATATTGTGATTGAAAGATGGAAATGTTTTCTTTTCTTTACATTTTTTGTATGTGTTAGGATTTTTTAATGGTACATGGACATTTGATAGGTGGTAATGGGATAAACCAAATGTTGGGTGGTGCCATGATAAACCATGATGGGTGGTTACATTATAACCTCCAATGCATTGATTATGGAAGTTGGCCTTATGGATATTCCATTTAGTGATATGTGTGAATGTCGACCATTTGGTTATTCCATTTAAGAATGTTTATGTCCCAAGTTACCTTTATATGATATGTGTTATTTATATGGGGTTTATGAAAGTATTTTGGTTACATAAAGGTATGAAATTATATTTTATTCAGTGAAGAGTGTTTTCAAATTAATATACCTGAAAAGTATTACATATTATAAAGTATTCTTGGTTTACTTGTTTTGAAAATCTTACATGTTTCTTTATTTGTGTATCCCTTACTGAGCTTTTAATGATCATCCCAGGTTTTTTAAATGTTCTTCACAGAACATATAGTTGAATAGGTTCTAGGATGGGATCAAGTAAAAGTCATTCAATCTAATCCATGGAACTAGACATGACTCTATTTTTTTCAAACAGATTTTATTTTATGTAGAAAATAGATACTGAGTAGATGTTTCTACATGTAATTTTCAAGTTGTTATGTATATGTTATGACCTAATTCTCTAATCCTCTAAACCTAAAAAGATCCTCAATGTGAATTATTAACTTAATTCAAGATTATGAAATTTTCAAGGGTGTGTTCTTATAATTGTCAAGATAGAAACCAATTATAAAAGGATTCGAAACAAATATATAAAATTATATAAAATAATCATGAAAAATATATATAAAAAAATTTGTTTTCCTTTCAAAAAAAATAATAATTTACCTTTACAATATGAAAATTAATTATCTTTTTACTAGATTAAATTCCTTAGATATTTTACATCTTGAATCAAATAGTGACATTTTAATATCTTATTAAAGACACAAACTTATATATAATTTTTTTTAAGAATATTAAAGTGACTCGAATGATTTTACTAAGAGAATTAATATATTTGTATGTTATCAATATAAATAACTAGAGATTCATCCAAATACTTTTGGAAAAATAATTTCATTAAATATATATACACATTTGATGAATTTTTATCTTTAAGTTGAATTTAAAATAATTATTAATTTCAATTTTGACATAAAACAACTATATTTGGAATATCCACTTCTATTACCCTTACCTGATGTCACCTTAAACTATGTGTGACTATAGAATCCATCAATCATTATTCAATTGAATAAATAAAATTATTAATTCCACCTAAGGGTTAATTTGACATCATTAATTTTTTTTGCTTTTAGTAGATGATTCATACAAATAAGGTAATGTTTTTTATTATTTTAAAAAATAAAATTACAGTTATATATGAGAGACACTATTATATTGATGAAAATTTGTCTTTAAATTTAATTTGATATTATTTGGAAACATATTTCCACATCCATTTATGGATTTCATAGATTCCATAATTCGAAAATGTGTTATATTGGTTGAATTATTGAATTATGGATTATTTTTAATGAAAAGGTTATTTCCAATATATTATTTATAAAAATATATTCTTTGAAAACTAAATGATAATATTATCATTGTTTTTAATTTAATATATTTTCATGATAAACTATTTAAAATTTGAAATTGATTTCTTTCATTTTAATTATTTTTTTTGTTTGATATAAAATTTAAATGTTCCATGATTTAATCATATAATAATTTTTTAGAACAAAAAATTATGGTTTTATTTTTTTATGTTTTGTGATTTTTTGATAAAATGGAAAATACCATATTCTGTATGAATTTTTAATGAATTTTATCTCTTTTTAATAAGGCTTTCTTTTATATTTAAATTTTGAAGGTGTTCTTATTGACATCATGACATGATATATTTTTTTGTCTTCTAAACTCATGGATGGATACTCTGATGAAATATGTTTTGGTATTCTTTCCAATCTAAGAATTATATTGGGGTGCATATTAATTAACTTGGATTCAATCAATGTAACATTCTAGATGGATAATGATGATTTAATTGCATTATAACATTATTATGAATGATCCATGATGGTTCAACGGATGAACACCATAAGATCTATGTATGGGTATCTTTAATAAGAAATGTGAAACATAATGGTCAGATGGTCACTACATTAGGGAATCCTCAACACGTGAGACATATATAAACATACATCTAATGCTAAATACTAGTATCATTAAAATTTGGATATCTTGTGTAAGGGTAGAGTCACACCTTAGAATCTTCATAGGGGTACCAAATCTGATTTATAATGGAAGTTCACTAAGGATTAAATGATCATATAAGGGTACTTATAGACTTAACTCAGTGCTTCAATAGGTTACCTAATTTCCTAATGATGCTATGGAAATTTACACATGAGTGGAAGTTACGATATCCCATTACGGTAATTGGGTACTACATCCTAGTAATTCACCATTTTCAGACTCTATATTAGGGTAATTAAATATTAATATAAGGGTAATTTTATGCTAAAAAATACATTAGTTAGGTTGTTGTGTCAATGTATATCTCAGACAAAGACTGTTTAATGTTGCAAAAAATATAATTAAATGTCCTCAATGAGGAAAATAATATAAAATTTGAAATTAAACCCTATGGTTCAGTTGATAAGTTGACGGTGAGTTTATGGGAGGATAAATATTATTGGGGAATCTTGAGTGGAATTAATCAAAATGGATATTGATTCCATGTTCATAATTCTTGGAGGTGATGGATTCCTACATGGTAATAGTACATTTATTTTTAGGAGCTTTGTGGGTATCATTGGAGTATAAATTGGAAATTCGGAAGAATAACTGACGATCATTCAACACAAATTATGTGTGTTTTTTGTAAGTAGGTGATAATTTTTTGTTTTTTGTTTTCAAATATGTTGATTAGGATCCCTCATTTGATATTCCTCATTATTTTGGACTCTCATTATATAACTCTCATTATGTAATTCAAACATTAATTTGTTTAATACATTTTGTTTTCATTATTCCGGTTTATTATTTTACCTTAAGTAATAAAGGGGTATCGTGCAATTCATGTTCTAGGAATTGAAAATTTATTCTTATTAGTGATAAAAAAAATATAGTTTATCATCATACTTTTCATAACCCTAATATAATAGTTTCTATGAAGAAGAAAAATGAAATGACACATTCCTTCACAAGAACTATTTTACCCTGTTCTTCTCTCTATTCTTTTCCCATGGTATTTCTTTTCATAATATAGTTTCTTAAGAGAGTATTTTGAGAATTATTAATCCTGTAAAGATCACATCATAAAATATTTATTATTTTTTGTTGGTATAATTAATAATATCTTTTTTATGGAGAATTAATATGTAACATATGAAATTTTTTTCATGATGGGTCAATGTTTTAGGTGGGGGATGTGTTTTTAGGGATAAATTCTTCCTTACATGAGAATTATTGGGAATTTATTCTCAATGCCTTTTTAGATCCATGATAAGTATAATAATAGTGGATTAACATGGAATTTTCTTCATTCATACATATTTTATTTTTGAAATTTAAATTTATTAATTCTTTATTTTCATTTGTTTTCTTTTCAAAAACTAATTTTACATTTTTCCAACAACAAATTAATATAAATAAATAAACATAAATATTTTAGATGAATAATATGGATTGGCATGTATCCTCTACAAGTGGAACATGGGGTTCTCCACAGTGATATATCTCAAATTTTCAAAATTTTACTTTTAATTATTCCTATCAAAGTCGCACGTTTCTATTAGGTTTATTTCCAGGAGGAATGATTTTCATAGTGATTAAAATATTTTGTTTAAAATATAATTATAAATAGTGATAGACTATAAATTTTTTTAATATGTTTCACTATCAAATTACTATTAGGAAAATTAACTTAGAAGAGCTATTGAAGGACTTCAGAATTAACTAAAACTAAAGGTATTTAAGAGACCTATTGAAGATGAAAACGTCTTCATTGAGTGGATAATTTAATTTCTATTAGAAACAAAATTTTATATAGTGGATCAAAATATAAGGGATACAATCTAGTATGATATTGATGAGGACTCCATGAATATGATAAAAAAAAGAGAAATATTAAGAAAAGTATGACAATATTGAATAATTTTGAGATGCCTATTTTGAGCATGAGATTCCCTTGGATGAAAATATGTATTTAAAAATTTATAATATTAAGTTCGCTTTTAAGGACAATAAGGTTGAGGAACATGATAAAATTTAATAATTTTGGGTACTTTTTAAGGATTAATCATTTTTTATTTCCCAATTAGTTGATTCATATAATGTTATTCAAATAAATTTTCAATGTTCGAAAAGATTAAACAAGTTGAAGAAAAAATCTATTTTTTTAAGAGGAATCCATAATTGAAGTAGTTTATTTTGAAGAGAGGATATATGATGTTGAATATGTTTCTCCCTCTATGGACATAATACAAAACTCCTTACTCCAAAATAATTAAGATCACCATATTTAGGGAGATGGATACATTATGTAAGAACCAATGTTCTCATTTTATTTTGAATATATTTTAACAATTTAGGATTATGATTCTCTATTTATAGGTATTTAATAAATAAATGAACTTTATAAACACTTATGGGGTTATGATGATGGTAAAAATTCAATAGCAGAGTCACTATTAGAGCTACAAAATTTATCTAAAAACATGAGTATGGGATACATATAGGATGTTTTTAGGAACCAAATGTTGTGAATATTTCTAAATATTAATAAAAAATGAATACTCTATTATCATATCATTTTCCATGAAATTTAGTGATGTTTATAAATTGAACTTCCTAATGGTTGAAGTTAATTTTATGGAAGTGATATATTAGATAGATTATAAAAGATAGAGGTTATTAAATATTGTCTTTTACCAAACTTTAATCCGAATGGAGGAATAAAACTAAATGGTTATGTGATGGAAATTATTTTTATCAATTAATATGACCAGTATGAAAAAGATTTTGGTGCAAAAAATAGAAATTGTTTAGTGAGGAAACACATAGTAAAAAAGTATGTCTAGTGGTTTCTAAGAAAGAATCCATATTATCAATTTATTTTTTCAGGAAACAATGATTGAAAAACTATGGAAAATCTCAATATAGACACCCTTGGGGGATTATACCAATATTATCTAGTTTTAAATTTTTTCATATTTTTCATTTAAATTTTTTAAATTTTTTTTATTTTATATGAAAATAATAATAAGGAAATGCAACCACATATATTCAATTTTATAATTTCCTTGGTTTCATCATTTATACCCCAAAATTTTATGCTCATAATATCATTCTAATTTCTGGAAAAAATATTATGGGTAATGTATATAATTTATTTGGTTTCTCTTAGAGATTATTGAATGAAATTTCTTGTTGAAATTTGTCACTTATATGGGAGGTTTTTGTTTTTAATTGAATATCATTATGATTTTCAATGGAGATCATGAATATTTTAATTTGGTATTTTCTGGATTAAATAAAAAATTAAAAAATAAAATTTAAATAGATTTGTATTGATGCTTGCTAAAATAATATTTCTTGAAACCCATTTTGAAATTGGATTGGATTCTATTAACACCATATAAATTATTTAAATTGAACATGTTGTTTTCACTATAAGAATTTCCAGAAATTCTACCTTAATAAGGTAAATTAATAATTATTTTTATCTATATAATATATATTTAGTATAAATTATCATTTTAGTCTTAAATGGGTCATATGAGAGTAGATTATACATCATGTTTTAGTTTAAACATAATGAAATTAAATGTTATATATTGTTATGTTTTAGGATAGACTAAATAAAAACCCCTTTACTTATACATTAATAACATTTTATTTTGATCATAAAAAATATAATTACTATGCTAATGTGTTTATATATTTTTGGATAAAAATTGATAATACAACTGACATCAACCAATGAAATGAAATAAGTATGTTCCATTAATTTAATTTTTTAATAATTCTATATAAGGGGAGTAATTATTTTATTTATATACTATTATTTCATTACAAATATTTTAAAATTGTTTTTACTAGTGTTGTGCAATTTATAATTGAAATAGTTTTGGAAGTATTTCCGTCCATGAATAAATCACAATGAAAATTATGTCACTCACATCTACTATTTTTATTGTTTTTATATACTAATTTGTGTTTTCACATTTTATTATGTCTAATTAAAAAATTTCTTTAAACCAAATATGGTATTCTATGAAAAAATATATTTTTTAATTAAATGAATGGATTTTTAAATAATTAAAACTTTTTAAAATGATATAAAATTACCTTATTGTTTGTGGTAAGTGGAATAAATTTCTAAAAACCTTATTTTAACCCCTTTTACATCCTTTTAATTTGGGATTTGAAAATATGTTTTTTATGATATTTTTTAAATGTTTATTCCACCATATATTTAATTATTTGGAGAAATGTTGAATTCTATGTATAGGGAGGGGTCTCTCATTAAGAAAAACCATACATTAACATAGTATACATCAAAATTCACATAAAAGTATTCAAAAATTACCTATTTTATCAACTATTTTTAATCTCATTGGGAAAAAACATCCGAATCTCAAGGGATCTCTTGGTAAATTTAAATAAAAATATATTCTATGTCAAGATTGATTTAATTAAAAAAAATCTATTTAAAAAAATATTATTTTTCTAACTTGGTGGAATTTTTTTAAAATTATCATTGATTTTATAATTTTTTATTGGAATCAAACTCATAAGAATTACATTTTAATGTGATATAAAATGAAATTAAAATCTATTTTAACTTTAAATTGATTATGTTATATATTATGGGTTAGTTATTCATTATTTTTAATTATTATTTTCTCCCATCCATTTAGATGGATTTATTTATTCTATGATAAATTATTTATGTGTGTTCACTTGGAGAAAAAGATATGGTTTGATGAATAATTAGATGAAATGTAAAGCCTATTTAATTCACATATATTTATTATTTTTAATTATTTTTTTATAAAAAATGACATAAAATTTTCACTATACAATTTTATTTAAAAGATTAAAATAATAACTAATAGTGGAGATAGTTCATGGAGAAAAATGCATTTAAAAATCAACTACTTGTTAGAACATCATTTTTTCATTCTGTATATTTCTTTTATTATATTATTATAAATGGTTTCATGACGGAATGAAATATATGAATTTTTTTTGGATTTAAGGTTTCTTTTTTTATATTTTCACATCTATTTAGTTATTTTATTATATTCCAATGATAAAATTTCTTTAGATAATGGGAGTGTACCTATTCCATATAACTTGAATTTTATTCAAATGGATTTTCCCTATTTTTTATTAGATGTCCTTTTTTACGAGACATCGGTAGTTTTTTGTATGAATGCATGGATTTGTGTATTTTTATGTTTTTCCATCTAACAATAGGGTAATTTAAAGACCTTTTTATGGGTAGCCTATTATTTTAAGAACTGTAGAATTTCCTACTATAATTCACATGATTACTGTAAAAGTATGTGTCCTTATATAAAATGGTTAAGTACTTGTAGTTTAGTCGTCATTTTATCACTGTGTGAGGATTCAACCTGTGAAATTCTTATAATTTATGTATTATTATCCTTGACTAGAAGCATACTAATTAATTGTTATATGGTCATTTCTTCAGGGTAAATTCAATGTATAATAAGTATATAATTGTAAATCCAATGTTTTTTAATGTTATCAACGCATTTAGGATTTCTAATTTATAGGAGGCATCTCACACAAAATTTTATTTAGAGGTACCATGTGCATTATTTAATGGTTATACTTCAAGGATTCATTTGTCATGTTAGGGTACTTATGGATTTCTCCATGTGTTGCGTTGGAGAGCCTCAAATAAAAAAGAGGCTATAATAGTTTAATATGGGTGTTTGTAGTGATATTAGACCAATTTCAAAAAGCCTAACACCTATAAATATTTACCTTTTTATAGTTCACATCAATGAAATTGAACACTCTAATATGGGTAGCCACAAGAATATAAGACCTACATTATTGTGAAATGTAAAGAAATTTACTAACTCATTCATATGTAAATGCATTGGAAGAACAATTAAATTACAATATGGCTCACTGAATTATAAATTTGAAAATTAAATAAAAATTTACACATGAGAATTTAAATTTGAGTCTGTGAAAAGATAAATACTTCTAGGGAAGATCAAAATAAACTAAATTGAGTAGTGAATTTAATCCATTTTATTAATGATTAGAGTTGAAGCATTCCCATGTTGGAAGATTACATTCAGTTTGGGGATCATTGTTGGTATCACTGGGGTAAATATATGAAAAGGTGAATAACATCTGGATTTAGTTCAATTTATATGTTCTGACATTCTAGTAACTTTTTTATGTGTTTACATACAACTTATAAAATAGAAGGTTGAAAATTATTCAATAGATATTATTCATTATCATTATCACTATTTTGTAACTCTCATTATGTAATTTCATAATCATATTTTTTTTAAAAAAATATCTATTATTAATTCTTTTTATTCTTTTATTTTCATCAATAGAGGGATAACTAATCAGTATATTGATATGATGTCAACCATTAATAATCATATATATCAAAAATCAGGTTTACATTCATCATTTTATCTTCGATTAGCTAATAATAATACTGATATGGAGTAACTTGATGGTACATTCACTAATAGGTACTTATTTATTTATTTGTTCTCTTAAAAAAATTTCCTCTTTTTCTTTTCGATTTATTTACAAGTCATATAGGAATAGGATTGGGTTTCAATAAGGTCTTATAAGGATCATTTTTTATTTGAATATATTATTGGGAGAGGTAGTCTAATTGCGTGTTTCTTCTCATAGTGAAGAGTGTTATCCTATACTGTATGATATTCCATAATTTAGTGATTAATATTTTCATTGATACAGGTTTATGAGTTGATACATTAAACATTTATTAATTCATATTAAGTTTTTATGGATAAATACATCATTAGATTCATGATATATACTAAAATAGTTGATTAGTATTGAACTAATCGTGTTCTTATTTACCTTTTCCCAATTTCCTATTTCAATTTATTCATTACTTTTTTAAAATTTTAATTTCTTTTCAACCAATAAATAATCATGTTTCCCTTAATAATTTAAAAATTAATAAAATTATGAAAATATTTTGTATGAATAACAACGAAAAACACATCTCATATATGAGACATTCTTGATCTTAGACACTATGATATATCTAAGGAGATATTAAATGTATTTATAATGGGGCCTATGAAATATTCATGTTAAACATTATCCCTCATTTTCCCACTAGTTTGATGTGAAAATATGGAATGATATAGGGTTGATCTAAGTGACTAGTTCAGTTAAAAATTTTATGTTTTGACATTGTTTTAATCCTTAAAAATACTCCTGGAAAGCATCCAAAAACCAATCCAATACCAATGGACATGGTAATTATTATGACATGACTGAACAAATCACCCTAAAAGGTGGGGGGAAACTGGGTGTTTTGTAATTAAATATCTTATTTTTAAAGTCCCTTACAACATTTGTATTATATTAACTTATTATAAGAACTTATTCCATCTTAAATTTCTCTCACACTATTCACAAAAAATAATAAATATATATTTAGAATGTAAATCATGAAATCAATGCAGAGCATTTACATGGTTCACCAAAATGGGATAATATAAGGAGAATATATTTAACTTTTTTAAATATACCAAGAGGTAATATTACACTATGTTATTTTATAAATTATTTTTGGAAATATGAATTTTCTATCCTAGGGTTACACCCAATTATTTTCTCTGCAGACTACTTTTGTGAATAATTATGAAATTTATAGACAATTGATACTTATTTAAAATCATATAGACATTATGGTCTATTCTATATCAATATAGATTTATGATATAACATCAATATTTATCTACATGTGTATTCCTTGTTATGCTCTTCTTTGTTGTGCCCAATTTTATATAGGTAGGATGAGATCGACTCCATATTATGTGGGTTGAATCTTTTTCCTCTAAAAATCATAGTAGTGTTAAAAAAATAATATATATGATGAAAATTAAAATCTTAAATTATCATGAAATTATCAAATAGAATATATTATTAAAACACATCCTTTTTCCTTGATCCTTATTTCTAAAAATGAACTAAATATTGTAATATAAAGCCTATATGATTATCCTCTATCTTATTTATAGAATCCTATTAGTGAGATTCATTATCTAATATATTAAAATGAAATATTGAAATTAAATAGTACTAAAATACTATCATATAACTTTTATAAGTATAATAACAACAAAATCCCATTTCCATATCTTAACACAAATCACAAGGATCAAACATTATGCCTCCAGGATCCATGGTCACTCCAAGTGTCCTAAAAGATTTTAGTGTAGTAAAAGTTTCATATTTAATTTCAATAAGTGATTAATATATATATCCAGGATCATAAAATTAGAATAAAATTTTTTCCCTTATATTATCAATGTTTTTATTCACCAAAACATGGTGACATAAAATACTCTAATTTAGTGTTCTGATTCATGAAATTTACTCTGACTCCTAAAGAATACTATCTTAATACACCATTGACTATGGTCATTTTAAAACATGAACATAAAAAAACAAAGAATGAACATGATATGGTGCATTAATATATAGGTAATAATGCTCTTCTAGGAGAAAATCTCTATAAAATGATAGTATCTATGCATAACATCAAATTTATAATTTTTCCTCAATATTAAGATATGTTATGTGTCCACTTCCATGACAAAATTCAATATTCTGAACCCACATGACCTACTATGATATATTTCTTCCATTATTACCAAAACAACCATTTTTTCATTTTTCATTTTGTTTATTTACATTATAATCCTAATATTCCTTATTCTACATCATGGTTAAAACCCTCTTCCCATTTTGAAAGAACGATAATATTTAAAAGACCTATAACATGCCTCGCGTATAATTTTTAAATTTGTTTTTTTTAATGATATTTTCTCTTTAAAATTTTAAATTTTGAAAAACTATACATGAAACACCAAAATTTGTTATGAATTTGTTGTATCAAATAAACTTATGTTCCTCATACAACATGTTACACATAACTTCGAGTTTTAACAAACCATTGTATACTATTAATATTATTTTTGAAATTTCATTATTATAACCTAGACTTTGAATAAGAAGGAATGAATTGGAATAATGATATTAAAAAACAAGTATAATTTCATTTTATAAATATATCATATTGACAGAAAAGTAACTAGTTTTTCATAATGTTTTATATGCTTCGAAAATTCGATTCTCTCAAAAATAATTTTATTAATTTTTATGAAAATATAATCAATGTAATTTTTTTCACTTTTAGAAAATTTACATTAAAAACTAAATTTAATTTTTTAATCATATTCTAAAATTATAATTGAATTAATTTCTAGGTATTTGCATTATGTAATAATCATTCAATGAATATTAGAAAATCTTAATTTTATTAAACATTTCCCTTTAATATTGAATATTAATAAGATCCATTTTATTTTTATATTTAAATAATATTGAAATTAATTAAAATAAATATTCATTGATCAAATTTATTAAATTTTAAAATATATCATATTGTAATTTTATATTAAATTTCAATATAATTATGAATACTTTTTATTTAGAAGACTGGTTTTTTCATTATATCAATGGGATTAATTTTAAATTAATTTTTTCCACATCATTGAATGGAATTTGTAAAAATGGATTCAATATTGTAAATTAGTGTATTTAATTTTATATAATATGTTTAAATTAATTTTTTTCATTAAAATGAATAGTAAAAACATTAAAATTTAATTACCTTGTTTAAGGTTAATACAAGTTTAGACGTTGTTAACCTAAAATGAATAGAGTTAAAATAACCATGAAACATTTTCAAATAGAATATTATATTCATATTTATAGATTATATCATATAATGATATAAATGAGACATTTTCAAGATTTTTTCATTTTATAGAATTGGGTACACATTTTTTATTCCAAAAAATAAAAATATGTCATCTCCCTAAAAAAAGGGAACCCTATATCCACTCTTAATCGCACATAAAAACATTTTGGATTATAAATTACCCAATAATATAAATTATTTTAATCCATCTCCACATCTTATAGGACTTTGTTTTAATAATAAACCCTAAAGTGAGGGATTTAGGTATAACCTAAAGAGGTTTTCCGATGAAGTGGTAAAATTCATAAACCTATAATTATATTTTAATTATTTTCCAACATAAATTAAATCCTATCCAACTATAATGATATAAAAATATATATCTAAAATATAATTATATTTTATTACATTAATAGAATATCCTAAATCATTCTCCATTTCCATCATATGGGATATAAATTTATCAATCATGTGTATGTCAAACTT
The DNA here is from genome assembly GCA_963277665.1 of Viscum album. NCBI lineage: Eukaryota > Viridiplantae > Streptophyta > Magnoliopsida > Santalales > Viscaceae > Viscum > Viscum album. The sequence goes on from OY728131.1 coordinate 1,946,795,176, forward strand.
CCTCCTCATGAACTAGTGTGGTTTTTTTCCATCACCTCCTCTAAATGTTGGATATAAGGATAGATTTAAATTATATACATGATATTAATAAAATAATTATACATCATTAACTATGATTTCATATTTACCTTATTATATTCCATTATGTGGGATTATAATAACATTGTTCTTGTGTGTGGTGGACTACAACCTCATGAAGCGATGCGATTCATTTTTCAATTAAAATTCACATGGAAGGTAATAAGGTTAAATTTAATTAGTGTATATGATATATAAGATATCTTAATTAATATATAAAGTTGATATATTATTTTCCTTTCTTTCATTCTATCCGTCAAGAAAATTGAAATGGTGTTTATGGGTATCCATGACCCACTATCTCCAAGAACAGTGTAATTTATTTTGGCCTTTAAAATTAATGTATTAAATAAAAATAAAAATATATTTAATATATATGATATTTATGTAATTTTTAACATTATTTAGATTTCGGAACCATGATGAATTTAAATGTATAAAAAAATACCAAATCAAAACATACATGACAACAAGGAAGTTATTAACTGAAACACGATTTTTACATTGAATTGTTTATAAACAGGTAAAAAAACATTATAGGTAAGTAATTTATTGTATGATACATATGATTATTGTATTTAATGGGTTTTTAATTAAATTATATTTATTATAAATGTTTCTTGAATGTGAATGATGGAATTCGAGACTGAATATAAGTTAATTTATTCTCAAATTGTCTTCTTTCTGATATATGTTTTTTTATTCACCCATATTCATTAATATTTTGTACTTATGTCCCATTTGACATGATATATCATGAAATAATTTATTTTCAAGATATTTAATATTTCATTTAATGTTATTAATTTATGGGGTTTATGATTCAAAAGATACCAAATGTTTTAATAGATTTATGTTACAATCTTTTTTCTATAAGGATTATATATAATTATGATTAAAATTATGAGATACTACAACCTACCTTTTAATAAAATTTAATCAAATCCAATTATTGTTATATCTTTAAATTAAAGGATTCTATTTTATTTTTCTATTCTTGTTGACAAAAGAGTTCAATATTATCAAAACTCGCCTGTATTTATCTCATTGGTGTAAAATCATTTTTTAATGTCCATGTTTTCTAAAATACATTCAATGTATTATTTTACTATTATGAAATTATTTAATAAATTAATTCTTACCCATTTATTTATTTTTATATTATGGGTTTAAAGAAATGTTTTTTCATTTTTTGAATGAGGTACTTTTGAATTTTGAAAAATGTGAATGGAGTCATTTTTTAATGTGTATGAAATGACCAATATTCTCTAGCATTATGAAAACTCAATGTTTTTAATAATAATTTATATTTATCCAATTATGTTTTAAATTAAAATTATATTAGTAACATGATGTGAAATTATAGAATTTTAAATTTTATTTTCAATGTGGAATGACTATTATCTCTAAGAAATGTTATGTGTAATCCTTTAAAATAATTTCCCATATAGGATAAAATCCCTTAATATCAGTAACGCTTTAATATAGATTTAATAAAATGATTAAATCTTCATTAATTATTTATAAAATTTAAATTTATTATAATATATTGTGTACGATTCACACTACATTCCCATGGGTTACTCTCTGATAAAATGTTTATGATACCCATTTTTTCATGTGTTCTAGTATGGTTATTGTTTTATGATCAATGGGAACTATTATTATTGGATTTCATTATGTAATTTTTTATATGTTATAACAAAAGAGGGGTGGTTCTTTTTTCTATCTCCAATTCATTGCATAAAAATTAATATACCATGAGATAAATAAGATTATAATGGTGAGTGAACCCAATTTTTAATTAATATGTCCAATATGTTAGTATTTTGAGTAATACATAACTACTATGATGGTTTGGGGAGTGGAAAAATCACATTATGATAACCTCTGAAGTAGGACTTGATGACTATTAAAATGAATTTATATTCTTATGATTTTCCTAAAATATATTTCTTAGAAAAATATTATGTTCTCATGGATCACATTATTTGATACCATTATTTTTTATGTCTTATAAACTTTCATGATTTATGTCATGAATCATTTTTATGATCTATGATATGTAGTGTATCGTTTTATAATTTTATTCTCTTGTTCTCTTAACTTTATGCTCCTGTTATATTGTTATCTATATTATTTACAAAAATCTGAAATTTGAGCTCACACTTTATTATGTTTATTTTCCCTAGTTTTTATGGAAATATTTTATGTATGATACATATAAGAAGGTTAAGAGTTATAAGAAACATAGTGGTAGATTATTTAGTTGGCATATGAACTAGTTTTTTATATAACCTTGTTTCCAGAGGAACTAGACCAAAAACCATTTTGGTGTTGATCACCATGTTATATAATTAATATTTATCAATTACTATGGGATTTATATATTTGAGATTCATGGGTTTTTATAGTAGATTTCATAGTAAGGATTTGTAAACATTTGGAATCTAGGTTGGGAAATTTTTTTGAGAACCATAGGAATAATTCTAAGTATAAGACTAAGTATATGAAAATGAACTGAATATTTAGTGATGTATAGATAGAGTGGTATCCAAGAAATTACATCACTATATGGATACTAAAAAAGAATGTTTCTCTAGAATAGTGTAACACACGTTTAAAAACTCAAGAAAGAGCATATTGAGATGGACTCAATCCTGACTTAGTGTAAGACAATGTGCCTTGCAGCACACCAAATTTTATACTCATGGGGGTTATGTTTTGGAAATTCATAGACCCATTACGAACCATCATGAAGAAATATAATAATGACCATGAATAACATAGGTTAAGCCTAATATATCATAGATGAAAAAGAATGTGTTGTGAATTTAAAATCCTATAAGTGATTTTTAATATTATATGGTTTCAGACTATGATTATAATTTAATACACTAGTTTTTTATTTTAGTCAATGGATGGAACTCAAATGAATCATGATAATTCTGAATACAATAGTCAATAAATTGATTGTCATACTATGAATCCAAATGTTATCTGAGCTAGAATAGTAAATCTCATTGCTTTGATCACACAACTTTCATAAGCTATGAATCATAAAAAACATAAAATTGAGAAAAATAGGGAATAATGTTCTATTGAACCCTTTGTGAGGATAAATCTACCTTTTTTTTGCTTTCATTGATCCAATAGTTTCTAAGAAATGGATTAATACCATTGGAAATATATATTACCTCCCTTATAGTCTAGTGCATGAAAAAATTAATTTTTTCTATCTATAATTAGGAAGGAAAAAAAGATATGTGGTGGACTATTTTCATGAATATGAGTCAACAATATGAAAATCACTACATGGAATGGGATGAGTTTAAGAATATATTTTTTAAATAATAAATTTTACCATAATTTTTGAAAAAAATAGATATGTAAGTACTTGATATACCAATGATGGATGATGAATCCATTGGTATATATTAGGAATGTTTTATAGGACCTATGGTGAACACTTATAGTATTATCATCCAACATTAATGTAAGGTTGATCAATTCTTCATTGGCGTAAAATAAAGTCTCTGAAGGGAATTGACCATAATTGACATATTTAGCTTTGTGGAAAACATTTAATGTGCTATCTATGAGGAAATAGATATTGTAATTACCTATTATTCTCATAATTTTGATATGAAAATATATATATAATTCCAAAGAAACATTAAAAACCATTTAAAAATGATCATGAACAATCCACTGATCAATGTTTCGAATAAAAACAGATGAAATTTTATAAAGGGGGTGGTAAATGTTTTATCAATGGGAATTAATTTTATTGAGTTACTGATTACTAATGTTATGCCAAGATGTAAGCTAATGTTGAGAAATATAGAAAAAGATCCATAGAATGCACCACTTAAACTCCAATGTTTGAAATGAAATTAGTATGATAATTATTATATCTAGTACCCAAATACAGTTGTTAATGATGATGATTAATGTCATAAACCTATTAATATGGGAGATAAATGAATATATCATTTTGTAACTATTTTAGATGATGGATATGATAATGATGTTGTGAAAGGAACACTGACCATCCACCATAGAACTACTAATTTATTATTTTAATCGGGATCTACCAACATTTTTATGTCTAATATATTTTATAATGGTATACAAATTCCAACTTAATGATTAGTTGTTGAATTGGTAGTGAAATCCTATAATTTTATAATTATAATATATCATGTTTGTGATTATTCTCCAGTTTATGTGAGTGGGAATGTTCTATTATCAAAACTCATAATTCTCCCTCTAGTTAAATATGATATCACCTTAGTTATGGATTGGATTTCACTATATAATAACTATTTCAATTGAAATATAATGGAGATTACTTTTGGTATTCCAAAATAACTTATTATTTTTTATCATTAATATGATAAACATTAACTTTGGATGAAAAAAACATCTTTTATTGGGTATTAATTTCAATATGAAAGGGGTGTTTATCTTGATGGTTGGGGAGAAAATCAACATATATGATATACCTATTGTTTGGGATTTTTTTGATGTTTCCCTAAATTATGATTCTTGTATTCCATTGAATCAGGAATTATTATTTTTAATTGAACATATAGCTGGTGAAATATTTTTTTCAAAGGATCAGTATAAAATGGATTTGAAGGAGTTAAATAAATTGAAGAAGAAAATACAAGATAATCATAAAAAGGTATAAATTACTCTAGTCGTGTCACCTTGGGGTGAAATAATTATTTTATTAAATATAATTATGGATTGATGCAACACCATAATAATTTTTAGGTGTTGAATAAGATAAAAACGAAGAAATAATAATAATTTTTGTATCAACTATGTGGAGGTCAATATTTTTTTCCATAATTAATCATTGTCATATATATCATCAATTGATAGTCTAGAATGAGTATATAACTATAAAAAAATTACATAAATAGATTGGAAATGATTATAATATAGGGATTTCCTTCATTTATATTAATTCCAAAAATAAAATTAGGGATTTAATGAAATTAGTATTTATAAATTACACTGACTATTTTGTGATAGTATTTATAAATGATATTATAATTTATTAAAATTGAAAGAAAGAGAGAGAAAATCACGTGAGAATTTTACTAAAGTCTTTGTGGAATAATAAATTATATGAACAATCTATAACTTGGGAATTTTGGATATAGGTTTTTTCATTTTTGGGATATGTAGACTTAAGAGATGATATATGAGTAGATCCATCACAGACATATGCTATTGATCATTGGCCTAGACTAAACATAATGATAGATATCAAAATATTTATATGTTTATCTATATAATAACGATGGTGTGTGGATAAATTATTAGGACATTCTAATCTTCTCATCTAGTTAACTCATAAGGGCTCCAGGATCCTTTGAGAAGATTATTATGATGTAAATTTCAAAGAACTAAAGAGAATATTAGGCGTAGAACCTATTATTACATTTTTTCATGTGAAAATGGGTTTTTAATCTATATTAAAGACTCCATGAATGGATTAGTTTTTTTTCTCATGTAGAATGACTTGGTTATATATTATTACTCATGAAAATTGATGTTTCATGAGAAAAAATTATCGGACTTATGATTTGGAGTTAGATATGGTAATTTTTTAATTAATTATATAGAGAAATTATATATATAGAAAAAAATAGGATATATATATACCAATTAAAAAAATTAATGTTTATATTTACACTCATGGAGTTGAATATTCCCCATACAAGATTGTTAAAGATGATAAATGATTATGACTACTCAATACATTATAACTATGGAAATGAATACAAGGTGGCTGATTCTTTGAGGTGAAACGACAATACTATATTATCTATGATGAAGATTAAAAAATAATCTATATTTATGGATTATAAATGGATAGATCATTGAATATTGAATTAAGTGGAGAAATCCTATATTTTAAAATATGCGTTCAACCATCTATCCTTCTGAGGATTAATGAGGAATATAAGAATGAAATAGAGTGAAAAAAAGGAAAGAAGTTTTCTAGTGTTCACCCTTAATCATGATGGAATGGTAATGTTTTTTTAATGTGTATGTGTTCTCTCCATACCAAATTATAAGAAAGAGCTACTAGAGGAAGCTCATAGTTCTTCATTCTCTATTCTTCCTGAAAGTAAAACGATGTATAGAGATATAAAATAGTATATTTGGTGGGATGGAATAAAGTGATATATTGCAATGTTTTTTCAATGTTCTTGGTACGATTGAATGTTATGTCTCAGGGACGAAATTAAAATAGGATGTGACAACTATTATCCAAAGACTAATTAAAATGGGAAAACATAACAATGGATTTTCTCATTGGAATCCCTAAAAAATATAAATGGAAAATATTATATTAATTTTAAATGTAGTCCTTACAAAGTAAAAACACTTCAATACAATAATAGAATATTTATATCTCGATCATAATTCATGAATATAACTTAATGAAGTGGTAAGGACTCATGGAGTACCACATTCAATTGTATCTGGTTGGGATCTATGGTTTTCCTCAATTCTCTAGCATAGACATTAACATGATCTTGATAGACAGATGATTTTTATAACAATGTATCATCAGAAGAACGATTATCAATCGAATAGAAAAATTCAAGGCTGAGAAGATAAGTTGAAATAATTTTCTATATATTTCAATTGTGTTTAGGATCAACACCATCCTGTATTCAAGTTTTCAAACAAAAATAGAGTTCATTCATTAAATCAATTAGATAATTATATATCCCTCTATCAAAGGATGTTAAAAAATATAACATGATCAGATGATGTTGGAGATGTAACGCTATTGGGCTATGATCCATATGAGGGAATAGTGGAAGTAGTGATATCCATTCAACAAATCATTTAGGCATATTCGATTCAATAGAAAATTTATATTGAAATTTTTCGTGTGATCTGGAGTTTGAAGTTGATAATAATTCTTTTCATAGAATTTATCTATGGAGAAGGTTGTGATATTTTTGGAGAAATGAATTTAAATACCTAGGTATATTTCCCCTTGTGGGATTCGGAATCATATAAGGATGGTAGCTTATCGATTGATGCTTCCGAAGAATCCCTATCAAGTCAATGATGTGTTCCTGGTTGCTCTCATGAGGAAGTAGATACCTACTCCTTCACATGTATTTAACTCTATGATTATAATATTGGAATGTGCTATTTATTATTACAAACAACATGTGGAGATTCATGATCATATAGAAAAATTCCTAGGAAATGATATGACTCACCTGGTCAATGTTTTGTGTCAAAACGACCAACTTGAAGAAGTAATATGGGAACCTAAGAATATGATGAGGAAAAGGTAGAATTTTTTGTATCAATGTTTTTAATTTTTATTTCATAACTCATTTTAAGGGATATACTATATAAAACTACTAATTTAATGATATTATTATTTTTCTAAAAAATTCTATATTTTTGATATCATTCATTTCACGCAACCTTGAGTTATAAAAAATATATATTTTAATGGTAGTTATCCAAAAATAACTATTGTAACCTCACTGTGAAATTTAGTGGAATTAATAGGAATGACCATGTTTTAAAATTTATGTATAATGGTTTTATATAAATAAGTCAAATTGACATAGTTGTACTTAGTTTTTAGTAATGTGTTTATACTTTTCAAAAATAATAGCTTCTCAAAAATGTTTTTATTGTTTTTTGGGAAAAAAATAATAAAATAATTTTTCAAATTTTAGAAAACATAATCTTGACAATAAAAAAATATTTTTATATCTATATGTCAAAATATTCTTTTAGTGAATTTTTGATAATTTTCTACAATGATTATTTTTTCAATGAATATTGTAAAAATATTGATTTTTATTAAAAACAACCTTTTGGTTAAACTAATTTACCTACTCCATGTAATGTAAACATGGTTATAAAAGAAAAATTGGTCCAATTATATATATATATATATATATATATATATTAATCCAATTTAGGTCACTATAATCAATATCGTACTGTATTTTGAAATTAAAACTATATATACTTATGAATTTTTTTTTCAAAACAAATGTTTTGTCCCTTCTACGAGATTAATTTGAAATTAAAATTATTAAATTTTTAATGAATTTTGGAAAAATAGATTTTATATTTTTTAATTAGAGTAATTAGAAGTATATAATGTGGTAAATTAATTTTATTCAGAATTAATAATATTAATGGAAAGGAATAATTATGGTGGTTAAGGATAAAATAGGTTGACTTTCGGGTTGGTGTTAAGCTAAAAAGATAAGGAGTAAATCCGGCCTTTAGCGGCCGCTCAGCGACCGCCATTGGCGGTCGCTGTTGCCTCGTCGCTAGAGGCTTTCAGCGACCGCCAATGGCGGTCGCTCTAGAAGGCCGACATATCGGCCTCCAACGACCGCCAAGCGGTCGCTGCAGCCCCTCTGCCGGGCACCCTATAGCGACCGCCTATGGCGGTCGCTAGTCTAAAAAAAAAATTTTACAACTTTTTTTATTGAATTGAATATATAAATATATATATATATAAAATATTCATATATATACTATTAAATACAATATTTTAAATATATATATATATATATAATATTTTAAATGTTTTAATATATATATAATATATATATAATATCAAATCATTGTGCTATAATAATTTAAAAACTTCGATTCAAGAAATAATCTCATTTCAGGTCTTTCGGAGCACGTTTGCTCCGAATGGGACCGACGCACGCCGTTTTGGTGTTTAATGGCGCCAGAAACGTGTTTCCAGCCGCCGCGGTCAAACGGCACCTCCGAATGAGGTGCTGTCTGGCCGACCATTTCAAAATTCACGCCTCGGATGTTGTCGTACGGTTTCATGGCATTCGGAGGTCGTTCGGGTGGTTTTGACCCCCCAAGGCGCCATTTCAGCGCGCGCCGCGCTGCTGAAAAGGACACAATCGGACGTGCCGCGCGCACCGCATTTCCGATGGACGTGCGGCCTCCTCCTGCATCTCAGGAATAATATTTATATCGTTCCCGTGCGGTTTGAGGTTGTTCGGAGCAAGTTTGCTCCGAATTGGACCGCCGCACGCCGTTTTGGTGTTTTAGGGCACCGGAAACGCGTTTCTGGCCGCCGCGGTCAAACGGCACCTCCGAATGAGGTGCCGTCTGGCCGACCATTTCATAATTCATGCCCCGGATTTTTTCGTACGGTTTCGTGGCATTCGGAGGTCGTTCGGGTGGTTTTGACCCCCCCAACGCGTCATTTCAGCGCGCGCCGCGCTGCTGAAAAGGACACAATCGGACGTGTCCCGCGCACCGCATGTCCGATGGACGTGCAGCCTCCTCCTGCATCTCAGGAATAATATTTCTATCGTTCCTGTGTGGTTTCAGGTCTTTTGGAGCACGTTTGCTCTGAATGGGACCGCTGCACGCCGTTTTGGTGTTTAATGGCGCCGGAAACGCATTTCTGGCCGCCGCGGTCACACGGCACCTCCGAATGAGGTGTCGTCTGGCCGAACATTTCACAATTCACGCCCCGAATGTTTTAGTACGGTTTCGCGGCAATCAGAGGTCGTTCGGGTGGTTTTGACCCATCAACGCGCCATTTCAGCGCGCGACGCGCTGCTGAAAAGGACACAATCGGACGTGCCGCGCGCAACGCACGTCCGATGGACGTGTGGCCTCCTCCTGCATCTCAGGAATAATATTTATATCGTTCCCGTGCGGTTTCAGGTCGTTCGGAGCACGTTTGCTCTGAATTGGACCACCGCACGCCGTTTTGGTGTTTTATGGCGCCGGAAACGCGTTTCCGGCCGCCGCGTTCACACGGCACCTCCGAATGAGGTGCCGTCTAGCCGACCATTTCGCAATTCACGCCCCGGATATTGTCGTACGGTTTTGTGGCATTCGGAGGTCGTTCGGGTGGTATTGACCCTCCAACTCGCCATTTCAGCGCGCGCCGCACTGCTAAAAAGGACACAATCGGACGTGCCGCACGCACCGCACGTCCGATGGATGTGCGGCCTCCTCCTGCATCTCAGGAATAATATTTATATCGTTCCTGTGCGGTTTCAGGTTGTTCGGAGCACGTTTACTCCGAATGGGACCGCCGCACGCCGTTTTGGTGTTTAATGGCGCCCGAAACGCGTTTTCGGCCTCCGCGGTCAAACGGAACCTCCGAATGAGGTTCCGTCTGGCCGACCATTTCACAATTCACTCCCCAGATGTTGTCGTACGGTTTCGTGGCATTCAGAGGTCGTTCGTGTGGTTTTGACCCCCCAACGCGCCATTTCAGCGCGCGCCGCGCTGCTGAAAAGGACACAATCGGACGTGCCGCACGCACCGCACGTCCGATGGACGTGCGGCCTCCTCCAGCATCTCAGGAATAATATTTCTATCGTTCTCGTGCGGTTTCAGGTCGTTCGAAGCACGTTTTCTCCGAATTGGACCGTTGCACGCCGTTTTGGTGTTTTAGGGCACCGGAAACGCATTTCTAGCCGCCGCGGTCAAACGGCACCTCCGAATGAGGTGCCGTCTGGCCGAACATTTCATAATTCACGCCCCGGATGTTTTCGTACGGTTTCGTGGCATTCGGAGGTCATTCGGATGGTTTTGACCCCCCAACGCTTTATTTCAGCGCGCGCCGCGCTGCTGAAAAGGACACAATCAGACGTGCCGTGCGCACCGCACGTCCGATGGACGTGTGGCCTCCACCTGCATCTCAGGAATAATATTTCTATCGTTCCCGTGCGGTTTCAGGTCTTTTAGAGCATGTTTGCTCCGAATGGGACCGCCGCACGCCATTTTGGTGTTTAATGGCGCCGGAAACGCGTTTCCGGCCGCCGCGGTCACACGGCACCTCCGAATGACGTGCCGTCTGGCCAACCATTTCAAAATTCACGCCCGGGATGTTTTCGTATGGTTTCGTGGCATTCAGAGGTGGTTCGGGTGGTTTTGACCCACCAACGCGCCATTTCAGCGCGCAGCGCGCTGCTGAAAAGGACACAATCAGACATGCCGCGCGCACCGCACGTCTGATGGACGTGCGGCCTTCTCCTGCATCTCAAGAATAATATTCCTATCGTTCCCGTGCGGTTTCAGGTCGTTCGGAGCACGTTTGCTCTGAATTGGACCGCCGCACGCTGTTTTGATGTTTTATGGCGCCGGAAACGCGTTTCCGGCCGCCGCGGTCACACAGCACCTCCGAATGAGGTGCAGTCTCGCCGACCATTTCACAATTCACGCCCCGGATATTGTCGTATGGTTTCGTGGCATTCAAAGGTCGTTCGGGTGGTTTTGACCGCCCAACGCGTCATTTCAGCGTGCGCCGCACTGCTGAAAAGGAAACAATCGGACGTGCTGCACGCACCGCACATCTGATGGACGTGCGGCCTCCTCCTGCATCTCAGGAATAATATTTCTATCGTTCCCGTGCGGTTTCAGGTCGTTCGGAGCACGTTTGGTCCGAATGGGACCGCCGCACGCCGTTTTGGTGTTTAATGGCACCCGAAACGCGTTTCCGGCCTCCGCGGTCAAACGGCACCTCCGAATGAGGTTCCGTCTGGCCGAGCATTTCACAATTCACGCCCCAGATGTTGTCGTACGGTTTCGTGGCATTCGGAGGCCGTTCGTGTGGTTTTGACCCCCCAACGCGCCATTTCAGCGCGCGCCGCGCTGCTGAAAAAGACACAATCGGACGTGCCGCGTGCACCGCACGTCCGATGGACGTGCGGCCTACTCCTGCATCTCAGGAATAATATTTCTATCGTTCTCGTGTGGTTTCAGGTCGTTCGGAGCAAGTTTGCTCCGAATTGGACCGCCGCACGCCGTTTGGGTGTTTTGTGGCGCCGGAAACGCGTTTTCGGCAGCCGCGGTCACACGGCACCTCCGAATGAGGTTCCGTCTGGCCGACCATTTCACAATTCACGCCCCGGATATTGTCGTACGGTTTCGTGGCATTCGGAAGTTGTTCGGGTGGTTTTGACCCCCCAACGCGTCATTTCAGCGTGCGCCGCGCTGCTGAAAAGGACACAATCGGACGTGTCGCGCGCACCGCACGTCCGATTGACGTGCGGCCTCCTACTGCATCTCAGGAATAATATTTCTATAGTCCCATGCGGTTTCAGGTCGTTCGGAGCACGTTTGCTCCGAATGGAACCGCCGCACGCCGTTTTGGTGTTTAATGGCGCCCGTAACGCGTTTCCGGCCGCCGCGGTCACACGGCACCTCCGAATGAGGTTCCGTCTAGCTGACCATTTCACAATTCACGCCCCGGATGTTGTCGTACGATTTCGTGGCATTCGGAGGTCGTTCGGGTGGTTTTGACCCCCCAACGCGTCATTTCAGCGCACGTCACGCTGCTGAAAAGGACACAATCGGACGTGTCGCGCGCACCGCACGTCCGATGGATGTGCGGCCTCCTCTTGAATCTCAGGAATAATATTTCTATCGTTCCTGTGCGGTTTCAGGTCGTTCGGAGCAGGTTTTCTCCGAATTGGACCGCCGCACGACGTTTTGGTGTTTTAGGGCGCCGGAAACGTGTTTCCGGCCGCCGCGGTCAAACGGCACCTCCGAATGAGGTTCCGTCTGGCAGACCATTTCAAAATTCACGCCCCGGATGTTGTCTTACGGTTTCGTGGTATTCGGAGGTCGTTCGGGTGGTTTTGACCCCCCAACGCGCCATTTCAGCGCGCGCCGCGCTGCTGAAAAGAACACAATCGGACGTTCCGCGCGCACCGCACGTCTGATGGACGTGCGGCCTCCTCCTGCATCTCAGGAATAATATTTCTATCGTTCCCGTGCGGTTTCAGGTCTTTCGGAGCACGTTTTCTCCGAATGGGACCGCCGCACGCCGTTTTGGTGTTTAATGGCGCCGGAAACGCGTTTCCGGCCACCGCGGTCACACGGCACCTCCGAATGAGGTGCTGTCTAACCGACCATTTCACAATTCACGCCCCGGATGTTGTTGTACGGTTTAGTGGAATTTGGAGGTCGTTCGGGTGGTTTTGACCCCCCAACGCGCCATTTCAGCGCGCGCCGCACTGCTGAAAAGGACACAATCGGACGTGCCGCGCGCACCGCACGTCCGATGGACGTGCGGCCTCCTCCTGCATCTCAGGAATAAAATTTCTATCGTTCTCGTGCGGTTTCAGGTCGTTCGGAGCACGTTTGCTCCGAATTGAACCGCTGCACGCCGTTTTGGTGTTTTGTGGCGCCAGAAACGCGTTTCCGGCCGCCGTGGTCACACGGAACCTCCGAATGAGGTGTCGTCTGGCCTAACATTTCACAATTCACGCCTCGGATGTTGTCGTATGGTCTCGTGGCATTCGGAGGTCGTTCGGGTGGTTTTGACCACCCAACGCGCCATTTTAGCGCGTGTTGCGCTGCTAAAAAGGACACAATCGGACGTGCCGCACGCACCGCACGTCCGCTGGATGTCCTGCCTCCTCCTGCATCTCAGGAATAATATTTCTATTGTTCCCGTGCGGTTTCAGGTCGTTCGGAGCACGTTTGCTCCGAATTGGACTGACGCACGCCGTTTTGGTGTTTTGTGGCGCCGGAAATGCGTTTCCGGCCGCTGCGGTCACACGGCACCTCCGAATGAGGTTCCGTCTGACCGACCATTTCACAATTCACGCCCCGGATGTTTTCGTACGGTTTCGTGGCATTCGGAGGTCGTTCGGGTGGTTTTGACCCCCCAACGCGTCATTTCAGCGCGCGTCGCGCTGCTGAAAAAGACACAATCGGACGTGCCGCGCGCACCGCACGTCCTATGGATGTGCGGCCTCCTCCTGCATCTCAGGAATAATATTTCTATCGAACCCGTGCGGTTTCAGGTCGTTCGGAGCACGTTTGCTCCAAATTGGACCGCCGCACGCCGTTTTGGTGTTTTAGGGCGCCGGAAACGCGTTTCCGGCCGCCGTGGTCACATGACACCACCAAATGAGGTTCCGTCTGGCCGATCATTTCACAATTCACGCCCCGGATGTTGTCGTACGGTTTCGTGGCATTCGGAGGTCGTTCGGGTGGTTTTGACCCCCCCAACGCGCCATTTTAGCGCACGCCCCGCTGCTGAAAAGGACACAATCGGACGTGCCACGCGCACCGCACGTTCGATGGACGTGTGGCCTCCTCCTGCATCTCAGGAATAATATTTCTATCGTTCCTGTGCGGTTTCAGGTCTTTCGGAGCACGTTTGCTCCGAATGGGACCGCCGCACACCGTTTTGGTGTTTAATGGCGCTGGAAACGCATTTCCGGCCGCCGCGGTCACACGGCACCTCCGAATGAGGTTCCGTCTGGCCGACCATTTCACAATTCACGCCCCGGATGTTTTCGTACGGTTTCGTGGCATTCGGAGGTCGTTCGGGTGGTTTTGACCCCCCAACGCGCCATTTCAGCGCGTGCCGCGCTGCTGAAAAGGACACAATCGGACGTACCGCGTGCACCGCACGTCCGATGGACATGCGGCCTCCTCCTACATCTCAGGAATAATATTTCTATTGTTTCCGTGCGGTTTCAGGTCGTTCGGAGCACGTTTGCTCCGAATTGTACCGCCGCACGCCGTTTTGGTGTTTAATGGCGCCGAAAACGCGTTTCCGGCCGCCGCGGTCACACGGCACCTCCGAATGAGGTGCCGTCTGGCTGACCATTTCAAAATTTACGTCCCGGATGTTTTCGTACGGTTTCGTGGCATTCAGATGACGTTCAGGTGGTTTTGACCCCCCAATGCGCCATTTCAGCGCATGCCGCGCTGCTGAAAAGGACACAATCGGACGTGCCGCCCTCACCGCACGTCCGCTGGACGTGATGCCTCCTTCTGCATCTCTGGAAAAATATTTCAATCGTTTCAGTGCGGTTTCAGGTCGTTCGGAGCACGTTTGCTCCGAATTGGACCGCCGCACGCCGTTTTGGTGTTTTATGGCGCCGGAAACACGTTTTCAGCCGCCGCGGTCACACAACACCTCCGAATGAGGTGCCGTCTGGCCGACCATTTCACAATTCACACCCCGGATGTTGTCGTACGGTTTCGTGGAATTCGGAGGTCGTTCGGGTGGTTTTGACCCCCCAACGCGCCATTTCAGTGCGCGCTGCGCTTCTAAAAAGGACACAATCGGACGTGTCGTGCATACCGCACGTCTGATGGATGTGCGGCCTCCTCCTGCATCTCAGGAATAATATTTCTATCGTTCCCGTGCGGTTTCAGGTCGTTCGGAGCACGTTTGCTGTGAATTGGACCGCCGCACGCCGTTTTTGTGTTTTTTGGTGCCGGAAACGCGTTTCCGGCCGCCACTGTCACACGGAACCTCCGAATGAGGTGCCATCTGGCCGACCATTTCACAATTCACGCCCCAGATATTGTCGTACGGTTTCGTGGAATTCAGAGGTCATTCAGGTGGTTTTGACCCCCCAATGCGCCATTTCAGCGCGCGCCGCGCTGCTGAAAAGGACACAATCGGACGTGTTGTGCGCACCGCACGTCCGATGGACATGCGGCCCTCTCCTACATATCAGGAATAATATTTCTATCGTTCCCGTGCGGTTTCAGGTCGTTCGGAGCATGTTTCCTCCGAATTGGACCGCCGCACGCCGTTTTGGTGTTTAATTGCGCCTGAAACGCGTTTCCGGCCGCCGCGGTCACACGGCACCTCCGAATGAGGTGCCGTCTGGCCGAACATTTCACAATTCACGCACCGGATGTTGTCGTACGTTTTCGTGGCATTCGGAGGTCGTTTTGGTGGTTTTGACCCCCCAACGCGCCATTTCAGCGCGCGTCGCGCTGCTGAAAAGGACACAATCAGACGTGTCGCGTGCACCGCACGTCCGATTGACGTGAGACCTCCTCCTGGATCTCAAGAATAATATTTCTATCGTTCTCGTGTGGTTTCAGGTTGTTCGGAGCACGTTTGCTCCGAATTGGACCGCCGCACGCCGTTTTGGTGTTTAATGGCGCCGGAAACGCGTTTTTGGCCGCCGCGGTCACACGGCACCTCTGAATGATGTTCCGTCTAGCCTACCATTTCACAATTCGCGCCCCGGATGTTTTCGTACGGTTTCGTGGCATTCGGAGGTCGTTCGGGTGGTTTTGACCCCCCAACGCGCCATTTCAGCGCGCGCCGCGCTGCCGAAAAGGACAAGATCGGACGTGCTGCGTGCAACGCACGTCCGCTGGATGTGCTGCCTCCTCCTGCATCTCAGGAATAATATTTCTATCGTTCCCGTGCGGTTTCAGGTCGTTCGGAGCACGTTTGCTCCGAATTGAACCGCCGCACGCCGTTTTGGTGTTTTTTGGCGCCGGAAATGCGTTTCCGGCCGCCGCGGTCACACGACACCTCCGAATGAGGTGCAGTCAGGCCGACCATTTCACAATTCACGCCCCGGATGTTGTCGTACGGTTTCGTGGCATTCGGAGGTCGTTCGGGTGGTTTTGACCCCCCAACGCTCCATTTTAGCGCGCGCCGCGCTGCTGAAAAGGACACAATCAGACGTGCCGCGCGCACCGCACGTCCGCTGTACGGGGGTGCGGGGGGCTGTACCGGTGTGGCGAGGGGCAGTACGGGGGTGCGGGGGGTGTTCGGGGGTGCGGGGGGGGGGGGGGGGACTGTACGGAGGTGCGGGGGGCTGTACGGGGGTGCGGGGGCTGTACGGGGGTGGCGGGGGGCAGTACGGGAGTGCGGGGGGGGGGGGGGGGGGGGGGGCTGTACGGGGGTGCGGGGGGCTGTACGGGGGTGCGGGGGGGCTGTACGGGGGTGCGGGGGGGTTGTACGGGGGTGCGGGGGGCTGTACGGGGGTGCGGGGGGGGGGGGGGGGGGGGGCGCTGTACGGGGGTGCGGGGGGCTGTACGGGGGTGGCTGGGGGCAGTACGGGGGTGCGGGGGGCAGTACGGGGGTGCGGGGGAAGTTCGGGGGTGCGGGGGGTTGTACGGGGGTGCGGGGGGCTGTACGGGGGTGCGGGGGGGCTGTACGGGGGTGCGGGGGGGGGGGGGGGGGCTGTACGGGGGTGCGGGGGGCTGTACGGGGGTGCGGGGGGCTGTACGGGGGTGCGGGGGGGCTGTACGGGGGTGCGGGGGGATGTACGGGGGTGCAGGGGGCTCTCCGTGGGTGCAAAGGCCATCCCATTGATTACAAAAGTGAAAAATAAAAGTGATAACATCTAATTAATACATATTTCTTTTATCGATACTATACAGAAATTTATAAAAAATATTTTGGATAATATATAATCTATAATATCAGATTTATTGATCTGTTGGAATTAGTTCAACTTTTTCAAATGTAGAATCATTCAAGATTATCTGATCAAAAACTCAATATGTGTATAAAATATTTAAAAGACCACCATGGATGGTAATAATGCATTACTTAAATGAATAAATACAGTACATCAATGTCAACCCTACCAGTAAAAACAAAAAACATATCTCGTGAATATATGGTGCGTCACGCATTGTCATCACTGCTACCTCCTTCTGGTGGGCCAGGTGCCTACAACAAATAAACATTATAAATATTTTAATAACAAAAATAATTTAAATTAAATAAATAAATACAGTATATACCTGCGTCGTATGATCCCCTGTACCATCAGCTCGACGCACATATTCCCGCAGTGCTCTAACCTCAGCTGTCAATTGCGTAATTGTCTCCTCGGAAGCGCACAGCCGTGCCTCAAAATCTGACATCTGCTATGTCATATGAGCAACAGAAGGACCGACAACCGCAGCGTGTGACACTACAGAATGAGGAATCCCTGCTCCATAGGTCAAACTATAGCCATGCCCGTCCCGACCAATAATGCGATGAAAGATCTCGTCCCGTCGCATGGGAAGCTGTCGCTGGTCCTCTGGAAGATGTTCTAACTCAGCTTCAAATTGAACCTGTGAAATATTTAAATATAGATAAATATATATATGTTAATATATAGATTTATGTAATTATTGGTAAGTACAGACACTTACTATCAATGCTGCAACCTCTGGATCATTGCGATCACGAGTCCTTATCCACACCGACATTTTATCAGTTGCTGCACCTTGCCCTCGCAACTGTATATTAAAAGAATATAAACACAAAACCATATTAATTAATAAATTAAAAAATTAATAATATATACCTCATGTCGGATCTGAGACACGTGACGAGTCCCGATCCTGTGAGGTGGTCCCTGCAATGCTCGATTCTTCGAATGGCGTGTTGACACCTCCTACATTCAATTCATTCAAATTTCAAACAAATCACATATTCTTGAAAATATATATACAGAAAAATAATTAATATACAAACCGCAACACCCTCAGTAGAACAATATGCAACCAAGTCACGCCACTGAGCCGGGAGGACACCTATCGGGACTTTTTCCAAAATGTCAAGGGCATCCACATTTGGTACCCAGTGGTCCCTCTTCACTTTGCCTTTATAATCTTTCCACATCTTACGGCATTTGATCATACACACGGGCCGAAACTCTTCAGGGCATACTTTCAAATTTTGCTATAAAGAAAATAATCAAACATATTAGTATTCTTTATAAATAGAAAATAATGTAAAATTATTTTCTTACCTGAACCTCCCTCCATAGACGATCTAATGTGTCCGGTGGGATAGAAGCCCAATCACGCGTGGTCAATGGAAATCGATGTGGGTCACGTATGATATGACCCAGCTGACGAATAAATTCAGGGGCATTCAGTCCCACGGGATGAAATACCTCATCAAATGAAACATCTATCGTCGTGTCGGAATTCCATGATAATATGCCACGACCAGGGCCTCTCCTGCGAGAGGAAGAAGCAGCCGAGTCTGATCCTGTTGAAAACAATTTTATATATAAATTGACAAATGTTATATATATATATATATGTCAATTACATAAAAAATATAGGCAATGACATTCAAACATACCTCGACCCTGAGACGTAGATGCCTCAGATGGATGATGTGGATCTTCTGCCTCTTCCCCTGACATGTCTGCAGTCATAGAAAATATCAGTAATGAGTCCAAATTGTTTAAAAGATAAATTGGATTGTTCTTAATAAATCAAACTTGTACAACTGTTAATCAAACAAAAAATATATTGAATAATTAGTTGTGAATGAATTTTAAAAAATCAGAAAGTTAATCAACCTAAATATTTATGACTGAATTAACTTACAAAAGTGAGGATTAAAACTTATAAGGATTTATAAAATGATTAGATAATTTATGATATCCTAGGACATTCTACTGAATAGCGGGAAAACAATTATACCTTTTATTAAGCATGAAAATCGACCGTTTCTCCTTCAACAGCCGCTCTGACCCAATAAATATCTTCTTCACGTTGAACTACGGTATGTTGATCAAGTTGTTGGTAAACAAACAGAACAGTCTCGGGTTCATATTCTTCAAATAAAAACACTCCTCACCGAGAAATTTTGACAAAAACTTTCCAACTTGGATCCGAAGGCAATGTAACGAAGAATACTTGTTCCTCTTGAGATGTCAAAATGAAAGGTTCATTCTCAACTCGTTCATTATTTCTCTATAACATATAGTTAAAATTCACCAATGAAAACTGATATTGATCGACTTTACATCCACACACTGGATCAACCCAATTACACTTTTACAATATGTACTTCAAACCGTGTGTGTATACAACTTCAATGATGTCTATCAATTGACCATAGTAATAACCAGAATCGAAAAAGGGACAACTGATGCCACTGTTTTGTGTTGCTCGTTTGTCGTCAACATCTTTAATGCGAAATCGAAAACCATTAGCATCAATAGCTTTATAACGACGAGCCGTTATAGATGGACCCTCAGCCAGTTGGATAAATACTTCAGGTAGCGTGGGGTCCCCTAACTCCCTCAGCTTACGAACCTACATAATTTATAAAAAAAATACTGATATATGCAGAAAGAATTAGTTTAATACTTCACTCATAATTAAAATCAATTTATACATACATAATCCTTGAACCAATCATGAAATGCCGCATAATGAGATTGTTGAATTTGCAACTCAGTCGCACGATGCATCTCTTCTTTTATCTCATTAATGTGTTTCCTGCAAATGATTACGCGATGTTTAAAAGATCAACTTATGAAAACAAAACATGTAAAAGTTATACAAGCACATTGATAAGATACTTACTGCATTAATGGTGCAACTGATGGAGTATTGAACAAGATATATCGATATGCTTGTATCCACTCGATGTTGTCCATATCAAATGTGGTTCCTTCTCCAAATGGACCATCATGAATCCGAGAGGGCTTATCTAATTTTGTTTCAACATCCGTAAGATATTCTGCACAAAATTTAGTACACTCATCCATCAAATAACCATTGGCTATTGATGCCTCTGGACGAGCTCTGTTGCGTACATATCTTTTCAATGTACTCAAATACCGTTCAATAGGATACATCCACCTGAATTTCACTGGACCAGCAGCCATTACTTCATCAGTTAGGTGCACTGTCAAGTGGACCATAACATCGAAAAATGAGGGGGGGGGGGAAAGTTTCTCAAAGTGACAAAGCGTAAGTACAATTCGGTCCTAAAAACATTTTAAATCACTCATTCCTTGATTTCTTAAACAAAGCTGTCTAAAAAATTACTCATCTCAATCAAGGGCTGAACAACATTGGGGGATAAACAATCACAAATTGCGATTGGAATCAGCTGCTGAAGTAATATGTGATTGTCATGACTTTTCAACCCTTGCAATGTCTTGCTCATCAGATTCACACACTTTGAAATATTAGAAGAGTAACCATCAGGCACCTTGACCATCTTCAAAATGGAAAGAAATGTCTCTTTCTCCTCTGTAGTCATCGAATACTGTGCAGTAGGCATATATGCCTTGTTTCCCTCAGCTAACTGTAAATGCAACTGTTTCCTTAAACCCATTTCTTCCAAATCACGGTGTGCATTAACATGGTCCTTTGACTTTCCACTGACACCTAAAATGGTCCACAATATGTTATCACAAACATTTTTTTCAATGTGCATGACATCCAAATTATGCCTCAACATGTTAGTTTTCCAATACGGAAGACTATAAAAAATACTTTTCTTTTTCCAATTGTGACTGCGCTGCCTACCCGCAGCACGAATATTACGTACTGGAGGAGCCACCAAATCCTGAATTTCATATACTGTGTGGATGTTTTCTTCCTCAATCTGCGATAACATTTCGACTCCTGTCATGATCTTTGGTGCTGGGCTGAACTCTCTAGAACCATCAAATGCCACTCTGTCCTTTCTGAACCTGTGATGGGGAGGGAGAAAACGCCTGTGACCCATGTATGCCCATTTTTTGGAATGTTTAAGCCATACAGATTTTTTACTTTTATTGCAACAAGGGCAAGAAAATTCCCCTTTCGTACTCCAGCCTGATAAATTTGCATAAGCTGGGAAGTCATTGATTGTCCACAATAAAGCAGCATGCAGTTTGAACATTTCATTCGTTTCGCAGTCATAAGTCATCACACCATCGCCCCAAAATTCATTCAAATCATCAATCAATGGTTGAAGGTAAACATCAATCTTATCCCCCAGAATTTTAGGTCCATCAATAAGAGTGGAAAGTAATATAAATTGTTGCTTCATAAAAAGCCACGGAGGAAGATTATATGGAACCAACACCACAGGTCATGTGCTATGAGTTGCACCAACCATAGACTTGAGTGGATTGAAACCATCTGCTGCCAATCCCAATCGGACATTACGAACATCTTTAGCAAATTCGGGATGTCTCTTATCAAAATCCTCCCATGCATGAGAGTCTGCCGGGTGGGTTAACATGTCACTTTCATGAACTCTTTCTGCATGCCATCTCATTAAATTAGAAACTTTAGATGACATAAAAAATCTTTTCAACCTCGGTTTAAGGGGAAAGTAACACATTTTCTTTACGGCAATCGGTTTCCCCTGTATCGCAATCTGACTTTGATGAGTCTTATTTCCCCTGTTCTCTTTCCACCTGGAAGCGCCACAAACCGTACAAATATCCAAATGAGCAGTTTCATTTCTAAACAACATACAGTTGTTTTCACATGCATCTATAGTCTCATATGTAAAACCTAAGTTCTCTGTCAACTTACGAGCATAGTAATACGACTCAGGAATCTTAGCGTCGACAGGAAGAACTTTTTTCAATAAAACCAAAAGCATGTCGAATGATGTATCTAACCAATTATTAAAAGTCTTCAAATGCAACAACTCCACGATAAATGATAGTTTATTGTAAGAAGTACATCTAGGATATAATTCTGTTTTCGCATCATCAAGTACTTCATAAAACCTCCTCGAATCACGATCTGCACCAGAGCGAAGATTTATCTCACCGGTCTCAAGATTCTGGATGTCAATGCCTTCAGGATCAAACCCATGTACCATTTCAGTAAGCATTTCATGCATTGGATCAGTCATCCTTGCATCAACATCCATCTGAGCTGCATCTGTATTTTGACAACGAACATATTCTTCTCCATGACGAGTCCAACTCTTATAATTTTTCAGAAATCCATTAAAGAAAAGGTGATCCCTCACAGTATCTCGTGTGAATTGATATCTGTTAGCACATTTTCTACATGGACAACTAATATAGTCACTTTCAAATCCTCTCGTGAAGTCAATAAACTGCATAATGCCATTGAAATATTCTCTAGACGTTCGATTTGGAAGATCAATCCAACTCTTATCCATAATAATATCTGTATAACAAACATTTACACAATAATGATTACATTTACATTTTTCTAATCAACTATATTCAAAATAAATATTAACCATTTGTTTATGAACCATTGATAAAATAATAATGTAACTGAAAGCTCATGTTACCTGATTGAGCTACAAACCTGAAAGGGAGGGGAGCCGAAGGCGGTGCTGTGAGGGAGAGGAGGCAGCGAAGGGGAGGCGGATCCAAAGGCGGTGCGGCAAGGGAGGGGACGGGAGGCGGCGGGGGCGGGGAGCTGGAGGAGAGGAGGCGGTGAGGGGACGGGGGACTGGCAGCGGGGGGGGGGGGGGGGGGGTGTCCGGGGTCGGGGGGGGGGGGCTATCCGAGGTGCGGGGAGGGGTGTCCGGGGTGTCGGGGGCCTGTCAGGGGTGCGGGCAGGGGTGTTCGGGGTGCGAGGGTGTCCGGGGTGCGGGGGGGGGGGGGGGGCTGTCTGGGGTGCAGGGGGGCTGTCGGGGGTGCGGGGTGGGGTGTCCGAGGTGTGGGGGGCCTGCCCGGGGTGCGGGGGGGCTATCCGGGTTCGGATGGGGGTGTCCGAGTGCGGGGGGGGGGGGGGGGGGGGGGTTGTCCGGGTTCGGAGGGGGGTGTCCGAGTGCAGGGGGGGCTGTCCGGGGTGCGGGGAGGCGTCCGGGGTGCGGGGGCCGGTCCGGAGTGCACGGGGGGGGGTGTCCGGGGTGCGGGGAGGCGTCCGGGGTGCGGGGGGCAGTCCAGAGTGCGCGGGGGGGGGGGGGGGGCTTCCCGGGGTGCGGGGGGGTTGTCCGGAGTGCGCGAGGGGGGGGGGGGGGGGGTTGTCCGGGGTGCAGGTGCCGTCCGGGGTGGGGGGGAGGGCCGAGAGGCCGGAGGGCGGTGGCCGGAGGCCCAAGGTTGGAGGGCGGCGGCCGGAAGCCGGAGGGCAGGAGGCGAGGGAGGGCAGGCGGCGGGGGAGGGCAGGCGGCGGGGGAGGACGGGCGGCGGGGGAGGCCGGGCGGCGGGGGAGGCCGGGCGGCGGGGGAGGCCGGGCGGCGGGGGAGGGGAGGGCGGCGAGGGAGGGAGGGGGTTAGGGCGGCGATCGGGAGATCGGGGTCGAGGGGGCGCGGGGGGGGCATAAGCCCCCCGTTTTTTTTATGTAGGTTAGCGACCGCCATTGGCGGTCGCTATTGGTTATCTATAGCGACCGCCAATGGCGGTCGCCCGAGTCTGGGGGGCTTCAATGCCCCCTTTTCTAGTAGTTAATGACCTGAAACCATTCCCAAATCCCATGTTTTGGAAAATTATAAAATTTAATTCATCTATGGTTATATAATGATATATTTAAGATACTTTTTAATTTTTTAATGTAGTTAATCATCTTTCTTTTCAATGATACACATGTGTCCTCTCCCTCATTACAAAACGGAACCCATGTCCTCTCCTATTCACAAATAAAAACCATTTGGTTCATCCATAACCTTACTAAATACACATCATAATTATCTCCCTTAATCATAGTATACATATTTATATTACCAAACCCTACTAATAAGTCAGTAGTTATAAACCAAATGATGTTCTCTAAGGAAGATGTAAAATTGTTTAACTTATTTTTTTGTTTAATTTTATCTTCAAACTCTTTAATATCTGCTTCCACAATGATGATATAAAAACATACCATTTAATGAAATGTTAAAATTTTAATGTCATAGAATTCATTCACTTTCTCTTCCATCAAATGGGAAATGAAACTGTTAATCATGTGTATAGAGAACTACAACCTCAAAAATCGATGTAATTAATTTTATACCACCTTCTTTTATGGGTGTATATAATTATGAATTAAAAATATATATATGATACTAAATTAATTTTTAAACTTAAATAACTATATATGATATTAAAATTCATACATTCCTTTTAATGGTAATACGATAACATCGCTCGCATGTACATTGGACTACCAGTCCACTAAGAAGTGTAAATGTTTTTTCGCTTAAAAATTATAAAGTAGGAAATAAGGATAGATTTAATGAATAAATGTTATATATAAAAGATAATAATTACTCTATAATTGTTTTTTATTAGTTACCATCCTTTCATTCGATCCTTCATGAAATTGGAAACAGTGTTGATGGGTATGTATGGCCTACTATATCCTTGAATGGGGAAGTTCACTTTCAATCTCTAACATTAATATAATAAAATAAATAAATTTATAGTTAATATATATGGTATTTAAATAATTTTTATAATTTCTTATATAATGTAACCATGAACAAATTAATAGGATTGAAAATACAAAATCGAAACAAAAATAAAAATGAATAGTTTTTACATGAATCATGGTGTAGATATAGAATTATTCATAAAAGGGTAATAAACAGTTAGAGTTAAGTAATATATTTTATGATACATGGGAGTATTTTTATATAATATATGTATAATAAAACTATATTTAATATACAGGATGGTTGAATGTGAACGATTGAATTCGTGACTTGATATAAGGGAATTAAGTTTCAAATTGTCCTATATGGGACATATGTTATTTTATGAACCTATAATCTTTTATTTAGTGTACATAAAGTCACTTGGACATTTAATATAATTAAATTATTTATTATCAAGCTATTTATTGTTTCATTTAATCATATTATTTCTTGTGACTTATGATTCAAATGATACTAAAGTGGTGACATATTTGGGATATAATCTCTTTGTTTATGAGGATTATTTATGATTTTTCTTGCAATGAGAGAATATTATGATCTACCTATCATGAAATACCTTATTTTTTATATACTATTTTTATCTCAAAAAAATTGTTTTCATATTCCTCCATTTATTTACTCAAGAGTTCAGAATATTATTTTCAAGAAAATTTGTCCGTATTTCTCTCTACGTTCCAAAATCATTTTTCATCAATGTCCATTATTTTTAAAATTATTTTAAAATATGTTTTTACAATTATAAAATCATCATTATGGAAATATATTACCATTTATGACATTATTGAAATTAGTTTTAAAGGAATCTCCATTATCTTTTGAAAACATCTTTTTTTTACTTTTATTGAAAATGTGAAATGAATCATTGTTTTAACATGTATGCCATGAACAATATTTTCCTCAATCATGACCGCTCAATGTTTTCAATAATCATTTATTTTATTCAATGGATATTTTTAGATAAAATTATTTCAAAATTGATTTGTGAAAATATAGTTTCTAAAATATTATTTTCATAGTTAATGTTTATTTTCCTCAAGAAATTTTCCAATATATATTTTACATTTTTTTCATCTAAGATGAAATCCTTTGATGTTAAATAAGCATTACTAGGGGTGTAATGAAATTATAATACCATATGTATTATTTCTTTTGGATGGTTTTTGTTAATAATGAAATCAATTTTATGTAACCAGTTCTCTTCAAATTCATTATGATATGATGAAATATTCATGAAACCCAATTTTTATTAGTTCTAATATGATATATGTTTTCTGATCATTTTGAAAATTTTTGTATTGATTTAATTACTAGATGGTGTTTATATTGTAACTAAGGAAGGGTGGGGCCTATATATCTCTCTAATTCATTGGGTAAATATTGATGTCTCATGAGATAAACAGGACAAGAATTTGGAATGAACCAAGTTCCATAAGGGGCATTATCCACAATGATAGTCATGGGAGTGAAATTTGACTACCATAATAGTTTGGGGAGTGAGACCATTCCACTATGTTATACTTTCCAGTAATCTAGGAAATCTATGGAAGCTATTTTCTTTACATATTTTAATGCCGAAAATATATTTATTATGCATATATTATTCTATCATGGAACATGTTATTTGATTTTAATTTTATCCTTGTCTTATTAATTTCTTGGATTGATGTCATGACTCATGTTTATGATCTACGATATGAGGGGTATAGTTTTTGAATTTTATATCTTTTATCACACCCTTATTCTCAAAATATTTTTATATATTCTTTTTTCCTTACTAAACATATGATCTTACCCATTCACTTACTTATTTTCCCCAGTTTATGGAGAAAAATATTATATATACTATGTCTAAGAGGGGTTCTAGTTATGATGAACTCAATGGGAGATGATGTATTTCACTAGTGAACCAACTATTTTTGTGTCCATGATTCTAAAGGCACTAGAATTAAAAAAAATATGGAATTGATCATTATGTTATGTAATTAATAATAATATATTTAGTTTTAATATATATTAATAAAATTTTTGGGTCTTTACAATGTACATTTGGTTATTTTAAATATTTTTTCCTATCATAGTATATCATGTGACTCGAATTATATATTACATATATTGAATCATTAGATAGATTTTTTATATACTGTTATAACCTCCAATTAATAATATATTTTTATACTTAAAAAATATTATGTACACGAAATATCTAACAAAACACCTATGACATAGGCCACCAAAACTATTCTAAGATCACAATTTCATGATGATTTCTTCATCATTTCCCATGATATGAATTTATAATGAAATAATTTCCACTTACACATTCTATAAAAATTAACATTTGTGACAACTAATGATAATGACCATTATCAATTATTATTTTAATTGAATACCAAAAACCCAACAACAAATTTTTTTTTGGTTGTAGTATTCTCCCCCATTGTATATGTTTCAATACTATCATAACCATCATAATTTCTTCCTTTATAAAATAGCTTCATGGTTCCCAAAAATAACACTATTTCTACCAATTGTATGATCCCTTAATCTCTCATTTACATAAAAATACAATGGGCCACCTATTATATGTTTTTCTTCTCAGACTGTCTCTATTTATAAATGGATCACGTGGGGGATATCATCAAATCTCTAATACCCCATTTTCTATATAATAAATTCTCTATAATTTAAATAATCTTCATAGAATTTTTTATTAGTGATTATTGGTTATCCACCTACTATAAAATCCAAATGATAGAGTTCGTTCTCTAAATTTTTCATGCATCACTTTCATACCTAATTTGATAACACAAGTTAAAATTAAATTTTTTAGAGTTGTCAACAGTATGAATGTTACCTTAAAAAATATTAGGATATTCCAAAATGTATCATCATTTTCCATAATATCATATTCTATTGAATAAATTATAAAACATAAAATATTTAGGCTCAAACAATTCATGAATTAACCATTGGAAATATTGTCAACTATTAGTACCACTAATTGAAAATAAATATTATATTTAGACATCATACTTGATTACAGTTGATGAGAACACATAGTAAAAAAACTCAATTCTATTTCTTTTTTTAAGACCTGGTCTAGTATATATTGGTGTACTCCGCTCAATAATTTTTAGTGTAAGAATTTCCCACTTATCATTATATAATTGAAATTTTTTCTAAACCAACTGAGCAGGAAGATGATGTTTGAAACTTGAGTTTCTGTGAAAAACCTCAAGACTATCCATATCAATCAGATAGTTCAAGATATTATAGAAGCTTTATATTTTCAGAAATCCCCAACACATCATATTATATCAATCACACTCACAAAAATACAATTTTGTATATATAAAATATTTCACATAGATTGTTACTAATACCAAATGTCAATGATCTTCCATACATTAGTGGATTATTTATTCTCATATGAGTAAAATATTATATTAAAATTTCCTCACAAAATCCCCATTAATTACTTCCATAATTTTCTGAAATAGTTGCGATATTAATTATCTTGTGTATACCAACTATGGGTTATGACACAACCAATAGATTTTGGTATCCAAAAAATTGTCAATTACCACCATGATATTAGTATATATAAAAAATACATGAATTCCATGAATATAACTTCTTCATACATGAATTTTTCTATATCTATTTTCAATTAATAATACTAATTGATAAAATGTTCTCTTGGAATAAAACCATAATTGGACCTTTATAAAATTTCGGAAATTAATATGTATTTATCTGATGCTTCTAATCATGTCTAGATAATAAGTAATTCCACCAATCAATACATTATACTATCAACATTGGATAACTTTAAAACAAATTTGAAAAGCCCTCAAACAAAGTGAGACCACAAATATGATATTTATATTATGAATAGACCCCCATCCATCGTGGAAATCATAATTTAGAATCATGGTGAGGCATGTTTGGGATATAATACAATTTCCTACATTCAAACTGTAGAGTAGTTAAGTTCATTACCAAAGAATCATGGAGTGATATCCTATTTTATTACAAAATATCTCCTAGAAATAACCTGAGTGGTTCAAACATTACAAATTTTCTCTAATAACATCTTATAGTTCCATCAACCCATAAATACATGACACTATATATTTCTGATGACTTCTTAATTATATTGAAAATACCTAGTATAGGGATGTCTCCATCATATTGTATTTATATGATTCATGGAAGTCTTCATCACCCCATGTGAGACAGAAAAAAGTAGTTCCATAATGTGATGCCTAGTAGATAGATAAGAGGGTTATTAATACCATGTCAAGAACCATGAGGAGGGCTTGAATATAATATATAGAAATAATGAATATTTTTTATCCATTGATTCAATTAAATTCACTGCTAATAAAACAACATTAATTCATCATTACTAGATATTATAATCCTTCTAATGTTAACAATATGACATTCTCCTTTAAAAATATTGATATTCTATTATAGTTCCATGAACTCAGCTCTATTAATAGGATATAATTTTTTTTATTTTCTCATCCCATCCATCATTATAACAATATCATAATACCATGGAAATAAATAACCTTGAAATGTTACTTATTCCAATTAAAATCATATAGGAAAGACTATTATAAAATTTATCATTCCTTCCTTTAATGGAGTTGAAATTTTCGAAGATTATGAAATAAACACCAGTTCAAACCCCACATGAACAAATAATAATAAAGAGTGGATTAAATAAAATGATGCAGTATTGAAAAATATATAATAAAATCAAATCTATTGGAATAGTAGCACTGACCATGTAAGGTACTGCATCATTTTTTTACCCTTGATGTATGTTTGGGTATAGGATGCTTCCCCATACTATTATAAGTTATTTTAATATCATCATAAATAGTCATCACAAAATTACCAAGATTCTGAAAATAATTTTACCTTTTCCCACTACCATATTCACTAAATAACTTCATTAGATTGTTTACACTATAGTTGAATCCTCCCATGGGAAAAGTGAAATATTAATTCCACTGATTTTCCTCAAAATTCTATTTTATTACCCTTTTAGAAAATAAATAAATTTCTAACACCACCCTAATGGGGAAGAAAAGTTCATGAATTATGTTTGTTTTCCAAGACCACCTATATCATTCCATCAAACTGACCATCTATGCCTTTTTTTGGTATTTATAGAAAAGTAATATTACATATTATCTTTATTAGAATCTTAGTCTCAAATATCCATTTATTGAGATTATCTTTTATCACATAATTTAAAAAATATGATATTATACAAGAAAAAAGTTATACATAATAAGCATTTAACATATTACCGAATAAAACAAAATGAATATATTAATATAAATAAATTTTTAAACCCTTAATAAAATACTAATAAATAGTTATCTTTTATAAACCCTTCTAGTTAGGATTATCATACAATCCTCCATCATCAAATTCCACCATTATTTTGGTTATTCCATCAAGTAAATTTCATAAAAAACCATCATTATATGTCTTATAAGTACAATAATGAAAATATATATAGTTAATCCTCTCCAACCATTATTTTAGATTATTTAGTATATTTTCATTGAAAATTGATAGCAGATTTTATTTTAATAACTCTGGGGCTAGATATATTAATCCCCAAAATTCTATTAAGTAGATTTCTCACTGATATCCCATATATCCTTCATAATGATGCTCACAAGTTGAGGATCTATAGGTGTAAATTCCATAACTATCCATCATTTCATAATAAAACTACATATTTTATTCCTAACAATATGTATATAATAAATCAATATTAAATTCAAATAATATTATAATTATTCATTCTAAAAAATCATGCTACAAAAAATTTATAGGGGAATTACATATTTTTCTAATAACTAATACAATTTTTAATCATTTTTATCAATAATTAATACAAGTTTTCATAAAAATAGATTGATATTAACATTATAAAACTATATATACTTAATTTATTGAAAATATATATTTTTTGATATGATTATTTCATTAAAACCATGCTAAAAGATGAAATTCACACTATACTTAATATAATGCATGAACTATTTAAAATTTTTCCCTATCATTGTTTATCATAAAATAAGTAATAAGATCATAAGAGTTCATCATGAACCTTTCATTATATCCAAACATTATTAAAACTCAAACTTCACTATAAAAATATTTTTATACAATGTTATGGGTTAATTTCATGTCTCAACCATCATATTTAGAAAATAATTCATTATTTTTGATGAATCAACTAAACCAAGTGACCTTTAGCCTTGATATAATTTATTAAGACCTCTAAATAGGGATTATATTCACAATAAACTATCTAGGATACATCTAGGCCATAAACATTTTCCTTGAATTCTATATTTTTTATTTAGGGAAAATTATCACTAAAAATACATAAGCTAAACTTGATTAATTGTACACATATATGTAAAAATCATTTTTATAAAAATATTTATTAATATATATATATATATATTAAATTTATTTATCATTAAAATGCCAAAATTAATAGAAAATAATGAAGTACATATCCCTAAATTAAACAAAAATTGGTGATATTACAGTTTTTATCAATAAATTTTATATTTTTGTTATTAAATTCCATTGGAATTTAAATGAACTATTTACATATTTGAATTGAATATGTGATATTTTGTGTGTATAAATTTTAAATGTATTTAGAAAAATATGTTAATAGAACAAAATGGTTTGATAACATTTTTCTTTTCACCATGTGTTTGTGTGTGTTAGGGAAAAAATGGGGTCAACCCTATCAACAACTCAGCATAAGGAATGAAATCCACATAGAAACCCCATGAGGGTTAGTAGACAATGATTACCTATAGGGAGAGATATCTAAGGAAGATGAAGAGTATCACACACAATATTCATTCATAATGGATCACATGTCAAAAAATACAAATTCACACTAGAGGAGATTACATGAAGTAGTTGTTGGGTATATTCATAAGAACGTGGAAGCACATGATGCTGGTGGGGGTACTTATATCCACATCCGTATTAAATTCCTAGTAGTGACATAGTCTCAGATATTTTGTGTTGCATTACCATGGAATCATTTTATCTACGATAAATTCCTTTCCAAATACATTCAAAATTCTCTAAAATGGTTTATTAATAGATTCATGTGTCTCATCATCCTCGTTCATTTTTCTATGCTATATAAATCCCTATAATATAAAAATCATCCATTTATTATTGATGAATGTTTGAGGATACAATGGATTTTTTGGGGCCACTATTCCATAACTATTGATGTCAAGTGTAGTAACCCAAATATCTAAAAATTATAATGTATGGATACACCATGGGATGGATCTTTACTCATAGTCTATTATAAAGAATGGACCAGGTTGAAGCTAGTTTCTCCATTTTCATTACACTGTTTCATAGAAAATATTTTCTTAGGATAGATGTTGTGTTTTCGTGAATGTTGATACACTATGTATAATTGATTTTTTGATAAGATTTTCCATGAATTAATCTCCCACAATATGGTTTTTGTAAATAAGATATACATGATGGTTTTATAGTGTTGGGTTTAGGATATTAAATGGAGGTATAAAAGATGATAGTTTTCTTAGTTAGTGAAGAATATGGAATAAAGAGGTACTGCTATAATGGAATTGGAATGCACTGTGGCTGACTAAAAAATATTTTTTACATGCATAATGTTAGTATGTATAAGGATTACCAAAATCTAG
Organism: Viscum album; assembly: GCA_963277665.1. Classification (NCBI taxonomy): domain Eukaryota; kingdom Viridiplantae; phylum Streptophyta; class Magnoliopsida; order Santalales; family Viscaceae; genus Viscum; species Viscum album. The sequence continues at coordinate 1,946,827,918 of OY728131.1, forward strand.
TGAAGGTTTATGATGAATAAGATATTCCAAAATGCATATTTAAACCATGAATTAATTTTTTATCTTTAATTTTAAACATCATCTGTTTTCTCTCCACAAACTTGTTATAGGAATAGTTTTAGTGGGAGAACAATGGAATTGTTTCAGGTGTTTTTATATATAATTTCAAAGGAGGATATTTTGTTTTTAAGGATAATAATATGGAGGATTTGAAAGAAAGTTTAGGTTATGATATCTATATAAATATATATTCAAATGTTTCTAGGCTAGACAATCCCTCTCTTATTAAGGATGCATATTTAGAATTTTCATATATAATGATATTTTAAAGGGTTGGATTGATGATTCAAATTTAGTGGATAAGATCATAGTAAGATACTGAATAATTTGAAAAGTTGCATACCATGTTTTCTATATATAAATTCAGAGTTGGGATACTATGTAGTCTGACCGGGGGATATTGACCATCAATAATTGTCTGTAATTTATAGTGTTGTCTTTTCATTATATAGTGATACGACCTTTATGGTAATTTTTTAATTTCCCCTCATGAATAATATATGGGATTTATTCTTAAAGTTCTAATGATTTAATGATAGGGCATTTCAACTGGTGAAGGACTGATTTCTTGAATATTAAATGTTGGGTTTTACAATCACTATGTTATTTATAATATTATTTTTTTTCTTATAAATATTATAGTTTTAGTTTAAGTAATTTTATTATTTTTTAATTTATTTACTGAACACCACTTTTCAAATCTTAAACAATATTTTCATTAAAATTATTATGTATTTTTAGGGGTTTAGGTTCCAAAATAATTGACCAATCTGAGTAACTGATAGGTTAATGTTGTAGTATTAGTTTATAGAGTGAGTAGTCCTAGAATATGACCATTTATATATAATTCAAAAAACAATTTGATTAGTAATTATTTCTATGATGTTTTAATGTTATTGACTAGTATCTGTCCTATCATTGATCTCAACCAAAATCTATTCTATATCTCTTTTTATTTTTTCAATAATTCCAAATTTTATATGGACTTATAACCCATTATCGATGGGTTCAACAATCATATTTTATATATACTACCTTTTAGTTATTTATTTTCTTATATCGATTTATTATTAAATTTATGATATCCATATATAAAATTACAATGCATTTTAGATGATCTAATTTTTATCACAATTGTTGGGGTATGGTTTTCATGGATATTTTTAATAATTAGTTGTTTTAATTTTTTCATTTTATTTAATCTCATTATATTTTTTCAGGTCTCACAATGATTTTTAGGATAAGAATATTATCTAGAAATTTACTCATTGAAATTGTAATGATGCTTTCAACACTTACCTTGAGATCAGGATGAGCCTGAGGAAATATTAGAAGATCAAAAAATAAGATGAAATTTATGGAGTTAATAGAGAAAAATGAGTTTCATTATGAGTGGTTCAAGTAAAATTCCCATGTATACAAATATTTATAGAATAAAAAATATCATCTTATGTGGAAGTTCAATCAAGAGTTTTAGTCCCATTAATCATCACAAATATTTATGAGATAAAGATGAAATATATTCAAACTATCTCAAATTACATTCAGTTTTTTATCTCACAACATAAATAACAATACAAAAATTCATTTAATTCCATTAATTGTAAGACAACTGCCAATTAAACATCTCATGTTATGATGTAGAGATATATATTTTAATTTTTAATGAATAAAATATCCCACAAATGTATTTAATGATTATAACCACATGCTACCACCTCATGGGATTACATGCTATAGAAGTTTTTGAACATTTTATTCCCTCCCTCATAATCAATGGATATATAGGTTATTGTTCATAGTTACAACCAATTAATGATGAACCGCTCTATGAAATAAGGAAAATGTTCATTGAAATTATTAAAAGGTGTCCCCATCCTAAAATAGTGACTTGGATACTAATACAAACCTTTTATAAAGTTCATTACATGGTAATAGATCAAAAGTATATGTTCCGAATGGAGGTTCCCTGGTGAGGAAATTACTATATTTAAGCTAAGAGAAACAAAATGAAATGAAAATTAATATAATATAATGACAAGGAAATGATTTATTGAAGTGAGGTGTACACTTTTTTGAAACCAAGAATGGGTGGCTAGTCAATTGGATGATTTAATAAAGAATATAAAATTATGATGTAGTTAAAACAAAAATAAGGTATGTATTGGGATGTTTTAATGTACATTTATATTAAATATCAATAATATTTTGAAGGTTAGAGGCCACTAAAAAATCATCAGACATACCAAGGATACAAATCAAATGGCTAGGGGTTTCATCCAAGAGTACCAATGTGCCTGCCATAACAATAGGGACCCTCCATTCAAAATTATATCCACATATTGGAGGAGACATTGTCCACCTTCATGAAATTAATAGGATAATCCATGAATAACCCAAAAACATGTTCACAAAATCAAGGTATTTTCATAAAAAATTTGAAAACATAATCACGAGACCAAATGGATTCCATCAAAGAGCTCAATGATGATTCACGTGATCAAATATATTCTTGGAAAAATATATAAATATATTTTTGATAGTTTTCTACCTATATTAATGTTTGCTTAAGGAGAGTCTTTCCATGTGATAAAAAGGATAGTAATCAAGGAGATATATGTTCATTCAACATAAGGAGTTGAAAAACAACCACTGATAATACTAAAAATAATAAAATATTATAGGAGATATAAGATAAAGTGTATAGAAAATATATCGAAAAACAAGATAAAAGTATAAAATGAAGTTAAATGTTTCTTTGAGATGAATAAGTACCCCTATATCAACCACAACTACACTTTATAGGAAGATAAATCCATGTGATGGTTGATGAAAAAAAAAGAAATTTATTTTTCAGAGATTCTCATGAAATTGCATATCAACAAAAAATATTTAAATGTTATATAATACAAAATTACTAATGAATATTTTATTACTGAAATATTTTCAATCAAGAGGATATTAGAGTAAGAGTTTAAAATAACATTGATGTTGGAATTTTTTGCTAAGGTATTAATGTTGTTAATAATGAAAAAAACTAGTCGAGGTTTCTTTTCAGTTATAATTTATTTTAGGTGTACTTTATATAGAAAGGCGTTGAGTGATTTAGGATAAAGAAAGAATATAGTATTTTATTCTCACAATTTAAAATATTTTAGTTGATGAATATAAATAAATTTCAAGTTATTCATCTACTAGAGGATATAGAAGAGAGACATGCCTATGGATTACATGAAGATGTTATTGTCAATGTGAAAGAGTTCTATTTGCTATTATACATTATTCATATAAACACAGATGAGGAGAAGACCACAATAATATTATACAGTACATTTTGAGTTTCTGTATGGGGATTGGTAGATGTTAAAATTTTATAATTACACTTCAGAGTGGCTGGAGAAGTGGTGAAGTTAACAATACACTGCTTGATTAAAAATCATAATGGTAAAAGATATTTTTTGATAGAATATATTTGGAAATGATTCTAATATATTGTTATCATATAACCAATAATTAATTAAACAATTAAATAGGTGTTATTTAGATATAATAAAGAGGTGGAAGATAATAGATGTGTGATGGAAAATATATATGGTATAGGAGGTACTACTGACCTCATCTAGTTTACAATGAGAGAATATCTTCAAAATATCTAAGAGTTAACATTTTAGATTTCCATGATAACCAAACACCATTGGATTAGACCAATGAATGATGAAAAGAATTTACTCTAGGGAAGAATGAATATAGTCTACTCAAAGTAAGAGGACCCTTCTATATTGTGGAGGCACCACTTTAAATATTCATTAATCAATATCATGTAACCTCTTTACAACCATTAATCACATGACATATGGAGGTAAAGTAAAGATAATTGTCAATAATGAATGATCTTACAATAGTAAACCCACATTTTTTATGATTTAATGTATATTAAATTATATTTTGGAACCATTTTAAGATTATAGTTCCACATAATTTTGACATTTAGGAGAACACAATTGTAATTTGTTTTTTCAATTTTTTTTCCTGGAAATGATGATTCATATCATAATGACTTATGGTAGTAACTAATGATAAAAAAATAAGTTCATAACATCAACGAGGAGTAAAATTTAAATTTTAGAATTCATTTATACTCCTTTATTTTCAAAATCCAGTTTTAAGATGAATTAAATAAAAAAACTCACACTATGATTATATCTTTTTTTTCACTACTGGAAATACAGTCTTTCCCAATGGTTCTGAACAATTGGGAAAGGCTACAAAACCATTGGTATATGTTATACCAACAGTTCATCAAACCATAGTGAAGTAATCCATTGGGAACTCTTTTCCAAATGGTTTACTGTGAACTTTTGGTATAGAGTGGGGGAAAGCTAGCCTATCCCAACAGTTCTGCCAAACCGTTTGGATAGTTTTTATCACCGGTTTGGCATGAACCGGTGGGAAATCCCAAGGATTCTCCTATCCCAACGGTTCTCCCAAACCATTGGGATAGTTTTTCCCAAGATTTTTTACCAAAGGTTCATTTAACTATTCGTAAAAAAACATCAGAGATGTATGCCAATGGGTTGAAACCATTGGCATAGCCTATGCTGGGAAAATTGCACAACAACCTACAATTTGCACATTTGGTCTGCAATTTGGACAGTTGGCCTCATTTTGTGCATTCCCTCCCATTTTCAATCCAATAATTTTACCTTCAATAAACTAAAACATACATATACAATTATTTTACATGCAATAACCAACTAACACATATATATAGAGAATAAATTCATACACATTTAACATATAATGCATCCTAGAACTATACACATCCATAATTAAATTAGAATTCATAACATAATTATAAAAAACGTAATTCATTTAGAATTCAATTTAAAATTTTGATGAAAATAATATGTGGAATCCGGAAGTCAATTCATAATTTGATCAGTTTTTTGTATACCATATATTTTTACCTAAAATCATGTCCATTTTAAACAAAATACATACACCTGGAGTAATACCGGCCACACCACTGCTCATATTGAGGTGGGTTTGACTCGTACACGTCACATATAACCCATGGATCGTTGTCCTAAAGTATCGACACAATCCGAATGCGTTTGGTCAGTTTTCCGTATGCCAGTTGATGTTTTTCAATTAAAATGACGTCATTTTGAAACAAAAGACAGACACATTGAGTAGTGCCGGCCACACCGCATCTCAGAGTGAGGCAGGGTTGATTTATACACGTCACATATGACCCATGGATCGTTCTTCTAATGTTTTAATGGAAACCAAATGTGTTTGTTCAGTTTTCTGTATGTACTTAAAATGTTATCCATTTTAAACAAAAGAGAGACACTTAGACTAATTCTGGGCACACCGTGACTCAGATTAAGGCGGGCAGACTCTTACACGTCACATATGACACATGGATCGTTTTCCTAAAGCATAAACACATTTCAAATACGTTTGGTCGGTTTTCCGTATGTCAGTTGTTCTTTTTTCTTATAATCCTGTCCATTTTAAACAAAAGAGACACATTTAGAGTGGTTTCGGCCACACTGTGCCTTTGATTGAGGGGGGGTTGACTCGTACATGTCACATATGACCCATGGATAGTTTTCCTAAAGTATCGACACATTTCAAATGCATTTCATCAGTTTTCCGTATGCCAGTTGATGTTTTTCACTTAAAAAGACGTCCTTTTGAATCAAAAGACAGACACTTTGAGTGGTGGAGGCCACCCCGCACGTCAGATTGAGGTAGGGTTGACTCGTACACGTCACATATGACCCATGGATCGTTGTGATAATGTATCGACACAATCCGAATTCATTTGGTCAGTTTTCTGTATGTACTTAAAATGTTGTCCATTTTAAACAAAAGAGAGCCACTTAGAGTGATATCAGCCACACCGTGCCTCTATTTGAGCCCGAGATGACTCATACATGTCACATATGACCCATGGATCGTTGACCTAAATCATCAACACAATCTGAATGAGTTTGGTCGGTTTTTTGTATGTCAGTTGTTCTTTTCACTTATAATCCTATCCATTTTAATCAAGAGAGACACTGTGAATGGTGTAGGCCACACAATGCCCTATATTGAGGTGGGGATGACTCGTACACGAAACGTATGACCCATGGATCGTTTTCCTAAAGCATCAACACATTTCGAATGTGTTTGGTCAGTTTTTCTTATACCAGTTGATCTTTTCACTTATAATCCTATCCATTTTAAACAAAATAGATACATTATGAATGGTGTCGGCCACACCCCACCTCGGATTGAGGCAGGGTTGACTTGTACACGTCACATATGACCAACGGATCGTTGTGCTAATGTATCAACACAATCCGAATCCGTTTGGTCGGTTTTCCGTATGTACATAAAATGTTGTCCATTTTAAACAAAAGAGAGCCACTTAGAGTGATTCCGGACACACCGTGCCTCATATTGAGAATGGGTTGACTCGTACATGTCACATATGACCCATGGATCGTTGTCCTAAAGAATCAACACATTTTGAATGCGTTTGGTCGGTTTTCTATATGTCAGTTCTTCTTTTCACTTATAATCCGGTCCATTTTAAACAAAATACATACACAAGGGGTGATCCCACCACATCGTGCCTCTGATTGAGGTGAGATTAACTCGTACACGTCACAAATGACCCATCGATAGTTGTCCTAATGTATCAACATATTCCCAAAGAGATTCCTCAATTTTTCATATGTCAGTTGGTGTTTTCAATTAAAATAACGTCCTTTTGAAATAAAAGACAGACACATTGAGTGGTGTCGGCCACACTGTGTCTCATATTGAGGCGAGGTTGATTCGTACACATCACATATGACCCATGGATCGTTCTCCTAAACTTTCAAGGGAAACCGAATGAGTTTGGTCGATTTTCCGTATGTACTTAAAATAGTGTCCATTTTAAACAAAATAGACACACTTAGACTGATCCTGGCCACACTACGACTCGGGTTGAGCCCGGGTTGGCTCATACAGGTCAAAAATGACCCATGGATCGTTCTCCTAAAGTTTCAATATAAACCGAATGTGTTTGGTTAGTTTTTCATATATACATAAAGTGTTGTCCATTTTAAACAAAAGAGATCCACTTAGAGTGATTACGACCACACCGTGACTCATATTAAGGTGGGGTTGACTCATAGACGTCACATATGACCAATGGATCATTCTACTAAAGAATCAACACATTTCAAATACATTTGGTCGGTTTTGCGTATGTCAGTTGTTCTTTTCACTTAAAATCCTGTCCATTTTAAACAAAAGAGAGGCACTGTTAATGGTTTCGGCCACACCGTGCCTCGGATTGAGGCGAGGTTTACTTGTACACGCCACATATGACCCAGGGATCGTTTTTCTAAAGTATCTATAGAATTCGAAAGCGTTTGGTCGGTTTTCCGTATGTCAGATGATGTTTTTCAATTAAAATGACGTCCTTTTGAAACAAAAGACAGACACTTTGAGTGGTTCCGGACACACTACATCTTAGATTGAGGCAGGGTTGATTCACACAAATCACATATTACCCATGAATCATTCTCATAAAGTTTCAATGGAAACCAAATGCGTTTGGTCAGTTTTCCTTATGTACTTAAAATGGTGTCCATTTTAAACAACAGATAGACACTTTGAGTCGTGGCGGTCACACTGCGCCTTATATTAAGGCGTGGTTGACTCGTACACATCACATATGACCCATGGATCGTTTTTATAATGTATCGACACAGTATTAATGTGTTTGGTTGGTTTTGCGTATCCCAGTTGATGTTTTTCACTTAAAATGACGTCCTTTTGAAACAAAAGGCAGACACAATGAGTGGTGGCGGCCACACCATGCCTCTTATTGAGGCAGGGTAGACTCTTACATGTCACATATGACCCATGGATCATTGTGCTAAATTATCAACACAATCCGAAAGAGTTTGGTCTATTTTACGTATGACAATTGATGTTTTTCAATTAAAATGTTTTCCTTTTGAGACAAAAGGTAGAAACTTTGAGTGGTTCCAGCCACACCTCATCTTATATTGAGGCGGGGTTGATACGTATGCATCACATATGTCCCATGAATCGTTCTCCTAAAGTTTCAACGGAAACCGAATGTGTTTGGCCAGTTTTCTGTATGTACTTAAAATGTTGTCCATTTTAAACAAAAGAGAGCAACTTAGAGTGATTACTGCCACATCGTTCTTCATATAAATGCAGGTATGGCTTGTAAACATCACATACGACCCATGAATCATTGTTCTAATGTATCAAACAAATCCGAAAGTGTTTGGTCTGTTTTCCGTATGTCAGTGTTTCGCGCGGAATCCGGGGATGACCTCCTGGACGGGAGATTCAAACGTTCCGATCGGTTTCTAACGGGTTTGTTCGTAGAACCGGAAACATCCAATGATTCCACATCCGTTTGGACCTACTTTCTAAAGGCAGGCGCTCATTAGTTTGTGGACTAATGAGGCTTAGGAATTTGCATTGGTCGAGAGGATGGGAGGTCGGACTCATCACACCTTTTTGAGGGGAATTATTGTCTACTCCGAGACTCTCTTTATAGATTTAAGTTAAGTTCGTGAATCCTTATTACATTACCAAGTATAAAATGAGATTTCCTTTAGTTTTAACAATCAATGATTAAATATGCAATAAATTTAGAGAATCTTTTATATGTATTCGAGGTTCTTCATCAATATAGAATCATCTATATTTGTTTAGAGATTCTTGGTCAATGGTATCCTTCAAAACATTTATATAAAAGTCTCTTGGTCATTTTGATGACCAGGCTGGTTTTAAAGCCACTCAGTGGGGCACTTGAAGTTTATCGTCATTCAGAAGGACATAGATTATTTCAAAGTTGGGATCGAACCCATAAATGGGCTACCTACGTATCCTTTGTTTTGTAAAAGGAATCAGAACCCACGTAGTTCGAGGAATGGGGTATGATGTTTATGATTGATGGATCAAAGATGAATGTCATAATTACGTTTACACTCTAAGCTCACGTGAGTCATGCTCGGTGTGAGAAACAAGAGGTATTGATAAAATTTAGACAATTGTGCCATAAAAGATGCAATCATAAGAATTTGTTTGGGGCTTATGTATAGATGACTGCCCAGATAGATGAAGGTTTAGGATTTACTTTTAGGGAGAAAATCCATGAACAGGGTCCATAAAGTTATATGTGCTTCATGGAGATTTGAATACTCTAATATTGGGGCTTACTCCTAAGGAGGATGCCCAAGTTAGGAGGGGACTTATGATTGGGTTTTATTCCTGAAAAGGAAACCCAAATCAAAGGTAAATTATGACTGGTTAAGAGAAGTTTAAAGGGACTTGGAGCTTACTCCTGAAAAGGAAGCCCAAGGTTATGACTGAGTCTTATTCCTGAAAAAGGAGACCCAGGTTATGGATTAAGGTTTGGGGCTTACTCCTGAGGAGGATGCCCATATTTGAGGTTGGGGCTTATTCTTAAGAAAGATGCCCAAGATTAAAGGACTTGATTGGGGCTTACTCCTGAGGAGGATGCCCAAGATTGGGAACTTTAAGAATTTGGGGCTTACTCCTGAGGAAGATGCCCAGATTTAAAGGTTTTATCACTGGGGATTATTCCTGAAAAGGAGACCCAGGTTAGGATTCTCTCATTTTAAAGGATGAGGTTGAATGAATGAACTCTCCATTTTTTAGTGATATAAGGATATTTAAATCACTAGACTTTGAGAGAGATTCCACAGAATTCCTTTCAGGTAAGAAAGTCAAATCAAGAAATCATGCCATAAATGGATTTGAAGAGTGTCTTGAAGACTGAATCTTGAAAAGGAAAGGTGAAATGGCTTAAGAGGGGTGACATGGGCAAGATGGGCACCCAAGAAAGTAGGGGCGCGCAAGTCCTGAAAGACGCGCAAGTCCTGCGGCGGCGCGCAAGTATTGGCCGCGCGAGTATACTTGCGCGACACATGGTGTACTTGCGCGATTTTCAATCAGAATTTGAAATACTTGAGCGACTCTTCATAAAACCCTTTAGAATCCCCTTGTGGTTCTTCCAAAAAAGGGACGCGCAAGTTATATTGAAGGAATTAAGTCGGCGCGCAAGTGTTTGATAAGTTTCAACACTTAGGCCTTCCTTCTTCTCTTTAGATCTTCTGTTCTAGGTAAGAAATTACCTTAGAAGTGTTTCGGAAGCTTTGAGAAGAGACTTGGGCGTCAGGAGCTTCAATCCGAGTTTCTGGAAAAAGATCCTCCCCAAATGGGGGGCCCACATGGTCTATTTATAGGTAGGAGAAGACCCCGGGTGGTTACCAGGCGGTTATCACTTAGGGCGCGCAAGTCACTTGCACGACCATAATGCGTCGCGCAAGTACTTGCACGACCACTAGGCGGCACGCAAGTGTACTTGCGCGACCATGAGGGACCTTGCATGACCTCTGGGCAATGTTCTCCTTGTTCATCCCTTTGTCGATTTTTGATGTTTCTTCAAAGGATAAATCACTTTATGCTCAGATATTCCCCTTTTCCGATCCTTAGATTCTGTGACGAAAGGATCGTCAACAAAAGTCCCCCCTCAGAGTTGGATCCAGAGAGAAATGAGGATTTGACTCTGAGGAAATCAAATACATCCAAAGGAAAAGGGTGGTGCGCAAGACTTTAGGGCACAGAGGGCAGTGCGCAAGTGTGCGGGAACTTGACTTTTATTCAGAGTTCCTTTGTCTTTTGTGGGCAGTTTAAAGTCATGCATTCCGGACATAAAGGGGCTAATGTTTAAGGTCGAAATAGCTTTGACCATAATGGATAAAAAATGGATTCAATTCCTTGACAATTTATCTGAAAACATATTACCATACTCAAGTATGAGGGAAAAAATGTAAACTATGGCTTAAGAATATTTGAATCTGAGGAATGATGTGAAAAAAGAGCTAAAAGGCATTAGAAGAAGTAGTTTCCAAGAATGAAGTTACTATTATTTAACAAAACCCGTTAGGGGGTTGAAACATGCAGGGCCACCTATGGGCATTGGCTGCATGGTCAAATAAAATAGCATCTTTTGGCTGACAAGTCTGTTATGTGGACTGTTTATGCAAGGCCACCTATGGGCACGTGCTGCATAGTCAGGCAAAAGAACTCTCAGAAATTTACTTTCCTAGTGCTAAAAGCCAGTGAAAGTTTATGGAGATTCAAATTTTCTAAAGCATAGAGTTTGTTGTATGGAAAGAGGTACTTGAATATGGAGAAGATATTTCCAAACAAGAATATCGAAGAACTGGATGAATATCACTCCTACGAAGGTCTGACCCAAACGTAGGGAAGAAGAATAAACCATAGACTTGAATACTTTCATATCATGAAAAAGGATATGGGACAAATATGTTAAGGATGGCTATTTTTTTGCAGATCCCTACATACTGTCGTTTAAGACAAATAAGGACAAAAGAGGCATTCTTCCCAAGAATGAAGTTACTATTATTTAACAAAACCCGTTAGGGGGTTGAAATATGCAGGGCCACCTATGGGCATTGGCTGCATGGTCAAATGAATAGCATCTTTTGGCTGACAAGTCTGTTATGTGGACTGTTTATGCAAGGCCACCTATGGGCACGTGCTGCATAGTCAGGCAAAAAGAATTCTCAGAAGTTTGACATTTTTGTGACTAGAAGTAATGAAAAGGGTTATGAAGATCTTAAAATATTTAAGGTTAGGATTATAACACATAAAGATGGGTATTGTCCAATGTATATAGAGATACATAGGTCAATGAAAACCATAATCATGTTGTGGCTGGGTCCTAAATTGAAATTTTGGACTTCACTATGTATCTCATAAGAATGAGAATCAAGCCATACGTAGTTATTGAAATGCAGTTTAACGCCGTGCAGGACGAAAGGATGAGTTATCTTAGTTTGGGGTCATAGAATTCAGACCATAATAATGAATACACAGTGTGTGTTTTCATGAGGACTTTTCAGCCAAGGGACTGAAAGTGAAATTTGGGGTTAGGCCCAAAAGACTTGGGACTGGATTCGAGGGACACTCGAATGTTCCTACGTATCCCATAAGGATGGGAATCAAGTCCACGTAGTTCTAGAATTACCCTTTGTACAAATTTGGTTCGTACATGTGAAGGGTGAAAAGGGGACTTTAGTGCAATGATGGTTTAACCTAAGAAAAAAAGTTTAGGCATTACCATGTATGTACGTAGTTTTTTGAAAATGAAAACCATGATTGAAAAAGAATCAATGTTAATAATGGTTCCTTCTCAAATGAGGAAATCAAAAAATATTGTAGTTTATTGTCGTACCGGACAAAAGTGTTGTATAGTTTAACGTCATATAACAAGGACGAAAGTGAATCAATGTAAATATATTGATTCCAGGGGTGGTTTCACAAATCATCATCATATGAGATGGTGGTGAACCGATGTGAAGAGATTGTTTTTGGGCTTGAACCTTGGGAGGTTGCCTACATACCCAGCCTGGAGGGCAAGGATCAAAGTCCGTGTAGTTCAATTAAAGAATGAATCAATGATCAAGTTATTCTTGGGTACAATGATCTAAAAAAATGTTGTTGGGACTTACACATGGTTAGTGGCCCAAAGGGAGTGTTATGGTTGATGTTCGCTCTAAGCTCACGTGAGTCATACTCGGTGTGAGAAACAAGAGGTAATAACAACCTTAACGATGCACAGTTTAATGTCATGTAGGACATAAAAAAAAGGGACTATGTAGTTTAAAGTCTTGCAGTTAGGACTATTGGTGCTGCACAGTTTAGTGTCATGTAGCAGGGACAAAATAACAGTTTAATGTTATGTAGGACACATCAAGGACTTTCTGTACAGTTTAGCGTCATGTAGTTAGGACGATGGGGACAATATAGTTTAACGTCATATTGGACGAAAAGGGGGACTGTGCAGTTTAATGTCATGCAGTAAGGACAAAAGAGTGTACCATTTTAACGTCATGTCGGACGAAAGTGCGAATAGTTTAAGGTCATATGCATGGACCGTGGATGGTGCAGTTTAATTTCATGTTGGACCTTTGATGATTATATAGTTTTAACGTCTTTCCGGACGTGAGGGACTTTTATACAGTTTAGCGTCATGTAGTTAGGACGTCACAGTTTAACGTCTTGCTGGACATAAGGGATTTGCAAATAGTTTATGGTCATATACATGGACCAGGGATGATGCAGTTTAAGGTCATGCTGGACGGTTTAGGGAACTTTTTCACAGTTTAATGTCGTGTGGGACGAAGTTGCAGTTTAAGGTCATACTGGACCATTACTGTACAGTTTAAAGTCATGTAGTTAGGACTAACTGGTGCTGTACAGTTTAAATTTCATGTTTCTAGGACACAATAACAGTTTAATGTCATCTCGGACAACAAATAGTTTAATGTCATCTCGGACAAATAAGGAACTTCTGTACAGTTTAATGTCATGTAGATAGGACATTATACAGTTTAATGTCATGTAGGACATTGAAGGTGACACAGTTTAACGTCATGTTGGACGAAGTTGCAGTTTAAGGTCATACTGGACCATTACTGTATGAACCAAATGTAAGAGTCTTGGTTCTGGGAACAATATTTTGTGTTTATACAAAATACTTCTTCAGAAATCTGGCATTAGTTGGAGTCGTGACGTGTTCTCCATCCATTGAGATCAGAGAATACGCTCCATTGGAGTAGACCTTATGTATTGAATAAGGCCCTTCCCATTTTGGTTCAAGCTTGGGAGGCTTCTTTCCTGGTATCATTGGTGTTCTGAGAACCAATACCAATTCTCCCTGAATGAATGAACGAAGACGAACTTTTTTGTTAAAAGCTCGTGCTATCCGATTCTGATAGATTTCCAAGTGGTGCAAAGTGCACAATCTCTTCTCATCTAACTGTTCCAATTCATTCAACCGTTTTTGGGATTGCTCATCTGTTGATAACTGATCACAAATGGCTATTCTGAGTGAGGGAAATTGAACTTCAATTGGCAAGACTTCTTCTGTTCCATATACCAATGAATATGGATTAGACCGCGTTGCATTGCGAGTGGTAGTCCGATAAGCCCATAAAGCATGATAGAGTTTATCAGGCCATGACCTCTTATCTTTATCTACCATCTTTTGCAGTATATTTGAAAGAGTCTTGTTGAAGGCCTCTATCTGGCCATTAGCCGCTGCATGATATCGAGATGAATGGTTGGACTTAATGTTGTATTCTTGATACAATTTCTTTACCTCAGAAGAACAGAAGTTGGTGCCGTTGTCCATTAATATGGTATGAGGGACACCAAATCTAGTAATGATGTTAGACTTGATGAAGCTAACAATGCATTTAGAACTGACTTCTTTGAGAGGTACTGCCTCTGCCCATTTGGAAAAGAAATCAGTAGCAGTAAGAATGTACTTAAACTGCTTGGCCGTAGCTGAAGGGTAAGGTCCCACCACATCCATTCCCCATGTGGAAAATGGCCATGAGTATTTAGCTGTATGAATCAACTTTGGAGGTTGATGAATGAAGTTGGCATATACTTGGCATGAATGACACTTCTTTGTGAAATTAACACAATCTTGTATCATTGAAGGCCAGAAGTATCCAAGCCTTCGAATTTGATCAGACAATCTATGTCCAGACTGGTGGGCACCACAGACTCCTGCATGCACTTCTTTTATGACAGCCATTGTCTCTTCACCATCAATACATCTGAAGAGAACTCCATCAAAACCACGTTTGTAGAGAATTTTCTCGAGGTGGTTTGGACCATCATAAAGAGTAAAATTGACCACACGTCGCCGAATTTGTTCTTTCTCGGCTCTATCAGGTGGAAGTGTTCCATTTTGAAGGTATTCCTTGATAGGTGACATCCATCCTGTAGTATGACCATACGGTTCAGGAATGGGACTAATTTCATTAATTTCCTCTGTTCTGACTTGAACATAAGGTGAAATTGCACGACGGTGGGCAATACCGATGGTTGTCTCATCCCGATTTGGATCTGCTAAAGCTGTGGCTATATTAGCCAGTGCATCAGCTTGAGCATTTTGTGATCTTGGGACATAAGAAAATGTCGGTTCTGAAGGGAATTCCGACATTAACTCTCTGACGTAATCATACAAAGGGATTAATTCTTCTTTTCGGATGGCATAATCCCCATTGACTTGTTTTATTACCAGGTCTGAATCACCTTTCACCTTTAAGTGATTCACTTGTGCTTGAAGTGATAACTCCAAGACTGCAATGAGAGCTTGGTATTCAGCTTCATTATTGGTACCACCTTCCCACAACAAAAAGGAATAAGGTAACACTGCCTTATCTGGAGAAATGAGCACAATTCCTAAACCAACTTTGTTGAATTTAGGATTTTCCATTTTCTTCCCTGTTGGACTTCTAGAAGCACCATCAAAATACATTTCCCATGTTTGAGGACTCTCTTGAATAGAAAAAACTTCCTCATCAGGGAGTTCGATATCTGAATATGTGTCTTCCACTGAAGGGTGTTCAACCAGGAAATCAGCCAGAGCTTGGCCCTTAATTGCCTTTTGAGACACATACTGGATGTCGAACTGCTGTAGAATAACCGCCCACCTTGCCAGACGTCCTGTAAGCATTGGACGACTAAGGATGAATTTGAGTGGATTATTACGAGATACCAATTGGACCTCGTGATGTTGCAGGTAGTGTCTCAGTTTCTGAACTGCAAAGATTAATGCTAGGCAGCACTTTTCAATACTCGAATTCCGGGTTTCTGCTTCAAGCATAGTTCTACTGAGATAGTAGAGACTATTTTTATTCCCAGCATCATTCTTTTGAGCGAGAAAGGCACCCAATGATCGCTCTAAAGCTGTCACATAGAGGATAAGAGGCCTACCCTCAACAGGTGGCATGAGTACTGGTGGACTCAAGAGGTATTTCTTGAGAACATCAAATGCTTCTTGACATTCTTTAGTCCACTGGTAAGTGACTCCTTTCTTCAATAATTTGGTAAAGGGTAAACTTATGCCTGCCAAATTGGCGATGAAACGCCGAATATAGGCTAAGTGTCCTTGAAGTCCTCTTAATTCTTTCAAATTCTGAGGAGGTGACATACCAAGGATTGATTTGGTCTTCTCAGGATCGACTTCAATACCACGATGGCGTACAACAAAGCCGAGGAATTTTCCTGAGGTTACCCCAAAAGCACATTTTAAGGGGTTCATCTTCAAATTATGTTGTCGAAGCTTGTGGAATATGACATCCAAATCAGACAAGTGATCAAAACGTTGTTTGGATTTAACCACCAAATCATCTACATAGCATTCAACAAATTTCCCTAGAAAAGGTTTGAAGATACGATGCATGGCGCGTTGATATGTTGCACCTGCATTCTTTAAACCAAAGGGCATCACCCCGTAACAAAACACACCTTGAGGAGCTCTGAAGGCTGTATATTCCTCATCTTCTGGGGCCATTCGAATCTGATTATATCCAGAATATCCATCCATGAAAGAAAGTACTTCATAGCTAGCCATCGCATCAATTAAGAGTTCTGTAATCGGAACTGGAAAATCATCTTTGGGACAATACCGATTAAGATCTCTGAAATCGATGCAAACCCTAATTTGTCCGTTCTTTTTCTTTACAGGGACAATATTAGCCAACCACTTGGGATATTGAACTTCTCTGACGAAGTTAGCTTTGATAAGCTTATCCACTTCAGCCTCGATTTTGGAAGCATAGGTTGGGTGTGTTCTTCTCGCGGCTTGCTTGAATCCTCGATGTTCTTTTGGCAAACCCAAATGATGGGTGGCAACATCAGGATCAAGGCCAAGCATCTCTGTATAATTCCAAGAAAAAATATCTTTATTTTGCTTTAGAAAATAAATATACATCTCTTGTTCTTCAAGGGTCATGGCCGCACTAATTAAAGTGGGGTGTGGATCTTTCTCTGTACCTAGATTTACTTCTCTGAGTTCATCCACAGTGGTAGAGATACCCTCTTCAAATGCTGGAGGAGCATCTCTAAGATCTTCCTCTTCCTCTTCATCATGTGTTATTTCTTCCGTTTCAACTTGCAAAGTAGATGAAAAAATGAAATTCTCATGACCATAAGAGATGTCCAAATTTTCACATTTTGAAGAAAAGCTTCCATTTCCGACCCTATTGATGATAAAGGGTCTTCTTTGGGAATTAAAGAGGAGATGATGGATTGAGAATCGACATCAATATTCACCTCTGGTGTTGCTATAACTTCTTCTGGCCTGATTAGCGAAGTATAGACTTGTTGGATTTCAGCAGACGAAATGAAAACGTCACCACTTATGCTTTCATCACTGCTTGGTATGTTACCAATCTCTCCCATGTTGTCTGGCTCGATTGCCGTAATTGACATTATGGATCTTTCCATAAGAGTATTTTGATTTGGACTTATTTTGTCAATTTGACTGATAGGTAACACATAATCTGTACTCACATGTGAAAATGGATTTATTGGAATTTTTTCCAAACCATATGGAGCATTAACTTTGGTAATTTCCTTCATTGTAGATTTTTCTCTTCCCTTCATGTGATAAAATTCTGCCTCAATGTATTGAGATTCACATGTCTTGAACGGGGCCTTATCACCATACAATGTTCCAACTTGACCATCGAAACAGTATTTGAGACATTGATGGTATGATGACGGAATAGCTGCATGCTGATGTAGCCAGGGTCTTCCAAGCAAGATATTGAAAGCTGAGTCCTAATCAATAATCATAAAATCCGAATTGGAAACAAGATCTCCAAACTGAGTTCTGAGTGTAACTTCTCCCAGTGGTTCTTGTTCATTTTTATCATATCCTTGCAAAATCATGTTAGAAGGAGATAAATCAGATTCCGTGAGGCCCAATCGATGAAGTGTACGAATGGGCATGAGGTTGACTCTTGAACCATTGTCAATAAAAGCTCTTCGAACATCTATACCATTGACTTTTCCAGATAAGTACAAAGGTTTTATGTGTCCATGCACAACATCATCATCATCTTTATCAGTAAAAGATATCACTGCATGACATTCTACAGGATTATTCTCTATGTGATAAATTTCAGCTGCAGCAATTTCAGCTTCAAACTCCTGAGGACTTGACAAAGCTTCGATGAGTGCTTCCCGAAGATCTCTTGATAGATTCAAAGCATCCAAAATTGATAATTTGGCTGGTACATGGGCCAAGTGTTTCAATATATCATACTTTTGATCTAGAGGCCTGCGTTTCCCAATAGGAATATGCGGTTTAGCAGGTACCTTGGAAGTAGATGCTTTGGAAGCTGATGCATCTTGTATTGAAGTTGGCAACATCTTTGGTTTTGGAAAATTAGACTGATTAGATCCATTTACTGGCTGAGATAAAGAAGATGGAACATTTAATCGATCTTCCAAAATAACTGTGCTGAAGCTGAGTTGGCCATTGGCAGAAGAACTTGCTTGTTCTTTTTGAGCTCGCTGAAGGGCTTTACCACGAGTTTCTGTTGCGTATACAGTGCTAGCAGGGGTAGAATTAGAGTAGTGGCTTCGGAAAGATCCACGTCTTCCCCTATATCCTGAACCTATAGAACTTCCTCGGGTTCCCTTATTTGATACAGGGAATTCAGTCTCATCAAGACTGAAATATGAATCTGTTAATTGAATCATATTAACAGAACCAAAGATTAACTCTTCGTCTGATAAAGACTCTGCCTGGTTAGCCTGTTTAGGCTGTGCCGTTTGGTGGGACGGTGCCCGTTGCTTTGACGTAGATGGCATGAAATCTGCCAGAGTCAAAGACAATTTAGGCTTTGATGCATACTCATCTTCTCCTGATTCCTCTTTCTTCTTTGAATTGTGCTGCCCTTTTGAGGATTTGTCCTTTGATGGAGGCTTTACTGCAGCTTTTGTAGGAGACACAATTGGCTTCTTCAATTGTGTTCGCAAAATGGAATGGGTCCGATTGATTGTCTTTCTGACCATCCAATCATCATATTTTTTCGCAGTTTTGCTTTTGACTTCCTGCCACTCGCCTCATTCTTCTGGATCTGTAGCGGTAATACACGCTACATGAGCTGAAGAACCCTTCAATTTGACTTGTCCTAAGTCGACCATCTTTTGCAGGAGGTCTTTAAAGACAAAACACTCCTGGATGGGATGCCCCAACATTTGATGAAAGGGACAATAATTGGGACGGTCTTCATCTCCTTCCTTGTTTGGCCTCTTGGGCACTGGTAATTGAACCAAATTATTTTCCAGAGCTGAAATGAAGTAACCAGGAACTTGCTCACTTCGGAAAGAGTATGTTTTACTCTTCATATCCTCAAATTGTTTTCGTCGTTGATCTTTTTGATCATTTGGACGAAATATCCTTTGTTTTTGGCGTTCAGGAGGTGGAGCTCTTCGAGAAGATGAAGGTTTTGAAGTAGAAATAGGTACAGGTGCCTGTTTAAGCATAACTGTAGCAGTTTCTGCTTTACCCATTCTTCTTCCTGGAGCTGATGGAATTACACGAGATTTAACCTTAGCCTCTATAAGGGAATCTTCAATCTGTTGAGCGATTGAAGTAAGGTCTCGAAACCCTCCTGTGTATTTCACAGGGATCAATGGCGTGAGTAATTCGTCACGCAAATTTGCCACACAGATTGGCAATAATTCCTCCTGAGGGAGTGATAAACTCAAGGAATACGTTAATCCCTTCCAACGAGAAATGAAATCAGAGACTCTTTCATTCTCCCTTTGCTTGCAGTTTGTAAGATCGAAAACTGTCGTTTTTGGAAAAGTTGAGCTAAACTGAAGAAGGAATTTTTGACGAAGATCCTCCCATCCGATGACTGACCGGGATTTCAAGCTTGTATACCAGACAAAAGCTGGTCCTTGCAAGGTTCACACGAAGCATCTGAGTTTCACTGCTTCTTGCTGCTCTGGAGTTCCCATCATAGGATCACAACAAGATACGTAATGCGTCAAATGTTGTTCAGGGTCGCCTGATCCATTGAAAGTAGGGAAAATAGGGTTTCCAAAACTGGATGGAGGATAAATTGAATCTACCCATTCAGGGTAAACTTTCTTTTCAGGTTGAACTTGCGCCCGTTTACCTTCCATAGTTTCTAACCGAGCTGTTAATGACTCAATAGTAGTTATTA
Organism: Viscum album; assembly: GCA_963277665.1. Taxonomy (NCBI): domain Eukaryota; kingdom Viridiplantae; phylum Streptophyta; class Magnoliopsida; order Santalales; family Viscaceae; genus Viscum; species Viscum album. The sequence goes on from OY728131.1 coordinate 1,946,848,116, forward strand.
ACTTTTGAGAAACGTTAGGTTGAACTTGGTTTTGGGTAGGTGCAATGAATGGAGCTTGGACAGACGTGGTGGTTGGTGCTGCAACTGATGGTAGTGCTGCCAACCGTTGTTGCGTTTGACCCGTAGGATTAGACCTCTATGGGTGTACTGACAAAGGAGGATATTCTTGATCCGTCTCAGTAGTTACAACAAATTCCTTCGGCTGTCGGATTTCAGCATTCTTAAGAAGAAGACTATTCTGAAGTAGTTCTGCATTCAACCATCTTAATTCTTTCATTTCTTCCTCCTGTTGTGCAAACCTTTGCTCTAATGAGAGTGATTGACCTCCTTTAGAGGAAGGGTGAGAAGTAACCTGATTCTTACCTTTCCCCTTATTGGATCCTTTTCGGAGAGGGGGAAGTGGGTTACTTGAAGGAATACCCAGATTTTGGGTAAGCCTTTGATTACGTGTGCGCACACCTTCTTCATTTAGGTCTGTGTGCGCGACTTCTTGAGCAGGAACCTCTTCGTCTGATCCCTCTGATTGAGCCTCATCTGGTGAATCAGCAGCAACGAAATTGATGACATTAATGGATGCATATTTCATGGAATCCTTTCTATCATCATTTCTGTGATATTGTCTCCTTCTATGTCCATGATGAGACATGGCATTCCGTTGACTTGATCCCTCAGGAATTTCTTGGAGAACCGTAAATTGGAGAGAATCTCCTGACATCTTGTCTCTTCGTTCCTCTTGAGGCTGATTCCCTAATCGAGAGAATACTGACTTTCTCTGATGGAGGGATTGAAGATTTGAAAAAGTCCCTAGTCCGGTGGACTGGGGGTGTTCCTATTGCTTCCGCTCAACTCCTCGAATCCCATTCGTTGATTCTAAGGGTTGGGTTAGAGAAGTCCCCAGTCTGGCAATCTGGGGTGTCTCTTGACATGCTATGTCTGAGATCTTTTTGAAATCTCTCTTGATCTTGTGAATCTTAGTTCGGAAATTAGCTGGATGCATTAACCTGTATCCACTTTTATCACCTGGTTCAACAGACCGTTGGATGATTTCCGAAACTTCTGTCATTTGATGACGTGTTTGCTCCAGACGAGAGGCTTGTGCAATATTCTCGCCTGCTTGATGTAGGAGCAATTCAACAACCTGTTCTCTATATACTTGATTTTGAGAGGAACTAGTTGAAGCTTGATCTCGAGCAAGCTTTTGATTATGAACAAAGCCCATTGACTGTGGCCAGCCATGGGCAATAACATTGCATGAGACCATTTTCGACGGGTTTTGCTGACCGGAAAGCACTGTGAAATGTAGTGCTCCGTGAACACCCCATCCTCTGAAATGAACATTAGATGGAGCATTGGAAATTAACTGACGCAATCTTCTTAGTGCGCCAAGGCATGAACGTTGAAGGGTTCTCTGTTGCTTTTCAGCCTTCAGATACCGAGAGACTGATAGAGATGCCAAATCAATCTGGCGTTGTAACCCTTCTATTATCTTAAGATGATTTTCATATTCATCGTAAGATAATACCTTCTTCTTTAATTGACAAAGAGTTTTCCATATGTTGAGACGAATATCATGGATTCCATCATCCGTCAACATCTTTGGAGTGTCATACTGGGAATCAGCCAAAGGCCAAAACATGACTGGTACTTCACCTTTTGCCAGTTTTTTCCTCATGTTCAGCATTTCCTCTTTATCATTAAATGAAGATTCTTCTACCTGTTTGGACCAGAGTTGGTGTTTCCTTGTTGCTTCATCGGATTCAACAATATTGGTAGAGAGATCACTATTCATGCTGGAAGATGAATGACCTAGGGAAGGTTCGGAGAATAACCTGAACCCCAGGCTATCTTCTGATGGAGATAGAGTTTCACCTGCCGATAGTAAAGCATCAGACATGACTGGTTTGACGTTTGCAAGTGCCTCGAGATAGGAGGGCTTTCTCGTCACTACATTGCCTTCTAAAGAATTTTCGAGACAACGTGAATCACTACTGCGGAGAGGACTTTCGCAGCGAAGTTCATCATCATGAGGAGGACCATCATGATGGGTTATAGCAAAAGATGAGATCTCTTGCTCCTTGGTCTTCTGACCACACAGAGGGTTCCTGTGGCTCTCATCTAAAGAAGAAACTTCAAGATTGACCGAATTTTCATGAAGCAAGTTTTCATGAGGAAGTGTCTCTTGAAGACCTTCAAAATTAATGTTCCCGTTATTGGGAACTGAGGGAGTAGAATCTTGAATTCCGACAGATAAATGTCTGAGGGCTTCAAGAACTCCAGCATCGAGCAAGGCCTTGTTGCAGATTGGCCTTTGATCTCCTGACTGTGCTGGGCGGATCTTTTTCTTAGATGCCTTCTTACTCGCTTTAGAAACAACTTGATGACAAAAGTTATTGCTCTGAGCAGGTGTATGTGCCTGATCAGGAAAGATGGTCAGGTTAGGCTGACGATCATCGCTCAAATCAGGTGTATGTGCCTGACTTGGTTGTCCGTATGATATGGGGGAGTATGCCCCATAACCCTCTTGGACTGGAACAGATGTGTGTGTCTGTTCCGGAGTGAATTGTTGATGTGTCACTCCACTGCTAGGGATAGATTTATGTGTCTGTCCCTGAGATGATGCTGAAGATGTTATGATATCCTGGCAAGCATCCAGAATATGAGCAGGAATTTGCTTCTGCTCTTTCACCATTGACAAAATATGCTTGGTGACTTCAGCCGCCGGAACAGGGATATACGTCCATTCCGGGCTTGGATTAGGTGTATGTGCCTGCTCCTGTCCTCCTTTTCCTGTCAGTGAATCCTGACAGTACTCAAGTGTGGAGGCAGAGAGTTTAGTCTGCCTCATGTTTGTCGTCGGGGCTTTCCGACTGACTTCTCCGTGCGCTACCAAGCGAGACTGTTGGTAGGCTTGATTAGTATTAGCAGGTGTATGTGCCTGCTGATTACACTTCGCCAAACACGGTTGACGAGATCCACCATATGTAGTCAGACGAGCCTGCTGACTAACTGGTGATGTATAAGCAGGTGTATGTTCCTGCCTATGGTACTCCGCCGGAATTGCCTGGCGGGATCGGCTTGATGCTGTCAGACGAGTCTGCTGGACAGCTGAATTAAAACGGGCAGGTGTGTATGCCTGCTCGTTGTTTGCCACCAAGTTAGGTTGGTGGACTTCTCCGGAGATGGCAGGGATGACAACCTGCCTATTGTTAACCGGATTCCGTCTCTGGCGGTTCATCTTGCCTGCTCGGGTTCGAGGAACCTGAGCTGAATGCCTGGAGTCGGTACCCTCATCATGTTGAGGGCGCCCTACCGCACGAGTCTGGCGGCGATTATTGATGGGAGCCCTCGGGAAGGACTCCTGTCTTTTTGAATTAAGGCCCCGAGGGACCTGCTCATTCACTTCCTCGGAGTAAGGGAGTGAATGGAAATTGCGTTCCGGGGATAACGACCCGAAACGGTTGGAGACGGTAGTCAGCACCGCCTGCTTCTTGATTGTTGGTCACCGTTGTCCGGACGACCAGGTAGAGTTGTTAACTTGGAGGGCTTGACGAGCGGCCTCTAGAGTTGGGATAGTACCGTTGCGACGGTACTCCTTAACCAGTGCATTAGAAACACAGCGTTGAATACGCTGAGTTGGTGATGTCATCCTCAGAGCGGATGACGTTCCAGCAGGAGTAGCAGCATTGGTTTTTACAGCAGCAGACCTCACAGTAGAGGTGTTCACAGCAGCAGTATTCACAGGGGTGAATTTAAGGAAATCCATTTCTGCAGAAGATCTTGAGAAAAGAGTGCCTTTTCCATGTAACACACATAATCAATATGAATCCGGCTACTGCATCTTTTGGATGATCATATGTCAATGATTGCCTTGTTGGCCCAAGGGGCCTAATAGATAAGAAGAACATCACTTTAACTTGGTTAAGGATTCACGTCGGGTTCACCATTTTTGTTTTGCGCGGAATCCGGGGATGACCTCCTGGACGGGAGATTCAAACGTTCCGATCGGTTTCTAACGGGTTTGTTCGTAGAACCGGAAACATCCAATGATTCCACATCCGTTTGGACCTACTTTCCAAAGGCATGCGCTCATTAGTTTGTGGACTAATGAGGCTTAGGAATTTGCATTGGTCAAGAGGATGGGAGGTCGGACTCATCACACCTTTTTGAGGGGAATTATTGTCTACTCCGGGACTCTCTTTATAGATTTAAGTTAAGTTCGTGATTCCTTATTACATTACCAAGTATAAAATGAGCTTTCCTTTAGTTTTAACAATCAATGATTAAATATGCAAGAAATTTAGAGAATCTTTTATATGTATTCGAGGTTCTTCATCAATATAGAATCATCTATATTTTTTTAGAGATTCTTGGTCAATGGTATCCTTCAAAACATTTATATAAAAGTCTCTTGGTCATTTTGATGACCAGGCTGGTTTTAAAGCCACTCAGTGGGGCACTTGAAGTTTATCGTCATTCAGAAGGACATAGATTATTTCAAAGTTGGGATCGAACCCATAAATGGGCTACCTACGTATCCTTTGTTTTGGAAAAGGAATCAGAACCCACGTAGTTCGAGGAATGGGGTATGATGTTTATGATTGATGGCTCGAAGATGAATGTCATAATTACTTTTACACTCTAAGCTCACGTGAGTCATGCTCGGTGTGAGAAACAAGAGGTATTGATAAAATTTAGACAATTGTGCCATAAAAGATGCAATCATAAGAATTTGTTTGGGGCTTATGTATAGATGACTACCCAGATAGATGAAGGTTTAGGATTTACTTTTAGGGAGAAAATCCATGAACAGGGTCCATAAAGTTATATGTGCTTCATGGAGATTTGAATACTCTAATCTTGGGGCTTACTCCTAAGGAGGATGCCCAAGTTTGGAGGGGACTTATGATTGGGTTTTATTCCTGAAAAGGAAACCCAAATCAAAGGTAAATTATGACTGGTTAAGAGAAGTTTAAAGGGACTTGGAGCTTACTCTTGAAAAGGAAGCCCAAGGTTATGACTGAGTCTTATTCCTGAAAAAGGAGACCCAGGTTAGGGATTAAGGTTTGGGGCTTACTCCTGAGGAGGATGCCCATATTTGAGGTTGGGGATTATTCTTAAGAAAGATGCCCCAGATTAAAGGACTTGATTGGGGCTTACTCCTGAGGAGGATGCCCAAGATTGGGAACTTTAAGAATTTGGGGCTTACTCCTGAGGAAGATGCCCAGATTTAAAGGTTTTATCACTGGGGATTATTCCTGAAAAGGAGAACCAGGTTAGGATTCTCTCATTTTAAAGGATGAGGTTGAATGAATGAACTCTCCATTTTTTAGTGATATAAGGATATTTAAATCACTAGACTTTGAGAGAGATTACACAGAATTCCTTTCAGGTAAGAAATTTAAATCAAGAAATCATGCCATAAATGGCTTTGAAGAGTGTCTTGAAGACTGAATCTTGAAAAGGAAAGGTGAAATGGCTTAAGAGGGGTGACATGGGCAAGATGGGCACCCAAAAAACTAGGGGCGCGCAATTCCTGAAAGACGCGCAAGTCCTGCGGCGGCGCGCAAGTATTGGCCGCGCAAGTATACTTGCACGACACATGGTGTACTTGCGCGATTTTCAATCAGAATTTGAAATACTTGAGCGACTCTTCATAAAACCCTTTAGAATCCCCTTGAGGTTCTTCCAAAAAAGGGACGCGCAAGTTATATTGAAGGAATTAAGTCGGCGCGCAAGTGTTTGATAAGTTTCAACACTTAGGCCTTCCTTCTTCTCTTTAGATCTTCCGTTCTAGGTAAGAAATTACCTTAGAAGTGTTTCGGAAGCTTTGAGAAGAGACTTGGGCGTCAGGAGCTTCAATCCGAGTTTCTGGAAAAAGATCCTCCCCGAATGGGGGGCCCACAGGGTCTATTTATAGGCAGGAGAAGACCCCGGGTGGTTACCAGGCGGTTATCACTTAGGGCGCACAAGTCACTTGCACGACCATAATGCGTCGCGCAAGTACTTGCACGACCACTAGGCGGCGCGCAAGTGTACTTGCGCGACCATGAGGGAACTTGCGTGACCTCTGGGCAATGTTCTCCTTGTTCATCCCTTTGTCGATTTTTGATGTTTCTTCAAAGGATAAATCACTTTATGCTCATATATTCCCCTTTTCCGATCCTTAGATTCTGTGACGAAAGGAGCGTCAACAGTCAGTTGATACTTTTCACTTAAAATGACGTCCTTTTGAAATGAAAGAAAAACAGTTTGAGAGGTGGCAGCCACACCGCGCCTCAGATTGAGGCAGGGTTGACTCGTACACATCACATATGACCCATGGATCGTTGTGCTAATGTATCGACACAATAAGAATGTGTTTGGTCGGTTTTCTGTATGCCAGTTGATGTTTTTCAATTAAAATGACGTCCTTTTGAAACAAAAGGCAGACACATTGAGTGGGGCCGGCCCCGCCACGTCTCAGATTGAGGCAGAGTTGATTTGTACACGTCACATATGACCCATGAATCATTCTCCTAATGTTTAAATTGAAACTGAATGCGTTTGGTCAGTTTTTCGTATGTACTTAAAATGTTGTCCATTTTAAACAAAAGAGAGCGACTTAGAGTGATTACGGCCACACCGTGCCTCAGATTAAGGTGGGATTGACTCGTACACATCACATATGACTCATGGATCGTTTTTCTAATGTATCGACACAATCCAAATGCGTTTGGTCGGTTTTCTGTATTCCAGTTGATGTTTTTCACTTAAAATGACGTCCTTTTGAAACATAAGACAGACACTTTGAGTGGTGGCGGACACACAGCGCATTATATTGAGGTGGGGTTGACTCTTAAACGTCACATATGACCCATGGATCATTGTGATAATGTATCGACACAATCCGAATGCATTTGGTCGGATTTCCATATGCCAGTTGATGTTTTCCAATTAAAATGACGTCCTTTCGAAACAAAAGGCAGACACTTTCAGTGGTGTCGGCCACACCATGTCTCAGATTGAGGAGTGGTTGATTTGTACACATCGCATATGACCCTTGTATCATTCTCCTAAAGTTTAAACGGAAACTGAATGCGTTTGTTCGGTTTTACATATGCCAGTTGATGTTTTTCAATTAAAATGACATCCTTTTGAAACAGAAGACAGAAACTTTGAGTGGTTCCAGCCACACCACGTCTCAGATTGAGGCGGGGTTGATTTTTACACGTCACATATGACCCATGGATCATTCTACTAATGTTTCAATGGAAACCGAATGCGTTTGGTAAGTTTTCCATATGTACTTAAAATGTTGTCCATTTTATGAGAATCCTCATGTATCTATTAGTGGAATGGTATTTACTTAAAATATTGTGGACATTCATATAAAATATTTTTATATCATTCATAGTATGGATTAGATTTTAGTTTATCATGCTGTGAAACATTTCGCAGCTAACAATGTCATGCCCAATGAATACATCTCTTTTATAACATGCCAATAATCTATGATATTGATTAGATGTGTAAATGTGATTTACATTGATTATCATGATGAAAATAAATAAAATATATATTATTGATTTTTTAGTATTATATGAAACCCAGGAGGGTGGGGGGATGTCTGGTGGGGCTGTCCGGGGGGCTGTCCGGTGGGTGTCCGGGGGGCTGTCTGGGGACAAAGGAGGAGTGTGGGGGGCTGTGTGGGGGGCTGTCCGGGGGGCTGTCTGGTGGGTGTCCGGGGGGCTGTCGGGGGACAAAGGAGGAGTGTGGGGGGCTGTGTGGGGGGCTGTCCAGGGGGTGTTTTGGGGGTTGTCCGGGGTCTAAGGAGGAGGGTGGGGGGATGTCTGGGGGATGTCTGGGGGGCTATCCGGGGGGCTATATGGGGTCCAGGGAGGAGGGTGGGGTGGCTTTCCGGGGGGTTGTCCGTGGTCCAAGGAATAGGGTGGGGGGGATGTCTGGGGGGCTGTCTGTGGGGCTGTCCGGGGGGGCTGTCTGGGGGTCTAGGGAGGAGGGTGGGGGTTGTCTGGGGGCTATTCGGGGGGGGGGGGGGGGGGGGCTGTCCGGGGGCTGTCTAGGGGGTGTTCAGGGGGTTGTCTGGGGTCCATGGAAGAGGGGGGGGGGGGCTGTCCGGGGGGCTGTCTGGGGGGTTGTTTGGGGGGCTGTCCAGGGGGTGTCTGGGGTCCAAGGAAGATGGTGGGTGGGGGTTTTCCAGGGTTCAAGATGGAGGGGGTTCCCAAACACACAACCACTAAAAGGCAACAACATCCATAAAATAGATAATATATAAAAATAACTCAACTCCAATACTGTACTATGAGTCTATATAAAACCAACAACTAGAATAGATTAAATTTCAATTCTAAGTAATATTAGTCAAAAATGTAATGGATCAATTTTTACCACACCACCATCACCATCATCATGATCATCATCACCCTTGTCCTCATCCCCATCATCGTCCTAGCCCTCCACAGTACCCTCCTCCTCGCCCTCGCCCTCATCCTCACCCTCGCCACCTGCCTTGCCATCCCCCTCTCCCTCCTCTTCCGCATCAGACTCATCTCTATAATCATCATCAAGCTGGACATCATCCTAAACACCACTTGAACTTCCACTTGTTGCACCATATATAGAACTTATCGACGACATATATTTATCAAAATCTGGACTGGCATTTGCTGGAAGTGTTGGACGTAGAACTTCAATAAATTTCATAAACACATTGTTTTCCCTAGAAGACTGTTCTACCTTCTCTGTGGCCCTTTTCTCATCCGATTCATCCTATGCCCTAACTTGTTGCAGCTTGGTGGCACTACATCCCATACCTGAGGAGGTCTAATACCTCGTCAAGGCTATCCTAGGTTGGCAGCATACTCTGCCAGAATGCACCTCTCCCAACACCTGATGTATGTGATCTATTGACCCAAAATTGTCTGGTTATTGGGCATAGAGGGCCTCTAAAGCATCATGTTGAAAATATAAAATTTTCATTATGTTACAAAATAGATATTAAAATATAAATTCAACATATAAAAACATACAATCTGCGCTTGAGTCGCTTCATTGACGGCACTTCTATCCATTTTCCATCTACTCGCGCAAAACAGTTTTTCTCGAGGCACACGTCCTTCAATATTTTTTATTTTCCTCTACAATGACATTGAAAAATAAAGTTATATGAAAACATTATCAAACTATTAAATAATTTTGGAAACAAAAGAAACTGTAATTCTTAAATAAAACTTATAAACAATTGTTATACCTACTTCCTCTAATGATCAGGCATCGTAGTGTGTCCCAGTGTGTGGAGGTATTTTTTTGCATCAATTTTATTTTTTTTCCAGATGATTCCTAAATAAAATTATAAATTGAAACAGATAGTATTAATGAAAAACTTGAATGTTATTATTTAAATACCTCAAATGTTATTAATTCCTTAAATTGGGTACTCGTCCATTGAGTAATCTTTTGACGATACTGCTCTATAGGAAAATCATCCACCCCTGGTACCACCTCTAACTCAGTGCCAACTCTAGAAACCTGTCCAATATAAAACTCATGCTTTTAGGCTCTCCAAATCTCACCTAATTCCTTTAGATGTTCCGGTCATGCAGCCTCTGCATCGGGAAAATTAAATCAAAGCTGACATCAAAAATATTAATTCATTTAAATACAAAAATAATTTTTGGCATTAAATAGAACATATTTTTTACCCTTATCTCTTCCCAAGATCTATCCTTGACCTCATGTTGCAAATGTCTCCATGATAGCGGGCTGACGGGAATGATGTCGGAGTATTTGGAAAGCATCGCCAAAAACCTCCGACATTGCTGCCCTGTTTTCTCAACCATTTGTTTGTCTTTATTATAAACCACCATAACCTATGTGTGGTGGTTCGACACTAAACGAATGCATGTGTGCCCCCGCCCACGCCTCCTGTCAGTAGATGTATCTGTCATGAAAGAAAAACAAATATTTTATCAAAACAAGTTATAATGAAAATAAATATTGCTATAAAAATTTGTTAGGGTTCTATAAATATACCTATACCAGTCGGATCGCTGAGCGCCGCTAGATTCACAGAACCTGATGGAACACCCTGTGGTGGAACAAGAGTCGAAGACGATAGAATATAGAAGCTCGGAGAGATAGAAGTAGAAAGAAAAAAAGATGGGATAACTGTCTGACCGGATGCCGACTTGGGAGTGGGAATCATCATTGTATGTGAACATGATGGGATAGAAGATGCATAAGGTAGAGAAAACATGGGAGGAATAAATATCATGTGTTTCCCTAATGACACACCGAGATCAGAATGTGGAAAGGATGACATGTCAGTGGGAGGGGCATGGTCTAGTTGGGTACGTGTAGCTACTCGTCCACCTCGGGTACGAACCCTCCTCGTACCACCAGCCTGAGTACTAGGACCAGTACTTGGCTCCTCGTTGAATAACTGTCGACGTATAGGTTGATCCTACAAAAAATATTACAAAAAAATAAATCACATGACATTATATATTATTTAAATATATCAATTTGGAATAAAGTACTCACTACAGTCACTAATGATGGAATTCCCAACTCCGTCATTCGATGATTATTCTCCATCATTTTTTTCCTTCTTCCCTCTTCAATTGGATTCATTTCCTACATTCGAAAACAAATATGTAATTAATTTGAAAAATGAAACTAATTTGTAACCCAAAAAACTAAATATATGAGGGAATAGAGGAATTCATTGGTAATTTAGCTATCAATTGTATTAGAAGAGCTTTAATGGATTTAATAAATCATATAAGTTTTAATGTTCACCATGTTAGAAATTTTGTTTGACTATGTTTGAATACAGTTCGATTCCAAATTAGAAAATGCAATTCAAATAAAACTGCAACCAATAAACATTGAAAATTCAGAAAATGGTCAAGTCATCTATCAATTGTTTTAGAAGAGCTTTAATGGATTTAATAAATCATATAAGTTGTAATGTTCACCATGTTAGAAATATTGTTTGACTATGTTTGAATACAGTTCAATTCCAAATTAGAAAATTCAATTCAAATAAAACTGCAACCAATAAACATTGATAATTCACATAACGGTCATGTCGGCTATCAATTGTTTAAGAGAGCTTGAATGGATTTAATAAATCATACAAGTTTTAATGTTCACCAAGTTAGAAATATTGTTTGACTATTTTTGAATACAGTTAAATTCCAAATTAGAAAATGCAATTCAAATAAAACTGCAACCAATAGACATTGAAAATTCACATAATGGTCAAGTCAGCCAAAAAATATTTGTGATCAATAACAAATAAATTTGAATATTACCAACCTTAACAACCCAACTTTAGGTAAACCAAAAGAATTGAGAACATGGATGAATGATTCTATATATTCTCAACCACAGCTTCAAGTTCACAATCTACACTGATAATTAAGCTATTGGAGTCATCAAAAGAAATAAATGGATTGGTTCCAAAGGCACTAGGGAATGTTTCAATTCCATCATCACCATCATAAAAAATATGTCTTGTAATTACTTCAACTATGACACCAAATTCAGGTCGAAGTTTGTCTTTGACATAAAAAACTTGTTTAGCCATTGAGGCCAACAAATATGGTTATTCAGTAGCAAGCATGCGAGTAATATTAATTAATCGAAATCCAAAATCATCAAGAAATGTGCCATGTATCATCATCGAATCAAACCAATGGCATTTCATCATTGTGACTCTTCCATTAGAATAATAATCCAATATTATTATTTTCTCAACAACTCTATAATAACCCACGTTTTCAAATCGCGGTCTACTATCTGTTGCACTGGCATAAAAATCTATTGTGGAAATAACCATAACACCATCATGTTGTGTTCTCATGTTCTTTTCTCGTTCAGGGACAATAAATTTGTACCCATTGATAACAATTGATTTATAGTCATGAACCACGGTATTAGGACCAAAAGCCAAAGGTCTTATTTCCTCAGAGACAGAGTCAGCAGACAAAATCAATACCTTCAATATAAATGACTATTAATCTTAATTAAATATTGATATAATTATTTTAAACATTAATTTTTTTACCTTTATTTTTAACCAAGAAGAATACACTTTGCTATGCAAAGTCTCTCTCCTTCTCAAAGATAAAGAACGATGCTTAATATTTATCATTGTTTTAGGTTTTCTATAGACAAAAATTATGAATAGTTTAACATATATTTATGTAAGATATACATAATAAATTTAGTTAACTGATATAGTCATCGAACAAATCACAGGTGAACAAAACTGTGCGAGGTTTCATCTCACACTCTTCATGGCTTAATGTCTTCAATGTATATGATCCATGAATTCCTCATATTTGAGGATGTGATGGAAAACTGGGTTCAATTTGCTTATATTATTATTCTTCATTTCTCATTGGTCTATTCAATATTGTTGTAAGATCATAGAAATACATCGTGCAAAAATCCATACATTCTTTAGCCATGTAACCGTTCACGATAGAACCTTTGGGATGATTTCTGTTTCAGAGATAAGACTTTAATGTGAACATATTTATTTCAGTTGGATACATCCAATGAAAAGAAACAAGTCCTCCGAGAAGTATTTCAGTGTAAATATGGATAGTCAGATGTAGTATGCATGTGAATAATGAGGGAGGAAATATTTTCTCCAACTCACACAAAATTAATGGGGCATCTGTCAACATTTTTTGTAAGAAAGACTAGGAAAACTTCTTAAAACAAATATCTATAAAAAAAATTGTACAACCGAATAACAACCACCCATACATTATTGGAAAAAAGATTATGGATTTCTATTGGAAGCAACTCATGCAGTAGAACATGATAATCATGAGTCTTCAAATATTTTAACTTTAACTCTCTTCTGTTGAACCGTTTACATACGTTTCTTAAATAGCCATCAGGAACTCTAACAGTCTCTAATACTTCCAGAAATATTTTTTCCCATAGGTTTCATCACATAAGAAACACATGGATGTTTCCATTTATTTTCACTGATACGCACAGGATGTAATTCTAGTTGGATTCCCCAATCCACCAAGTCACGTCGAGATCGTAAATCAACTTTTGTCTTCCCCTTGACATTTAGAAGAACCAAAAGCAACATTTCGCATATACTCTTTTCAAAATTCATTTCGTCTAAGCAATGTTGTAACAAATTAGTTGACCAATAAGGAAAATCATAAAAGATACCCCTCTTCCTCAAATTGTAACAGGTTTTAGTGGAAACAATCTTTCTCTTTCCAGATTTCATTTGACCCTTCCTGAACAAAAAAATGAAATCTTTCAATTCATTATGCACGTCAGTTCCAAACATACACTGAGGTGGATCATTGGTCTCTATGGTATTATAAAATCTTTTATGATTCATTCTATATGGTTGATCCTTTGGAAAGAGTCATTTATGTCCCATAAAACTGGAAATACAGCGATGTTTCAGTCTTCTGGATCGTGTATTTTTCATAAAAACTAGACATGACAGTTTTCCCTTTGTGCTCCATCCAGACATCATTGCATAAGCCAAAAAATCCTTGATCATCCACATAAGTTCATCACACATCTAAAATATTTCTTTCGAACATGCATCATATGTGTGCACACCCACATCCCAAAGAAGTTTCAACACTTTTATTAAAGTTTTCATGTAGACATCGATATTAATACTGGGATCAGAATGACCAGATATGATTATACTCATGAAACTGAAAGGTTTTTTCATACACAACCATGGGGGAAGAGTATAAATGTGTATAAAAACTGGCCATGTGCTGTGCGAAGTAAGAATCTGCCCAAACATATTAAAACCGTCGCATGAAAGACCCAGCCTCACATTACACACGTCAGCTGCAATATCATGATATCGAGCATCAAATCTTTGAAATGCAAACCATCTACAGGATGAACCAACTCATCATTAGTCTTATTTCTCTCATTATCATGCCATCTCGTTTTTATTGATATGTCATCGGACATAAAAATATTCTGGAGTCTGGGGATCAATGAAAAGTGCCACATTACTTTCTGTGGAACGCGGGATGGTGTTCCATCAGATTTTGACTTCAAGCGGGATCTTCCACATTTTATACAATCATTTCATTCATAGGTTTCCTCCCATAATAAAATGAAATCATTCGAGCAAGCATGAATTTTGTTTCTTGAAAATCGATGTTCCTCAACTAGCATCCATTCCATATAGTGGTTTGAGGGAATATCTCCATCACCTAGAAGTAAATCCTTCAAGAGTGTAAGAATGTAATCGATTGCTATATTAGAAATCCCATACATAGTTTTCCCATGAAACAATCTGATTAAAAATTACAGCTTTTTCATTTTACCACACTGTTGATATACTAGAGTTGTGGCAACATCATTCAATTTGTTCACCCTATCAATATAATTATTTTCACTATATGCATCAGCTGTCCTCATATCAAAGTCTTCTTGAGTCGAAATCCTTTCTTTTTAATGATGACGAATAAACAGAAACTGATCATCTAACAAATTCTCCATTCTAGTCTTTTCATTTCGATCATTACAAATTTGAGATTTCATTTTCTCCCCATTGTGATACCACACAAAGTAGTTTGCTTGAAAACCATTTTTGGTTATGTGGTAGCAGACTCCTTCATGGCTCAACCAAGTTCTACCAACATAATTGAAACATGGGCAGTGTATGTGACCACTATCTGAAGCATTGTGAAATGAAAAACTTATAAATCTTTCCGAATTGTTTTGAAAATCACTTGAGATCCGATCGGTTTCATACATCCAACTTATGTCCATTCTGTAAAAAGAATTTATATAAGTTATTTTTTCATAAACAATTCAATAGGATTTAACTTTAATAGAAAATACATTTAAGTAAACAATAATAGATAAGTTTCTAGTCTATGTATTGAACTATTTAAATAATGTAAAGAACAAGTACTCATAAATTAAATTAAAATTTATTTATATTCATTTTCATTAGGTCTATAAGAGGCACATGCCTCAGGTCCCATCATGTGTTATAGGCATCCCAAACCATTCACTCATTTTCAATAACTCATTATTGGAACCTCTATGGCCATACCTTTCATTACCCAATTACTTCCCAAAGTCAAGCGCACCCCATGGGTGAATAAATTTTTAGGCTTCTACCCTAATAGGTTGTTCATGGCTTGTAAAATGATTTAATTTCATTATGTATAGTCAAAAAAAATTTATTTTTAAATTTGAGATTAATAATAAAGTATGTTAATGAGAACAACATTACTGAATTAAACTTGTGACTTATCTAACATTTTTATGGATGTCTACACATGCCTGAATGGGTAGAGAAAATCACCCCACCCTTATAAAAGTTAGTATTGGCCAAGAAGGACACATAATATACATCGTACAATGAGAACCATATTTAATTGACCCTAAAGTTATATTAGTACAGTCATCTTGGTGGAAATGGAATATATGATCCTGGTTAAATGATGAATTCAAAAGCTCATATTTCATATGTTGGACAATATCTAAGGTAAGGAATCATGTGAGGATGGGTTTACATCATTTAATTTCTTACATTCTAGTGAAAATGAAGGCTTGAATTAATGACTTGAGTTCACTGATTAAAGGAGGAAAGAGGTTGCATACGCTGTGTAAACAGAATTAATAAATAAGGTTAGAAGTTGCATACACTGTGCATGGTGGGGGAGTCTCAACCGATTTAGAAACTAAAATAAATTCCCATCATAGGTAACAATAAGAAACATCACCATCAAAAGAAACTCTAAATAAAAAAGGACTAAAATCATCAAACATTTCAAGAATTAACTAGTATGTAAGGTTTATCCACATGTTTAGCAGAAATTATATGTCTTAATCATGAACCAACTCTATAGATCCCAGTTTTCACCAATAAACATAAGGTAAATATCTCAAAATATCTTTAAAACAACTCATTAATAGGCTCAAAACGTAAATATAATCTTGAACCAACAATGGAATCTCTATCACAACACATTCTCACACACCAGTTATATCATGTATTACTAAATACCAAACATAGTCACATAGTGTACTATACCAAAATACATTAAAAAAGCCTCATTAAAAAAATATCATTTTAATAAAACACTTTCATCAAAGAATTTTAATGAAAACATTCATAAAAACATTGATAAAAATTATAAAACACATATAAATAAATTTCCAAGTAACAATTAATTACAAGATGGAAAAAAAGAATAAAAACACATTCTTAGAAAATCTTGAATACAAAGACATTGAATTTTCGATGCTTCTTATTCTTTGGAGGGTTAATGATTTAATTAATTAAATAGATTGGAATGGATAATGTCTAGATTAAATCAAACCAAAAAAATGATATACACATCAAAATCAAAACATAAAACTAAAATTTTAGATGAATTACACTACAAAAAAGGTATCACTTGAATTTTTTATGTGTATGAAGAATAGAATACCTGATTTGAGATGATTTGAATGTAGTTTGACAGGTTTGGATGGGGGATGACGTGAGAGCAGCGGAGCCCTAGACAGGATTAGAGTTCCATCGAGAATGGGGGGAGAGATTGGCCGATTGAGTATTTGGGGGAAGGATTTCCAAATGGTTTTTAAAACCTGTTGGGAAAGGGGTGTCCAGGAGACCCTTTACCAATGGTTTAAACAAACCGTTGGTAAAGGGTGACCATTTCCCAACGGTTCTTGTAGAACTGTTGGGAAATGGTGACTTGGACACCCCCTTTCCCAACGGTTCAAGAGAACTGTTGGGAAAGGGTGACTTGGACACCCCTTTCCCAATGGTTTTAGTAAACCGTTGGGAAAGAGCTACTTTACCAACGATTTCTTTAAACCATTGGTAACGAACCGTTGGGAAAGAGCTTCTTTGCCAACAGTTTTTTTAAACCATTGGTAATGAAGCATTCCGAAAACATGAATTTCTAGTATAGTTTCTCAATGATACATAAAATATTCAAGAACAACATGTTACCATGTTATAAATTTTTAGTCAAAGAAATTATATAAGTGAAATGGTGAGATATATGATTATAGTTAAAAATAGGAATATTGATTCGATGAATCATAATTTCTCATTTGTTGAAATATTTAGATGAAATTTTTCCTCCCATTATCATGCATAAAATTTAATAAGTTCATTAGGATTAATTTGTAATTATTATTCAATCAAGATTGATTAACTCTATTTTATGTATTATTATTATCGATTGGTTTCTAGGCCTAATATTTCGTATTCCATCTTTTGAATTCATTCTCGAGAGATTTTGGGAAATGTTACCTAATTTTATTTGTATTCTAAATTTTTAAAAGATATTATTTTTAAAAAATAATTTTTAAATGATTGAGGTAATTTATTGATTCATCCAATATCTATGATTCCTAATTTAATATTGATCATAATTTACCCCTCTAATACTATGAATGATATTTTATAGAAAGATCTACATTATAATCAAATTTTATCCATTCATATATATACTCAAGTGTTCTTCATTATTGTTAAATATAAAGTGTGGTGGAGAGAGAATTCAAGGTAAAACATGATTGGATTTATCTATAAGAAATTTTTTTTGTTGTACCATTGTTTTTCACAAAATATTCTTAATATATTATTAATTTATGTTCATTTATACCCTTATAGAAAAAAAATTAAAAAAATTATTTTTTGGATGATCAATAGTCACTATTGCTTGACTGATATTTTTATCAATTGGGATTGATTGGTGGATATTAGAGTCAACCTAAGAAAAAATTTGAAAAGGATAAAAAAATATTTTATAAAAAGGAATATATTTATATATATATTTGTAATTTAATAATTATTCATTCACTTATTCATGAAATTTATATTGATATTATTGATGTTTGTATTGTCACTTTTTGGAGAGTTAATATGATTATGTTTTACTTTTTATTATCAATCATTATAGGATATATCCATACCTCTATTTATGATTTTATTGTGTATTAATTAATACATAATTTCACATTATCCATAGAGTCAATTAATCCTAATTTTGATACCCTCATGTTTTTAGTGATTTTTATATTTACAAATTAGAGAATGTAGGTCCTATTCAAGTCCATAATGGTACATGAACATAAGTTATAAAAAATAACCACATATATTTTTTACATTGAGTGATGAGAAAATACAAATCCTGGTGAGGTAAATGTAAATGTGTAATGATTAATAATGGAAAATTAAAAAATTTTATCAAAAAGGGATAAGTATCATCATTTCTCATGGTTAATGATCAAATTAATTGTTGAATACTAAAAATTTGATGATATATTAATATTTGATAGTTGAAAATAATATATTCCCAATTAACTATTTTTAATGTATTTATATTTAATTTTTAATATTTTTAATATGGTGGTTAATATTTCATTCAATGATGACATGTGTACATGGGGATAAAAATTGTTTAAGTGTGGTGGATTTGGAAATAAATTTTTTGTGCATAAATTTTAAATTTATATTTATAAATATAAGATTCATATAATATATTTATCACCATATATTAATATCTAAAAATAATTTTTTGTTATTTTATATTTATAAATTTATTATAAAAATATATAAAAATAAACAAAATAATTTTTCTATAATGTTTTTTATAATTATTTATCTATATATCTCAAAAAAGGATAGGTCAAATCATATCTATCCATCAACTTGATAGAATAAAGGCACATGGTCAACCATTGAGGTTTATTCGGTCATGCTCCCCTTTAGGATTGTTTTCTAAGGTAGTGGGAGAGTAAAGCACCCAACGTGTGTGAAAAAGAGAGAATAGTTCAAGTATGTACACTAGCGCATAAGAGTACATCTTGTCTGATAGAAGTATAAGTGATTCACTTGTGAGGGGAGAAATTTGGTGGTGGTATAGTTCCTCCAACCCCCATCTGACATAGATGCATTATAGTGACAAGGACTCACCTATTAAGCGGGGCATGACTACTGGATATTTCTATGTGTAATGGGTACATTATTTATATATTATTCCAAATTTATTAATCAACATCATACTAGTATCATGTGTGCGCTCTTCTATATTCAGTTTCGCTATTTCATAGATATAAATTATACCACACAAATATACCATGACTAATTGAAGAAATATTGGTATCCACTGAACTATTTATGGAAACTACATCGTAATCATGGAATGTTAGTGTTGTGAACCACAGAGCTTGAAATGATTATGGATGGATACATCATAGTCAATATATTACATTTTATGTGACAATAATTTATAGATAAGGTATAATATAGTTTCAACATCATCTATGTATTTTATATGACTATGTTTCATAATGATAGAGGTTGCGAAATCATGAACGTTTCTAAAATATATGGTTTGGGATACTCCATGGAGGTATGAAATATAGCATGGAACTAATTGGAGATAAATATGGATTCAATATATTATAAAACATGTGCAATGAAAAACACCATCGATAAAGAGATAATATTGATATCATGTAAAATAATACACAAATGATAATTTAACACACATTGGGGATGGTTTATGAGTAATAGGTTATGTTATTGTGAGTATATCAATGTTATAGTAAAATTTAATCTACAATTTCAGACAATTGATATTTTCTCACCATTGAAATACACCAGGTTTTATTTGGGTTGGGGGGAGGGTTTCATGATAGTGTTTTGTGGGAAATTTCAATCCATTTTAATATAGGATATAATATTCAAAGGATAACTAAATATAGAGTAATTGGATGATGTTCATCTGAATATATCTATATATATTTTTGATTAAAAGGGTTTCAAGAACAAAATTGTCACTACTTATAGTGATATATTTTATCAAGGCACAATGCGTTGAAATATGGAATGGGTATCTAGATTATTCAAATTATGTTGGGAAGATCAAGGAAAGACAAATGAGTATTTTAAAATATACCTACCATGGATGCTTCCTAAAATAAATATTAAAGATTCTCTATAGTGGGAAAGGGGGAGCATGACCTTATATGGGATCCTAGAATCTGGATAGCCACTATTGTGATAATGTGTCATGGAACTATTAGGTTTTTTTATTTTCATATCCCCTTTGAAGTAGAATTATGGGAATATTTTTTAGTAATAACAATGTAATAGTAGGGGATTGCAACTAGTGATAGAATTATTTTGGAATAATTAAAAAAATTTATATTCATTTTGTTATTCTTAATAATTTTTTCTCTTACATATATGAAACTTAAATTATGAATAAGGTTATTATTTTTCAATGTATTTATTATCCACAAACTTTTATAGAACAAAAAATTTATGGTTTTAATTGGTTATGATCATATTTAATTTTGGGTACGTAACTACCTGATTAAATAATGAAACTATGATGGGAGAGAGGTATCATTAGTTTATTATTTTTGTCTTTTATGGGGAGTATCATTTAGATAAAATAATAATGAAGCATTGATTACCAAAAATTTATAATATCAATATGGTAAATAACCTTGAATTTATTTCATGGCACAACTAATCTCATTGATCTCAACAAAAATTCATTCTACATCTCATTTTCTTTTTCTAATAATTCATATTCCTCTACGGTGTTTTAACATGTTTTCTGTGGGATAAAATTTTGTGAATATAATTTAATAAAATTTTGTTTTTAGTTTTTTAGAGTCATAATTATTATATCATATTTAGACCTGAAGGAATTGATGATTCCTTTTGGTAGATTATAATGTTAGTTGACACTAAAGTAAATTTATCATCTATATCTCTAATGTTGATCTATAACTAACTATTTATTAAGAATAAAGTATTAATTTTCCCTAAATAATGGTCAATGGTTTCTACATTCAAACAATTGTAAACATAAATATGGAAATTATAGACACAATAGTAATTTTTTGATGACACATATATGATTCCATTCATGAAAAACTGAATAAATACTATGTTAATAAACTTTGAAAATTAAGTAAAGTTTTATAAGAAAACATTTATATATCAAAAACCATTAAAATATTTTATAAAATAAGACCCTATCTAATCAATTTATAATAATTTTTTTGAGTAAAATAAAATTAAAATTTGTATTTTAAATTTCTCTATGAAAAATTAGTTTTGTAAGACTCCACGTGTTCCATAAGTTTTATAATTAACCAACAATTCCTAGAAACATTGATTGAATCTATGTTCCATGAAAATAAATTTATATTAGGGATTATTAAAATGATAACATAACCTTTAAAATTTTATCTAGTTACCTATAATGAGATAGAACTAACTTGTCAAAAATTGAATCATCTTTAAACTAGTCCCATTGAATAAATCAATTCTCACCCATTTACATGATTACCCTAAACTATATAATTTTACAAAAAAATTTGTGAAAGACAACATATGGATATGATCAAAATAATAATTCCTAGAATCAATGCATATACTATGTGTCACTACTATCCATTAGATTATGATCGATGTTTTTAAAATTGATTTTACTAGAAATTAATTGTTCATATTCACACGTGAAAACACATACTCTATGTTGAACTTTTCAAATAAATCACATAAAAATTATAATTCAAAATAAATCCATTATTAATGAAAATTTCACAATAAACAAATTTTATATAAATTCACCATTTCATCCAAAATAATTATTTATCAATAAATGTACAAATCCAATAATTTTCGTAATCACAATAAATCAATTAAACAAAAAATTGTTAACCAATATCATAGAAACTAATTAAAGACGCCTTATTGGACATGATTCCAAAATTTTAGATGGTATTTTTAAGATAACACATAATTTACTATTACAAATATTCCCAATAAACAATAGTCTATATACCAAATGAAAATAAATTCCATTATTAATTTTTTGGAATGGCTTATGAATAGATGTGATGACTCCATGAACCTTTTTAAAAAAACTCATTTAAATACTTTTCTATAAGTACTTATCCTTTAGTGAGTAACATTTCCAATATATTTATTTTCACAACCCCATATAAATCATTATTTTGATTCTTATAATCATAAATTTCAAATGGTAACTGTCGCTTATATTCAATTACCTCATGATAACACTAAATAAATATAACAAAAAAATTTAGATTGAAAATATTATCATTTATGGTTTTAAGACATCATAAAATCACTATAAAAATTGAATCAATACAATAAAATGTATTTAATAACCAAATACACCAAAATTTATAATTTAATATATTCTCCAAAAACAAATATCCATTTTACAAAATTTCAACATATAATGGAAATGTTATAGAGAGATCAATGAGAAGGATGAAAATGGATGATGGTTTTGAAATACAACACCTATTGAAAAATCATTAGTACAATTTACCTAATAAACTATTCTTACCATGTTATTATATTAAATTAGTGAAAATATTCTTCCTCTCCCTTCATTTTAATCCCATTTTCTTGATCATAATTCCATTAAGGACTAAATAGAACACACAAGGATAAACTTGCCTCTTACTCCATAAATTCTACTTGGATATAGACACAAAATTCATGAGTGAATATATATATATATATATATATATATTTAATAATAGTAAAAAAATAAATTAAAAATATATCATTAGTAACTTAATCACATTCCGATTCCATAATGAAAATAATATTCATTAATTAAATGATAAAAAACATATGCATGTGAGGAAAATTGGTAAGGATGTGGGGGGTGCAGCTAGGGTTTACTCCAAGGATGTTCACCCACCAGAGGACTTTCTAAATGAAAATATGTTATTGAGTTAGTGTTTATATCCTATATAGAAAACTTTATATACCATTATTTCTATTATTCATCTTCCCTTTAAATTTTGATCTCGCTTTTTTCCCTTGGAATTTTTGTCTAGTGAAGGGGGATCTCTCATTATATGATGTTTGGTCCTTTTCTCAGTGATTAATTATTTTACATTGGATGGATTTCCACATCAACTTTAAAATGTGTTCAACCAATATATAGACTATATATTACTCTTTATAATAGCTTTATGTCACCTAATATTTTTAAAAGTGGCCTTCTCATTATTTTAGTGAATTAATTTCGTAATTTGTGAGTATTATCTTAGATCCAAGGTATGTAATTGTGAAATTATAAACATAGAATTCATCCATATTTTTATACCCTCTATTTAATTTCATTTGTATTAAATTAATCTTATTTGGTGATGTCATTCCACACTCAATAACCATTATAAAGTAACTAATACCTTTAAAATAGTGTTTTCTTTGGAATATAGCCTCAATTTTTCTTTTTCTATTCATGAACTCTACTAAAATCTTCTATAGTTACTTTTAAAACTTCTATATTAATGGTATATAAATTATTTTATTCCAATGTGGTGTCCAATGTTTAAACCCACTTATTTTTTTAACACAACTCCCTTACATCAGTGGCTTTGGATAATTTAATTACTATTTTTTTATTGACATCTTAATCCATGACCAATCAACTTTTTTTTCATTTTTTAGTTCTCTAGTTCCCTATAAAATATTGTTGTGACCTTATCGTAAAATAATAACAATTTTTATTCTGAGAAGTTTTTTTATAAAAAACTATGATTGAATTATTTCTTTTAATTCTTATTAGTCACAGTTCCACATGTATTCTACTAATTTGATGGCTCAACAATTCATCACTTGTGAAATTAGGTAGTTTTCCATTAATTATTCATGATTTAATATTGAACATGTATAGAAATTGTTCAGTTAAATGGTTACTCTGGGATTTTTGGCATAAACCTTTTCTTGTGGGCTTATTTAGATCCTTTGGGGTTATATCCGTTCATCCTTTATTTTATCGAATTTTCATATTCAAATATATAATTATGACATTTTCGTAATTTGTTTTAGTTTATATAAAATTAATATGATAAATTCAAATTTTTCATGGCCATGGATATAAAAAATATAAACATTGAAATATTTCAATGTCTATTTAATGATCTCAAAAATAATTATGTTCTAAACGAACTACATGTCTTCATTTTTCTGAGCCACATCAAAAATTTAGATTCAATTGGTAAATATTTAAGTCTATGAATAATCATATTAGGAATCATTGACCATATTAAACACCTATTACCTTAAAATATTTATTACCCATGGACCCATAATAAATTATACACAAGAATATTGTCTTAATCACAACCAACCTATACTTTACAGAAATAAACTAACAATATTAACTCATTCATAACATATATACACTCCATAACCATAATATGAATTATTTATCAATATATATATATATATATATATTATTTTAATACAAAATTGAATACAATAAATTATATTATGAATACAAATTTATAGAAAAAGGTATTTTTAATGGAATTTTTTTTGAATAAAAAGGTTATATTTCTTATTTGTATGATAAATGTGTGAGTAATTAATGACGGGAATTAATCATTAATTAAAATAAGTAGGAATAAATTGAACCCATGAATTGAAATAATTTTAATGAAAAATTCATTAAATATAATTCCCCTAAAATATTTATGTAAAATTTGAAATATAGTTTCCCAAAAAAAAGTATGTTAAAAAAGATGATACATGTGATGTATTGGTCCCAATGTAATTCTCAATAGGGTGAGTGAATTATGCTAATAATTTCAAAAACATTTGTTTCAAATATATTAAATTTAATAATATGCCTTTTAAAATAAATTATAGTTCACAAACATTATTGATAAATATAATTTAATATAAAAAAATTGTGTTTCAAAGAAATTATCAAGAACTATTTGAAATAACTTGAAATATATCTAACATTTGAAATAATTTTACTAACACTAATAAAAATAAATATATCACTAATAAATGAAAATAATAAATTTATATTTTTGATTAAATATCTTAAAAACACAAACTGAAAATCAAACATTGTTCATAAAAATTTAAAAAAATAAGTGAAAAATTTAAGAAAAACATAAAATTTGAACATGGGATTATCTCCAAGATGGAACATAATGTTCTCCATGTATCATTCATACACTATAGATAATATTTATTAATGAATAATAAATCTTCCACAACCTTGATAGTGTTTTTCATCAAAAACTGCACTTACGGTAGTCTAGTCGAGGCCATGCCTATACCACAGTTCAACGTGGGAAAATATATGTATATAAACAATGGGAGGACTATTTTCGTGCCCTTTTATCATATATAAGAGAAGTAGTAAATTAATATATATATAACTAAACCGAAAAATAAAATGTAAAATAATGAGATTGAGATAAGAAATCAGTTCATGTTTGATGTACATAAATATTTGATGAAATTCGGATGATTAACAAGGGTTTTTTCAATTCAAAATTATTTTATGAGCTCAGAAGTGATGGTTACAGTCTGTTTGGACTTATATTGAGTTATAAAAATTAAACACGAAATTATTTATAATAAAATATCTAATAAGAAAAAAAATTAGATCATGATAGGAAGCAAAATTATGGATGGGTGAGGACTTATATTACATGTATTGAGATGATTTCTAAATTTCCATAGGAAGATAATCAGTTTCAAATCCTTGGATTGAGTATGAAATCCAAAATTCCAATATTCTCATACATTTCATTAAATGATCTAAAATATATCCAGTGTATAATAAAACTGAAATATAATTTTGAATGATACATTATCAATATATTCTATAAGATGTAACATTGACATGTTCACTTGATACTTACAATAAATATGAGATTCTTTTTTAATTGGTAAAACTAACTCCCAATCATAACCTTTAGTCGATTGATTTTTTTTCTTATATTTATTCACCCTTAAAAGTGAGGTCAATTTTCTATAGTATCCTTATTTCCTATGTGTGATCATATTAATGTTAAATGTGTAATTGGTTATCTCATATTTTATTTTTCCTTATGTGTGGTTTCATAAATAATTAGCATGTGGCTGATTGAGAGGCATGGTTAGTTGAAACATCCTCATGTGTTAACTTTAACACATAGATATGTTTTAGATCAATATATAATTGATTATTTAAAACCTTATTATTGTTGAAATACTTGTCCATGCATTCAATATGACACTTATTAATTTATTCACAATCACTTTATTTTTCAATCGTTAAATCCATTAATAAATTAATTTGTCATACATAACATTTTATCGGTGGGCATAAAATATTTGTTCGCCTACATACATAATTTCTTTTAATATTTTTATTTAGAGAAATATATTACCATAATAAAACAATTAATTTATTATAATTTAGAGAAACATGATTTGGGGTCATTAAAATATGTAATTTTTTGAAAAATCCAATAATCCTTCACATTTGATGATCAGAAACCATGATAAAATAATATTTATAATTGAAAATAATATATATATATATATATATAATGACATAATTAAATCCGAATGAGTTAAATAACATATTTTCGTATTTCAGTCACATACTCCCCTGTTTGAAATAATGAAAAAGTACAAAGTGTTATGAATTAATAGAAGAATATTTAGGATCATAAAATAATAATGAAAATAAAAAAAATATTAAATATATTATAAATTTTAAAAAAGTTAATGAAAAATATAAAATTATAGGAATGGAATTTAATAATATATATATGTTCAGTATTAGATTTATTATTAATAATTTGAATCATTATCTATCATTGTTGTAGGATCAGAAGAATAATTATTCTTCTCTTATAAAGGATGAAGGGGATCCATTGGTGTATTATGTGTTTGATAAGTGGAATGATAATTCCTTTGAAAATATGTTTGAGATATTAAATGGTTAATCTATAATTAAAAAAAAGTGGCACAAAATGGAAGAGGTGGTAGGAAATGCATTCGTAGTGTTTTTCTAAATTAAACATGTAGGAAATATAAAGGGGATACTATTACAGTGTGGGATGAATGAATATTAGGATATATAAGCTATGTGATCTCATTTAAGGACAATAATACATAAACCACAATATATAAAAAATGATAAATCATTTTATTTGGATTTTAAAAAATGTTTATGTCACCATCAACTATTGTCATTAAATAAATGTGACAGTGGTGTCATTTTAGAGATCATTGTTTAGATATCTAAATAGATAATTAAACTCTGTTTTTTTAATGATTCTGCTCATATAATTTTCAATGTCAATTTTCGTTATCTAACTGTACCAACTAGATTTTTTGAAACCATCTATTACAAACTCCAAGTTTCTAAACAAAGGTTTTTAAAAACCAAAAATAATAATTTCTCATGTTCTTCCATAACCAATTGAAAAAGTTTTATTTTCTCCTTTTGAACCAACCATTACAAATTATCATTTTAAGAAGCATGATAAACTAAATCATGAGGAGGATCATTGGAATAGGATGTTTGTACCATGACGTTAAATTATCACAGGTCATTATTTCTCATCGTGTTAGTTATTTTAGCTGAAATGTATCCCAATAGACCATTTTAATTATAAATCTCTTGATTCGTATGGTAAATCACTAAAAATAGATTTTTTTTAAAGAATAGAAACAACTAGTGAAATACTGCAAAATATCCCTTCATCTCTAGTAGTATTTACTATAGATCAAAATCCATGATATAATTATTTAAGAGAAATAATTATATTGATTTTGAAATCATTTAAATCATCTTTAATACTAAATGACTAACTTGGATCAGTTGGAAAGGGTATGGATCATTTAGTAAGTTATGTACCTTCAGTCAATTCTAATAACATAATTGATATTTTACCAGAAGGAGACACACTACTATCATACAATTTTTTTTTATATTAGGATTTATTGTCCCTAAATCATAACCTATATCATCAAATATAATTGACCCTGCCTGACAGGAATTAACTAGTTTATAATCATCACTATTAACATAATTATTTGAATTTTCCTTGTTTTAGGGACAAATATAATATTAAAATAAATAAAAATTGTTATATTTTTCTCAACATAATGTAGAATAGATGCAATAGAAATATAATAATTTCTCTCAGCAAGGATGGTTTTAGAATTAAAATATCCCCTAGGATCCATGTAAAAAAGTAAGATATCAAGTTCACCATATTTATGTCAACTACTCCAGTCATGGTCATTACAACTATCTAATGCAGATTCTACCCTCTTAGGGTATTCTACAAATTCTATATACCTTGAAGTAATATTAATATTTCTAATTATGTTTAAATAATAAATATATTCCCCTGATATTTTCTCATATGTAGTAAATTATTAATTAGCCTCTACATCTTTAAAAAATTATTCCTTATGAGGTCAGGTGAGATGAGTTTTAGGCGATCTAAATGATACATATATAGGAGTAGGGACTCCTACATCCACATCAACATGTGAGTGACTCTATTCATCATGTTCACTCTTATATTTATGATTCAAAATCTATTATATATTATTATCCTTTAACAACCACAATATATTCATTTTCATTAGAAGAGTATTAATCAATTTCATTATATTTAAAACATAGATCTATTTTATTCTACTAACTCACTAGGGTTTTCACTATATTAAATTTTTCTTAATGTTTTTCATCATCTTAAAACCATATTTTCATTCCAAGGGATATGGTATACACTTATTAAATTATATATTATTTTTTTCAACAAATTCTAGTAGATACTATATATTTTCCTCCTATTGAGGATCAAATCTCCTAAAATATAATAATTGAACAATAATAATAGGATAAGTAAATGTGTAGACCTATAAAATGGTAAACGTAACATAAAATTATTCTTTATGGGATATATAGTCTTAATAATATACACATAATGGTTTAATATATATATATATAATGAATAAATCACAATATATCCTAACAAAAATGTCCCATTTATCAGGAAACATCTAATGGTGGTTAAACATGAATAGAATCATTCACTCTCCATTGGGAACTATAATAGTTGGTATTTTAGGGTTTCTATTTTCAATTATCTCCTATATAAATATATAAATATAAAATATATTATCATTGGTCAGATACAAACTTCAAAAATCCACATACTCTCCTCTTTTGAGAACATTCATGCATATTGATCATAGTTATAATGAAAACAATAGCTGATAGTTTTGTTTCTACTAATCCTATCAATCCACCCATATTCATGTTCATATTTACAAGCTAGTTTCTTAGTGATCTGTAACCATACATCACACACTTTGTTCTCAATTAAAATTTTCCATCTTGCGATCAGTCATAAGAGTTCCGACAAGTGTTTTAGAGACAACATTTCTTTTCTTCTAGGGTGGAGATGCTACATAAATTAAGAACACAAGGAGATGGTAAATCCTAAAAATATGTTATCGAGATTTAATTTTATATAGGGTAGGTTTTGATTAATCAATTAAGAATATTAAATAATGATTAAAAATATATAGGGTATAGGGATTCTAGAGAGAGAGACACATATTTGATTTTTTGTTGAGTGTATTTATATAATCATTTGTAGATTCATAAATATTAAATAGAATGAAAACATAAAACAATTGATTTAGAGATAGTAGATGAACCAAAATTCTTATTTATGGTAGACACAACATGATATTAGTATCTACCTCAAAAACATATAGAGAAATTTAATGGTTGATTTCAATGTAAAATTATTGTTCTAAGGGATATTAACTTATTGAATGATCAAATACTTGGTATATTTTTACTAAAACATAACCAACAATATGATAAAATTTTAATGGAAACCTAATACATTCAATATCACTTATATGTAAGGTCACATGTGGAATTCAAAATTTAAAAATATAATATATTATTCATAATATATATAATACTTAAAAACATTCAAGATACATTCTTAAAAAGTTCCATGTACATGAGGCACTTATTCTATAAATTAATTTCCACCAAAATCCGTATTAAAATAACTATCAAATTCAATTTCATATCCTCTTCATTAAAAAATTCTTTTTGGTATTATTGAGTTATTTATTGTTTTTACTATATCCAAATGTAATCATTATTGGTTTTGATTATGATATAAAACATTAACACACTAAATATAATAACATAGTGACTATAAATTGTGAATAATAAAGACCCAATTAAACCTTTATTGGTATTTTACTCTATTGGTATCCATGTTTCTGCAAAATCTTGTTTATGGGTTCAGTTAATTAGAGTATTATTTTATTTATTGTTGACCATGATAGGGTGTTTTAGATGAATGTTTTTATAGTTTATTTAATTGAAAACAATTACATATTAGTTTTTTAAAAATTAAATACCTGAAACGCTATTAATTCACCCATTAGAGTTATTACAAAATCATTTTTCATCAATTTAGAAAAAAAATTATATAAATAATCTTATGATGAACCAAAAATAGTATCATCAATATAGATTAGGAAAACCCAAAATTCCATTATAATTTTTTTTGTAAAAAATCATACATGATGTGTTGTAACTTTTTTAAATTATTTGACATCTATAATGAGAATACGTTAACATTTTTGGATCTAAGAGCCTATTTTAAAACACAAAATATCTTTTAATATTTGAAAATAAGATTTGGTAAATGATGGTTCTATAATGAATGGTATTGTTTAATAAAACCAACCCAAAAGTATAACCATTTTTAATGGTACTCTTATTATCCTTTTGAAACATTTTCAAATTAATATGTAATACGTAATGAAGTTATATTTTAATGGAATAAAGTATAAATATTTGTTTATAATAAATAACTTTCAATTAATAATAATAATTCAAAAAAAAACTAGATTAGTTTAAAACTATTATACTATATCAACAAACCATGATTCTATATACACATATTGTGAAAGAATATCGTAGTCTTTAGGTATTTCAACTAATTAATAATGTTTATTTGTTTGAAAATAATTCAATTCATTTGGTAGATCTATTAACTATATTTCTTCATAAAATCCTTTAGTAATGTTATTTGGTTCAAGATACGTAAATAAGGCTTTATGTTCAACCATGATTCTATGATATGCTTGTGTTTGAGTTCCTTTTTTCAGTTCACCTACAACAACATATAAGGGATGATTTTTTAAGTTATTAATGGTTTTAGGAATTGAATTTCATGATTCGTCAAAGTCTTCTTTACTCTTAGGATGGTTAATATAGTCCTTTATAAGATAAAAATCCTAATAATCAGGAGTATGGATAATATTTTTTGTGGTATTATAGTTATTTATCTTTCAAGTATCATCTGTATGGTTTTCAAAAGTAGGTTTTGGTTCATGTGAATTTTTTTCGTCAAAAGAAAAACATTCAGCTTCTCCCATTGTTTTATGTATTCTTAATGTACTCATGATTCATCAAATTAATTTTAATATACTTGGATAATTCCTTCATGACTTTTTAGTGACATTTTATTCTTGTTCACTATTGTGTTTAGAATGATGAATTTACATCTAAAGGCACTAAAGTAATTTCACATTGGGTTTCTACCATTCAATAATTCATATGTATTTTTAATTAATAAGGTTTTATTTATAACCCTATTAATGATTAAACAAGTATTTTTTTCTAGATTTTTTCCAAAATTAGATATATAATTCATATTCACTAAGTATAGTTAAGTAAATTTCATGAGGAGATCTACTTTTAACTTCAAACCCCCCATTTTGTTGATGTTTTCAAGGTTGAGAGAAATTATGACTATAACCATATTGTGAATAGATGGTTTTGATGAATTAATTCTTAAATTCACTACCATGTTCAATTCTCAAGGATTGTATGTTTATCATTCTAATGTTTTCAACACACATTGAATATTTAGAGAAATAATTATAAGAATCAATTTTGTGATTGAATAAAAATAGCCATGTGAATATTGAATTTTCATCAATGATCATTTAATAATAATTATTTCCACTAATACTAGAAACATTACATAATAAAAAAAATTCAATTTTATCCTATTTCGTTGGTTAAGAGGTATATACCACTTTCTTTGGTTATAAATAATTATTTTGTTGCATTCCATTTTTATAAGGATTACACACTTTTTTGGGAATTCTATTTTGGGTCTGTCCTTAACTGGAATTTTATTGTTAGTTTCCAAATTCAGTTCATATTGTATTGTCCAAGTTTCCTATTCCATAGTCAATATTATCTTAAAAGAAACTTTTGTAGGAAACTTTTTTTAAAAATAAAGATAACATTTTCATACTATTAACATTGTCATTTGAAAAATAAGTTAAAAATATACCACGATTTGAATATTGAACATTATGGGAATTATTCTAAAATATTTAATGGTTACCATCATAAAAAAACGAGAAAAACTAGGAAGGTTATTTTGTAAAAAATTTAAAAATATACCTTTTGAAATAAAAACAGTTTTCATGTTACCAATTTTTCCATGTATAGTTATTATTCATTTTTCAATGTCACCAAAAGTGACATGTCCCCCATTAATTTTTTTATGTTCATAAATCATGAATAATATACATTTTTATATTTGTAACATACACTATTCAAATACAACGATACATTTTTGAGCTCTTCAATAATATTACATATACCAAATTAATAAAATAATGATTTTTGATTCTATACATTTTGGGGTACAAAGATGTTAGTGAATTAAACATTTGGAATTGAAAATAGTTTCATAGGTTTATGTACAATAGTATTATAATATTTTGATAATAATATTTTCATAATCCAAAAGGAGTGACTTATTTTGATAAGTATAATTTCCCTTAGCCATAATTATTATTGAGTTATGTTTATATATATTACGTGTTTGGGGGTACAGTTTTATGTCCTGTGTTTTGAATGGGGTAAAAAATACATAAAATTTTAATTTATTTTGGTGCTCCATTTACTGGATGGGCTACTTTACAAAGAAAACATCAAATCATATTTCCATGAGTTGGAACACAAGGACGTGTTTTATTTAATGAAATTAAATTAATAAAATTTAAATAAAATTGAAAATAAATTGGGAGTAAAAGTAATATAATTTTTTAATAATTACAATAATATCAGTTTTATAATAATAATAAAAATTATTTTTTATTTGGTTAGTTATATATTTTTTTAGAGACCAAACGTGTATCCCCCCCTTTATTCCTTACCTAGAGTGAATGACAACCTATCCCCCCTTCCCTCTCTAGGTATCATGCAACACCCCCTCATATCCTCCTCTCCACATAATGTTTTAGTCAGATTTATTCCAATTCCTCCATTGATTCTTTGAAGTAGGCTTCTCCCTTCTAGTATCCTTCATCACTTGGGCAATTTTTCTCTTTTCCTACACCCAATGAGGTGCGACAGCAACCCTGGGATTAGTGGGTGACTTATTTTTTAGTTTTCATCAAATTTTATAGCATGCAATGGCTGTCTTAGAACTCCTTGGTTCTTATTCCGAAATCAACCATTGATGGAAAATTGGTTTGGAGTGTTTCGGTCCGTCCATAAATGATTTTGGGGAAGAATTTACTCCATTATACCTTTATGTCAATTTAAAATTGGGACTTCTGTAGTTTATGAGTTTGTGGAAATTTTCATTAAATACATCAGACCTATTTGTGGTGATTTCAAGATTATAATCTGTTTGTAGTGATTATAGGTTTTCCTTGAGGCAAGTTTGAGTCACAAGAATCAAAAGGCTACTTACCGGAATATGCATAGGTAGGAAAATATCTATATGATTTCCACTATTATATATATGTTCTCCCATGTAAGTAAATACTTTTATATGGGGATAGGTGTTCTCATGTATGAACAATAAAAATGAATAAGCAGGTAAGTTTTAACATGTATATGCATATAATCTATATTTTAGGATCATCATGTACATGTTCATGGCCAAGAGAATACACACATAGGGGATAGGTTTCCTTATATATATACAAATGTGTGTATTCATAGAGGAGGGAGGTAGTAGAGTAGAGTGTAAACCGACAAAAAATGTTATGGGACAAAAGATTTCTTCTTGGTTTCTCTTTGAGATAGGGTCCCATTCCTTTGACCATAATTTTTATTAATGTTTTAATTAATTTAATTATTTCACTATCCTTAGTAATTAATTAATGAAATATGATTTTTTATATTTAATTCTTCCAAGATAAGAATTGAGTATTTTCATTAATGAAATGATAAATATTATATATGAATATATGATAAGAGAGGTTACAATTTAATAATAAAACCCCTCTAATGGAGGTGCACTTTATTCAAGATAAAAATTAATGTTTATAAGTTTTTTTTCCTAAAATATCTCATTGGTGAATCTTATACTTGAGGTTATATTTCAAATGTGGAATTTTTTAGTCCATTCCTTACATTTTTAAAAAAAATAGTGTGTTGCCTCCCCATATGTTATAATTAAATGATTCAATCATCTTTTAAGTACTTGTACCATTTTATAATTGGAATAGGTTGTTTAGAAAAAGTGATATTACTAATTATGAAAATGACCACTTTTCAAGGAATCCTCTAAGTGTATCCTATTCCTTGATAAATAAATTTACCTGTTTGATTATTAAAATGGATTTATTTAAATTAATTGAAATTTTCAGGATGGGTTTTCCACTTAATGGAAATTGACCATGAAGTCAGTTTATAAATGTCAAATTAGAACAAAACACCCCCTAAGTGTTTGAATTTATCTTTATAAGGAATTACCCAAGTGGATAATTTCCCTCTTGAGTGTATCATATTTTAAGTTCCTTCATGCAACTTTAAAACCAATCACATTATTTTTCTATAGTAAATAGCATGTTTTGGATGGAATGTCATGTCAAGATCAAAATCCATTACATAAATTTTTAAATTGAGATGAACTTATTATAATAAAATGAATTTCAATGATTAGTTAAATTTAATGGAATTTAGTTGATTAAATGGATAATTTATTATGAATTTATTTTCATTTCATTACATAGTTTGAAGTGGAATGAAATGTGGAGGGTGGTGTGACCAACCTATTTTTTAAATCCTAATTATGGACAACCCGGTCTGCTTGTTCTATTTAATATGATTGATTAGCTGGGGTTCGAGGCATGCCAATTATATGTGTTTTTTATTATATTCCAATGCACATGATAGTTCTTAATTCTTATTCTATATTTTATTTGATTTATCTATATTCTAATATATTATCTTGAGATATTAAAATTCTAATAATGTCATGTAATTGTTACATGTCTGCTTCTCTGATAAATGCCTTATGCCATTTTTATGGATTGAATTATGTCCAATAGATAGTTTTCAAGCTTAAGATCGTTCAATGACCTCATTTTCATGAGATGTTTCTTTTAGTGTTATGATATTTTATAATTGAATTTCCTTGTGATATATGAATTTCTTGATATGGATATTTTTATGTGGGCCAGGAATGGGATTCCTATGTTTCTAATTATACTCTTGAGTAATATTGATTCCCTATGGGAGAAATTATGGTTGAGCATTTTGTAAATATGGATACTCCTTGCCTTGGGTGACACTATCTCCCCTATGTGTAATACCTCAGATAGTCTTAGAAGTTACAATGCCTCAGAATTATACTGGGGACTCCCTATGGACATCCCTGGATAGACACGGTGGTATTGGATTATCATATTTTCTCTTTGTGATACATGGGATTCTTTTATATCTCCTTGGATAGGCACTGGACTCCACCTATATTTTTCAATGATTATCCGATTGGATTGATTATTCATATGGGATTCATATCCTTAATTGTTACTAAAAATTTTCTTATGTACATGGATTCATTTCATTGATTATCGATCCCTTTTGAATTATGACTTGTGTATTACACCCCAAGATTACGAATAAGTTTGGGGTGTACCTTATCTTGGGTATCCTTGATAACTCATGTGTTTCTGACTCTTTTTGCCGGGGCGCACGCATGTCTGTCACATAGCGGGTGGATGCGTGGCTTTTTTCCCCGCATTCCTGCTTTCCAAGGGTGGGTGACATCCGTTCCTTTTTTATGGACGTCTGCTCCTTGATCAAAATAAGGATGATGGGATGTCAGTTCTTCCTTCTGTGGATTTCTCCTCTGAGGTCGTCACCTAGTCCGGGTCTCCATCATAGATTTAAGACGTTCTCGTGAATCTCGTTCCCCATGCCATATCTTCATGGACACCAGTTAATTATGATTATTCTGTCGAGATGCTCCAAGGGGTCTGGTCGGGGTAGAAACCATCAGTGAGGAGAATGGTCACGCTGGGGTGTTGTTGGCGCATCTTGACGCTAGGGGATTGGCATGTCAGTATTCTATCCATTATAATAGGGATTCTCGAGGTTTTGGAAGCCCGAGGCATCACACATCAAATGCAGGGAATTGCATTCCATATAAGGTTTTCCTCAGCTTCTCATGTTTTACACGGGGTATGCTGCGAGTTTAACGTCTTGCGGAGACGGATCAGATTGATCGGAACACTGTGAGTGGATTAGATTGTAGGAACCCATGGGGGGAACACTAATATTGGGGCTAGCAGGTGGGGCGCTTCCCAGATACTATGGAGTGGAATGAGGTGGAATCATCCCACTGCGATGTGGCAGCTTGGGTAAGGATTAGGATGGGTGATGGATTGAAGAGGAGCTTGAACCTCATAGAGGCTTCTTATGTATCCCCATGGTAGGGAATCAAAGTACACGTAGTTCAGTGATACGGTGGGACACCTGAAGAGGCGAACCATGAGAATGAACACATGGATTGGAGCCTGAAATAAGTAAGATCTTCGGGCTAGGGCATGAGCCTCCCGAGGCACGTGGGATCGAGGGAGAGGTCAAGATAAGATGTGGGTGTTGGATATGGGGCTTACTCTCTGAGGCGGACCATGATGGTGAATATGGGGATTACGCTCTGAGGTGGCCCACAATGGTGTTGGTGAATGGACACGAAGGGGTTGGAACAACTAAGTGATGGGCTTGAACCTCGTGGAGGGTTCCTATATACCATGCGTTAGCACAGATCAATGTCCACATAGTTCGGGGCATACAGTTTAACATCGTGTGGGACGGGCATACAATTTAACATTGTGCAGGATAGGCATATGGTTTAACATCGTGCGGGACGAGATAGTTGGGGCTTATACTCTGAGGTGGTCAAAAGTATTGGTGAATCGGCGTGAAGAAGTCAGAACGACCGGGTGGTGGGCTTGAACCTAGTGGAGGATACCTACGTTCCATGCATTAGCACAGATCAAAGTCCCCGTAGTTCACTGGGATGAGGCTTATGATCTGAGGTGGCCTATAGTGGATGTCATGGTCGATGCTCGCTCTAAGCCCATGTGAGTCATGCTTGGTGTGAGAAACAAGATGTAGCAGGGACCAGAAGATCACGTCGCGAATGGTGCATCCATGAGAAGCA
Organism: Viscum album; assembly: GCA_963277665.1. Taxonomy (NCBI): domain Eukaryota; kingdom Viridiplantae; phylum Streptophyta; class Magnoliopsida; order Santalales; family Viscaceae; genus Viscum; species Viscum album. The sequence continues at coordinate 1,946,885,481 of OY728131.1, forward strand.
GAGAGGGGCTTTCACATTGAGCGGCCCGAAGAGGGAACATGGGATTATGCATAGTTAGCGGCCCATGGTGCTGGTACTTACTCCAGGATAGAGGCCCGTGGTGTGACAATGCACATAGGGAGAGGGATTTGGGACCGAACAAAGGATATGACTCGTTCCCTATCACGCCCTCCACTGTCCATGGCAGTGTGGAATTGTAGAGGTGCATGGGTTAAACCTTCCGCAAGAAAGTGTAGGGCCTTACGCTCTAAGGCAGTCCTTCCCCCGTGGAAAAACACCACTCAAAAAGGAGGATATCATTCCATGTGAGGATCATTCCATTCCCATGGAGACGAGAGTTGTAAATAATGTCTTAGCTGGGGGTACCCTGCGTGCAAGGCACGGGGTCAGATCACAATTTAACTTCATTTGTTGTGGACGAGGTGCTCAGCAGTTTAACGTCCTGTAGCTCAGATGAGGTGGGTTCACTCCGCAGGGAGAACCATCGAGGAGTCCACCTAAGCGTGGCTATGAGAGGAAGCAATAGCCATTAGTCAGCCTATGTGAAGAAGCATGAGTCAAATCAATGCAATGGTAAACACTGCCCAAGGGACCATGAGGTTACTTTGTACGATCCTGGAAGGTCGTATGAAAAAACAACACATGGCGTGCATGCCCGATAAGGAGGACATCGGGTGCCTATGCAGGGAGGCACCCAGGGGGCGTAAAGGTGAGGGGTTACGGGGGATTGTGCGCAAAGAGAACGTTTTCACACAAAACACCGGGATGGAGTGCAATTGGGGCCGAGGGATTGCCCGCGGCTAGGGGGGATTGCGCGCAAAGGGCTTGGATTGCACACGGGGGTAATGGCTGATCCCTAAGGCATAGAAAACCCTACGAAGGGATTGCACACAATTGGGAAGGGATTTTGCACAATTGGAGGGGATTGCACGCAATGGGAAGGGATTGCGTGCAAAGGAGGAACCCTGCGGAGTTGGAAAATTTACTTAATCCCGTGGGATTTCACACAAATCCGAACCCTAGTACATGGTTTCGTGAAGAGGGTGATTACCTGGAAGTCATATTACATGCATGGGAGTCCGAATTGAGCACACGGGAGCTATTCCGAATTCATAAACCCCGAAACGGTTGGGGATGCCTTCTATTTATAGGCATTCACCGTCGCCAAATCCAGGCGGTGTGCGAAATCTTTCGCGCCGAGACATGTCAGCGTGAAAGGCCTCACCACGCAGAATAGGGTGCACAAAATTGCATGCTACACCAACTCTATTCGTGAATCTCGTGACTCTTTCGCGCAAACTACATTTTTCTACTTGACTACCCTTTAATTTAGCGCAACTCTTCTGGGCCCTCCGGACTGGGCCTCCGAATCTGAATATGACTTCACATCATCATTTCGAAACATCCTCTAGGAGTTACGGAAGAATTTGGCATAAACAAATGCCCCCAATAGAATTATATTGGCGAGAGGTCGCAACAATAGGATTCTGAGGGAAACACCAAAACGACGAAGTGGTGGATCTCCTTGGCACTTTGCACGAAAAAATCCAACGAGGAACAAAAAACGACGGATCTACGCAAAATTCACTTTCCACACGGTGAAGAACCCTAGCCTCGCCTATAAAAAGTGGTGATGGGTCCCATGTTTCGTACTCATGATTTTCTGCATGATAGGCTCAATGCCCTCGTGCACGAAATTGCTTCTACAGCTGTGTGTAAAAACGCTCTTGCAGTGCGTAATTCCTTCTGAATTTCGGGCGAATTTTTGCGCAAACTCGGTGTATTGCTCGCCAACGGTTCTGATTGCGCGCCCAACACCTAGATTTTGTGCAAGTCTCTCTGATTCCACTCACCTCTTCCTCATTTCTCAAACCACTAAAAAATTTCGAGATGGCAGCGATCCAAGTCAATGAAGGGGAAGTCGCTACTCGTAGAGCTAAAATGGATGCGAATGAGGAGGTTTATGGTGAAAATGTGGTCATTTCCAGAAACCTAACCTTGTTCAACCTGCTGAACCCAACCCAGAAAAAGTAACCTCTGTCTGACAACCTCCCACTCAAGAACTTCAGCATCCTGGAGGAGGTTCCCCTTCTAGGCATCGAGGTGGACACACCACAGTCATGGGTGACCTGAGAGGACGAGCTTCTGCGCTACAACATCTCCAACAACGACCATCCTGCTAGAGAAACTAAGCACATGGACGCATATGTCCTGAACCCAAGGACTAGGACCATTACCAGGGATGAGCCTTCCGCGGAGAATTCTCCGGCCACTACCCAAGCACGTTCTTTCAGAGCATCAAGGATGACACTATGGGCTGGCTGAAAGATTGGGACCTGCGGTCCGAGGGAAACATTGCCAGCGATTGGGCCTGGGCGTTCTGGGTTCGCCATACTTGCGACCAGTTTGGGGTGAGTTGCGGAATAATTGCCTGTTCGAGGTGGTATGGATGTCGTTGTTCCACTTCCACCGTCAACCTGAGCTCAGGCTATATCTATTCACCCGGTGGTCCCCTAATACCAACACATTCCACCTTCACCATGGGGAAGTTGGCATCATCTTAAGGGATGTTTACTGCATTGGAGGTATCCCACTGGAGGGCTACCAATACCATGAGTTCCATCCTCCAAATAACACCTGAGAGGACAGGTCACGGACCCCCATGCTGACATGGCACTAGTTGGAGCTGGCCAAAGAGAGGCTGGGGGTCATAGACTTCTAGAAGGAAATTGCTTATAAAGAGTGGTTCAGCTAGTTCTGGGAGAAGGACCTGGCGATCAAGATGTCGGGATGGGGAAAACGTTGTCCAACTTAGTCCTAGAGGACCAGGAATGGGTCATACAAGAGGGTCCTAGAGACGGGGCACTACCAATCATGAGGATACCGTGTCATCGAGACTTGGGACCCGAACGTCTGGTACACCGGGTTCCTCACCACCTTCCGGAGCGGGTGGCTCCTGCAAGTGCGGGACGCGAGGATGGGCGTCCATCCAGCAACACTAGTGATGGCGAGCACCATGTCCACCAACAAAAGGTTCAATTTAGGGGTCCCCATACTGGCCAAGCTATATGCCATTCTGGGATGCATATCACGAGGGTGGTCACCTCAGAGGGTATGTGGCCTCTTCTAGATCTTTCACGGCTGGGTGGCTGCTCATCTCGGTGGGTATACATTCTCAAATGACATTCGTCCTCTAGGAAACGACTTGTGACCGTCTCTGCTAAACATCGTTGGGGTGGCGCCAATGACGCTCAATGGGGAGGGTGTACGGATTTGAATTGGTAACCACACCAATTTCAACATCAGCCCATTCCCCACCCCGGTTGGCTAGATGGTGGACAACGGGTGAGGCTCACTAGAGCAGCGGGAGTATTTTCAGAGCATCTGGGGATGGGTTCTAATGGCTCGGATCGACCGGAAGGTGATCTTCAATCCTTAAATGCCATCCTTATTTTCCAGGCAATTTGGGTGCCTCTAACCAATGCTGAAGAAGGTATTTACGACTATTTTGGAGGAGACGAATCCATGCTTCCTGCACCATATGTGGTTGATTTTCACCACTTTTGGCTCCGAAGATGTCATCACCCTTCCTCCCAACGGGGTGGACGCTGGCCTAGAAACTGAGTATGCCGAGCACTGGACCATTGCATACGTTGAGGGGATTTTACGCAAAAAATTTAGGTGACTTGAGACTACCCACATTGAAAACAGGCGACGGGTGAGGAAAGGTGTTGTTAAAAGGGGGAACCCGGGGTGTGTCGGGCAGCGAGGCCTACGTAGGCCGGGACCTCAACAGTGAGGACATCGCACAGTGTTGCTGTGACCTCGTTGCCCGGAGGGGGGTCACACGAGGTGGCCAGGGAGCTGCCCAGGAAGAAGATAAGATACATGCTCGAACCTTCCCAAGATACAATTTTCCCAGAAGTATGGTTAGCCAGGATGACTCTACAGCAATCAATGAGCGTTGAATCAATCTGGCAGAAGGTAATGCAGGACGAGATCCAGCTGCAAGAGGTTGGGCTCATTCGAGTTACTGACCAGGTAAACATCAATCAATGACACGCTTATCTGACGATCATGGACACATACACGCTCCAAAGGGGTCTATGTGTGAAGACACCCTTCCTAGTGAAAGTGATAATCGACCAAGGGCATGATCTGGATGTGATGCCGCCGGGAGAAGGTGATAGTGATGATGAGTTGTCGGGGGAGGAGGATTCATGAGAAGATTAAGGTGAAGGAGAAGATGAAGGAGAAGGCGAAGGAGAAGGGGAACCCGATGGTGAGGGGTCGCAGGGGGAAACCTACCGATGGAGTCTCCAGGAGAGCAGCGAGATTATCAGCTCTACTCTTGACATAACCGAGATACTTGAGGTCTGTCTCTATATTCATTCATCTTCCTTCTTCATCCATTATCTTCTACAATTTCTAACCCATCTCTATAACTCACTCAAGAGCACCTGGGTGCTGATCAGGCACCCCAAATAGAGGAGGGAGGACAGTAACTGGTGGTACATGATAGGGCACCGACACCCATCATTGAACTAACAAGCACTGAGGGGTCTCCTATTACGACAGCTCCTGTAGCGGCCAGAACACTAGAGGTCAATGCTCTGGGATCCTATAAGTCTCATTCTTTACTACAGGTTCTTGCTATCAAAGATCTCAACTAATCAGGGTGCGACTTATGCAATGATCTCGACATTGGAGGCTCGTCGGGCTGCTGAGCCCAGGCCATCTATGCACGAAACAGCGTCGCACATACCACCTCCTCCAGAATATACTTCCCGCACTGATTCGGCCTCGGAAATTGGTGAGAAGGGGGCAGCGAACATTAGTGGCGCGGTCATTGGGGCGAGGTCAGAAGCTGACAGAGGCACCGTCGCTATCAGGGTGAGAGAGGAAGGTCACCCTGATGTTAAGGATCATATTCCTCATTAAGACATCCCAATGTTGGATCCTACTACCGACCTTCTAGCTACCTTTTCTGTGTATCAGCCCACTGATCCTAAGGAGATAGATGACTCAGACTCAGAAGCGGCCGAGGAGATCCGGATGACACAACTCAATGGGTGGAAGTGTATCCAGCACTTTCTCTGGGAGGATCATACATATTGGCTGAGGCGGGTGGGATCACTCCAGACCTGGCTGCGCATCTTGTGTGCCGGTGGGGTTGACGCTCAATGTCTTCATCTAACGGTATGTGATTACATGGCCAAGAAGATACGCAAGAGTAGTCGGCGCACCGACGTTTCCCAGTGTCGGGAAAGATCGGTGAGCACCCAAGTGTTTCTGAGGGCGGAGCAGGAGGTTCAGCGCCTTGAAGGGAAGGTGGTAGAGATGGAGGTATTCATTGCAACGTGCTCTAATCTCATGGGGAAACTATCAAACCAGCTGGCTGACACCTAAGAACAACTGATGGAGGAGAGTCACCAGATGACCGTACCTCAAACTGAGCAGGCGCAGGCACAAGCTAGGGTTGGCGAGCTACGCTCCGCAGCTGCTGATGAGGAGAGAGTCTTCAAGGAATGAGAAGCAGTCCTGGAAGCTACCAGACAAAAGGTAGCAGCATTTGAAATATCCATCCAGCATGCTGATCCTTAAGGGCTCTGTTTTGGCTATCTCATGAACATTTTTCTTTCTCTGCTCAATATTTTGATCCAATGTATGGACCAATCTATTTATCTGTACCTTTGGTTTAATATGCTCATCATAATTCTGAAATTAATAAGAACTCACCCCTAAGCTCTTGTGGGTCATACCCAACGTGAGAATTAAAGGATGTTCTTGTTATCATTTCATCTGACTGTGTGGCATTAACCAATCTTCAGGCATCCGAAATTGGGCCTGGATTTTTTAGGAGAGGGCCTCAGACCGATTGATATACCATCTTCTCAATGTGTTCTGTCACACAAGCGGGGCAATGTTGGGGGCATTGAAATCCATCTGAACATAGGGAGATGAAAAATGTGAATGACGTTACCTAAATTCGGAACACTATAGGGGCGCGACGATGGAGGATAACTGTTAACCATGGCGGAGAAACAGTATCCATATCGCATTGGAATGAAATTGGGACAAAAAATGAGGGCTGGCCACTGACCATGTTCACAACATGGGGACTAACTTAAATATCATCGACCAGTCATCCAGAATATTGGCCCAGGACAGCAGGAGGACTGTAGGTCTATCATCCATATGGCTAAAATAGGTAGACCAAAGGCCTATCATCCTTATTGTTGCTGTAGGCAGACCAATGTCTATCATCCATACTGTTAGGGGGTCCCATCAAACATGACTAGTATTTCGGGATGTTGGCCCAGCACAGCAGGCGGACTGTAGGTCTATCATCCATATTGCAACAATATGCAGACCAAAGGTCTATCATCCATATTGTTGCAGCAGGTAGACCAAAGTCTATCATCCATACTATTAGGGGGTCCCATCAAACATGAAAGAGGATGAGGATCCGAATAAAGGGGAACACAAACCGTGGAAGTGGAGTGGTTGTTTGTTCGAACAGAGTCCAACACACCCAATATCGCGCCACCATGGCAGAGGCGCATTAGGCGGACGTATCGATCTGGTCACAGATCATCCCAATATTTAGATAGGACCTCTCGAGCGAGAAAACCGTCGCTTCTCACCATCACTATGGGGCATCCCAAACTTATCCGGGGTAGATTTCGCAATGACACCACTCCCCAAGAAGTTAGGCCGAGGGGCCAATAGTACAGGTGGTCGGGATTTGGAAATCTCTGGGGCTGGACCCAAGACGAAATGTCCAGGAATTCCTACGTATCTCATAAGGATGAGAATCAAGCCACACGTACTTCTTGAAAAGGATATTAGTTATGGTCTTACAGGTATGACCAAAGAGTAAGGGCAGTGGGAGACACTCGGTAAAGTGGTTGAAAACCCCGATGTGAATGAGGACAAGGTCCTGCCTACCATGTGCTCCTTGTGGACGTGTTTACGCTGGGGGACCGAACACGAATGTTAGGCTGGGCCTATTGGGAAGTACCCAGACACTCTTACGTATCTAATAAGGATGAGAACCAATCCATATGTAGTTCTTGATGGTGTTGTTTAATTTCATGAGGGACACAACATAGAAGTTCTAATCATTAGAACAGTGTGCATGTGGTGAAACTATTACAATCCTGACATGAATGAGGACATAATCTCTCACTACACCAAGTAGTCCCATGGTTGGGGCCCCGTAGGCGGGACCAAAGAGACAAACTAGTTGAACTCGAGCTGGACCCAAAGAGAGGAGGTCTAGGCATTCCTATGTATCCCATTAAGATGGGAATCTAGCCAGACGTATTTCTTAGGAGATATTAGTTTTATGGTCCTAGATCTCGGACCAGGGATCATTAATAAGGGCATGAGACGCATAGTAATGTGACTAAAGAAACCCATCATGAATGAGGACTGGGTCCGGCTTACCATGTGCTCCTTGGAAAAGTGATTAGGCCGAGGGACCGAACACGAAAGATTGGTTGGGCCTGTGGGGAAGTACCCAGGCGCTCCTACATATCTCATAAGGATGAGAATCAATCCATACATAGTTCATGAAGGGTGGCATGGCATGGTGTCTATGCAAAGGATGAGAGAGGCGTACGAGACTAGCCCTCGCACTAAAAGAAGCGACATTTGATATATCATGTTTGTCCTTGAAGGTGAAAGGTTTTTATTTTGTGGAGTGACCATCCTATGTTAGAAATTCCTGGAATTTCCACAATAATCAAGCTGTAACAGGTGTTGAAAAATGGTATAGCATTCGACCAATACCAGATGATATTTCCCCTATGGGGAGGTCACCACAATGTAGTGTCATTTTTCATCCTGCGGCCAGGACGATATCCTCATAGTTTATGGTCATGTGGTGGGACCAAATATCACAGTTTAAGGTCATATGGCTTGGACCTGGGGGAACATGCATGATGCGATAAGGCATACCCAATGTGGATGAGGGAATATCCCATACCGTCACTACGGGAAGTTACGGGATAGGGGCCTCGGGCCAAGGGGCCTACGAGGGTCCAACAATCAAGGGGAAGGAGACACTAGCTTCTAGCTGAGCTGGGCCCAAAAATAAATATATGGGCAAAACCTCATTTCCCATGGGGATGAGGGACAAGCTATACACGATCCACAGAGAAAAAACATGCATATAACCTTCGCGCTCGGATCGTGAGAGCCCCAAGAGATGCGGTTACGCAGCTTTGTCCGTCAAATGTGTGGGGGTGCACTGAGGGTTAGTGCAAGGATTTATGAGATTCCACCTTGAAACGATGTGGTGGAACATAATGTGAATCATGGAACCAAAATTCAGGTCCTGAAGGAGCCAGCATGAAGACTAAAGGCTAATGCTGACCATGTTTTCAACACAACATCCTATCACGTTAGCCTTAAATGGGGAGAGAAAAACTACCATTGACCACTGACCATGTTCTAAATGCAGAATTTGTATCAATTTTTTGTCTAAAACCCTCGGGGGTGTTGGCCCATGACGGTAGGAGAGCCCTTAGGCGTTGTATCCAAGCAGTTATTGGGGGGTCCCTCCAGGTGTGAGAGATAACAGGGGCCAGAATGAAAGGTAGCACGAAGCTTGACAAGTGGAAAAAAACTTGCCTAAGTCGAATCAGACACTCCAGGTCCTAGAAGAGAGTACTCTAAGCACATTAACTGACCACTGGAAAGGGTTGAAGGGCTCAGTTTGAGAGTGGCCAAAATATGGCGGATTCCCGGGAGAGGGGGGCATGGAGCCAAAAACCCTATACCACACCTATATATCCCCCCGCGGGGAGGGATAGGCCGAGAGGCCGAGGTGACCGGGAGATCATGGGATCTCTTAAGATATGGGTCTGGACCTAAAACCTAGACGTTCAGGTGGTCCTATGTATCCCATAAGTATGGGAATCAAGCTGCACATAGTTCTAGAAGCACAGTTTAACGTCATGTAGGACGATAAGGGGAATTTATTCCAGGGAGTGTGCATGGAGTGACAGATAGCCCATCGTGCATGAGGACATAATCCTACACCACACCACATGCTCTGGGTGAAGGCATGGGCTAAGGGGCCCAAGAAGGCCAAGGGGCTTACGGCTAGGCCTCGGTTAGGGATACCTAACCATCTTTCAGTTTAACGTCTTACAGTGAGGACAAACATGTGGTTTAAGGTCCTGATAGACCATAGAAGTCTTAGTTTATGGTCTTAGAACTCTGGCTAAAGGGGCCCAGATGTAGGGCAAAAATGTAGTTTGAGGTTGTGCTAGATCGTGTGCAGTTTAGGGTTGTGCGGGACCGGGTGCAGTTTAAGGTCATGCGGGACCGGGTGTAGTTTAAGGTCATGTGGGACCGTTATCCAGTTTAAGGTCATGGGGGGCCCTAAAAGGATCTTAGTTTTAGGTCATAGAACTCGGACCCAATGATTCAGTGAAAATACTGCTTGAGGATCCTGGAGTATGTGGGAGGAGTGACATGCTCACCATCAATAGTCACCAGGATTTACATGCCATTGGGATATACCTTATGGACGATGAAAGGACCCTCCCATTTGGGCTCTATTTTGGGTGGTTTCCTACTGAGAATCACTGGTGCTCTTAGAACCAATACCAGGTCACCATGAAGGAAAGAGCAGAGGTGAACCTTCTTGTTGAAAGCTCGAGCCATCCTGCTCTGATTCCTTTCCAGGTTATATAAAGTGTGAAGGCCATTCTCCTCCAGCGCTTTTAATTTAGCTAGATGGATTTAAGAAACTTTATTTGGAACTTTCTGGTCGTAGACCGCCATGCATAATGTGGGAAACTGAATCTCTATGGGAAAGACAGACTCAGTTCTGTACACTAGGGAATACAGGCTCACCAAGGTGGAATTACAAGTTGTTTTCTGATAATCCCAGAGTGCGTTGGGGAACTTGTCCGGCCATCTTTTATTATTCGGACAAACCATTTTTTGCAGAATGTTAGAGAGGGTTTTGTTTAATGCCTTGATCTTTCCATTCGCCTGCACGTGATAGCAAGAGGTATGGTTAGAGAGAATGTTGTACTTGGTGTACAGTTTCATTAGCTCGGCTGCTCGGAAGTTAGTTCAGTTATCTATGAGGATAGCATCAGGTACTCCAAATTGATAGATGATGTTGGAACTCACGAAGTCAGTGATAGAACAAGATTTGATATCCATGAGCAGAATTTCCTCTGCCAACTTGGAAAAGAAATCCATAGAGGTCAGAATGAACCGGTATTGGAGAGCTGTCGCTGGTGGGTAAGGTACTACGTCATCCAACCCCCAGACTGCAAAGGTCTAAGAATACTTGGTAGTGTGGAGAGGCTCTGGTGGCCGATGCATAAATTTAGCCTGAACCTGGTACACATGACACCTCTTGGAAAACTCGATGCAGTCATGGAGCATAGAGGGATATAAGTACCCTAGCCTCTGAATCTAGTGGGACAACATCAACCTGGCCTAGTGGGAACCACAAGAACTAGCATGATCCTCTTGCATGACCTGTGGAATCTGAACTCCTTGAAGGAAACAGAGGAGAACACCACCAAATCCACATATGCAAAGGATCTGCTCAATGCTGGGACCATTCTGAAGGGTAAACTGTAGTGCACGGCGTCACATTTTCTCATGCTCGGCTCGGTCTGACAGAAGATTTTTGTGTTGGAGAAATTCATCCGAGGGTGTCCTCCAATAAGGAACTATTTTGATTATCGCATCTGAAGTCCCCGTGGATCCTGGCGTAGGGGCACCAACTGTGAGATGGTTCACCCGTGGGCCATGATCATCCTCTAGGATAACGATAGAAATGACTCTCTGGTGTGCCACGTGGATAATCAGGTCGTCCTGTTCGGGCTCTGAAAGCGAAGCGGCCAGGTTGGCCAAAGAATCTGCTCGACTGTTCGGCGACCAGGGAATATGAATGACTTCCGGCCGAGAGGGGAACTGAGCCATTAGATGGAGGGTGCACTCAAGCAATGGAAAAAGTTCTGGATTTCTGACAACATAGTCACCATTGACCTGCTAGATGACCAGCTCAGAGTCCCCTTTCACATCAAGATGGGGCACATCGATCTTTAGGGCCATCTAGAGGCCAGTGATGAGGGCATGATATTCTGCCTCATTCTTGGTGCAGCTTTTTGACAACAGGAACGAATACGGCAGAACGGATTGCTCCGGGGTGATGAAGACGACACCCAGACCCACTCTGTTGAGCCTAGGATCGTTGCATCTTCTACTGGTGGGGCTCCAGGAGGCACCATCAACTTTCATCTTTCAGCATGGGATGGCATGATCAACTAAGAGGATTACCTCATCCAGAAAACCTAGATCTAGTGGCTTGTCTGCAGAGGATGGATGAGAAGCTAATAAGTCATCCAATGCATGTCCTTTGATAGCCTTCTGAGGTATGAACCTGATGTCAAACTTCTGGAGGATCAATACCCACCACACTAATCAGTCAGTCAACATAGGATAGTTCAGGATGTATTTCAACGGGTCTACCCGAGAGACCAGTTGTACCTCATGGTTTTACAAGTAGTGCCGTAATTTCTGTATAGAAAATATGAGTGCTAGGCATCTCTTCTCAATGGGAGAATATCTAACATTCGTATCGAGTAGCATGCGGCTGAGGTAGTAGATGTTCTTCTAGGTTCCTTTTTTGTTCTTCTGGGTGAGAAGTGCACCGATGGATCGTTTCAAAGCGGTCACATAAAGGACCAGCGGCTTTCCGGAAAAGGGTGGCATCAAGACTGGAGGATGGAGCAGATACTACATGATTTCCTCAAAGGTGATCTGACACTCTTCTTCTCATTCATAGGCGGCGCCTTTCTTCATGAACCAGGAAAAGGGCTTACACTTACTGTCCTGATTCGTGATGAATCGGCGTATATAGGCTAAGTGGCTTTGAAGACCTCGAAGCTCCAGAATATTACTCGGGGTGGGATCTAGGTGATGGCCTTGATCTTCTCCAGGTCGATCATGATGCCTTGGTATCTGACCACAAATCCAAGAAACTTCCAAGAGGTGACCCTGAAGGCGCAGTTCAATGTGTTCATCTTCAGGTGGTGAGAATGGAGAAAGCCGAACACTTTCTCAAGGTCCTTGAGATGGTCCTGGAACTAGTGAGATTTAACCATCATATCGTCCACATAGCATTCATCCAGTGCACCGAGAATTGGCCTGAATATGCAATGCATGGCCCATTGATAGGTGGAACCCGCATTCTTCATGCTGAAGGGCATATCCAGTTAACAGAAAGTACCTTGGGGGGCCCTGAAGGCAGTGAAATCTTCATCCTCGGGGGCCATTCGGATCTGGTTGTACCTTGAATACCCATCCATGAAAGATATGGCTTGGAACCTGGATGTGGCATAAATCAACAATTCTATCACTGTAAGGGGAAAATCATCATTTAGGCAGTGGCGATTGTGATCGCGAAATTCGATACAAACCCTGATTTGTACGTTCTTCTTCTTGACCGGAACAATTTTGGCTATCCACATGGGGTACTGAACTTCTTTAAAGAATTTGTCTTTGATATTCTTGTCAACATCGGCCTTAAGCACTGCACAGTGGGAGGGGTGCATCATTCTAAGAGGCTGCTTGAAACAATGATGGTTTTCCGGAAGGCCAAGGCGGTGGAAGACTACCTGAGTATCTAGTACTGGAATCTCGTCATAACTCCAATGAACACATCATGATGCTATCTAAGAAAGTCTACTTACTGTTTCCGCTCCTCGGGGGGCATAGCGGCACTTACCAATGTGGGTCTTGGGTCCACCTCGCTATCGAGGTTCACCTCCTCTAACTCATCGATCGTGGTGGAGACGCCCTCCTCAAAGGCAGGGGGTGCATCTTCCATGTCCTCCTATCCACCTGTGGAGGGATCATCCACGGGGGGAGCTTCTTTGGGGCTACCAGACCCTGATGGGAAGCTGGTGCCAGCTTGGGCGGCAGTGGTCGTCACGTCAGGAGACTCATGCACTACGGATACCATGGCGACAAAGGCAGTTGATCCAATCTCATCCAGTCTTTGGCCCAAGGGGCCACACTTTATGACATCAAAGCAGTACTGGCACGTCGGATTAATCCGGATAATCCCATCCAGGTGGAAGAGATATGTTTGACGAATCGCCGTTGTCATGAGCCTAACTTCCAGATACCGTATATGGGTAGGAGGTTCAGGAATCACTTGAGCCTGGTCGGTGTAGGAGTATGAGGTGATTTTCTGCCGTCACATGGACCTGGGAATATGCCTTCATCTTGTACCTGATACCACAAAGCACTTCCCCATGTCAGGGGTTGTGGCCTCCAACCGATGGATTGGGAAGAAAAAAGTGTAATCCAAACCTACCCAGGGATCACTTGTGACAGCGTCGGGCTCGACCTCACCGGCCAGGATCAGCTTATTCTTGTTCTTGTAATAGCCGACATCCAGATAGAGGGCATCACAAGAGGAAAAAGGAGACACATCTCCATGGATCGCGCCTACCCAACCATTAAGGGAGTATTTGAGGCATTGGTGATATGATTAGGGGACCGTCGTGTGAAGGTGGAGCCACGGCCTGCCCATCAATGCATTGTAGGTGGTGTCCTGATAGACAATCATGAATTTGGTGCTGGAAATTAGACCACCAAACTGGGTCTTCAAGCGAATTTTTCCAAGTGGTGTTTTCTCGGTCCTATTGTACCCCTGGATCTTGAGGTCAGAGGGAGTTAAATCATCCTCAGACAACCCCAAATTTCGCAGTTTCTGAGTTGGGATTAGGTTAATCCCATAACTCGTGTCAACATGACAGCAGTGGACTTGCATGCTGTTGAACTAGATAGTGATGTATAGTGGGAAAATGTGCCCATGTATGGGAGGGTGTTCATCTTCACTGGAGAATGAGATAACTTTCTGGCATTCGACGTTCTCAATTTCCTTAGCGTGGAAGCCTTCTGCAGTCACTACCTCCGTCTCAAATATGAAGGGGCTCTTTAGGGCCTCAGAGAGTTCCTCACGCATTTCTGATGACAGGAAAAGAGCCTCAAGGATAGAGAGCCTTGCTGTAATGTCGGCCAGGTGCTTCAAGACATCATACATCCGGGCCAAACGTGAGGTTCTGCTTACATGAGGCCACTCTATTATTGGAGGCATGACGAGCTCCACCGGCTAAATCGGTGACTGACTGGTACTAGGAAGTCCTATCTGTTCACTAGTCAAGGCCCAGAGATTAGGACCAGAAGGCTGGGGTCGGCTAGTGGCTGGGCAGAATTGGTCGCGGCACGACTGAGGTGGTTCTGCCTGATCCAGCAACACAAACGGTGGTGTAGGAGGACCTTTCGACACCGGATGAAGGGGATGAATGTGCTGAGCTATATATTGGGCTTACTTCCTGGTCTCAGTGGAATGCACGACCTGGCTGGAGGTGCCAAATATCGTGCCCCGGTGATTCACGTTGTCACGGATCTTCTGACGTTAGCGATGGCTGGGGACATTGGGAAGGTCCACCATGAGTTCCTCATCATCGGGAGTCAAAAAGGGATTTACCAACTCTACGGTTTTAGCCAAAGCGTTCCCCAAACTATCGCTCAAGGATTCATCCACTACCGGACGGAGCCTCGGAGGGATCCCCATTTTTGGGGGCATAAAGTTTCCAAGAGTGTGGGATGAGGACAGCATTGGAAGAGCACGTTCTTTCTTCTTGCACCACCACTTTCTCATATAGGAAGTGGTAGGTTGGGAAGACGATGTCGAGGTAGCGCTCACAGATTCTAAGGGAATTGGATGATTTCGGTAGGAATAGATGATTCCATGGGTGCTGGATACCATCTTGCGGGCCATCTAGTCATTATAATTCTGGGACCCATGGTCAGAAACCTACTGCCACTCATCCTTGTTGCCACTACTGCCATCTGATCTCACAAATACACCTGCCTCTTGTGCCTAAGCTGGGCACAACCTGACTATATTACTGTCAATCTAGTCTTGGAGCTAGTCCGTGAACACGTAGCATCACTAGATGGTGTGCCCCAACGTCTGGTGACAAGGGCAGTAGTTAGGGTGATCAGTGCGATGCACCTCTTCTGGCTTCCGGCACTCGGGAAGTCGCACTATTCTTTTCTCCAAGGCACTACAAAAGTAACCAGGGCCCTCGGCCTCGTCAAACGAGTAGGTATGATTCCTTTTGTTTGGAAAGGGGGATCTCAGAGGCTGGCACTAACTCGGGGCTGGAGGAGCATACCAAGGAGGCAGAGCCTGGTTATCTCGCCTTGGGGGTGGTGGTGCATTACACGGAGGCGCTTTCTGATTTTGAGGCGGTCGCTGCTGGGTAGGAGGCTATGCCCGTGAGGGGGGTACCCCTATGGGGCTGCAGATCTGGACTCGCTGGTATAAACTCTAGCTACCTGGAGGCCTCTATCTGGGCAACAGTAGCGGGCTCGGCTCAGGCATCTCTCCTTACAGGGATCACAGGAGGCAGTGGGCATGCCTGACTGGCCTGTTGCAGGGCTTCTTCGAGGCGGTAATCCTTGTCTGAGAAGTCCTGGAACCCTATGGGGTAATTCTAAGTGATTATATAAGGAACCATCTCTGCCTTGATGTTTCCTATGCACATTTTCAATAATTTCCCTTGAGTTAGTGGCATGTCAAGGGGGTATGTGAGCCATTTCCACCAGGCGATGAAGTCTGCGACTCGCTCGTCGGGACATTTTTTGCACCTAAAGAGGTATGCGATGCTCATCTTCCAGGTTGTGGAATTGAACTGGTAGAGGAATTTCCTTTGAAGTCCCTCCCATGTAGTCACAGATCCGACAGGGTGCTGGCTATACCAGATGAATTCTAGTCATTCTAGTGTCTGAACGAAGCAACAGAGCTTAGCGGGATCCTTCTGCGCCGTAGGTCCTAACATAGGCATGCACCATGAGTTGAAGCGGTTCATGTGTTGTGGCAGGTCTCTGGTCCTATTAAAGGGGATGAAAGTGGGGTTCCCAAATCCCGATGGTGCCGGCATATCATCCACCCATGATGGGTATGGCTTGCTGTCCGGTGGGATTTCCACCTACTGAGTTTCCAGAGCCTCTAAGTGGGTGAGGAGTTCTGCCATCGGATCATCTGGATGCGGGTTCCTGTCCTGATGGGGATCCCTAACCACAAGCGCATTATCGAGCTCCTCAATCTGGTAGTCAATCTCAGCATCTCATTGGGCGGCTGGCGGAGCGACTCTGGGGGAAACAGGAGGAAACTGAGCGGGGTCCCTTGGGTTATCACGCCGCTCAATAGGGTTCAGCAAAACGTATCACAGCGTCTTTACATGAGCTTCGACTTCTCCTCTGTTGGAGAACACTACATGATCTTGGTTGCCCGAGAGAATCATGTCATGGGGTAGTTGTTCCTACCCCTGCTGTCCCGACCTAGGATCACCGTAGTCAGGTCGCCGCTCTGCAATGTGTTTGGCCAGAAGATCATCAACCAGCCTTTTCTACTCATCAAGTTATTGTCACAGCGTGGCCTTTTCGTGGTCTTCCTTTTCCTTCTGCACTGAGGCAGACGGGTCGGCAAGCTTCATAGCCCCAACGTGTTTTTTACCCTTGCCGATATTCCGGCTCATTGTTAACGCCTCAGTGGGTGTAGGGAGACCTAGTATGTTTCTCTACTGGTGAGTAATTCTCCCTGATGGATCCAGTAGTGGCTTGTCCTTAGGGGATGACTCTCCATCGAGAAGTTCCAAACCGTTCCCCTATCCAGACATATCGGCCATGTTGTCCGCCACTGCCCTCGAGGGCATGCCCTCGAAACCACTCAGTGAGTCAGGCTGTCGGTAAATTGCACTGAGATGAAGGGAAGCATGCTTCCCCCATCCACGAACATGCACGTGGGGGTGGACTCCCCAATAACATTGTGGAGTACCTAAAAACTCTAAACACATTGTTGTTGGAGGGCCCTGTGGTGGCCAAGCGACTCGGGGTGCCGAACTGCGGGGAGCATGGCCAGGTTGACCCGTCGGCACTACCCATTGATATCCTCGAGATGTGATTGACTCCTAAGATTGGGCACTCGCTGATGGTGAATATGAGAGTGAGTCACTCGAAGAATCTGGAGGAAGAATTCAAACTCTCTCGAGGTGAGAAATTCTGGTATATTAAAATATGATCTTACGACCGACCAAAAAATCTCAGGGAAGTGGCCTACTGCAAGGACGGTCCAGAAGCTCCATGAATCTGGTTCGAAATCCAGCCCTTACTGCCCCTTCTCATCAGCTAAGGATGGTCGGGAAACTGGCAGTGGTGCTTTGGCAGGCCGCTGGACCGGTGGGCTGGCCAGTGGAGAATACGGCGAGCAGGTCGATTGGCCGCCGAATCCTTAGTCGTCCTCCAAGGGTTGTAGTGTCCTGGCTGCCACATCACGATAGGATGGGCTGGAGAACAGGCCTCCTGTCACAGTGTCGGTGCTTTATGAGGGTGTGTCATGTTGCAACTCTTCTGTCTGTCCACATAAAATTTCTCCACCCTCTATGACTGAGGTGGAAGGTGCTTCTGGAATGGCCAATGGTAACTGCAAGATTGACCCTTGGCGGTACGCTGAGTCCTCGTCCTCCTAGATATACCTTCGGAGGGAGGCGTGGATCATACATATCTTTCACTTGGGGAGTACGAGGCTGACGCGCATCACCCCCATCCCTACCCTTGACTCATATGACTGGGGTAGGGCTCCATCGCTGAGTCGTACTACGCCTCAGTGTCCGAGAAACAGACTGGTCTGATTTTCGTCCGGACTTCCCTGACATTCCTCTTGCGGCGATGAAGTCCCACCTTCCTTCCCATGGGTGGCTCCTCAGGGAAGGCTGATGTCCGTCATGGATTCCTCTAGCTGCAATAGAGCTGGGTCCGAGAGGACCAAAGGCCAGGGTGTGAGGAGCACTGGGATAGATGTCCAAAGGGACATGGGGACGACCTCTATTTGATAAAGTGACCAGATATGCAACAACTCCATACTCGCGGCCAGCTATTGGGGAAGTGACCCTGTACCCCTTGCAGTGGGTGATAGAAAGAGCCATACCCGGAGTGTAGCTGTCACGGGGAAGCCTTTTACTCTCTAGAACAGCGGCACAGATTAGGCCTTCATGATGGATGGCACTACCGCGAATTGGTATGCGACGGCCATTGTCTGTTCCAGTGACGGGGAGAGTCGACCCAACCTACCTGTGGGGCGGTCGGGGACTTGATCTGGGTCAGGAATGTAATTTCCCCTGCTCAACGTGCGCAGGAGTCTAATAACAGAAGTACGCAGTGGCTCGGGCCATAATGGTTGCTGATTTTGATGCCCCAGGTCGGGCATTCTCTTCTGCTTGCGCCCGATGACGGCGTCGGGTCAGATGGGTTGGAACCAATGCTGTGAGAAAATGGACCACCTGCTCCTCAGCCCGAGGAGTCGGGTGGCGGTGTTGACTCGGCTTGGCGGGAGCCCTTACAGTGAACCCTGGAATCGGGACTCCAATCGGGCGAACCTGGACATCCCTTACCTCATCGGCATAGGGAAGGGCGGTTTCGAGGCGTTTTGGGGTTAGACTCCCGAAACGGTTGAACGTCAGAGTGGGGAGCGGTGGCTCCCAACGTGGCCCTTGAGGGCGGTGATGGTGGTGAGGCGTAACTACCTCTAGATGCAAACGGGCCATGTACCTGGTGTGGATGACCCCTTCCTCCACGTACCTACGAACCAGGTCGTTGATCACCCTTCGTTGGTTGATCTCTGATGGAGAGAGGGGGCGTGAGTGCCCGGTAGTCGCGGTGGTAGGAGTTGCTGTGGAAATGGTGGGACCACTTGGGGTGGCAGTGTCAGTACTACCCCTGCCCCTGTGTTGGTGGGAAGGTGTCCATCAATCTCCGTATGCTACGATCTGATTCCAAGAAGCAGGGTGATGAACCCATTAGCGCTAATAGGAAATGAAATCGACAACCAATACCCCAACACCATTCTATATTCTGTGGTCGGTAAGAGGGATCCACACTGATGATGTCACATAACAGAGTGCTCAACATCCTGATTGCCTCAACCCCTGGTGGGTTTCACATCCCTGTGCTGGGTACCCAGACCTGGTGACATTCTTATCTTCCAAAACCCCGAAAGCTACCAGTCTTCCTATTGAGGAGAAGAGATTCACGTCAGGTTCACCATTTTCTATTTCCGACGCTTTCTTCCAGGGCGCACGCGTGTCTGTCACACAGGGGGAGGACACGCGACTTGTTGCACCACATTACCTCCTTCCAAAGGCGGGCGACATCTGTTCCTTGTTCAAGGACATCTTCTCTTTGATCGAAACCGGGATGATGGGATGTGGGTTCTTCTTTCCATGGATTTCTCCTCGGAGATCGTCACCTAGTCCGGGTCTCCCTCATAGATTTAATATGTGCTTGTGAATCTCGTTCCTGGTGCCATATCTTTATGGACACAAGTTAATTATGCTACTTCCGTCGAGACGCTCCAAGGGATCTGGTCAGGGAAGAAACCATCGGTGAGGAGAATGGTCATGCTGGGGTGTCGTTGGCACATCTGGATGCTAGGGGATTGACATGTTAGTCTTCTGTCCATTATTATAGGGCTTCTCGAGGGCGTAGAAGCCCGAGGAATCCCACATCGAACGCGGGGAATTGTGTGCCATCTGAGGTTTTCCTCAGCTTCCCATGTTTATCCCGGGGTATGCCGCAAGTTTAGCGTCTTGTGGAGATGGGTCATACTGATCAGAACATCGAGAGTGGATTAGAGTGAAGAACCCCCTGGGGGGAACATTGATAATGGGGCCAGCACGTGGGCAGCTTCCCAGATACTGTGGAGTAAAATGAGGTGGCATGATCCCATCGGGATGTGGCGGCCCTGGTATAGATCAGGATGGGTGATGGAGTGAAGAGGGGCCTGAACCTCGTGGAGGCTTCCTACGTATCCCCATGGCAGGGAATCAATGTCCGCATAGTTCGGTGATATGGTGGGACACCCAAAGAGGTGACCCATGAGAATTACCGCATGGATTGGAGCCTGGAGGAAGTAAGACCTCCGGGATAGGGCGTGAGCTTCCCAAGGCACGTGGGCTCGAGGGAGAGGTCAGGATGAGACATGGGTGTTGGATATGTGGCTTTCACTCTGAGGTGGCACTTGATGGGGAATATGGGGCTTACGCTCTGAGGTGGCCCATGATGGTGAATATGGGGCTTGCGCTCTTAGGAGGCCCACAATTGTGCTGGTGAACTGACATGAAGGGGTCAGAACAACTGAGTGATGGGATTGACCCTCATGGAGGCTTCTTACATACCATGCGTTAGCACAAATCAAAGTCCACATAGTTCAGGGAATACAGTTTAATGTCGTCCAGGATGGGATATTTGGGGCTTATGCTCTGAGGCGGACCAAAGTATTGGCAAACCAGCGTGAAGAAGTCAGAACGACCGAGTTGTGGGATTGAACCTCATGGAGGCTACTGACCTACCATGATTTAGCACAGATAAAAGTCCCCGTAGTTCACTTGGATGGGGCTTACACTCTTAGGTGGACCATAGTGGATCTCATGGTCGATGCTTGCTCTAATCCCTTGTGAGTCATGCTCAATGTGAGAAACAAGAGGCAGTAGGGACTAGACGATCATGTCGTGAATAGTGCACCTGAGAGAAGCGGAGAGGGGCTTACTCGTTGAGTGTCCCAAAGAGGGAACTGGGGATTACACGTGGTTAGAGGCCCTTAGTGGCGGGACTTACTCCAAGATGGAGTCCTATGGTGCGAAAAATCAAAGAGGGAGAGGGATTTGGGACCGAACGAAGGATATTCCTTGTTCCCTATCACACCCTCCACTGGCCTTGGTAGTGGGTAAGTACGGTGGTGCATGGGTGAAACCTTCCACAAGAGAGGCTAGGGGATTGCGCTTTAAGGATCCCTTCCCCCATGGACAAATGCCACTCCAAAAGGAGGATATCATTTCATGTGAGGAGGATTCCATTCCCATGGAGACGAGTGGTGTAATGAATGTCCGAGCCGGGGGGACCCTGTGTTCGAGGAACGGGGTCAGATCACAGTTTAACGTCATGTGTTGAGGATGAGGTTCTCGGAAGTTTAACGTCCTGCAGCTCGAACGACATGGGTTATCTCCGCACCACTAGGGCTTACATGCCCAACTCCCTCTACCCCTTGTGGGATGGAATGCATCGGGAAGGCCATAATAAAGGGGGGCCACATGATGAACCATCGAGGGGTCCACGTTAGCGTGGATATGTGATGAAGCAATAGTCATTATCGTGCCTATGCGAAGAACCATGAGGAAAAGAAACGAAACTATAAACACTGTCCAAGGGACCTTGAGGTTACTTCGTATGAGCCTGGAAGGCCATACGGAAAAAAACGCATGGCGTGCATGCCCGGTACGGAGGATATTGGGCACCTATGCAGGGAGGCACCCGAGGGGTGTAAAGTTGAGTGGTTTAGGGGTTTTTCATGCAAAGACAATGTTTGGGCGCAAAACACCGGGATAACGCACAATTAGTTAATTGGGATTGTGTGTGGATAGGGTGGATTGCACGCAAAGGGCTTGGATTGCGCACGGGTGCAAGGGACGATCCCTAAGGCATGGAAAAACCTAAAGAATGGATTGCGCGCAATTTGGAAGGGATTGCGCGCAATTGGAGGGGATTGTGCACAATGGGAAGGGATTGCACGCAAATGAGGAACCCTGGGGAGTTGGAAAATTTACTTACGCCAGTGGGATTGTGTGGAATGGCGAACCCCGGGGAAAGTTTGCGCGAAGAGGGTGATTACCTGGAAGTCATATTGCGCGTGATGGAGTCTGAATTGCACGCACGGAAGCTGGTAAGAATTCCTCAACCCCGAAACTGATGGGGTCGCCTTCTATTTATAAGCATTCGCCATCGTTGAATCTGGGTGGCATGCGAAGTCTTCCACGCCAGGACATGTCAGTGTGAAAGGGATCACCGCGCGGAATCGGGATCGTAAAATTGCACGCCACACCGTCTCTTTTCGTGAATCCCAGGAGTCCTTCGCACGAAAATCTTTTTCCACACGAGTACCCTTTAATTTAACGCACCACTTCCAGGCCCTCCAGACCGGGCCTTCGAGTCTGAATATGACTTCACTTCGTCATTTCTAAACATCCTCTAGAAGTTACAGACTTTTTCAGTATCTACATCTTGACCATTGTATAAGAATAATTTGTTACAAAGGTACCCCATTAATATTTCCATATTAGGCCAAAGTAGGTTATATGGGAAAATGACTTTTCAGGAACCCAGAACAAGTCTTTCTTATTTAATTTTATACCACTCTACATTGATACATATATGCACACCTTTTATTTATTTATTTCATGATATTTTTTTCCAAAACCTCATGGGTGTTTTCGTACTAATATTTCTATCTCACATCCCACTTGAGCTCCATTTGGAACCTATGTATTTATTCTTGATTGTAGGTATTTTGATTCTATTATTGTGTTGTTCTATATACATGGGAACTAGGGATCATAAGATTAGGCTTGTGCTTAGGATTCTAGATGATTTTTCTCTTGAGTTATTCTTTTATTTTTTATATTGTAAAACTTTCATCTCTTAGTAACACTTGATATCACATGCATCCTTAACTGGGTTTTTTGTTGACAACATTATATCATTTGTTAGATTTATTCTTCGGATATTATTCTCTTTTGTTCATATTTTCTGCTGTTAGTAAATTATTATCTATGAATCCCTTGTTAACCTATTGATTTTCACCAGTTATAACATTGTGTATAATTTGATCTATGAGGGCATAGTCTCCCCACAGACACACACCATGAACTCACTTCGAGTTGGTGGCCTCGGGAATTTGGGGAGATTCTTATGAGGTTATATGGTGTCTGGTCTAGCTACTAGTTTAGCGGTAAGTCATTCTGAGATGTTACAAAGTTGTATCAGTGAAATGTTTTCACTATGAATTAATTTTTTTTAGTATGGTAGGTAGGATACCAGTAATGCTTGGATTCTTGGTAAATATTTGTACATGGGTATGATAAACCCATGAATGAGGAACTAACCAAGTTGCAAGACTTGGGATTGATGTTCAAGATAATGTTCATATAGGTGATATGATTTCACCTTGATTAAATGTTTTACATTCTTCTACCTATTGATTTACATAATTTATATAACTACTACATTTTCATGGTATGTCATGGAAGAATCATTAAATATATCATAATAGGCACATAGAAATTTACATTACATGTAAGTTTATTTATAGGTTGCATACTGATATGATTCCATGTGTTGAATGTTATTTCATTCTCTTGTGTTTATTATCTTTCTTATTATGTGCTATGAAAATAAAATTCTTATATTTATACATATTTTTTAAATTCATTTACATGTCTAACTATTTATATTCCATGCTTCTGTGCCAATATAATGTTTCTATGCTTTGTGTTAGTTTCTTTTAGTTATGTTTTAAATGTAATTAATTATCAGTTTTAATCTGAAATAAATTTTATAAATTCTAAAATGTGCAACTGGACCCAGGTAGGTTTTTCGGGGTATGTAATATATAGGATAGCCTATTTGGGTGTTTTTATTTTCTAAAACTAAGAAACTAATATTTGGATGCATTATGAAGAACCCATGTTGGCTTAGTAGGACCCTGATAGGTCGTCTTATCATTTCAATGAAAAAAAGGATATTTTTTGTTCAATTTCTTAATAAAGAGGCCTGTTACAAAATGTTTGATGTTTTAAATTAATTTTTATTATTAAAAATTAACATTTTCCATTATAAAATTAGTTAAATCAATCACATTGTCTTTTTATGTTTTAAATTTAACATTATGATTTGAATTAAATCATTTAAATGTTTAAAAGGTTAAGTGTTAATTATTGTAATGACCTTAAAATGGAACCTAAAGTGGCATCCATTAGTTAAACCCCCAGACAAGCATAGTTTATAATCAATTTGATTTTCCTAGAAGTAGAATCATTAGCTTTTTCTATAATAATTATCTTATTTATTAATGGATTTGATAGTGGGCTCTTAAGCCTGGTGACCTTCATAGGAACGACTTTTTCATGAATTAATGCTTTAAATTTTCATAAGGGCTAGTCATGATATGATTCACACATAGAGTAATAATTTGTTGTTTATAAAGTTATATTTTTAAAATATGGAACCATTTGAGTTTCATTGACACTCTTTGGATTCATTCATTTCTAAATGCACCTTGTTCAGATGGGTGGTCATGGAATAATTTAGCCTTTTATTATAGAGTAAGTAATGATTCATATTTAGAGAAGTGTGACTTACATGTTAAGGAAAAAAATTCATTCCAATGATTGGGTTGACTTCTTATAGTTTCAGGTGTTTTGACATGCTGGTCTGTTTGGGTTTGACTTTTATGTCTAATGCTTTGATGTTGTCATCGTGGATCGGAGGAGTGTTACACATTGCTTTAAGGTGTATTGGTCCAGTTAGGTTATGAGAGAATGATTTATCTCTTCTCTATATTTGACTAAGACATGGCTAAGGTGGTCAGTGTCATTGTAGTCCTAGAAGATGTTTCCTTATAGGTATAA
This sequence comes from Viscum album, assembly GCA_963277665.1. Lineage (NCBI taxonomy): Eukaryota > Viridiplantae > Streptophyta > Magnoliopsida > Santalales > Viscaceae > Viscum > Viscum album. The sequence goes on from OY728131.1 coordinate 1,946,910,062, forward strand.
GGAACACAACCAATAAAGGGTATTTGGAAATGTCTTATCTGCATGAATTTCATTGAAGCTAGTAAGTTTAAATCATATAATTTCTTGCTTAGAAACATGAAATTTTGATGGTTGGTGGTGTATGAAACCATTGAGAAACTCTATTAGTCATTTTTGGACATCAATGGTATATCTAGAATAATCATAGGATTCCTTGTGTGGTAAAGGAAGCCTATTGTCTGGTTATTATGATTGGCAAATGACGGTGTGTCAGAAGGTGATGTCGATATTCTTATTTGAATGTTTACCAGTTATGGTTCAACTATTATTATTTATAGTAGTTAGGTGTTACTAATTTTAATCAAGTAAAATAATAATAGTGTACTCCATTAAGCGATGGGCATGTAACATATCCTAACATCATCCTTGATACACTATAAGAGCTTCAGTCTTACACTATGGTAAATCTTTAAAAAGATGCTGAACTTGTGTGGTGGTTCCCGTCTGGTGTTTCATTTAGGAAGCATGGTTATTATTAAGACTTGGTGGTTCTGAGTAATCCTTGGGTTCCCATGTAGGAGCACCTTAGACAGACTGTTGGAATCCAATGTTTTCTTTAAACTTGATCACCAGGAGGATGCCAATCTAAGTGTAGTCATTGGTCTTTTCTGAATGGGGTTTCATTGTTCAACCATCTCACATGGAATTTTAGAGTTTTTATTACCTTGTAATAGTACCTTGGACTCTAGTTCTAGGATCCATGGTTATCCCGGACCTTTATTTAGGTTTAGATCTATCTTTAATGGGTAACAAGGTCAGGGGGATTGGTGTGGGTTACCCCCTTGGTTGTGAAACGTTTAGACAATTTTAATGGCTAGTTGGTAGTTTGACCTTAAAATCACAATAAGACATGTATGAACATCTTTTTATGTGCTTGTTGTAAATGCGAGATGCATGGGGGGAAGGCATCGTAGTTTAGTTTGTAAACATCAACCGTCTAAGATGTGCTACTTCTTAAATGGCCGGTTGGAGTGGTGTGACCAGTTTCCTCTCTTGTTAAATGGAGTGGTGAATGAAGGACTATCCCTATTATTTCATCATCTGAGATGAGAGTAGTTTTTTTTTCTCCATGTATTTTCAAGTGGATCTTACTCAGCCTGGTTAAATAATTTCAGTGGGGAATTGAACATCTGACTATATCAAAATCATTTCAAAGCATCTCTAGAATTCTTAAGGTGTGTTTCAAAAAAAATTCTGATTAGTTTGGTTATGTGGATATAAATTTATCCTGCTTTTAAATGTTTGATACCTCGGGTGGGGGTACCATAGGTCAGTTATTTCAAGATACGTTGATATGGTCATCTCTATAGATAAACGGGATCAAATAAAATTATCTTAGAGGTTTTTTTGGAAAAAAATGAGTGTTGGATCGTATATTAATAGATTATATGTAACATTACTAATCAATTCATAAATTTGTATTGGGAATTAGGAAATTCAATAAGAAATTTTGAAGGAGTCTTTATGTCCCATATAGGTCGAGGTATGTTCTCATTGTTTCCTAAAGCTTATCTGGGATGAGAAGTTCTGAAGTGGGGAGGTTATAACATCTTGTGTTTGAAAAGTTATTAAAACCTGTAGAAAATTAGATTTTTTTTCTATTTCATTTACTCGACAAGCCCCCTTAAAATGCTAACTTCAGATCTTAATTTCAAGAGCTACAACACTGTGATGTGATTTATTAAAATAAATAAAATTAATTAAATTAAAAATAAATAAAATATAAATGGTGAGTAAAAATAAATAATTTTTTTAATAATAATAATAATTTTATTATTATGATGATAGTTTAATACATTTTTTAGTAACCTAAGTGGTATCCCCCTTTTCTCCCTTACCTACTGTGTGAAACACCCCTGCCCCCTTCCCTCTCCAGACTATGCCTAAAACCCCCTCATTACCTCCTCTATACCTGAAATTTTAAGGAGATTCATTATAGTTCCTCCTTTTATTCTTTGAGGTAAGATTTCCTCTCCTACTCTTCTCCCTCAATTGGTTAATTTTCTCTCTTTCGGCACTCAGTGAGGTGAAACCAAAACCATAGGATTATGTGTTGACTGATTTTTTGATTTTCCTATAATTTTAGTGAATGTAAATGCTCTATGGGGACTCATTGGATCATATTCCACAATCCACCTCTAATGTTGAAGTGGTTCAGAGTGTTTTGGTTCACCCGTCATTTATTTCCGGTATGTTTTTCCTCCATTATTCTAATTTATCAATTTATAATTAGGTATTTTGTATTTTACGTGTTCTTGGTAGTTTTATTTAAGTGTGTTAGACATTGCCACGGTAATTTTGATTTCTTAATATTTCTAATGTGAGTCTTTATCATCCTTGAGGCAGTTTTGAGTTTCCAGATCCAAGTGGAAACTTGCTGTATATGAATGGGTATGAATATATCTATATTAGTTCCACAATTATATATATTTTTTCCCATTGAAGCGAATACATTTATATAAGGCTTTGTGTTATCATGTATGATTATGAACAATGCATATGAAGGTTAGTGTTAATGGGTATAACAATATAATCTATATGTAGGGATCTTCATGTGCGTGTTCATGGACATGAGAATACAAACATAGGGGATATGCCTCCTTACGCATATGAAAAGGTGAAATTTCATGGAGGTGGGAGGAATAATCATAGATAGGTCACTGCTAAAAATTTCCTGGGCCAAAGTGTTTGGTATGGTTCCTCTTTACGGTAGGGTCCCATTCTTTTGCACTTAAATGTTATGAATGCATTAATTAAATTACATATAACATTATCTTTATTTCTAATTAATGTAGTATGACTTTAATATTTACTATTTCTTTTATATGAATTTAGTATGTTCATTAATGAAATGTTAAATATAATAAATGATTCTGTGATAATAAATGTCATGATTTTATGATAAAACCCCTCCAATTAAGGTGCATTTTCTTCAAGATAAAATGTAATTTTTATACATTTTGGATTCTTGGCCTATTGCATTGGTGTTTTTTATTATTCTGGTTATATTTGAAGTATGAAATGTTTTTTTCCTTGATATGTATTTGTTCCTAAATGGGGTGTTTCCACTCCATATGGTATATGTTTAATGAATCAATCATATTCTATGTGAATTTCCTATTTCATAATTGGAATAGTATGTTAAATAAATGGGATATTCATAAGTAGGTAAATTCTAATTTTTTAATAACACCATCTATGATCTCATGAGCCTTGATAAATAAATTTCATTGTTTGACTAATCAAATGGATTTAATTGAATTAAAGGAAATTCTCCTCATGGTTAGCCTTCTTAAATGATATTTCCCATGTACTAAAATGGTAAATGTCTAATTAGAACAGAAAATATCATATGTGTTTGACTTTATTTAGTTAAGGGATTACATAAGTAGGTAATTTCCCTATTTATATATCACATTCTAATTACCTTCTTTCCACTTAAAATAAAATCTCCTTGTTGAAATAATGTAAATATAATGTTTTGGATGGAATAGATTTTCAATATGGAAATACATTTTTTGAATGTTTAAATTGAGATTACCTTATTATTATAATACTAATTACCATATTTAGTTGAATTTAATGGAATTTATATTGTTAAATTTTTTATTTATAATGATTTATTTTCCTTGAATTAAGTATCTTGAAGCATAATGAAATTTGAAGGGTGGAATGGACATTCCATTTATTTAATGTTATGAAAATACAAGCCGGTTAGTTTGTTTTATTTAATTTCATTAATGTCCAATGGTTCGAGGTATGCTGATACAATGTTCATTTGTTTATATTCTTCTTCTTATTAAAGTTACTAATTCTTATGTCCTATATTAGTTTCTTAGTCTAAACTCTAATCTTGTGATCATGATATATTAAAATACTAATAATGACATGTAATTGTAATATAATTACTTTTTTTATAAATTCCATATTCCATTTGGATGGATGTAATTGTGTCCTTTGAATATATTTTTTGCTTGGGATTGATCCTTTCCCTTGATGGAATGAGTTGATTGTATACTGGTATGCAATATTATAAATGCATTACCTTGTGATATATTCCTCGCATGATAAGGATCTTTTGAAATTAGTTGAGAGAAAACAAGTGTTTTGTATTAAGGATTCATGGATAGACAGTCATGCTCGTGTGGCAATAAAATAACATTCTAGGGGCGATGCATTGGATTTCCTTGTAAGGGCTTCTTGAGAGGTTTATTATACTCTTGAAGGATATTTGTTCCCTAGGGGAGAAACCATGGTCAAAACTTTTGGAATTATGGATATGTTAAGCCTTGGGTGATACTCAATCCCTTATTCGAGATAACTAGGACGGAACTAGAAATACCAACCCTCATAGTGATACAAGGCACTCTATATGGATCGCCTTGGATGGAATCGTTGGTATTGGATTATCGGATGTTCATGTTGTGATAGTTGGGATTCATTTCAAACGTCATGGATGGGAACATGACTCCACATCTGGGTTTGATGGTTTGTCAAATTGGATTACATATTCATATGATATGCATGTCCTTAATTGTTATTATGAGATTTTTTATTCATGTGGATGCTTCTCCTTGATTTCCTATCAGTTTTGAATGATGAATTGAAAATTATACCCTAAGATGAAGAACAATCATGGAGGAGTACATCTTATTGGGTGGCCTTGATAACATTGGCCCATTTTATACATATTATGGGCTTAATAGGTACCCCATTGAAACATTCGTCTTAGACCAAACTAGTTGATAAGGGATAGGTTTCTTGTTGGGAACTCGAACAAAGTTTTTATTATTTAATTTGTTACTACACTACATTGATACATATTAACACATTGTATATTTATTTCTTACATAATATTGTTTTCATTAAACACCGTGGGGTATAGCCTACTAATATTTATATTTTACACTCTTATTGGGAATAGTTTTTCACTCGAGTAGATATTCATTATCATAGGTCTTTGTATTCTTTAGTTGTGTTGTGTTTTGTACACGAGAGATATGGATAATAGTACTGGGCTCATTCTCATTATGCTTGAGGAGTATTACATTAGGTTCCTCTAATTTTAGTTATATTTTACTACTTTAACTTTTTATTAAAATATAACATCACATGCATCATTATGTGGAATTAGTGTTTTCCACTTTACTTCAGTTGTAACAGTTAATCTTCTATTGTTGTTCTCCTTTGTTCTAACTTTCTTATATTATTAATTTATTAGATACGCTTCCATTTTTTCCTAATAATTTCCACTTGTTATACTGTAGTTTATACTATGATCAATGAGGGAATATTCTCTCCATGGACACACCTCAGTCCCTTACTACTAGTCGAAAACCTATGGAATTTGTGAATATGTCCTTGAGGTCTTGTGGCGATCGATCCGACTACTGGATTAGTGGTCAGTCGGGTAATGATGTTACAACAAATACATTAAGCACACACACCCCACACACACACTCCAATAATGGGAGTCATAACCCCATGAGGGATATCCCACCCACAAAGCCTTATGTATTCAATACATGGCATATAGGCCCAGTGGGCTTGAATCACATAATGTGGACCATAGGCCTACTATAGGATGGCCCAAAGGGCTTTCAGGCATTCTTCTCATGTCACTACATACCCATGCCATGAAAGAATCACTTCCAACTTGATGGTCAGAAGACCCAGTGGCTCGAAGGCCCGTTTATGATAAATAGTACTACTGCAACAATACCCCTCTATAATACATGGACTGTATTAATACTACTACTGTTCCTCCAGCTTCTATTGATATTTATTATTATATCCAATTATAAAATTAAATTTTATAGGTTATTGACTTCCAAAAATAATATTCAAAGATTTAGTTTGATTAGTAAATAATAATTAAATATTATTATGGTTTTCATTAGAAAATTTTAACTTATTGTAATCCTTCAATAGGTTGGAATTTTTATCATTTTTAATGGTATGATATGTTTTTTCAGTTGAAGGTAAAGCATTCACCTTCTTAAATTTTTTGTATTTATATTTATTCCTATTCATATTTTCATCTATGATAGATTTGTATTAAAATAAGTATTTATTATACATGTGAGATTCTTGAAAAAAAACATTACCCTAATAATTAAAAGAAAACATATTATTCCATACATTAGGTTCCCTAGACATAAAGAACAAATTTAGTGTTCCCATTCTTCCTCCTTTGTAGAGTTAGACTCATTAGAGATATCCTTAGACTTCATCTAGGTTTCATTCATTTTGTTATCATTTCTCTTCTCACTGTCGTCTTAATTTTTTTTATTTTATGTTATGAAAATTTCCCTTCAAGTGTTATTTAGACTGACATTAATATCATACAATGTCACCAGTGTAGTCATCATTTTTTCAAGTCATTCCTATAATTTCAAATCATACAATACATTACATTATAGTTTTAATTTATAATGTAAAATTTATTTTTTATAATTTTTTAAATATTCTTTTAGATAATATATATCCTAATAACTCCCAGAATTTGATTCATTTTTAATTGAATAATATTTGATCAATTCTTTTAATTGAGTCTCAGATACCATAAATACCATATTTTTCATCTTTTTTCAACATATACATTATCAACATTCAATTATTTTTGATATAGAATAAGGTTTTAAAATAGTACATTGAATTTTTTTCTATTGTTTTAGGATTATCAAATTTAAGTAATATTATATATATATATATATATCATTTATAAAAATCATAAATCATTGAATTTTTTTCTCTTCAATATAATTTCTAAGAGACTTCATTGTATGGATGATATCATTAACTCTACAGTACACTTTAGAAATGGATTCATCAGTTTTCCTCTTAAAAGAGACACATTTCAGAGTATATGTATTCAATAAAATTTCATTATCATTAGAAGTACCATCCTGATAAATATCTAAAGTATCCTAGATTTCATAAATAGTATCATAAATAGATATTCTACTAAATTAAAATTCCTCTAAAGCACAAAATAAATACTCAAAACATTGGACTTAAAATCCTTGGTATCATAGTTGGTTTATCCCATTATTTTCTAGTAGTCTTGGTATTTTAATATTTTTATTTTATGGTACCCAATATATAAATTCTCATTATTTTTAGATAAATTTACAATTCAATTTTTCATTGGTTATAATTAGTTCCATTAAATAATGTAAGTTTTTATGTTTCATAGCCTTTTGGTATATCATTCCAGATTTTAGAGTAATTTTAAAAAGTTAATGATCATGTTCTCAAAACATGAATTTTTGTAAAGGTAAAATATAAAAATATAGAAAATACTTATTAGGATACTCATAGAGGAATCCTCGTGTAGGGGGGTGAATTGAGATTATAATATCAAAACATTCTATTTTGAAAATAATAAATTAAAAAACCCTTAGTAAAAATACAACACAATATAAAAATATTGTTCTTATATATAATTTAGTATATTAGAATAATATTTCAAATACATGATCAATACTTGATTAAAAAAAATATCAGTCACCCTATATTTTGAAAAAAAATTACTGACACGAGAAAAATTATATATATGAAAAAAAATTAAATGATCAAATTATATTTCAGATATAATGTTTGAAAAAATACTTAAAATTATATGGTGTTAGATAAACATTAAAATAAGTATTGAATGCAAAATTTAAAATAAAAAAAATATTTAAACAATAGGTTAACTTCATAAAGGAACATAGTCATATCCACATGATAATAAGGTACTAGAAACCCTGTTTCTTAAAACTAAATTAGTGATATCCAACATAGATTGGGATTTACAAGAATATTCACACTCAAGTTAGTATAATCTATACCAATCCTCATTAATGATTTTATGTAGAATAAAATATATGATGAAATATGAAAATTAATATTAGATTACTCCTCTGTATAGTATTTGGGATGTGATTAATAAATGTATCAAAAAATCACTCAAAAATAAATATTTAAAAGAAAAAGGGATAGTGAATAGATACTAGGATGATTAATATACCTCAATATATTAAAAAAATTACTTTATCAACATGATTCTTCACCATTTATTACTATTATTTGTGATTATATGTGAATACTGTTGTCAATTTGACCTACTACTAACTTATAAGAATTTATCCTAAAAAGAAGAGCATCAAAATATTTAAAATAAAATTAAAACTGATTTCATGAGAGAAACTAATAATAAAGCTGACAAAGGCTTACCCTTATTTAGAGAGATATCCTCCCTAATTATCCATTGGTAGATAACATGAATTATTTCTTTAGATTAAACCTAAAATGTGAAATTCATGGATGCATTTAATTATAAATAAATGCTAAAAATAATAGTTTTATAGTATTTTAATGACTTATATTTATATTATAGATAGTGTTTATGTATCTTAGGTATATTCACATAGATATATTCACATGAACCTTATAGTTGATATGTTAATATTTATGCAGTAATTTTTCTATAATACAATCAAATTGAATTTAAATCATAACTTTTGATCGATTGAATTTTGTCTTAAGGTCACTTGATCCTTGAACGTGTAGTTTTTAATCTATAGATAAATCATTTCAAACATTTGGTCACTCAAAATTTCACAATGTGGTATGTTGACTTGCATGGTTGGTTGAAATTCATTGTGTAGTAACCTTGGTAGATATAAATATTTTTCATTTGTCTTGAATGAATTGTTAAAATACTTCTTATGGTTAATTCATTTCCTCATGGGGTCAATTTGACACATAGTAATTTCTTCATGGTAAAAGAATTTTTCATGAAATTTATCAATTAGTATAAGTGGTCACATTAATTAAATTTGTATGTATTGAAAGATAATGTTAAGTCACTCCGATACTTAGACAAGTTTCACTAATTTTCTAGAAAACAAAATTACAATAAACAAAATTATTATTCATTAGAAACCTAATAAAAATTATTTGAAATCATTAAAAAATAAGTGGTAGAATATTCCAATATGAGGTTACCTTCATTATATTATTCATTAATTCCTTTATTATTTTATTTAACATGATTGTATAGTTCAGTTTGTTACCCTAATTACAAAGGTAGATAGTGAACGTGAGATAAGTCAATTCAAGCTGGTTTCTCTAGTTAACACTCTTCATAACATGATTATAAAAATCCTTTCCAATATAATTGTTTGTGTAGTGGATAAAATAATCACATGGAACTAGTTTGGGTTTGATAAAGAAAGGAATATTCATGATTTTTTTCTCACTACATCGGAGTGTGTGAACCTCCTCAGGAAAGAAACTCCAAGAGGAAACATTGCTCTAAAGATTGACATTAAATTTTTTTTTGACACAATGGAATAATGGTTCATAGGTAGGGTTTTTAGTGCTTTGGCTTCAATATGACCTTCATTAAATGGGTAAAGGTACTTATTTAATCATCCCACATCTCTAACCTCGTCAATAGGACACCAGAATGATATTTCACATGTTTAAGGGCTGAGATATGGGGACCCTCTCTTAAAAACTTTATTTTCAATTGCGAAGGACTACCTAAGTATACTTCTCATGGATATAGTGTATTGGGGTGACTTGAAGGTCATTATAGCAGCTCAAGGTATTTCTAACACCTCCCACTTATTATTTGCTGACATTGTCATTTTCACCCAGGTTATATGAGGAACATCAGAAATCTCATACATGCTCTCCAATATTATAAAGACATCTCTGGCCAAATAATCAACTAGGAAAATCCATTATTCCCTTTGGAAATAATATTACATCATCATGAAAAGATTATTCTCACCACTGAATTTGTATTAAAAGTGGGATCTTTCCCATTTGTCAATATTGGTGTTTCTATTATTCTAGGGAAAACTTTATGTCGTTCACCTTTCTAATATAATGGATCATATTAGAAGCTTCCTAGAAATAGAAGTCACTCTCAATGGAAGGCCACATTTTACTTTTTAAGGACATTGTCATATAAATTTTTTTTACCCATTTATGGTTTATCTATGGCATGTGTCTCTCATCAGAAAGCCGAACACAATGATGAAAATAATTGAAGTGGAAGTATCATGGAAAAGCGAATAATCATTGCCACGGGGAAGAAGTGATTGCTTCCTTACACACTTGGAGGCATGGTCATAAAGAATCTGAAGTTCTTAATCAAATACTTTTTGACCATGTTTCTATGGGATCTTATCAATAAAAAGTATACTACCTAGGATTTTCATACAAGAAGACTAATGGATATACACCTTTTAGGAAATAGAAGCTATATGAAGTCCTTGGTTTTTCCTACACTCAAACTAGTTTTTCAAAATTTCATTACACATTCCCATTGAATTGCTATAAAACATTGTTATTAACAGTTCTGGTATGAAAAATAGATATTTGACATGCTTATTAATAGGGTTATTAATGGGGATAGTGGTATTGAATTCAATATTAAGATCAAATAACAATTTGGAAACATGGATTCAGCTTAGTATGACATTTCCATTATTATTTCCAACAATGATTTCATAAATCAAAAAGATCTGTTTATCTAGGATGGATCCTCAAATGGAATCCATTACTCGAAGATAATCAACAAGAACCTACTTCATAGTGGCATGTAGTGGATATGTTACTGAAAGAAAATTTGGATATCCCCCTCTTGGTATACACTCATTTGGAAGGTACTATTGAACAAGATATGGGTGGATGTGAATCTTAAAAATGTAGTTATTTATATGTTCTCTAAATGTGTATTATGAAACCAATATAGATACGATGTTAATAACTTGTTCTTGATATGTCAAACGGAATCTGTTTTCTGGAAGAATGCACTTCAGATATTTGAACTCTAGCTGCAATCAACGGACTCTGAATGTTTCTTCCTTGCAGAAGTACACAGTGCAATCCGTTCCAAGAATCTCATGGTTCTCCTTAGAGTCTCTTGTGTAGATATGATACAAATTATATTGAAGATATGGAATGATTCTATACAAAATAGGTCACCCTTTAATGCTGAAATTTCAATGGGGATAATTTGTGATGCAATGCATCCCACCAATGATCTGTATTCTGAATAATGTAGTAACTTTTTTGTTGATCTATTCATACTCAAGTAGCTTCATTATTTGGGTAATTTCGCCACCCCATGTGGTACTTTGGATTTGTTTTTTTATATCGCCTTTTTTTGTTGGATAAGATGAAATACATACGGGGCCTCTAGGGGTAACCTAGTCCCATCCTATTGTGGTTCAAATTTCCAGGACCATAATGGAGATGTGATTTAATATTTGTATTATCCTTGTGTAAATTATACTGCACTGGAATCAGAGATGATGGGCATGATCATGGTAGATTATCTATATCATAAAATAGAATGTAGTTGCATCTGATTAGTAAATGATTCCTCTACTCTTATGTAAGTAATAAGAGAAGGCCAACTGAACTTATCTTGGAAGCTGACTTGAAAATGGAAAAAATTCATAGAAAGACATTATCATTTGAAGTACATTATTACTCATTCTTTCAGAAAAGCTATCTATAATGATGATCAGTTTTCAAACAATTGGTGTTAATGTAGATTCATTTCTCTACTCAACCACTCTTTTATATGACATGATCCCACTTCTCATCCATGCCAAATGCAAAATTCTATCATATTAAATTTTTTATTTTTTTTTTGAACTGATGAAAGGGCCTCAGTTCTCAATTTTCAAAAAAGAAAATATAAAAATAACCCAATTTTTTTTATTCATTGTAAAATAAAATAACAAAATTATCATCCTAAGAGTACATCCATTTTTACCCTCAATAAATAATACATACTAGTCCCCAAAAATAGTGTTTTGGGTCACGAAAACCCTTACATTTTTTTTTAATAATTTATAATGTATTTCATGATGATTTAATATTTTTTTCTATTTTATCACCTAGTTTTTTTAAAAAAAAATTAGTATATATAAATATTATTTTACCATGATTTGAAATAATCTAATTTTTAAATGTTTTTTTCATACCAATATTATCATTATACATAATATTAATGATAAATTGACTCATTATATATAATACTAAAAATTAGTTATAAGAAAAAATAGATATCAATTTTGAATTCATTGAACCATATAGTTATTATGAATATTTGTATATAATAACATGAATATTTTCATCTGAATACCTTCTTCTGTATACATTACAAAATGATTTTTGAGGACATGGAAATTTTTAAAATGATTAGAAAAAATATAAACCCATTATATATAAATACTTTCATATATTCCAATATAAATTAACTAATCCACTATAGAACATGATGTAATGTTTCCTTAACCATATTCCCTTTCATAAACCTTTTTAAAGACTTTGTTTAAAATAAAACTGATGGGGTTAGAATAATGAGTTTTCCCCCGAAAACAATTATATGTGTTTCATATAATTCACTATATCTCAATGGTATGTACATATTATTATTAAAAAATAAGTAAAATAAATTATTATATGCCTTTAATATATATAGATATATCTGTGTGTGTGTTAACACTATAACTATAAAAGAAAATGAATCCCATTTTAAATATTCATTATTTATGTCACTATATTTATCACACTTAGTAAACACCCATGAATGACCTTTAATTATGTAATCATTTTTTAATGTTTATGAGGGAGTATGCTCACAAAAAAAATTTGGGGTCAAGGTGTAAATAATATGAGTAATTCTTAATTTAAATTATGTTAATGAATTTTTTTTTGATATTTGTTAGTTCAATGAGTTTGTTGTTTTGATGGAATACAATTAATGTATAACCAATACAACGTTGAATCAATGATAACACGTTTTTACTATAATTTTATGAAAACTAGGCTACTTGTTAAATCAATGGATAAAAATATATTTTACTTCATGAATCATGTGATTGATTGAAAATGGATGAGAAAAGTAATATTAAATCACCAAAAAATTTACCTGTATGGAACCCAAAGAGGAGGACTATATTATTCATTTGTTTTATATCATAAAAATCATGCATAACCATAATATAAGAGTATTAACCATCCTTAACATACTATATTTTCCTAGAAAATTGTTATAAAAATTCCACTCATTTCATAGAAAATAAAATCAATGTGTGAATATGATCAATAATATTGATCATATTTAATTAAATCAACTAAAAAAATAATCACCTTTAGGACATAGTGATTGTATTGACGTTTTTAATGAGAAATGCTATTGATGAACAAAAATAAATCTATATAGAAAACTCATAATGACTTAGTATTTTTTGAAAACTCTAGAATCCCCCAAAGAGATCATTCATCAACATAAATAAATTTTGATTCCATTCATATATTCTAATTAATCATACAAATATAAATAATGTATAATATAAATTCAATCTCATCAATCTCTTAATTATTTTCAAAACATATTATTAGTTTCATTTTCATGTCACATTATATTAGTTTATCTATGAATAATGAAAATGAATTAAATTATAATACTATTTTTATATAAAATGTAAATAATAATTAATTTTAAAAATAATTTCACTAATTAATTTACCATATATCCCATATTGTAAGAAATTTATTTGTAATATTTAGTAACATATTTTATAAATTCTATATAAAATAATAATCATTTCAGTTGCCAATGTCGATAAAATACACTAGTTTCTAGTGAACGAATCCACACAGGTTCATGTATTTCTCTATATAATTTTAGATTGATGGCCAACACTGAGAGTAAACAATTCATGTTTGGAAAATAATATTCCTTTGTTTTAAAACAATCCATACCAAATATACTTGAATAAAATGTTATTATATGAAAGAGAAAGAAAATGGGCAAGAACCGTGAGTAATCCATATACATTCAAAGAATATATATAAAATTCCAGGTTGTATACTAAATACTTATGTACTACAAGACATAACTATATAAATATTAAGCACTCCACCATATAACTCAAGGGAAATATAAATATATAATAGTATGGTAACCAAATTTATTCATTATATCCACTAAGCCTCACTGAGATTTCCAAAAATAGTCTTTTTAAATTTTAATAAATATAAATATTAAAATAATTTCACATAAAAATTAATTTAAACTTCTAATTTTTGAGTATAAATTTTTTATTAGGATTCCATAGAGGATATAAAACACCTATCATTGTATATGATTGTATTTTTGTGCACTTATTATGATGGAGGACTCAACACTATCCCTAATACAAAATATATGAAAATATAAATATGTAAATAACATAATTATTATCCCATCCTAGAAATCATAGTTAGAAATATATATAATATTGATGTTTTAGGTTCTTACAAAGTAAACATTGAGAAAATACACTAAATGTTCGCGGAAATATTGAAAGAAATATATGTATATATTATTTGATTGTGTTTGTAAAAAAACATTAAATCACTGAAAAAATGATCATGTTGTTTTGAGAAATAAATATATATAATGATTAATTATGTATGAAGTAGTTTTGATTTTATTTGTCTATCATTTTAATATTACCCCATAATTCAATATATTATATCGTGGTTATTTCTAGAAGACTGAAGAATTGAATTATGTAAATTAAGTGATGAAATTTACAAATATTACCAAGTATAGTTTGGTTATTATATAGAAATAGTAAACCTTGTTTTTGATAGATTCATTATGTGTATTATTTTTTCCTTATAACTCTATAGTTTGAAGTGTAACGTTTAATATAAAAATATTTTAAATCATGCATGCAGCTCAATAAGAGTCATGAATAATTCTTGAACCAAATTAGTGTTAGAATTTATATGTTTTTAGTAATAATAGAGGAAATAAGCATTATATAATTATGTATTGAAGAAGGGTACTTCGTAGTGAGTATGGAGTATTCAATCATGTTGATAAAAATATGTTGTTGGTTCCCAAGATTTGTGTTATAATATATTGAGTTGTGGATAATAAATGATAATTTACGAAAAAACATGGTACATTAATGTGATTTTCTATCATTATTTATATGATAAGGGATGTTATATAATTGGATATTATTAGA
Source organism: Viscum album (assembly GCA_963277665.1). Classification (NCBI taxonomy): domain Eukaryota; kingdom Viridiplantae; phylum Streptophyta; class Magnoliopsida; order Santalales; family Viscaceae; genus Viscum; species Viscum album. The sequence goes on from OY728131.1 coordinate 1,946,925,145, forward strand.
GATACATCACATGGAAATGTTTGAATAAGTGTTTGTGTTTTTTGCAATAAAAATATTTCATAAACAATAGTCATTTATATAATGTGGTTAAAGATGATATAGACATTTCTTCATAGAGAATTTCAGTATTTTTCATGCACATTATATAGAATAAATATAGAAGGTTCTTTAATTCCCTGAGAATTAGAGGATCACATGCTATGAATATTTCCATATAATATGGTAATTCATAATCAATTTATCTTAATGAATGTGTTATAATATATAGCTCATGAATGTTATACCCTACTTACACTCATATTATATTGATTAAAATTATATATGGAAACAAATTATTTTATGATTAATGGTGATTTAAAGGTCTTAAAGTTGTGGAATATCATTGAAATTATATATGATGTATTTATATAATCTAGGCTATTTGGAATTATTCTGGTGAATACTTATGATAATTTGATGTTATTCTAAAGTGTTTTAAAAGTTTACAATTTTTTTTAAAAGTTAGTTGTCTTGAAGAAGATCTATTGAGTTTCCCGATGTTACCCATGTTTGGAGATAAAGTTTAGAAACATTATTTCAATAATAATTTTTTAAAAATATTATATTGAAAGTCATAAGTTATAAAGAAGGTTATGTTATTATGAATATAATTTCCATATGTTACATGATAAATTGTATATTTTTAGCTCAGATGTGCTTGAATGAAAACTGTTGAAGAATCCTTGAAGATAAGTGTTTGCTTAAGATTTATGATTGAAAATAAATGGATAAAAATCAATATTAATACAAATAGGATGTCAGGTTAAATTTTTAAAATATTATTTACAACCTGAAATTTTTAAAAGTATTAAAACAATATGTTGATATGTATGGGTAACTCATTCAATTGTAAGGGACTTTATGTTTCTGATATTTTAAATACCCCAAATTCTAAAACAATACATGATATATAAAAATAACATATCCTAATATAACTATCACTCATTTTAGGAAACCCAAAAAAGTTATAAGTATACATTGGATATGTAAGTGAAAAAATATTACATAAGGGTCACCAGTTGCAAAAAAAACATAGGAAAGGGAAAAACTATATACAATATGTGTGAGTAAAAATTCCTTCTGTTAGGGTTTCTCACTATAAATTTGGAAACATACAGACTCCTACTATGATACATTAGTATAAGGACCTTAAAATTCAATGTTCAATTCATTTTCTAAAATTTATACATTTTTAGAAGTAAACATATAATTTCGGAATTCAATTTCTATAAGATGATTTAAATTTAGTTCATTCTTAATATATTAATTAATGAATATAATATCATGATTTTAGTTATAATTGGGTTTGAATCCAAGACTAATTATGATGAATTCATTTCCATCATAATGGATTAAATATCATAATATTTTTGGATTTATTCATGGTTGATTACAAGAATTAATATATTGTGAATTAAAGAAGAAATTTTTGATGAGATAAGGGTTTCAACACTGTTAATATTATGAACACATGAAAATAAATTATAAATTAATAAACAATACATGATATCAATAATGTATTTAAATTTTAATATGTCTTTCACCCCGTGATGGAACTGAGCTACTGATAAATGAATTGGTTGGGTTATTGATTTATGTCATGATATAAGATTCCAATACCACACATTGGTTTTAAGCCTATTAAATGTTTTAGTATCATCTCATACATTGGAGACATATTGGAGATAAAAGGTGAGTTTTTTGAAAAATTAAATTGAAAATAATTTCTATGTATTTTTTAATGGAAGTGGAATTTAATAAATATAAAGTGGATATGGTTTTATTTGTTGGTTATTTCTTTTTATAAAAACCAATATTCAAAATAAGACAATAAAATATATATATTTTTTTAGGAAAATTATTTATGAAATTTTGGAGAGAAATATTTAAATTTATTGGATATTTCTTGAAGTTATTTGGAAGTATATAAATTTATATATATCTATAAAATGGAATGAAATAGGAAATTTCATAAGGTTAATGAAATGATATTCTAAGAATGATATATTTCTTTAATAGATTGTAACATGGTTTTATATTGTTGTAAATTTTTAAAAGAAATTTGAGACATGTAATAATAAGTCTGACACATGTATTCATAATGCTGATACATTTATTTATATAGAATTTCAGGCATTATAGTTCTATCAGGACTTCATAAGGTTGAATAATTTTTAGTTTTTATTCTTATGAAATTTTGATGTTCCATTGGAATTCAAGGAGTTTAAAATATAACTATTGAAAACTTATACTATGTATTCCATCTTAAAAAAATTATTCGAATATTTTAATGTTTTGTATGAATGGAATAAACACCACAAAAGGATTTTGTGATTCAAATGGATTTAAAGGAAAATTTTTCATGTTGTGAATGAGTTTGATACACCATAGAGGTGAGAGTATATAGAAGATAACTTATGATCATGATGCAGCATACCTAGTTTCACAATGATGGCCTTTGAAAATTTGAAAAAATAAAGATTAATTGGAAAAAATAAGAAGTATCTAAACTAGTTGTTGGAAGTTATTTATTTTACTACATTTCAAATTTGAAATAAAAATTTCAAAGAGGGAAATTTATTTTTCTAGTGATTAATAATAATAAATTACCAGTTCTTTTGACAAATTATCTATGTTTGATAAGATATTATAACACCCCAAGACATTAAAATACTTTCATTTTGTAATAAAATTAATTTTATTATCTTTATTTATATATAACACCGTGTTAAGATTATGTTATCCACAATACTGTGTTAGAATTCATTACACCCAAGATCGTGTTTATTAAACTTTTAAGGGTTAACATATTTTAAATAAAATTTTGGAAAATCAATAAATTCTGTTTGTGAAAATAAACATCATTTATGATCTTAAAATACGAATATTATATTTGGGGGATTTTTTTGTTATTTTTATGAGAAGTTTCATTTTTTGGTGAATAGTGAAAATATTGCATTTTAGTTAAAAACAGCCTTTTCGTTTAAATAATTATTAATGTTAAATTATATAATAAATTTGTTTTTAAAGGAAAAAATACATACATTATAAATTTAATAACCCAATTTATGTAATTTTAATAATTTTTATAATATAATTTGCTATAAAAACATATTGAACTTTTTAATTTTTTTTACATTAAAACCCTGCTTTCTCGACTTGTTTTCAGGATTTGTGTTAAAACTAATTGTTCCAATTAGGTGATTTTAATTATGAAAAATGTAAACAAACTATTTTAGTTTGAGGAATATTATTGGTCTAATAATGTCCAATTAATTTTGTACCAAAATTATTTTGTAAGATTATTAAAATTATTTATGGGGATTTGGGTAGAATTAATCTTTTCAAGGGTCTAAACAATAATCTTAATAACGAAAATGACCAATACTCTTGTAAAAAACATTTTTCTACCAATAGTTTGACAATATACTATCTTGGTTATAATTATATGGTTTATTGGGTGATATTTCATGAAAGTTCCCAATATGATAAGTTAAGTAAGAAAAAAGATAAAAATCCAAACTTTCATACGTGTAACATTTATAAAACAATGAGATACATAAAAAAGGATAAATTTAGTTATTAATATAATTTTGAATATTAATAGGTTATTTTATTATAATAATTTATCATTAATTTTTAGATATGAATTGGTTGCAAAAAATGATTATGAAATTCCAACACAATGATTATTTTGTTAATAATTAACTGAAATTAATGATATAATAAATATTAAAAGTTATAAAAATTGTTTCAATTGTTGTATTTAATTATTTTTGTAGAATAATATTTAATGTTACAAAACTATGAAATTAATCTAATTTAATACCAATATTTTTTATATTTTTAAATTAAAATTAAATAAATAACATCAAAATAAACATTAATATTATTTTATAATAAATTATATTTTATTAAATGAATTAAAATTAATAAAAAACTTATATTATTCCAATTGATTTTTATGTGTTAATAATGGTAAAATATTTTACATTATTTTATCAACATATCTTTCACCATTAACCTATTGATCCATATTTTGAAAAAACATTGTTAGAATGGTCTGGGTGAAGTCATAATTTTTAAGCAATAATGCGCTTGTTTTAAAGTAAATTTTCAAAAAAATGGATATTTATTTAATAACTTATATATAAAAATTATAATTTTGAGTCTCTATATTGTCTAATAAATCCCACATTAATTTAATCTATGTTTTTAAATCACATAGGTCAGAAATCTAGTTTCATTAAATAAATATAAAATTGAAGTGCCCAGATCAGTGTGAATCACTGAGAGGGGGAGGGGGTGAATCAGTGATCCCTTAAAACTTTTTACTAATTGATTCTTAATCAATTAAACCTCTATGGCTGGTTAAAGCCTCGATCCACTCTTCTTGTATCTCTCACCTTTCCACGAATGATGCAGTAAATGTAAAGGCACTAGACACAAGGATTTACAAGGTTCGGCACCAAAGGCCTACATCCTTTCCATGCTCTCCCAGCATGGATTCTCCCATTATAATCTGTTAGTATTACAATGGTCGATACAGCTTCCCACCGTATCTCTCCTGAGTCCCACAGGAGGGTCTTTATACTGCGTCACACAGTGTTACCAGAGTCCCACTGGCCTGCTCCAAAATCCCACTGAAGACTTCTTCTCCCTGAGTCCCACAGGGTCTTCTCATGGCTCCTCGAGTCACACGAGTAGCTCTTCTTCACTTTAAGCTTCTTCAAGTAACTTCAGCAGCCTGGGATAAAGGCTACTGGCCTTGCTCTTCTCTTCTGATCACTTGTGGTTGATCAGGGCTTCTCGTCTAGCTCAGGCTTTATCTCCTTCTTCAGGATGACCTGGCTTCACTCTTCAAGAATCTTCAATAGCCTCTGAAAAGGTCTATTGGTCTTGCTCAAATCTTCTGATCACTTCTGTTGATCAGGGTCTTCTCAATTACTGAAAACTCAGGCAGTTGATGTCTTTAACTTCAGTCTGGATTCAGTCTCACTCAACTCTACTTCATGCACTGAGTGCATGGCAACTCTTCATCTTCATGCACTGATAGCATGGGTTCTCAATATCTTCAAGAACTGTTGTTCCTGGACTTCTCAAAATATTCTTCAAGAACTTTCAGTCTTGGTCAACTCAAACGCACACTCACTGATTTGAACTTTGTTTACGTGCGCATGTGCATGCATGCATGCATGCAATTCCCCTTTCCCCTTCTTGGTGCAATAAACCCACAAAGGGTGTAAACTGTTTAAGCACACACCTTTCTTCTTTTCCTTCACACGTTTAATTCCTTTTGCTTACACACATGAAACGTGTGTTATACTTTGTGTGGGTCTCTCCTTCTTTCTTCTAAGTGTATACACACTTCTTAGTGCACACACTTAGGTTTGGCCATGTTGTCTTTTTGCACACACTTGTTTCACTTTGCACACACTTGAGACTTGGCCTATTCTCTCACTTCTTGTTTCACACCCTTAACCCGTAGGTTGTTCTTCAATTTTGCACACACAAAATGTGTCTTCACTTGGTGCACACACAAGGCATGAAAGCCTCGGGTCCTCTTCTCCACTTGGCACACACCCACTGTCCGTAGGTGGTCTTGTCTTCTTGGCACACAAGCACAAAGGCTCGGCCTTCCTTCTCTTCTTGCACACACCCAAGGCTACTGCCTCTTCTGTTTTTGCACACACAGCCCGAACTCCACTTGTGTGCAGGCGCGCAAGGGTTGCGGCCAAACTTCTCAACACTATGCACACACACTGTCCATGGCATGGGTGTTTTCTCCTTTTAGCACACACACACTTGGTGTGTAATTCTCATCACCCGAATCTCCTACTGCCCATATGAAGGCGTGCAAGTGCTTGATGAGCCGCGACCTCTTCTTCTTCAACACTGTCGCGCAAGCCACAACAAACCTCGAGGGCGCGCAAGGTACTTGCGGCCTCGGGTACTTCCTGTCGCGCAAAAGAAAGACGCACAGGGGACTTCACCCTTCTTGTCGAGCAAAGGTGTTGCGCACAAGGAACTCCATCCACGCAAGTTTACTTGCGCGGGGCTTCAAAATCTTCGCGAGGCAGAGCACTCACGGGTCTTCAAGTTTTCAGTACATCAGCAAGCATCTTCATGCCTCGGGTGCTCCTTTTATAGGCGAGGAGGGCTTCAAATCCTCCGCGTGAGATAAATCTCAAATCACCGAGATTTTCGGTTCTTTAAAAATCTTTGAACGCAAGCCGCAAATCACGTTTTTCTTTTCTGTTTTCTGCGGGATTCCTTCTTCTTCGGTTTCCTCCACGTGCATGCGACTTAGAACGCATGCACGGCCTTCGTCTCTTCTATACCATGCAAAACACGAACTCACCGAAGCCTCGGCAACTTCGTTTTGCCTCGGCTTTGTTCGAAATCTCCCAAACATCGCATGCATGCCTCATTTTAATGCATGATCGTGTTCGTAGAGGCCAGACGATCACAATGGAGGCTTCGGCTCGATCAGCGGTGGCCGGGAACTCAAAATCTGTCGTCGGGAGGCTCCTGGTTCAGCGGCGGCTTCGCGGGTGGCTTCGGCTCGAGCTCGAGGTGGAAGACGAGCCACGACCGTCGGATCGAAGATTTGGACGGTCGCGATCAGGATGGGCCGCGGCGGATTAGATGGGCGGCCGAGATCTGGCGCGTGATCGATCGTGCGGCCAGGATCGCTCCCGCGGAATAATTATGCGTCCCACATCGAAACGGCGCCCGGTTTATCCGCGGCTTATCAACTAAGCGCTGCCGAGAAGCGCTCAGTTGAACATCCCCCTCCACGGTTCCGCCCCGCACCGTGTTCTCCCTGCGGGCGCGCTCTGCGCCCACTCTGCTCCCTGCGGGCGCGCTCCTAGCGCCCACTATACACACTCCGGGCGCGCTCTGGCGCCCATGCTGCGCAGGCCTGATCCCCTGCGTGGCCCGGGGCTTACACACGGCCCCCCTGCCTCTCGGGATGGCCACATGGGATCCCCCCTTGGGCGTGGCGCCTTAGGCCCACATGTGCCTTGGGGGTTGAACCCTTAAGGCTGGCCCTTGGTGGCTAATTTTTTGCTTGAGGACACACTTAGGACTTTGTTTAAAAACAAAGTAACCAAGTGAAAATGCCAAATGCCACTCCAAGTTCTTCCAAGCCAAATGCCACTTCAAATTATTCTTCTCCATTTCTCCCATTTCTTCATTTCTTCTTCATAAGAATTCTTCCAATCTCCTCAACATATATTCATTACTTAGGAGGGAAATTCTTGAAGGATCTTCTTCATCAACCGAGCTCCTTAATCACATAACTTTTTCAATGTGCTTCGTTGATCAAATCAGAGATCAATTGGATCTTCTTCTGATTCACATGCACTAAGAGTTAGTGCATGGACTTTATTAATGCACATCATCCACTTAGTAGTTGTGGATGGATCTTCTTCAACTCCTCATGCATTGTCACTACAATGCATGGTCTTCTAACTTTGTTATGACTTTGTATCCAGTTGATACAAGTTCTTGGAACTTTAAGAGCAGCTCAACAATCGTCAGATGTCCATGGAGAATGTTTCAACCACAATTTCCAATACCACTTAGTGAATCTCCTAAGTGACATGCATCTTAGTACCATGGCCATTCTCCTTCACCACCATCACCATCACATCCTTTGACATTCACATCTTGACTCCTTGACATCCATTCATTCCAAGACAACTTCATGTCTCATTGACAACAAATGCAACACAGTGCACTTCAATCTCCCCCTTTGTATTTGTTGTCAATACACTCCTTCAGCACATATGAATGGGTCAATATGTGTGCCAATATTTTCTCCCCCTTATTGGCAATAAAATTAAAAGGTGTGGTGTGGTTCACTTTTTCAAAAATCTCTTCCTCCCTTCGAATAGCTTCTTCTTGAAAAAAAACACTAAGAGAGGGATGATGGCACATGTTCTCTTTATCAAAGAACCTTTAGTAAATCAGCTCTAAGTCTACTTGGGCTAACCCGGTGTAGAAAACAAGAGTGATGTAACCAAGATACTCAATGCTGTCCACAATTCTCTGTCAACATGTGAGATCATGCTAAGGGGTTCAGATATTCAATGAATTGCTAAATCCTGCACATACTCCACAAAACTCATTAGAAAGTTCAGGTGCAAAGATAAAGCTCCCCCTTTCATCTACTTTCTCAAGATGATATTAATTTCAGAACATCATCTTCTTCAGATTGGCTCCCCCTCAAGGGGTGCACTCCATTCAATCCAAACCATCCTCCAGCTGAGAATGACCATCATCTTCAATTCCCTACAATGTTAGCACATGTATATACCAAGAGTATAAGGGAATAAGATGGAACCTCCTTGGTTCATCAATGTGAACAACAAGGTTGAGAATATTCTCTCAACCGAGATGTCCCATTTTCACCAGTCTTCACACTTGCACATTTGATCTTCATTGATGATTGTGCTGGTGTGGATCTCAATACTTCTTCATGTGAAATATTCTTCTTCCCTCTTGCCTTAGCAATTGCCAGAACTTCATCTTCAGCTCTTTTCAGATCTTTGGCAAGTTGCAACTGATTTGGCCATATGACTAGTAAGTCACTTGGAAGTGTGGCCTCAGTTCTGGATATTCCACATGGTTCCTTTGATTCTGTCAAGCTACCTCTCTCAGGAAACTTGTTTTCAATCAATACCTTCTTCTTCTGGATTGATTGTCTTTTTGAGTCCAGTCTGCTTCTATTTAATTTCATGGCTTCTTTACAATGATCCATGATATGTCCTTTCTTCCCACAGTAGAAGCATTTCTTGGTGGTCCTTCTGGATGCATCACCCTTCTTGGATTTGAATTCCAAGGACTTCTCTTCATTCTTCAAACTCTTCTTGGGAGCATCTTCCACTTTCTTCTGCTTGCTTCCCAAGGATTCTTTCTGAGCCAGGTTCTGTGATCTTTTCTTCTTTTGAGCTCTGGATACAGTTGGAGACTGACATGTATCTTTTTGACCATTTTTGCAATCATCCCAGATGTTGTCAAGTAATCCAAATCTATTTGCAGTAAAAAGATGTCTCTGGACCTGTGGATGTTGCTTCCTTCCTTCTGGCTTGCTCCCCCTTGGCATGGGCTTCCTCTGTGCTTTGGCATTCAGTGGATTGTACCAACAATCCTTTGCACAATGCCCATACTTGTTACAACACCAGCATTGTCCCACGAATCTTGACCTCTTCAGTCCTTCTGATTGTAGGGTACTTTTCTTGACAAGTTGTGTTGTTTGAGGAGAGCTCGGCTTCTTCATTTTCTTCATCCATACTTGTTTGGAATTATTTTTCCATCCTGCACTTTTTGTGGAAACACAATTAGAAGCATCAGTACAAGATGGTATGGATGGTACCTTCTTTCTAGAAGATGTTGCACTTTTATAAGAGGATGTCTTTCTCTTAGAATCATCCTCCTCAAAGCATACTTGAGTAGCAACATGTCTTCTTGCAGCTGACTGGGAGGATTCAGCTTTAGGTGATTGCAGATGTTTCAATATCACCTCCACTTCTAAACACTTCATGTTGAGGGAGTTCTTCTCATCCTCAATTGTTCTTAGCCTTCCTTCCCATTTCTCTTCCAGCTGTTTTATCTGGTCTTCATGCACCTGCTTCATTTCAAGCAATGAGTTGTCTAGCTCCTTCACCCTTTTGACTTTGTCTTCTAGTTGAGCATCTCTGACAACCATTGACACTTTGTGCCTCTTTTCCAGTGCATGGACAACATCTTTGACTATTATCATAAAGAATTCTTTCTCAAAAAGGATTCTTTGCAATTCTTCAGCAGTGTCTTCATACATTTCATTGCAAAGGGAAATTGTTTCATCTTTGACTTTCACTAGCTTTCTGGGAGTGTTGGATATGCCAACCCTTTTAGCCAGCTGATCTTCCATTGCATTGGCTTCTTCTTCTAACTGTGATTTTTCTTCATGAAGATCATGGATGCCTGTAGCTATACACTTTTCCACTTCCATGGGAACTGTCTTCTGAAGATATTTGAGTGCACTCTGATGATCATTCATTGTTTCAACTTCATCACAGCTAGGACATGCTTTCTTCATCTTCTTGGCCTGTTTCTTCTTTCTATTTTTCTGAGTCTTGGCAGATATCTTCATTTGAGGCTGGTTGCTCGTTTCCTCAAATCTTCACTTCATAAAGACTCACTTGGATCTTTTAGAGGGAACCTCGCTCTGATACCAATTGAAGTGCCCAGATCAGTGTGAATCACTGAGAGGGGGAGGGGGTGAATCAGTGATCCCTTAAAACTTTTTACTAATTGATTCTTAATCAATTAAACCTCTATGGCTGGTTAAAGCCTCGATCCACTCTTCTTGTATCTCTCACCTTTCCACGAATGATGCAGTAAATGTAAAGGCACTAGACACAAGGATTTACAAGGTTCGGCACCAAAGGCCTACATCCTTGCCATGCTCTCCCAGCATGGATTCTCCCATTATAATCTGTTAGTATTACAATGGTCGATACAGCTTCCCACCGTATCTTTCCTGAGTCCCACAGGAGGGTCTTTATACTGCGTCACACAGTGTTACCAGAGTCCCACTGGCCTGCTCCAGAATCCCACTGAAGACTTCTTCTCCCTGAGTCCCACAGGGTCTTCTCTTGGCTCCTCGAGTCACACGAGTAGCTCTTCTTCACTTTAAGCTTCTTCAAGTAACTTCAGCAGCCTGGGATAAAGGCTGCTGGCCTTGCTCTTCTCTTCTGATCACTTGTGGTTGATCAGGGCTTCTCGTCTAGCTCAGGCTTTATCTCCTTCTTCAGGATGACCTGGCTTCACTCTTCAAGAATCTTCAATAGCCTCTGAAAAGGTCTATTGGTCTTGCTCAAATATTCTGATCACTTCTGTTGATCAGGGTCTTCTCAATTACTGAAAACTCAGGCAGCTGATGTCTTTAACTTCAGTCTGGCTTCAGTCTCACTCAACTCTACTTCATGCACTGAGTGCATGGCAACTCTTCATCTTCATGCACTGATAGCATGGGTTCTCAATATCTTCAAGAACTGTTGTTCCTGGACTTCTCAAAATATTCTTCAAGAACTTTCAGTCTTGGTCAACTCAAATGCACACTCACTGATTTGAACTTTGTTTACATGCGCATGTGCATGCATGCATGCATGCACTTCCCCTTTCCCCTTCTTGGTGCAATAAACCCTCAAAGGGTGTAAACTGTTTAAGCACACACCTTTCTTCTTTTCCTTCACATGTTTAATTCATTTTGCTTACACACTTGAAACGTGTGTTATACTTTGTGTGGGTCTCTCCTTCTTTCTTCTAAGTGTATACACACTTCTTAGTGCACACACTTAGGTTTGGCCATGTTGTCTTTTTGCACACACTTGTTTCACTTTGCACACACTTGAGACTTGGCCTATTCTCCCACTTCTTGTTGCACACCCTTAACCCGTAGGTTGTTCTTCAATTTTGCACACACAAAATGTGTCTTCACTTGGTGCACACACAAGGCATGAAAACCTCGGGTCCCCTTCTCCACTTGGCACACACCCACTGTCCGTAGGTGGTCTTGTCTTCTTGGCACACAAGCACAAAGGCTCGGCCTTCCTTCTCTTATTGCACACACCCAAGGCTACTGCCTCTTTTGTTTTTGCACACACAGCCCGAACTCCACTTGTGTGCAGGCGCGCAAGGGTTGCGGCCAAACTTCTCAACACTATGCACACACATTGTCCATGGCGTGGGTGTTTTCTCCTTTTAGCACACACACACTTGGTGTGTAATTCTCATCACCCGAATCTCCTACTGCCCATATGAAGGCGTGCAAGTGCTTGATGAGCCGCGACCTCTTCTTCTTCAACACTTCCGCGCAAGCCACAACAAACCTCGAGGGCGCGCAAGGTACTTGCGGCCTCGGGTACTTCCTGTCGCGCAAAAGAAAGACGCGCAGGGGACTTCACCCTTCTTGTCGCGCAAAGGTGTTGCGCGCAAGGAACTCCAGCCACGCAAGTTTACTTGCGCGGGGCTTCAAAATCTTCGCGAGGCAGAGCACTCACGGGTCTTCAAGTTTTTAGTACATCAGCAAGCATCTTCATGCCTCGGGTGCTCCTTTTATAGGAGAGGAGGGCTTCAAATCCTCCGCGTGAGATAAATCTCAAATCACCGAGATTTTCGGTTCTTTAAAAATCTTTGAACGCAAGCCGCAAATCACGTTTTTCTTTTCTGTTTTCCGCGGGATTCCTTCTTCTTCGGTTTCCTCCACGTGCATGCGACTTAGAACGCATGCACGGCCTTCGTCTCTTCTATCCCATGCAAAACACGAACTAACCGAAGCCTCGGCAACTTCGTTTTGCCTCGGCTTTGTTCGAAATCTCCCAAACATCGCATGCATGCCTCATTTTAATGCATGATCATGTTCGTAGAGGCCAGACGATCACAATGGAGGCTTCGGCTCGATCAGCAGTGGCCGGGAACTCAAATTCTGTCGTCGGGAGGCTCCTGGTTCAGCGGTGGCTTCGCAGGTGGCTTCGGCTCGAGCTCGAGGTGGAAGACGAGCCACGGCCGTCGGATCGAAGATTTGGACGGTCGCGATTAGGATGGGCCGCGGCGGATTAGATGGGTGGCCGAGATCTGGCGCGCGATCGATCGTGCGGCCAGGATCGCTCCCGCGGAAAAATTCCGCGTCCCACATCGAAACGGCGCCCGGTTTATCCGCGGCTTATCAACTAAGCGCTGCCGAGAAGCGCTCAGTTGAACTTCCCCCTCCACGGTGCCGACCCGCACCGTGTTCTCCCTGCGGGCGCGCTCTGCGCCCACTCTGCTCCCTGCGGGCGCGCTCCTAGCGCCCACTATACACACTCCGGGCGCGCTCTGGCGCCTATGCTGCGCAGGCCTGATCCCCTGCGTGGCCCGGGGCTTACACACGGCCCCCCTGCCTCTCGGGCTGGCCACATGGGATCCCCCCTTGGGCGTGGCGCCTTAGGCCCACATGTGCCTTGGGGGTTGAACCCTTAAGGCTGGCCCTTGGTGGCTAATTTTTTGCTTGAGGAAACACTTAGGACTTTGTTTAAAAACAAAGTAACCAAGTGAAAATGCCAAATGCCACTCCAAGTTCTTCCATGCCAAATGCCACTTCAAATTATTCTTCTCCATTTCTCCCATTTCTTCATTTCTTCTTCATAAGAATTCTTCCAATCTCCTCAACATATATTCATTACTTAGGAGGGAAATTCTTGAAGGATCTTCTTCATCAACCGAGCTCCTTAATCACATAACTTTTTCAATGTGCTTCGTTGATCAAATCAGAGATCAATTGGATCTTCTTCTGATTCACATGCACTAAGAGTTAGTGCATGGACTTCATTAATGCACATCATCCACTTAGTAGTTGTGGATGGATCTTCTTCAACTCCTCATGCATTGTCACTACAATGCATGGCCTTCTAACTTTGTTATGACTTTGTATCCAGTTGATACAAGTTCTTGGAACTTTAAGAGCAGCTCAACAATCGTCAGATGTCCATGGAGAATGTTTCAACCACAATTTCCAATACCACTTAGTGAATCTCCTAAGTGACATGCATCTTAGTACCATGGCCATTCTCCTTCACCACCATCACCATCACATCCTTTGACATTCACATCTTGACTCCTTGAGATCCATTCATTCCAAGACAACTTCATGTCTCATTGACAACAAATGCAACACAGTGCACTTCAAAAATGATAAAATTTAGGAAACTTAGATGTTAAAGAGCCAAATTATTAAAATGAACATATTTTTTTTTGTTGGAGGTTTTTCTCAAATATTACTCCCCATTACCCCATTTTTTTAAATTTTTAGGAACATTAGGTAAACAATACCTCTAATTAATTAATACCTTTTTGTTTTTACAAGAGTGTCACCCCTCCTCCACTATAAAATGAACTTCACGCTCTCCTTCCTTGCATATCCGAAGACATATTTTCATGACCATAATCTCCAAAACATTCTCCTCAATATCCCTACAATAATTCTATAATTCTATTATTGGGAATAAATATATCCAAGGAATCACTTTGGTGAAAACCAAAAGAAATTACCCAAATAAGAGGTAATATCATTCCACAATCTAATTAGTTTTATTTCAATTATTCCCCACTAAATTCTTCATAATCCATTATTATAATAAAAATATCCTTCATATAATAAGATTTTTTATCTTAATGGTTTGACCTAAAATCACATGCACTTCTATCTAATGGGTAAAAAATTTAATGTTTATGTCTACAATGAACTACCACCTCACAAAATGATAATTGTTCATTTTAACATTATCACCATTCATGGTTGGGAATAATGATAGAAATTAGGTTTATATATGTTATATATGAAATTTATTATATCTTTTTGATTTTTTAATTCTATTATAATACCTACTCTTATACTTTCCATTTTCTATAAATACGATAACATCATTTGTGGGATTCGGGATTATCCCTCAAAGCAATGTGATTCATTAACTCTAAACATATAACATATAAAGGATTGTTTTAATTTGAAATATGTAACATAAATGAAATGTATATTATATTCATGAAATAATTACCTTACTATAAATATAATATTTCATTTTCTTTATTACACTTTCCACACAATAAAAAGCGATAACGTCGGTCATAGATGTGTGGACTACCACCTCCTAGATATGATATTATTCTTCTTACATCACTAGAATCCTATGTAAAATTTTATATGAGTAAATGACATGGACTTTTTTTTATATTTATCATTATTTAATTATTTAGTGTTACTTACCTTCTTTCTATAACGATCACTGAAAAATGGGAACGTTACTCATGAATATGCATGGTGTACCGTCTCAATGATTGTAACATTGTATTATTTTTCATTACCATATTTCATTATTTGTTTTGAAGGTTTAATTTATGTATAAATATGAAATTTATGCCATGATTATTATTATCCATATGTCTATATAATGACCCATTTAACCAATGTTGATCTATCAATGTTGTTTTGACCCATAAACTATATATGTCCAAAAAATATGATATAAACTTAGTAGTTTACATATATGTTTAAAAAATTATAGTAAAAAAGTAAAATATATAATAATCATGAAATTTTTACTCAAGAAATTAAATAATTAACCTAATTTTATTATTCACGGATATAAAGACCAACATGACAATTTGTACTCAAGGTAAGGGATTTTGTCTAAATTTATAGTGCATGGGGGCTTATATATTATTCTGCACCATTTCATTTTTATATGTTATATATAATTCCCTTTGACATGTTATTTCATTAATATACTTATAACCATTATATTATATGTTTCATTTAATTTTAATCATTCAAGAGTATCATTATTTAAATATTTCAAAGAGGTATAGGAAACTTTAGAACGTTTAATGTTTATTTTCAAAAAAATGATTTAATGTTCATTAAATGGTATTTAAATTCATCAACATAAGCAACAGTTGTCGTTACTTATCCTTCACTAGTTAATTATTGATAAATATTTATTATTTATTAAATATTGATATTTTATTATAAGACATGACATTTATTAATTAAATTGATTATTCAAACAATGTGGAATGAATTACATTTCATATGAGATGGGCAGGGCCCACTATATCCCATCGATGCATTAGTAGGTTTTATTGAAAAAAAAAGACATGGTTCTGGCTGATGCCTTACCAATTTATTTGACTCCCATCATGTAATATTCATAGTGATATATTATTTACATGAATCCTTGAAAGTATTAGATTCTTGGCATGATGCCTTTAAAGTATTAGATTTTTGGAATAAATCCAGAATGATATGTTTTAGATATCAAATGTTATGAATTCCATCATTATGTATTGAGTTATTGTATTCCATGTGATTATTAAGTTAGTAGTAATATCCATGGTAATGTTTTATTATCATATTATTTATTAAATGGAATTATTTTTAGTAATATGACTTTCCTTTTTTTATTATTCATTATCTTGTTATTTGAATGGGATGTGTTATCAGTAATTTACCTTGATATGATGATTTATTATAATTGATTCATTATTTCTTTCATTTTACTTACCCATACTACTTATTTTAGCACACACTTATTATATTTACATTACCCATGTTATTAAGAAGAAATATTTATATTAATCCTTCAAGGATTCAGTTTTTCAAATTCCTTGAAAAGAAGAAATGTTTTTATTTTTAATTTCCCAATGTATTATAGGTATCATGTATGTATTTTGGATTTCCAATATAGTTAAACTAAATCATCCTTCAGGATTTGATTTCATGTAATCATGAAAATTTATACATTAATGAATAGACTCAAAGTTTTTAGGGGATGGGGCATTACAATTATGAAAATAAATAATTCATAGTTTATCAAAGACTGATAATAGAAAGTGAAAGAATAAGTCAGTTTTTTGTGTAAGTTGAAGAAGATGAATGAAAAAGATAGAACATAGTGAAAACTCGAAGAATATCATTTTGTTTAAGATTCATGTGAAGGTATCGTGGAACAAAGAAAAATACAGTGGTATTGGTATTTAAATTGTTTTATTATCAGTATGACTAAACTTTTCATCTTTGGTGATTTTCCCCCAATATGGTCCTAATGATCTTATATAAATTAAATATAACAACCAAAATAAAATATAAAACAAAGATTTTTTGATATGATGTTGTGATAAGTATATTATTTTTTCTAGTGATCACTACTCAAAATATCTAAGGAAGAATCCATTTAGATCATCCATAAGCACTTAAAAAATCTATGAAAGCAATATTCATTGAATTTCAGGTGCTATCATGGGGATCCAACAATACATTCGATGCCCCAACAATCACTGCATCTACATGCTTGTGATGCATGAGGGAGAACTCAATTTGATCTTCTGGATCCACATTTCTACTCTTTAGAAAGCATGATACGAGAGAGAGGATGTGATGAATTCATAGTGAATATTCATTGTGTAATAACCTCTCTCCTTTATTTATAGTGGATGCTCAAATACCAATATTGGGTACCTAGTCCCCTATTTATTAATTTTACACTAAATAAATAATAATTTACCATGAAATAATATGTGCCATAAATATTATTTATTATTTTATGTCATACATGTAATATAATTATAATATATTACATGATAAACTCAAGTCATTAACATGGCTTGTATTTCCTACTTAATACTAAAAGAACCTTGAATATTAAAATAATATTCATTTGTATAATATTATATCTTGTATTAACTAAATTCCTTGGGTATAATTTTAATAATTAAATTCAACTCAATTAATCATTACATGAATAATAATGATTTTATTTATTTATTTTTGATCGATACTTTAGACAATAGTCAAACCTAGTTATGGGGACAACCATATCCTATGTACTTATTCAGCAGAATATGGTGGATTGTTGAAGACATTATTTTGTGCAACCCTCTAGGCCATTTTTTATAGTAGTTAATAGTATTCACATACCAAGATTGGAGTCTAACAACCCATCTTGGCTTCTAAAGAGATATGTAATAGTCATAGAATTGATAACCATTCTATGAACACAAACTATGTAATATATTCTCTTTGTATTTGGATATCACACAATGTTGGACAAACCCTTTTGTCATCCCCATTTCATGTGATATTATTTTTTTATATAATTGGATGGATTTACCATCACTTTCCATGGACATGGTCTTATTAAGGTACATCCATCTTGATCCACTTGGCACAATATATATGAATTCCCTAATAGAAATGCGATAAATACTATATTGACCATTCATCCAATTCCATAAAACCAATGACAACCCCAAAATAAGATATCACACAATGATTTAGTTACCATATTTTTTCCAAACATTAAAGTATGTGATAAAATGGAACAAATTTATAATGATCTTAATTCAGAAGACTAATACACATCTCTTTAGATAAAAACAATTAATTACACTTCAAACATGTGGTGTTCCTCTTGGTGGGTCTGTCCTCATGATCTCACTACTTGATATTAACCGACATGAACTTCATGAGAAGATGCCTTAATGCTTATAATTCCCCACCACATGATATTCACAAATAAATTGTGTCTATTAATTATGATATATCTATATCATAGATCATTTATTTATGATTAATTTCATAGTATCTCAAGGTTCTCATTGTAGAATGAAATATTCTATAACCATTTAATATGAAATTAATCTACAGAAATTACCATAAAATAGTGGATGTAGAAATATATACACTATATTGTTAATGATACTCCATGTATATCTTACTATACACATGATATGATAATCTAAAAGTACTATAATGTTGGTTCTATGGAACCCACTATTACAAAACTCCCACTTTCACTATATCTAACTTGATAACCACTCTTGTTGGAAGTCACATGATAATGATCACGTTTATATTGAGTGAAAAATTTACTTTCTAGGTATTCCTCATTTCATAAATGTTGAAATTCATCAACATCCACCCTCAATTCATTGAGTAATCATTGTCATAAAATTTAAACACCAACTGTATTCAATTTTTTCACTATCAAAACATGAAATAATTGAATAAACATGTAATAGATTTTTCATCATGATAATTATTTACTAACTATGTGTTATTATTTGAACTGGAATAAATTTCTTTATTCAATAACTACTTTAAGGTAATTTAGAAGCTACAATGTACTTGGTATTTGTAGGAATGGATACATCTGGCTTGTACGGTCTTGTCTCATTCATTCCCTTTATAATAATAGTGATATTTGATGACATTGATTTAATGAATATTTTTCGGGTCCCCTAAAAACAAGTATCCTTTCAACTCCACTTACCAGGTATGTATCCTTTGTACTTATCTAAGTACAATCAGATAATTCTAACTTGTTGACTCGCAGTTCTTCAGGATATAAAATATATTTTCATACCACAAATTTTTATGTTTTCAAATATTTGTTTTTTTAAATATCAAGGAATACATGATTGATCCCTTTCTAGATCATATGATATTTCAACTAAACACATTAATCCCCGCCATGTACACTACATTTCATCTTGGAGATTTATGGCATGTTATGGTGGAAAATATTATCCCCTGAATTGTTTTATATTTTATTTTTATAATACCAATTTAGTATATTTTCTATTAAATAGGTCTAAGAAACCATTAAATATAGAAAAGTAGATCTAGTTTTATAATAAAATAGTTTTCTAATTTTAGTCAATCACTATAGGATCATGTTCATCTTGATCTAAAATAACTATAAAACCAATAATTTTTTCCCATATGTTACCATACATATTTATTTTGGGAAACTATGGCACTCACCCAAAAATATTTTATAAATATGGAAAAAACTCATTCCAAATGAATTTTATAAAATATCATTTCTTACTTTAATACTAAATTTGAATTCAGTAACTTGAAACCTTGTTGGCATTCTATGATGTCACCATCCATTTTAGTTTGGGTTGAACCAACATCTACCTTGTATAGTTGTTGTGAAATCAAATTCAAAATGAAATTATCAGTGGTATTAGCAATGAAAAGTAAAATACTAATGAATTTAAGAAAAAAAATACATACTATAACCAATCGATCCTTATTAGTATCACACTAGTATGATCCATGTATTGTGTCACATGAATACCCATCACATATTCAAACTAATTATCCCCTTTTCACTTCAATACATTGAATCCATTATTGAATTTTAATTGACCTATTTAACCATAGTTGATTTCAAAATAATTTCCTCTTTTAAGAATTATTAATCTCAATTAATAATTTATCACAAACCACAGTGATTATAAAACAACCACTATTTTTTTCACCTTACTATGTAGTATATGTATCTAGAACATTTCTATTCCATGATCTCTTTTGTAATATGTTCCTATAAAACTTATTTGTTCATTTCTACGCTTAATCAACCCCAGTAAATCTTACTCTTACTAACACATGTGGAGATATTAATCCTCTAATATAAATTTTTTCTACCACTTGACTACCACCTTTCTATCGTAAGTATTTATGTAATTTCATATGAAACTTTTAGTATAATTGTCTTATACACACATTATTTTATGCTTGATGAAAGTTGTTTATATCCATAAAAAATGTTTTCCAACGATGCACATGTTTTTATGAAATTGGATTTCCATCATAATGTAACTCACATGGTATCCATTAGTCATTATAGTTTTCATGTGCTTATGGGATATCACTAATATTTTCGAAATATGTCTTGAAATATAATGGATGTTTCTACTAGTTGCAGCATTGATATTCCTTACAATATGACTATGATGCATAAAATGTGAATTGATGAATTTTTCTACACTAAATTTTACTGATCATTGTTAGCATGTAGAACCAACCATCAATCCTATTTATAAATATCATTTTTCTAATATGGATAAGGTACTATGCCTTTTGGATTTACTCTACATAATATTATATTGATTAATGAATTCTTGGTCGAGAAATTAGTTAGCATTCAAGCCCAAAGAAACTCATATATTACTACCATGAAAATAGAATACATCATTTTTATATTCATTAATTACTCAAAGTAGTGTATTGAAATATACGTGCCAATACATTACCATTGCAATATTTCATGCCCTCAAACTCAGCTAATTCCAAAAACATTATGGCATACCATTATTACAAAATTCTTCTATAGCAATAATAAATAACTATATTTGTTGGTAAAACCTAAGGTGTTTAACTAAATTGAGTCTAAATACTGAAATGGGTATTTTCTGGAAATCAACTATTATTTTTACGTGACAATGTAATATTTTTCCACAACTGGGTAAATATGTATTCAATTTTTATTTCCCTCTCATACTGCCTTTGATTCAAGTATCATTAACCCATTGGATGACTATGAGACACAAAAAACAACATTCATTCATAAACCTGGATGAGTGTCTCCTTGTGTCCGAAGGACACATGATATAAATTTTTTTTCATACATAATAATAGTTTGACATAAATCACTAATTATCTAATTATAAGTTATGTATTTATCTCAGGTGACATTTGAATGACCCTTTCTTAGTAGCTTGAAAACAAACCTTACTTATTGTAATGTTTCTATTACCTACCTTGATACTTTATTTCGATACACACCTGTAACAATCATATTTTAATTAATACCCAAGTAGTATGTCCAAAAAATTATCTGCAATTGATCTATATACTCTAATGTATAAGGGATTAATTAATTATTTTAATTTAGTTATATATGTTTAAACTAACATATACATATTTCATGATATGAAAAGAAAATAACCATCATTTTAATAACCAACCACTTTAATTGATGAATGGTGTGAAGGTTCTATTGGAATCACTCTTTCCACTAGCCTTTTCACCTTGTCTTACAACTTTTTCCACTATAAAAAGTAAATATTATACTTTATATGATGTTCTTATTTTATTGGTGAACCTAAAATAAACATTAATGAAGAGTTTAGTAATTCTTGTTAGTTTTTAATCTAAAATGAAACTATGGTAATTAGGTGTAAATGTCATGTGAAAGGGTTCTATTGAAATATCATGACCCATAATTCAGTTTACACATATCTAGTGTAATAAACACCCATTCATATCTCGATTCACTTTCTCCATGATAATATTCTTCGGGTTGAGACAACATGTAAAATTATACATTTCCGGATGTTATTAACATAATTAAGATTGGATTTTGATGATAAAATTATGAAAACCCCATCATATGCATTGTAAATGATCCTTTTGTAAGCATTTTTAACACCCTCACATCCTGATGTGGATTAACATGTATAAAAACATCATAACATTGACTTTACTGTATCATATTATTTCCCAAAAATTCTTATACTACGCTTTGAATATTTTTTATATTATATAAATTTACATTGTCCAATATTTACCTCAATATATTTTTGTGGCATTACATATAATTTCATACAAAAATAATATATATTAGATTGTAATTTCATCTCGATTACATAATTATACATTATAAACTAATTATATAATTAAATATCTCCCACTTTTCTATCAAATTATAGAAACCCTATATAATATATTTATATTAATATCTTTCATCATTATTATATTGTAAAGGATCTTTGAGCCCCCCACCTCATAGTCTAAAATCATTGTCTAGGCCACTACATTGAGTGTTCATGGTTGGTGTTTTATTTTCGAAACACACTAACTCATCGTTCAATGTACTATTGAATGGATTCTGAATATATGAAATCATAAACCTGATTTACTCAATGCGTACATCAACAATTGTAGAAAGATAGATTTGGATACTTCTTTGTAGCAAACATCAGTTAAGTCAACCAACCACTATCATCATAACTCCTTGGAAGTAAGGGGTACCCTCCAAAATGGCTAGTGAGCACCCCGAACAATAGGTTTTGTTCCAATTCAAATGATGGAAGTAATTGAATGACATAATAATTCTTTGAGGGTTTTTTGTGTTTTTATTGAAAAACATAACACTTTTATACTAATCATATTTATGCTATCTTATCTAACTCACAACATAAACTTAACAGAAAAACATGCATCACTTCATTATGAATTTTATTATTTATTATTTTATCTACTTTCATCTTTCATGAAAATGCATTAAATAATAAAAAAAAATTATAAAGGAAATAAACTACCATACTGGTCTTGAGCAACTATAACTGATTCATCTATTTAAACTCAATGGAGAAACTATGACCTAAGAGAATCATTTATGAGTCGTGGATTGAATCATGTTGGTTCTCGACTCCATCTAGTTTTCCACTACTCATATGGATTTCATTTCACTTTGGTCAAGTCATCATTCTCTCTATCGTACTACCTAATCATTGCAGGGTCTACATCGTACATCATCTTTGTCAAAATTACATGTGTACTCACACGTAGTCAAGCGAAACATGGGTTGTAATATACCACATATACATTTGTATGTGTATTCCATTATACATTTAGACCAAAAAATAGAAATTATTTTCAAACCATCTAAATTAATGACATTCATCACATGCTAATAAATAAATAATTATATACCAAATCATACACCAGTCAGGTCAATTTCTAAAGACCACTCGGTATAGTTATAAGCCTGATAAAAAATTAAATTGAAATAAATTAATAGATGTGGGTATATAATTAAATTAAATTAATTGATTAAACTCAAATAATTTAATTATATTCTATAATGTAATTAATTTAATTTAAATTCAAAAAATTAAATTAGTTATATAATTTAATTTAATACAAAAATTAAATTAAATTTCGTGGGTATTAAAATTATTATTTGTTAAACCAATAATGAATGATTTAATTAATTTAAATTAAATTAATTTACTATATTAATTTGGTTAATCAAGGTCCTGAAACCTTGAGCAGGTCCAAAGAGGGTCACGTTAATCACAGGAAAAGCCATTTTGGGACTTGAAAAGATGATGAAGGGTTTTTCTAGGCCATTTGGGACTTCTAAAATAATACTAGGTTGGGTGTGCCTACCTAAACCTATTTCAGGATGGATCAACTCCAACTAGATGCCAATATGGGAGTTACCTTACCTTGCATGGGAAGAAATAGTTGGAGGTGGTTATCCACTAGTGCCATTGGTTGTTCAATGGCATGGAGAGCATTAATGATCTATATTTGGGCATAGATGGTGTGGATGGCTCATGATCGGTGGATGGGTTTTGTGGAAATGGGAGGCAACTATGAATTGTGGGTTCAGTTTTCTATGTCAGTGTCATGCTGATTGGAGGAATCATTGAGCTAGAATTTGTGACAGTGGATCTGGGTATAGGGAGAGGACGTCTTAGAGGTTTCCTTTAGTGGATGATGGCGTCTTGGTAGTTAGTGCCCATTGGAGGGTCGGTTCATGCCTTCACATGGGTGAAATGAGGGATGATAGTTTTTTGATGGTTCAAGGGTTGTTATGAAAGGTGGGGGTACCTATCACATTGTATTGGGTAGGTGATTACGGTTAGACATCCAACCTTGAGTGGGAGGCTAGGTAGTGTGACTGTTGAGACAAAAAGGGTGCGCTAGATTAGACTGCACATTGCCTCATGTTTTGGGTCAACCTGCATGATGAGAAAGAGATCGGATTCTTAGAAAAGTATAGGGTAATTTGGCTCCTGCAGATTGGCGACGTGGTCTACAATGGATTCTATGATAGTAGAAAATGTATAAGAGACCCTCCCAAGGAAAAAATATCCAAATTAATTTTTTTTTTATTTTTTTATTTTAATGATACACCTAGAAACATTATTATTTTTTAATTTACTTACATATTAAGGTCATACCCCACTTTTCATTGATCTAATTTGATGAATCCTTTTTATGATTTTTATGGATAATATTAAATTTAAATAAAAATAACATAAATATATTGATTAATTTTCTTATCATTGGAGGATTCAATTCCCAAGCTAGAAAAAACGGTTTCGTTAACTTGTTTCTAACTTGTAATTTAGGTAATCAGAAATTGAAAAAATAATAATTCATATATAATATATGATTCAAATTAAATAACCAAAAAAAGAAATGTTCTTTATATATAAATGTTTTTTGTATGACTGTAATAGGGTCATCCATTCTCAGATCATAATGCGGTAAGATCCATTTGGACCGTATTAATACTATCTACATTAATTTACAACAATTTAATTATTCTTATCTAAAAAAATTATTTTGATCCCTTTGATACCAATTGAAGGTAATGAGGCATGTAGTGGACATTTTTGGTCCATGGATTTAAAAAAAAAATTATCATTAGGATGATAGAACATGGTTTCCCTAGAGATCTTCGCCTCGGTAGAGTCTCAAGGATCTCACATAAATTCAATATAGCATCAAAAATAAAATTGAAAACATATCATTACTATCAGAATCCATGATTGAAATATTAATATATTTAGAGATTTATGCTCAATGAATCCAAATATGAATCCCTCTAGATCATCTACACTTGCTAAAAATATAAAAAACATCAATCATCAAATTATGGGTGCTAGTGCAGATATTTGACAATACCATCAATGCCCTAACAATCACCACATCGGCGTGCTTGTGAAGCATGAGGGAGAACTCGATATGATTACCTTGATCGAGATTACCTATCTATAGAATGTGAAAAAGGAGAGAGAGTATCTAATGAATTCAAAGTGAATAGTCATTGTGTGAGAGAATCTTTCATCTATTTATAATGGATGATAAAATATTTAGATTAGGTTTCTCCGTCACAATTTATTTAATGTCGACTAAATAAATAATAAATTATGAAGAACTAATATTTTTCATATATATTATTTATTATTTTATAAAATAATTTTAATATATATATATATATAATATTACATGATAAACTTGAGTCATTAACTTGACTAATAATTCCTACTAAATATTAAATATTCATGGAATATTAAAATAATATTCATTCGAATAATATTATTTCTTGTATTCATTAAACACCATGTATCAAATTTTAATAATTAAATTAAACTCCATTATTCTTTACTTAGATAATAATGAATTTATTTATTTATAGATGATCGATAACTTAGAGAACACTCTGACCTGTGGTGGGTCCCACCATGTCATGTGTACCTATTCACTAGAATAGGGTGGAATGTAACACCTGAGGCTTACACGGTACGCTTCTCTTTAAATAATACAATAGCTTGCATTGTACGCTACGTTGAGTTCAAGCCCCACCACGACCAATCAAACTAGCCTTTATAAATAGTAATACACATATTTTCAAATTTTATAAATTTTGTTTTTCAAAATGTACTTCATTTTTGGATTCATAATATCAAAATTATCATAGGGTGAATTATTTGGTATTTTTTTGAAAACATTAAATTTTTGATGAATAGTGAATGACACTGCGTTACTATTTAAAACCGACTTTTTATTTAAATAATTTTTTATTTTATTTAAATTTATTTTAAGTCAAAATAGTTACATAATACTTATATTAGTTCAATATATTTCATTAGAGTCGTTATATAATAAGATTATATGTATAAAATTTTATTGAACCTTTTAACGCCTTTTTCAAACCTACTAGGCACATTATGAAATTTGCATAAATCATAATTTCACCACTTCTGTGAATTTAATTTCAAAAATATGAGAGACTCATTTGTAATCAATAACTAATATATTGTTCAATAAGATAAAAATAATTTTCTTTGATAGTAACTTTTGACTTTTGTTTACCACAGTTAAAAGTAAATAGGGTAATTAATGGTAAAAATGATATTATTATTACCCTAAAACATGTCTTAATTATATTGGATAAGATTATTTCGACCAAAAAAAATTAGGAATATAATATTATCTTTTTTGGTTCTCTTGGATTATATTAGTACATTTATTGTATTTTATTTAAAGAAAAGTTAAAAGTGTTAAATTCAAAGATTAATAACTAAAACATTTGTAATATAAAGTTATATATAATATAAATTAGACTATAAATATAGATTAGCAAGATAAAAATATTTCCTACATAATGGTATTTTATTAATAATTTTAGACATTAAGAATTAAATTTTTTTATGGCACAATGATGATGCAGTAATTACCTTATTAATGAATGAATAAAAATAATTGATATTATAAATATCCAAATAAATGTAATTTGAGACTTTATGAATTACACAAATTTTATAGGTTAATATGACTTTTTAGGGTTGATTCATGGAATTTTTTTTTGATGTAATCATGCATTTAAGACTTTAACAAAAACAAAATACCAAATAGTGTCAAAATTGACATAAATGGGGTTTTAAAACAAATACCATATTATTAATTTATATAATATTCCCTAAAACCTAAGGATTGGCCAAAGGACTTAATTAGGGTTATATATATCAATAATGAACCACATGGGGTTTTCTTGGCTTTTTATTGTACGTTTATTAAGCATTTATTATAATAATACTAGAATACATGGTAAAAGTTAAACTATTTAACTAAGAGTTAAATATAAAAGATAAGGTTAATATGGTTACCTAAACCTGTATAAAACTTATTGGTTGAGAGGTGTTCGACCCATCCCCATTTTATCCTCAAAATAAATCCTTTTGGATCCATTATAAACTGAATATTATTATATAATAAAATAATATTTCATGCTTTTCCAAAACTGACCCTCACCTCTCTTATAAAAGGGTATTTCCCCATCTCTTAAAATCACACCTCCAAAGCCATTTGGATCAGGCAACCCCTACTCAAAAATCCTCCTAAATCCTTTCACCATAACCTATAATCCTTACTTTGATCATAAAGCCAACCTAAGGAGCCTTTTGATCAAATCATAAGGAAGCACCTGAAAAAGAGGTAATAATTTCATCAACTCTTCCTAAGTTCTTTTCTTCTTCTACTTCCTGTTTCATTGTTTTTCCATTCCAAAATAGAAAATATAGTAGCTTCTACATACAATGATTTTTTAGAACAACAATCTTCATTATTCTATCCATCCTACGAATGAAAAAGTCACCATACCTACGTATGTACGGCTTACCGTCTCCACGTTATGGGGTAGTTTATATTCGACAATTAATTATTTGGATGGGTTTAATAATGAGTATATTTTGTGTAAATAATAAATATATAATGTTAATTATTCTTTATATATAATATACCATCCAATTACATATTATATCATTATCAATAAAATGGTTTTTTCGCTCGTGTGTACCTACAGATTACAGTCTCCACGAACTCCCTGAGATTCATTCCCCATCGTAACGATTCAAGAATAATTTTCATTATTTGATTAAAAATATTTTTTATGAGAATAATATCATTCTGAATATGAATCAAATACATCCCATCCATTAAAAGTTACTTATGTTACAGAACAAATAATGGAAAATGAATCAGTTAACACCCAAAATTATGATACTACTATTATTAACAAAGAAATATTAAAAGATCATATATGATATCATATTTATGTACGTGGTTCGTGTATAATTTAATAACAATGATTTAACTATTATACAGAAGGTTAATGTAACCTCAACCAAGGAAAAGTACAAGATAAGTGTTAAATTTTACAATCTCTTTATTATCTGAGGTTGTTAATATGTTAGTATATACTGGGACTTATTTATCATCCACATTCGTGTTTCATAAAAATGTATTTAAAAAATTGATTATTTCCTATAATATCACATAAAGTTATTTATACCCTTTTTTTACTTTTTCCTAAATATTTTCAAAGGAATCTTTCCGCTGTTTTCCAAACATGGTACTTTATGACCTTTTCGACGAATTATGGTAGAATGTTTTTTACTTATGTGGTGGATGCGACTATTTTTCACTATTATAAAAACATTGAAGCATCTTTTACAATCTTATAAGAATATTTTAAAAATGAATTTTATTTATAATTATGTGACTTCTAAATGATTTCAATATAGAAAGAGAAATTTCTCTCAAATATTTTTTATTTCATGTATCTGAACATCCTTTGATTGATTTTACACTTGATTGAAGTTGATTTATTATGATAAAATCATCCATATTGTATTGAAGGTTTTGTGATATGATTAAATGAGGGTGTTTTATTTTTATACCATTCATAGTTTATGGTTAATGTATTGAAATTTCATTTTCTAGTTTTAATATAAATTTTTATGTTATGTTTCCAACCTTCATATGAGAAATATATTAGAAATAGTAAGTGACTGGTGGAGCCTACTATAACTCCTCGATGCATCGGTAGGTCTCATGAGACAAACTAGTGTCATAGCACAAGGCCTTGAAAAAATCTTATTTGTAGTATTTTCACAAGGCCTTGACTATGTGGTTCTGATGTCTGACATTATGCATTCAATCATTATGAAATTGGCTATTGATATTACATGTGATTATTGGACTTGTAGAATATCTATGTGAATAAGTAAATAGAATTATTTGATTTATATTTACATTATTATGTTGAAGTTTACATTTAAAATGCTTCTGTTTTAGTCTTATACATTTCCTTAAAATTTCTATGCTTATTTATTAAGGTTTCCTCTATATTGTAATCTTTACTGAGCATCTGAGATCACCCATTTCCTATGAATTATGTTCCCCCAGATACAAAGAATTATTTTATGAATAACCTTCAAGAATATGGTAAGGGATAAGAATGTGTTCAAATGGGACACAATGATTTTTTTTCTTTATTTGATGATGTAATATTATACTTATGTATGTATCTAGTACTTCCAAAGCAACGAAACTGATCGGTATTTCAGGATATGATTCTTTGTATCATGTCAATGTTATGTAATAATGCACCGACACTTGGTAACTGGGGTCGGGGCATTATAGTTGGTATCACAGGATGTTTAGTACAATCCAAGGAAGCTAGATTTAGAAAAACATTGATTAGAGAACATTACCCTATGATAGACTTTGAGGATTATTATATAAGAACTTTTTATAATTTTGGTAATGTAGATATTTTGTGTATTTTCCAATAAATAGATTCCTATCTAGATACGAGCAGATAGAGGTGGATCTGGAACAGATGTACATTGGGGTGAAAACACCAACATGGAGTTTCAAGCTTGACTCGGGGTATCTTGGTAAAGGACAACACGCCTTGCTGTGCTCTTGGTTATGACACTCACTAGGGATATGCTTAGGATAATTCACATTTTCTATAGAAACCAATATAAAGGATTTATGAGTATATAATTACTCAAATAAAACATTTTTATGATTATGGATTATATCTATAAACTGTTCAATTTATGTTAAGTGTTTCACAAATTTAGAATTATGTATAGAGATTCATAATCTAATTTAGTGTATGCCATTGTTTAGAAATGGCGCATAGTGGAAGGAATGGAAACCATATCAATGCACATAATCAATGTAGGTAATTTCCTTATACTCATGATAAATATAGTGGATCCGGTGATGCAACTGGTGCTAATCAGTTTAACACCATACTAGGACAACTCTCTCAGGTTATTAATAATAACCTTACCCGAATTAAGAACCCCGATCCACAATGCGGAGGTTCAATGTTAGACCACTTCATGAGGCAAAAACCACCAATGATAAATGCGAGTACAAATCCAATGGTAGCTGAGTAATGGATAAGTTCCTTAGAGAAAATATTTCATGATTTGAGGAGTAATGAAAGAGAAAAGGTTTTCATAGAATTTTATTTCCTCATAGGAGATGTAGATCAATTGTCATCATTAATTCAAAACAAAAAGGAAGATGAGACAATATCAAATATGGATTGGAGGGAGTTTAAAGATATTTTCATAGAAAAATACTTTCCTCATGACCATCAAGCTGATTTAGAAAGACAATTTCGGAGTCTGAGGAAAAAGGAGGATGATAATGTAGTAATGTATGAGGCTAACATTACAATGTCAGAAAGTCATGCATCAGATTATATATGTAACAAAAAGAGTAAGATTGATCAATTATTTGATTATTTAAAACCATTTGTCCATTGAGAATTAGTATAAAAATCCTTCTCATCATACGAATATATTGTCTTGTGTGCTATCATGATAGAAAAGTAATTCAATACGTCTTATGACTTTAAAGCAAAGAAAGAGAAGAAGAGATCTACTGAAAAATCTGGAAATGGAAAAAAGGGGAAGAAGGGAAATGATAAATATCCGTCCTATAGTAAATGTGGGAAGAAACACCCTGGTAATTTCCAGAAGAGAATGGGAGTCTGCGATTAGTGTGGTGAAAAAGCCACCAAGCTCGTGATTGCAAGGTAAAGAAAGGGGTTGTCAATGATGAATGATATAGTTGTAAAGAAATGTGGAATTATAAAAATGAATGTCATAAGAATCAGGGTAACTTACCTCATAGAAGGAAAAAGGATCAAGGATAAGCTTATATGATCACTCCTGTAGAGGATGAAGCTCTAAAAGATGTGGTGGCTGGTAATTTATTGGTTTCCTCAAGTTTATCCAATGATTTATTTGATTATGGATCATCAGGTTGTTTCATATCTACCCAATTTTCTAAGATAATTAGATATTTCTAATTTGATTTGAAATGGGAGTTGTCGGTAAAAACTCCAAAGGGAAGTATCATTTCAACAACTGTTTGTGAATTAGTTCCCATTAGGAAATATAAATGATCTTTATCCACTTATCACATCATCATACCCATGATTGAATTTTATATAATCATCAGTATAGATTTGCTTTCGGACCATGATGAAAAAATTTATCATAAGAAGATGGAGGTTACAATTTTCATGATGATAAGGATTACCTTACCCTTAGTGAATAAATGTAACCACTTGATTCTTATCTAGATACACCGCTAGTATCTCTAATAAATTCAATTATTGGTGAGGAAGAGAGTGAAATAACTCTGGGTGAGGATAAAAATGTTAAAATAAAGGATGTACCTATTATGCAGGAATATATTGATGTGTTTCCAATAGATTTTCCTGGACATCTTCCAAAACATGAAATTCAGTTTTACATTGATTTAATTCCTAGTTAAAGGCCCATATCAACGACCCCTTATAGAATAGACAATGTGTAATTTGTGTAAATAACGAAACAACTAGAGGAATTGAATAATAAAGGATATATTTTTCCTAGTGTTTCTTTAGGGGGATCCGCTGTACTTTTTGTTATGAAGAAATATGGATCTATGAGGTTGTGGATTTACTATAGGGAGATCAATGCTTTAACAATAAAGAACATGTATCCCCTACATCACATTGATGATTTATTTGACCATATTTAGGGATCTAAATATTTTTGAAATACAGGCCTTCGATCTGGATATCATCAATTGTGTGTGAAGTAGGAAGACATTCCAAAAATAGCATTTCGAACTAGGTACGTGCATTATGAGTTTACATTAATGCCTTTTTGACATACTAATGTACCCTCTATATTCATGGATCTATTGAAGAGAGTTTTCAAGGAATATATTGATGAATTTGTAGTGGTATTTATTGATGATATCTTGGTATACTTTAAAAGCTACAAAGATCCGAAAAATTACTTGCGCATTATTCTATATACTCTTAGAACAAATGAATTATATGGGACATTTAGAAAGTGTGAATTATGGCTTTAGTAGATGTCTTTTCTTGGCCATATTGTCTCTAATGATGGAATCTCTATTTATCCTTTTAAGACAAGACCAATACTATTATGGCCAACACCAAAGAGTAGAACTGAGGCACACAGTTTTATTGGTTTATTTGTTTATTATCGGTGTTTGTCCATAACTTTTCCCAATTGGATAACCCACTAACCAAGATGACACATAATGGGATAAAATCTATTTGGAAAAAAGACCATGAATATTTATTTGAAAAATTGTTGAAAATATTACTCAATAATTCTATATTGACTCTACCATTGGGTAATGATGGGTTTGCAATTTATATAGACTCTTAAATGAAAGAACATGGTTGTGTCCTTATGAATAATGATAGATTTATTACCCTTGCATCACAGAATCATAAAATTCATGAACAAAAATATCCGACTCATGATCTTGAGTTATCAAATATAATATTGGCTCTAAAAATATGGATACACTCTCTCTATGGTAAAAAATGATAGATATATACTGATTACAAGAGTTTGAAGTATCTTTTATCAGAGAAAGAAATCAACATGAGGCAAAGGTGGTGGCTTGAACTACTCAAAGATTTGGATTTAACTATACACTGCCATCCATCAAAGGAAAATAAGGTGGAAGATACTTTGAGCAGAAAAAATCATGGAGTTCTGAACAAGATGAGGGTTGAAAGGGATCATATGTTCATGGATCTTGTAATGATAGATTTGGGAATTATCATAGAAGGTGATACATCGATACTTTTTTGAATCGTTTCCAAAATATCTTTACTAGAAAGGATAAAAATATCTCAGACTGATGATGAGGAGTTTCAAAATAAAATTAATGCTGTGAATGATGAGAGATAGATTGACATTGAATATGAAGATGGAATTTTGGAATTCAGGAAGAGAGTTTGTGTTTCTGACATACCCTATCTAAAAATAGAATTGTTGGATGATTCCCATAGCTTAAATTTCTCTATACACCATGGTAGTGCTATTTTGAATAGAGATTTGAAGGAACATTTTTGGTGGGACAACATGTAGAGAGAGATTGCTGATTATTTATCAAGATGTATGGTTTTTCAATAGGTGAAGGTAGGAAGACAACATCCTAGAGGATTCATGTATCCTCTTCCAATACCTTAGTGGAAATGGGATGATATTACGATATACTTTATCATGGGGATACCAAATAATTCTAGATGGAATGATGCAATATGTGTCATTTTTTATCATCATAAAATGTCAACACATTTTACTTCTATAAGTGAAGAGTTACCACTTGAATGTTTAGCAAAACTATATATTAATGATGTTGTGAGACATCATGGAGTACCACTATCAATTGTTTTTTATCATGATCCCTATTTTAAATCCGGATTCTGGAAAAGTCTTTTGAAGGACCTAGATACAGACCTTCATTTGAACACTGCCCACCACCCTCAAAATGATGGACAATCAGAATGGACTATTAAAACCATAGAAGACATGTTGAGATCTTTCTCACCTAACTTTCAAGATATGTGGGATCAATATTTACCTCTGGTAGAGATTTACTAAAATAATAGCTTTAATTCAAGTATTCATATTGAACCATATGAAGCGTTATATGGAAAGTGATGTCGCGTACCAACTTGTTGGGATGATGTTGGTGAAATAAAACTTATAGGCCTAGAACATGTTGGGGAAACAATTGAAAAGGGGACGGATATCCAAACCCAAATCAAAGAAGCTCAATGTATGAAAAAGAGCTATGCGAATAACAGATGGAATGATTTGGAATTTCTAGTAGGAGATCATAATATATTAATGGTATTTCCATGGAATGGTGTTATATAATTTGGTAAGATGGGTAAACTGAGTCCCAGGTACATCGGACCTTTTAAAATTCTAGAACGAATTGGAGTTGTAGATTATCATTTGGGTATGCCACAAAATATCTCCAATGTTCATGATGTGTTCCACATTTCACTGTTGAGAAAATACAAGCCTAAAAAATGCATGTACTCACCTATGAAGAAATTGAAATGGAGCCTGGTCATTCTTATTGAGAAGAGCCTATCAGTGTTCATGATACCAGAGATAATGTGTTGAGATACCGGACGACTCGTCTGGTGAATGTTCTATAGAGAAACCATAATATGGAAGAGGAAACTTGGGAACCTGAGGAACTTATGATGACGAACCACCAATATATTTCTCTACAGTACTATTCAATAAATTTTGAGGATGAAATTATTGTATGGAGGGAAGAATTTAACACCCCAATCTTCCACAATACGCTTCTCTATGAATAATACAATAGCTTGTGTTGTACTCAACATCTAGTTCTAGAAACCATGACCAATAAAACTACCAGTTATGAATAGTAATACCAAAATTTTGAAATATTATAAATTTTATTTTTCAAAATGGACTTCATTTTTTGATTTAGAATATAAAAATTAGTTTAGGGGGAATTTTTTTTATTTTTCTAAAAACTATCAATTTTTTATTAAAAGTGAAAAACAGTGTGTTATTGTTTAAAATATAATTTTTATTTAAATAATTATTTATTTTACTTAAATTTATTTTAAGTCATTATAGACACATAATATCTATATTATTTCAATATAATTCATTGGAGTCATTTTATAATATGAATATATGTATAAAATTTTATTGAACTTTTTAACTTCTTTCACCCACCTACAAGGAACTTTTGGAAATTTGAATAAAATGTAATTTTACCACCTCTGTGAATTGAATTGAAAAAATATAAGAGAAATATTTGATATCAGTAAGTTAAATGTGGTTAAATAAGATGAAAATAATTTTTGGTGATAATTAACTTTTGACTTTTATTTACCAAGGTTAAAAGTAAATAAGGTAATTAAAGGTAAAAATGATATTATTATTATTACCCTAACACATGTCTTAATTCTAATTGATAAGTCTATTTTGAAAAAAATCTACCATATGAATAAAATATGATTGTTTTGGTCCACTTGGATTAGATTAGGACATTTATTATAATTTATTTAAAGAAGAGTTAAAAGTGTTCTATTCAAAGTTTAATAACTAACCCATTTTTAATATAGGGTTATACATAAGATAAATTTGACTATAATTATTAATTATAAATCCAAAAATATTTCCTACGTAATGGTATTTTATTTAAAAAATTTTGACTTTAAATAATTAAATTTATTTATGACACAATGATGGTGCTGTAATTACCTTATTAATGAACAATTAAAATAATTGATTTTATAAATATCCAAATAAATTTAATTTGAGACATTTGATGAACTCCACTAATTTTATAGGTTAATATGACATGTTAGGGTTGATTCAATGAATTTTTGTCTATGTAATCATGATGTTATGACTTTAACAAAAAAATACCAAATAGTGTCAAAATTGACATAAATGAGTATTTAAAACAAATACTATATTATTATTTGATACAATATTACTAAAACTATAAGGATATTCTAATGGACATAAATAAGGTTAGATATATTAATAATTAACCAATTGAGGTTATCTTGAATTTTTATAGAAAGTTTATCAACCATTTATGATATTAATACAAGAATGCATGGTAAAAGTAAAATTCTTTAACTAAGAGTTAAATCTAAATGATAAGGTTAATTTGTTGACATAAGCTTGTGTATAACCTATTGGTTGAGAGGTATTTGACCCTTCCCCACCTCTTAATCGAAATAAATCCTTTTTGAGCCATTATAAACCGAATATTATTGTATAATAAAATCATATTTCATGCTTTTGCTAAAGTGATCCTCACCTCTCTTATAAAAGGGTACTTCCCCTTCTCTCAAAATAACACCACCAAAGACATTGGTCTCGTACCAGCCCTAGTTAAATATTCTCCCAACATCCGTCACTTCAACCTAGAAATATTAATCTGATTAGAACGCCAACTGATGGATCCTTTTGATCAAATCAAAAGGAATCACCATTAGAAGAGGTTATAATTTCATCACCTCATTATATGTTCTTTTCTTATTCCACTTCCTATTTCTTTGTTGTTTCCATTCCAAAATAATAAATCCAGTACCTTATAAATGTTTCGATTTTATATTAAAACCAAATTCATTATTCTATCCATCCTATTAATGACCAAGTCACCATACGTGCGTACGTACGGCTTACTCTCTCCACGTCATGGTGTAGTTTGTTATTCGACACTTAATTATATGGATGTGTATAATAATGAGGATAATTGGTGTAAATAATAAATATAACATGTTAGTGATTCTGTATATATGATATACCATCCAATTACATATGATTTCACTATCAATTGAATGTTAATGTCTCTCATGGGTACGTACGGATTACCGTCTCCATGAACGCGACGAGATTCATTACTTATTGTATCCATTGAAAAATAATTTTCATTTTATGATTAAAAATAATTTTTAATAACTTAATATCATTCTGTATATGAATCAAATACATCATATCCAGAAAACAATGTCTTCTGTTACAAGAAAATATAAAGGAACACGAATCAGTTAACACCCAAAACGATGATACTACTATCATTAACAAAGAAATATTAACAGATCATATATGATATCATATTTATATAAGTGGTTATTTAATAATTAAATAACAGTGATTTAACTATTATACAAGAAGTTAATTTACCCTCGAACAAGGGAAAGTATAAGTTACAGGTTAAATTTTACGATCTTTTTATTATCTGAAGTTGTTAATACGTCATTATCTATTGGGACTTCTTTATCATCCAAATATGTGTTTCTTAAAAATGTATTTCAAAACATTTTTACTATTTCATATATTATGGGTTGAAGTCATTTTTACCCTTGTTTTAATTTTTATAAAAAAAATTAAAATGAATATTTCCGTCTTTTTTCAAACAAGGTACTTTATGATCTTTTCATCAAATTAAGGTTTGATTTTTTTAACATATATGGTGGGTGCAGATATTTTTTGCAGTTATAACACATTCGATTCTTCTCGTACAATATTATAAAAAATATTAAAAAAATAATTTTTTATTTTATAGTTATGTGTCTTTTAAATCATTTCAAAATATAAATAGATACTTCTATCAAATAGTTTGGATTTCATCTATGTCAACATCCTTTAATGGGTTTTACACTTTTTTAAAGTTGATTTATTATGATAAAATCTTCCATATTTTATTGATGGTTTTGAGATAT
Organism: Viscum album; assembly: GCA_963277665.1. Taxonomy (NCBI): domain Eukaryota; kingdom Viridiplantae; phylum Streptophyta; class Magnoliopsida; order Santalales; family Viscaceae; genus Viscum; species Viscum album. The sequence continues at coordinate 1,946,962,521 of OY728131.1, forward strand.
GTTTGACTGTGGATGTGTTTTTCTTTATACCATTCATGGTTTATGGTTAATTTTCTGACATTTCATATGATATTTTTTATATGAATTTTTATATTATGTTTCAAACTTTTCATATGAGGAATGAATTGGACTAATATGTGACAGGTGGAGCCCGCTATAGCTCCTCGATGCATCGGTAGTTCAAGAACGTGAAAAAATATTATTTGTAGTCTTGGAACGTGGCCTTGAACATGTGGTTATTATGTCCAAAATTATACATTCCTTCATTATGAAATTGGAAATTGATATTTCATGTGATTATTTGACAAGTAAAATATCCATGTGAATAAGTAAATGGAATTATTTTATTAATATTTTCGATATTATGATTATGTTTAAGTATAAAAGGATTTTTTTTGTATCACACATTTCCTTAAAATGATTATTCTTATTTAAGAAAGATTCTGCTATATTGTTATCCTTACTGAGTATCTGAGCTCACCTCTTTCTTATGTTTTATTTTTCCCAGGATGCAAAGATGTATTTTATAAGCTCACCCATTTCATTATTTGATTATGTAATGTAAAACTTATGTATATATCTATTACTTCCAAGGATACTAAATTGATCGGTATTTAGATATAGGATTCCTTGTATCCTTCCAATGTTTTGTAGTAATGCACCGACTATGGGTAACTAAGGTCAGGGCATTACATGGAATCTTGATTATGATATTGTGTGTAGACCTCTAGATACATATCTCGATAGTACTAAATAGTACTCACTGGATAAGAAAGGATTCTATCAACCCATAAACTCACCTAAATAGATAAATAATAGTCATAGTAATGATAACCAACCTAAGAACACAAGATCTGTAATATAATTTATTTTTAATTTGAAATCTCATGTCACAGGACAAACACTTTTGTCATCATCCTTCCATGTTTTATTCTTTTTTGATCTAACTAGGTAGATTTACCCTCTACTATCTTGCCCATTGTGTTATGATGGTACTACAATCCTGATTAGCTAGGCTCAAGATATATGACTTCCCCAACTCAAAAGTGACGAATCCTATCTTTATGATTCAACCAATTCCATACCACAAATGTGACATTAAAAATAAGCTTCCTTGCCATGATTTTATTATCCTTGATTTTGAATTATATAAAATTACATGATAAAAATGGAACTCCTTGATAATGATATCATGTAATGAGAAAAAACACATGTCTGTAGATAGGAACAACCAATGTCACCTAAAACATGTGGTGTTCTTACTAGTATGTCTATCCTTATCATCTCACTATTAGATATCACCAAGTGTGAACTACATAAGAAGAAGTCTAAATACATATGAGACCCCAAAACCAGATAGTCCAATATCAATTGTTTGCATCCAATCTAATGTATCTATACTGTAGGAAAATTATTTATATTCAATGTTATAGTATGTCCTGGTTCTCATTATAGCCTGGGTTATTTTATAAACTTTTGATAAAAAACTAATCTATAATAATTTCCATTAAATATTGGATGAATATATATCTATAATATAATGGTAATGATACGTCATGTATTTCTAATTATACCCATAATATGTTAATAAAAAATTACATAATAGTTGTAATGCCTAGACCCCAGTTACCTAGATTCGGTCCATCATTACATAACATTGGCATGATCACAAGCGATCAAATCCCAAAAGACCGATCAGTTTAGTATCCTTGGACGTATTAGATACATTCATAAGTTTTACATTACATTATAAAATTAAAAATAAACAACAACATTGTCTCAATTGGACACATTCATATCCCTTATACAGTCCATGTAGATCAGTTATAATTTACTTTTTTGCATCCTTGGAAAAATAAAACATAGAAAAAGGTGAGCTCAAATGATCGGTAAGGATAACAATATTGTAGAAACTTTCATAAATAAGCATAAATATTTAAGGCAATGTATAAGAGTAAAACATAAGCCTTTTAAAATTAAACATTATCATAATATGGAAAAGATAAATCAAATAATTCCATTTACTTATTCACATGGATATTTTACATGTCCAATCATCACATGTAATATCATAGATCCAATTTCATAAGATGAAATTCATAATGCCGGAAGTCATAACCACAGAGTCAAGGCCTCATTCCCAGACTAAAAATAATATTTTTTCAAGTCCTTGTGCACAGACACTAGTTTGTCTCATGAGACCTACCTATGCATCAAGAAGCTATAGCACCATCCACTAGTCACTTACTACGTCCAATGAATTCCTCATATGAAAAGGTTTAAACATAACATAAACATTCATATTAAAACTAGCATATGAAATGTTAATATATGAACCATAAACCATGATTGGTATAAAAATAACACATCCACAGTCAAATATATCACAAAACCTTCAATTCAAAATGGAAGATTTGTATCCTAGTAAATTAACTTAAAACAAGTGTAAATTTCATCAAAGTATGTAGACATAGATGAAATCAAATCTATTTGAGACAAATGTATCATTCAATTTTGAAAACATTAAAAAGTCACATAATTATAGAAGAAAAAATTTATTTTGAAAATATTCTAATAATCTTGTTACGGAAGCTTCATAGGTGTTATAATAGCAGAAATAGCCTCACTCTCCGTATATGTTTAGAAAACTTTTTTTCAAAATTTTTTTCGAAAAGGTCATAAAGGACCTTGTTTTGAAAATGACAAAAAGATTAATTTATAAAAATATTATCAAAACTAAAACAAGGGTAGAAATTAATTTAACTCATAGTCTAGTAAATGATAAAAAAGATTTGAAATATATTTTTATGTAACACTGATGTAGATGATAAAGAGGTCCAAGTAGATATTTACGTATAAACAACAATGGATAATGAAAAGATTGTAGAATGAACCCTTAACTTATAATTTCACTTGGTTGAGGGAAATTTAAACTCTTATATAATAGTTAAATCACTATTATTAAATTATACAAGAACCACATATATAAATATGATATCATATATGATCTTCTAATATTGCTTTGTAAATAATATTTCGGCAGTTTCGGTATTTCAGGTGGTAACTGATTCGGTTTCTTTTATATGATTGGTTTTGTGGGAGAATTTTGTTTTGGATATGATGTATACGATTCATAGACAGAATGATATTAACTTCTGAAACATTATTTTTAATCATAAAATGAAAATTATTTTTAATCATTATGATGGGGAATGAATCTCATCTCGTTCGTGGAGACAGTAATCAGTATGTACGCATGAGTGACAACATCCTTATATTGATGGAGAAATGGTATGTAATTGAATGGTATATAATATATAAATAATTATTAACATTTTAAATTTATTATTTAAATCAGTTATACCCATTATTATACCCATCCAAAAAAATGAAGTGTTTGAATAACAACTACACCACGAGGTGGAGATGGTAAGTCGTACATACACATGGATGGTGACTTGTCATTAATAGGATGGATAGAATAATGAATATGGTTGTACCATATTTATAATAATATCACTGTATTTATAAGTTACTGGAGTTATTATTTTGGTATGTAAACAATAAATAAAGAGGAAGTGGAAGAAGAAAAGAACTTTGAATGATGTTGTGAAATTATTACCTATTCTTTGGTTGTTTTCTTTTGAAATGATAAATGGGGCTCTCTATATTGGCTTTATGATCAAATTAAGGCCTATATGTCGAATTTAGGATAGTTGGTAGGATATTAGGGCATGTTTTTTCCAAGAAAAATGGATTTTGAGGTGTGATTTTGATAGAAGGGGAAGTTCCCTTTTATAAGAGAGGTGAGGGTCACTTTAGGAAAAGCATGAAATATTGTTTTACTATAAAATCATATTCGATTTATAATTGCTCCAAAATTATTTATTTCAAGAATAGGGGGGTTTGGGTTGAAAACCTCTCAACCAGTAGGTTTTAGACCGGTTTAGGTCACCTTAAAAACTTTATCATTTAGATTTAACTCTTAGTTAAATAGTTTGACATATACAATGTCTCTTTGTATTTTTATATTATATGGTTAATAAACGTACTATAAAAATCCATGTGAACCCAAAGTTGTTCATTACTGATATATCATACCTTATATATGTCCTTTTTCTGGATCATAAAAATTAAAAATATTATATCAATTAATAATATAGTATTTGTTTTTGAAACTAAAATATGTCAATTATGAAAATATTTAGTATTTTATTTGTTTAGAAGTCATAAAAACATTATCACTTCAAATAAAATTATTTAATCAACCCTAAAATTTCATATTTACCTATAAAATTAGTGGAATTTATCAAAATTATTAATTAAAATTTATTTGGAAATTTATAATATCAATTATTTTAATATTTCATTAATAAGGTAATTACAGCATCATCGTTGTGTAAAAAATAAATGTAATTATTTATTGTCTAAATATTAAAAATAAAATACCATTAAGGTAGAAATATTTTTATCTTTCTAATAAATATTTATATTTGAATTTATATTATGTATAACCCAATATTAAAAAAAATTTAGTTATGATAACTTGAATTTAACACTTTTAACTCTTCTTTAAAAGAAATAATAATAAATATCCTAATCTAATCCAAGTGGTCTTAAAAGATAATATTTTATTACTAATGTTGTTTTTGGTAGAAATAAAATTATCCAATATAATTAAGACATTTTCTAGGGTAATAATAATACCATTTTTACAATTAATTGTTGTATTTACTTTTAAATGAGGTAAATAAAAGCCAAAAGATACTATTCACCAAAAATTATTTTCCTCTTATTGAAGAATATTTTACATAATGATATCAACATTGTCTCTTGAATTTTGAAAAATCACCTCACAGAAGCGGTATAATTATGTTTTATGCATATTTTCAAATGCACCTAGAAGGTGGGTAATAAACGGTAAAAAGTTCAATAAAATTATATATATATATATATTATTATAAAATGACTCCAATGAATTAAATTGAACATATATTGGTATTATGTAACTATTTTTACCTAATAAAAATTTAAATAAAATAATCAATTCTTTAAATAATTTTTTTTGATATAATAACACAATGTTTTTCACTATTCATAAAATTTTTAATATTTTCAGAAAAATACCAAAAATTAAATGTTAGCTAATTTTGATATTCCAAATCAAAAAATGAAATCAATTTTGAAAAATAAAATAAAATAAATTTCAAAAAGTGGGTATTACTATTTAGAATGACTAGATTGGTTGGTCGTGGAACTTTAAAACACCAAGTTGCGTACAACACACGCTTTTACATTATTCAAATGGGAACATAATGTGGAAGCATGAGGTGTTACATTATCCCCTCTAAATAATTTCATCATCAAAATTTCTAGAATAATACTATATAAAAATATTCAGTTGGTTATTCATCATAAGTTCTTGGGTTCCCACATTGCATCTTCCATCATATTATTTCTCCATATAACTTTCACCAAACGAGTCGTCCGATTTCTCAACACTTGTTCTCTAGTATCAAGAATTATGATAGGCTCTTTGAAAAATGAAAAATAGGGTTCCAGTTTTATTTCTTCAAAGGTGATTACCTGTGTTGTGTCTGGAATGTATTTTTTTAATAGTGATACGTGAAACACATCATGAACACTGGAGAGACTTGGTAGTATTTCCAAACAGAAATCTACAGACATAATTAGTTCTAGAATTTTGAAAGGTCTGATGTACCTATGACTCAATTTACCCTTCTTACCGAAATGTATAACACCCTTCCATGAAGATACCTTCAAGAAAACATGATCACCTACATGAAATTCCAAATCCTTCATTCAATTATCATCATATCTCTTTTTCCAACTTTGAGCTGCGTTGTTGTGGGGTTGGATAATCTTTACCTTTTTCATTGTTTACTCAAAAAAATTCTGGGCCAACGAGTTTTCTTTAACCTACATAATCCCAACAAGTTGGTGTATGACATCTCATTCCATATAATGCTTTATATGGTGCCATATTAATTCTTGAATGGAATTTATTACTATATGAAAATTATACCAAAGGTAAATATTGATTCCACATACTGTGAAAGTCAAGTGATCAAGATCTCAATATGTCTTCTATGGTTTGAATATTCCATTCTGATTTTCCAACAGTTTTAGGTTGGTAGGTAGTGCTCAAACAATGTTCAGTATCCAAGGCTTTCAATGAATTTTCTAAAATATTTTGGTAAAACGGGGATCACGATAAGAAACCATCGATAGGGGTACTCCATGAATTCATAAAACATCATTAATATATAGTCTTCCAAAACATTCAAGTGGTAAATCTTCTCTTATAACAAGAACATGAGATAAATTTGTAAGATGATAAATAATGACCCATATTGTTTCATTCCTTATAGGATTCTTTAGAAGCCCCATGACAAGGTCCATTGTAATATAATCCAATTTCCACTCAGTTATGGGAAGAGGTTTCAATACTCGTCTAGGATTTTGTCTTCCAGCCTTCACCTATTGAAAAACCATACATCTTGACACATAATCATTAATCTCCTTCTTTATGTTCTCCCACCAAAAATGTTTTTTCAAATCTCCATACATCTCAGTACTACCAAGGTGTATCGAGAAATTGGAGCTATGAGAATCATCCAATAATTTCCTTTTTAGATCACATATATCAGGAACAAAAATTCATTTCCCAAATTTCAAAATTCCATCTCCATATATGAAGTCAATAAATCTCCCATCATTCGTAGATTTAATTTTCTTTTGAAACTCCTCCTCTTGTGCCTGAGAACTTTTTATCCATTCCATTAAATATGGGTTTTCAACCATTTGAGAAATTATTGATGTTTTACCATCAATTATTATTCCCATATCCATCATATCTATACCCATGAACATATGATCTTTTTCAACTCTCATATTTTCTCGATATCCATGCTCTTTTCTACTCAAAGCATCTTCCACCTTAATTGCCTTCCCCAGGTGGTAGTTTATAGTTCAATCATAATCTTTCAGTAGTTCAAGCCATCGCCTTTGACTCGTGTTTAGTTCATTCTATGAGAAAATATACTTCAAAATCTTTTGATCGGTATATATCTCACATTTTTCACCATTTAGATAGTGTCTCCATATCTTTAGAGAAAAGATTACAACTGCAAACTCAAGATCATGAGTGGGATATTTTTGGTCATTAATTTTGAGCTTTCATGATATATAGGCAATAACTATATCATTCTTCATAAGGACACAACCATGTCCTTTCTATTAAGAATCACTATAAATAACAAATCTATCATTCCCTGATGGTAGGGTCAAGATAGTATAATTGGCTAAAATTATCGTTAGTTATTCAAAAAATTCTTCACATGCATTTTCTAAACAAATATAACCCCTTTACGCATGACCTTCATTAATGGGTTATCCAATCACGAAAAATTCTGGACAAAATGGTGATAATGACTGGATAAATCAATAAAACTGCGTACCTCAGTTATAATCATCGGTGCTGGCCATTCTTCTATTTATTTTGTCTTAGAAGGATAAATAGAGATTCCATCCTTAAAGATAATACAGCCATGAAAAGAAATCTCCTCAAGCCAGTATTCACACTTTATAAACATCCCATATAATTCATTTCTTCTGAGAGACTTTAGAATAATGCACAAGTGATTTTCATGATCTTCAAAGCTTTTGTAGTATTCCATGATATCATCAATAAATACAACTACAAATAAATCATGATATTCCTTGAAAACTCTTTTAATTAGATCCATGAAAATAGAGGGTGTATTAGTCATCCCAAAAGGAATTATCGTAATCTCATAATACTCATAAATAGTTTGAAATGCTCTATTTGGAATGTCTTCATTTTTCACACACAAATGATTGTATCTAGATCTAAGTCCAATCTTTGAAAAATATTAAGCTCCATGAAGTTAATCAAACAAATAATCTGTGTGAGGTAGTGGATAATTGTACTTTATTATTATATCATTGATCTCTCTGTAGTCAATGCACAACCTCATAGATCCATATTTCTTTTTAACAAAAAAGGATAGGGGATCCCCAATGAGAAGCACTAAGGAGAATAAATCAATTATTACATAATTCCTCTAGTTGTTTATTTAATTCCACTAATTCCACAGTATCCATTAAATAAGGGGTCAAAAATATGGGCCTTGAACCATGAATTAAATCAATGGAAAACTCAATTTCTCATTCTGGAGGATGTCCAGGTAAATCCTTTGGAAACACATAAACATATTTCTTCACAATAGGTACATCCTCTATTTGAAAATTCCTTTCCCCATGCACAATTATTTCATTATCTTCCTCCCTAATAATTGAATTTTTTAGATCTAATGGGGGGATCTAGATAATACTGAGATGGTGAAGTTTCTAATCTAAAAATAAGGTACTCTTTATCATCATAAAAAATTGTAAACTCATTCTTCTAACAATAAATTTTCACATTATGGTATGAAAACCAATCCATACCAAGGATTATATCTAATTAAATCATGGGAATAATGTTGAGATCATCAGATAAATAACATTTATATTCCCTAATGGGGACTAATTAAAAAAACATTGTTTCGATGATACTTCCCATAGGAATTTTGACTAACAACAATCTTGTTAAATCAAATTGTAAATATCTACTTTTCATATAAAACTGAGAAGATATAAAATAATGTGGTGATCCATAATCAAATAAATCATTGGCTAAACATGAGGAAACCATTAAATTACATGCCACCACATCTTTTAGAGCATAAACCTCAGCATTATTGATTTCATAAATATAACCTTACTCTATTGTCCTTTTCTGAGGTAAGTTTCTCTGATGCTTAGGACATTCATTTTCTTAATATCCCATTTCATTAAAAATATAGCATTCAACGTTGACAACCTCTTTCTTTTCCATGTAATCACGAGCTTGGTGGCTTTTTTCACCATAGTTGTAACAGACTCTAATTCCTATCAGGTGAGAAGTGGGGTGTTTCTTCCCACATTTACCGCATGTTGGATATTCAAATTTTCACTTAATCCCCTTATTTCCTTCTCTAGAGTGTTCAGTAGGACTCTTCTTCTCTTTCTTTTCTTTAAATTCTTATGACTCAGAGAATTACTTTTCTGTCTTGATAGAACATGATAAAATATCTTCATACGATGAGAAGGATTATGAGAAGATTTCTCGATAGAGAAGTGTTTTTAACCCATCAAATAATCGATCAATATTACTATTTGTGATACATATATAATCAGATTTATGCCTTTCTATCCTTGTAATGTTATCCTCATACTTTGAGACATTCTCATTCTCCTTTTGACTCAAACTTAGAAGTTGTCTTTTCATATCTGCTCGATGGTCATGAGGGAAGTATTTTTCTTAGGAAATATCTTTAAACTCTCTATGTTCCATACTTTATACTTCTTTATCATTTTTAGTGTTCTCAATTAATTCCCACTATCGATCTGCATCTCCCATGAGGCGATAAACTTCTATGACAACTTTTTCCCTTTCCCTACTCCCCAAAGCATGAAATGTTTTATCTAAGGAACTTATATGTTGCTCAGAAAAAAATGGATGTGAATTCCCATTTAATTTTGGTGGTTGTTTCCTCATTAAGTGGTCTAACATTAATCTTCCATGTTTTTGATGATGGTGCTCCATATGGGTAAAGTTATTATTCATAACCAATGTGTGTTTTCCCAGTATGGTGATAAGCTGATTAACACCAGTTGCATCACCAGCTCCACTATAATTTTCTTGAGTAGAAGGGAAATCCATACATGGATTATGTGCATTGATACTGTTTCCATTTCTTCCACTAGGTACCATTTCTAGACAATGGAGAACACTATATTAATTTATGAATTACAATACATAATTCCAAACTTGTAAAATACTTAACATAAATTGAATAGTTTATGGATATAATCCATAATCATAAAAATGATTTTGTTAAGGAAGTATATACTCCTAAATCCTTCATAATGGTTTGTAGAGATAATGTGAATTATCCTAAGCATATCCCCAGGAGTGTCGTAACCAAGAGTGCAGTAAGGCACGTTGTCGTGTACCAGGATACATTGGGTCAAGCACAGAACACATTATCAGATTTTTCACTTCTAGTTACATCTCTGCTAGAGCCACCTTAACATGTTCGTATCCATACAGCGATTTATTATTTAGAAAACTCACAAAAAATCTACATTACCAAAATTCTTGGAAGTTCTTCTATACTAATCCTCACAGTCTATCTTAGGGTAATATTTAATAATCAAAGATTTTCTAAATCTAGATTCCATGGTTTGTACTAAACATCCTATGATACAAATTGTAATGCCCCGCACCTAGTTACCCAGAGTTAGTGTTTTATTAAATAACATTAGCATGATCACAAGGGATCAAATCCTGAATGACCAATCAGTTCAGTAGAATTAGAAGTACAAGGTACATTCATAAGTTTTTCGTTATATTATAAAATGAATGAAAACCACAACATTTTCTCTATTGGACGCATTCATATCCCACAAAAAATCCTTGTGGGTCAGTCATAATATACATCTTCACATCCTGTGAAAAATAAAAAATAGAAAGGGGTGAGCTCAAATGCTCAGTAAAGATAAAAATATAGAAGAAATATTCATAAATAAGCATAAACATTTAAGGGAATGTATAAAACTAAACATATTCCTTTTAAACATAATCTTCAAAAATTTATGGAAAAGATAAATCAATAATTCTCTTTACTTATTCACATTGATATTGTATTAGTTGAATAATCACATGTAATATCAAATAGCGAATTTCATAATGATGAAATGCATAATGTCAGACATCATAACCACATTGTCAAGGCCTCATTCCCAGACTACAAATAAGATTATGTCAAGGCCTTTTTCCAAGACACTAGTTTGTCTCATGAGACATACCCATGCATCTAGGATCTATAGTGAGCTCTATCCATCACTTACTATGTTTAATTCATTCCTCATATAAAAAGGTTTAAACATAACATAAACATTAGTATTAAAAATAGCTAAGGAAATGTTAATAATTTAACCAAAAACCATGAATACTATAGAAATAACACTTCCACATTCAAACATACTGCAAAACATTCAATACAGTATGGAAGATTTGTATCAGAGTAAATCAACTTCAAACAAGGGTAAAATCCATCAAAGCATGTTTACATATATGAAATAAAAACTATTTGAGATAAATAACTCTATATATTTGGAAATCATTAAAAATTCACATAATTATAGAAGGAAACATTTACTGTGAAAATATTCTAATAAGCTTCTATGGTATGCATCAAAGGTGTTATAAAGGCAGAAAATAGTTGCACCCGTCGTATAAGATGAAAAATATATTCTTTCCATAATTTTGTCGAAAATGACGTAAAGGACCTTATTTAGAAAATGACATAAATATAACCTTAAAAACATATTATAAAAAGTCAAAAAAGGGTATAAATTAATTTAACCCATAGTATTGTAAATAGTAAAAATGTTTTTAAATAAATTTGTAAGAAAAATGGATGTGGATGATAATGAGGTCCCAGAAAATATTTACATATATACAACCTCAGATAATGAAGAGGCTATAGAATTAACCCTTACCTTGTACATTCCCCTTGACAAGGGTATTTTAACGTCATATATAATAGAGAAATCATTTTTATTAAATTTTACAAGAACCACATAAATAAATATGATATCATATATGATCTTCTAATATTGATTTGTTACTAATATTTCGGCAGTATCATTGTTTCGGGTGTTAACTCGTTCTGTTTCCTTTATATGATTGGTTACGTAATCCATGTTTTTTATGAGTAGGATTTATATAATTCATATTCAGAATGATATTTTGTTCTTACAAAAATTTAATCATAAAATAAAAATTATTCTTGAATGATTACGATGGGGAATGAATCTCATCGCGTTCGTGGAGACAGTATTCTGTACGTACGCACAAGCGAAAATATCATTATATTGGCAGATAAATAGTATGTAATTGGATAGTATATCATATATAAGGAATCATTAGAATTTTATATTTATTATTTACATCAGTTATACTCATTATTATACCCATCCAAATATTGAATTGTTTTAATAACAACTACACTACGATGTGAAGATGATAAGCCGTACGTACGCACATATGGTGACTATTATTTCATAGGATGGATAGAATAATTAATATGGTTGTAACATATTTATAATAACATCACAATATATATAAGTCACTGGATTTATTATTTTGGTATGGAGAAAATAAATAAAGAGGATGTGGAAGAAGAAAAGAACTTTGAAAGATGTGGTAAAATTATTACCTCTTCTTCAGGTGTTTCCTTTTTGAGTTGATCAAAAGGTCTCCTAAGGATGGATTTATGATCAATTTAAAGCCTATTGGAAGAACTGAGGATTTTTGGTAGGATATTTGAGCATTGTTTGGCAGAGGAAAATGGATTTGGATGTGTGATTTTGAGAGAAGGGGATGTTCCCTTTTATAAGATAAGTGAGGGCCACTTTAGGAAAAGATCGAAATATTATTTTATTATAAAATAATATTATGTTTATCATTGATAAAAAATGGTTTATTCCAAGGTTATGGTGGGTATGGGTCGAAAAACTCTCAGCCAATAGGTTTTATTCATGTTTAGGTCAACATATTATTTTTATCTTCTATATTTAACTCTTAGTTAAATAGTTTGACATTTACCATGTCTATTTGTATTTTTATATAATATGGTTAATAAAATTTCTATAAACTTCCAATAGAATTACAAGTGGTTATTTATTGATTTATATAACCTTAGCTAAGTATTTTTTCCAAACCTTATTTTTTTAGGAACATTATATCAATTAATAATATAGTATTTGTTTTAAAAAACTCAAATATGTCGATTTTGACACTATTTAGTATTTGATTTTTTGGAAAGTCATAAAAACATTATCAATTCGAATAAATTCTATTTAATCAACCCTAAAATTTCATATTATCCTAGTAAATTAGTGTAATCTATCAAAAGTCTCAATTTAGATTTATTTGGATATTTATAATATCAATTTTTTTAATATTTCATCAATAAGGTAATTACTGCATATCATTGTGTCATAAATTAATTTAATTATATAATGTCTAAAAATTATAAATATAATACCATTGTGTGTAAAATATTTTTATCTTTCTAATGAATATTTATTGTTGAATTTACCTTATGTATAGCCATATATAAAAAATTATTTATTAATGAAAATGAGAATTTAATACTTTTAACAATTCATTAAATTAAATAATAATAAACATACTAATCAAATCCTAGTGGACTTAAATGATCATATTTAATTCCTAATGTTGTTTTTTGTCTAAATACACTTAATCAATAAAATTATGACATGGGATAGGGTAACAATAATATCATTTTTACCTTTAGATTCTCTGTTTACTTTTAACCGTGGTAAATAAAAGTCAAAAGTAACTATTCTTCAAAAATTATTTTCATCATATTGAACCTAATTTTACTTATCGATATCAATTGTGCCGCATTTATTTTCAAAATTCAACTCATAATAGAGGAAAAATTATGTTTCATTCAAATTTACAAATGCTTCTAAAAGGCGGGTAAAAGACAATAAAAAGTTCAATAAAATTTTATTTATATAATATTATTAAAAAACGAATCCAATGAATTTCATTGATCATATATAGGTATTATGTATATATTTTGACCTAGAATAAACTTAAATAAAATAATTAATTATTTAAATAATAATTTTGTTTTTAAAAAAATACAGTGTTTTTCACTATTCATAAAAAATTGGATGTTTTCCAAAAAATAACAAAATTCACCCTAAACTAATTCTGATATCCTGAATCAAAAAATGAATTCCATTTTGAAAAATAAAATTTATAAAATTTTAGAAATTGGGTATTACTCTACATAATGGCTAGTTTGGTTGGTCGTGGTGTGTTAAAACATCAAGTGGCATACAGCACAAGCTATTTCATTATTCAAAGGGAAACATATCGTGGAAGATTGGGGTGTTACAATAGTTTAGTCTAGGGAACCCAATATTACAACATCATGTATGGTTAAAATCATATATATCATTATGCCTATGAAGTAATATCTTTTTACATAGGATAGTGACTTTGTAGTTACATTCTTTAATTATAAACCTAGCTCTTTGTAATCAATATGTTGATATAAGTTATTTGTATATTGTCTATGGAATCTAGATAATTTGAAGAATTAGTCTTATCATACTGAGAGGTAAACTTTTTCACAATTAGTTGTTCATACTCTGAGTTATATATTGTTTCTGATAGCTAAAAAAATTAATACTTTAATAGTTGAAAAAGTTTTTTTGAAGATATAATATAAAAATAAAATGGAATAGCCAATTTTCCCCCACTCTTTTTTTTCCAATTTATTTTGTGGGATCTATTAAACAATATCATAGCTTGAATCCAGATTTTTTTTTAAATTCCATGGAGAGGAATGGTTATTAATTTTTTATTGATTATGTAAATGAATTTCCATTCAAAATATTGACAATAAAAATTCATTGAAAAAATCATTATAACTTTTAATAAGAAAATTATTACATTTTGATAGGTATGATTCTACCTTAATTGATGTCAATTAGTTTTGCTATTTTTGATGGAGGTAGAAATGGATTTACCCCTTGGGTTTTGTAATGTCCTGTAATTCCCATGTAATTTGTTTACTTATATGGAATTATTTAGATACTGTGAAATTCGAAAATAACTGATTCTGAGGCCTAGAGTGCCCAAAATGATCTGTCAAAAAATGTTAACCTTTAAATATAATGCATGAGCAGTTTTTACGAAAAAGTTGAATAATACCTAAACAATTTCTCAGATCAGAAATATGTGGGCACCGTTGCATTCATTATGGCAGGTTTACCCTAGGCATGACATATGTTTAGTTGGCGCACACCTCCAGTATGAAAACAAGAAAATGGAAAAACTGTTAATAAAATAATCAAATAAAGTTATTATTTTATAAATACTTATAACTCAAAAACGGTGACTCAGATTAAAAATCGGAGACCACCTCTGAACTAATGAGTGTATGCTTTGATTAGGAAGATCCAGACATTAGCTGGCACATGCCAACAATAGAAGTTAGTTTTTAATCGTGAATCAAATAATTAAGTAACAATTATTTTATTTTTAAATCCTTATAACTCTCAAACGATAACTCGGATTCAGAATCTAAGAGTACCATTGAACTCATGGGGGGCATGTTCCCCTTAGGAAGAGCCTAACCTCGATCAGATCTGGTCGAGGGTGAATTTTTTTTTTTGAACCTTATTAAGGTATGTTCAGTAAATGTGTGAGATGGATTTTCTATCTTCTGAACTGGTGCTCAGATTAAAAATATGAGGACACCTTTGAACTCGAAACGTCGGGATTCGCCTAGAAATTATTTAACTTGTGCTTGAAACGGATGAGAGAAAATTATTTTTCAGATTTTCAAGAAAATAATAAAATAATATAAAATAAATATTTTATTTATTTTAACACATTTTACTGTCAGAAAGTGACGTTGCGAGGCAGTGATGATGTGGTGACAATGTTAATTAATGAGGCTCATTAATGTCTCATTAACGCACAATGTAACGAAACATTAATGACTCATAACAATAATGTTGTTTCTTAAATAAAATAGTGTAACGAGGCGACGTTGCATCCTAATAGAGACTTTGAGATGTGCTTTTATTTATAATTTGACGCTTTAGGGAAATAAAGATTAAAAATATTGAGGAATCTTTGATGAAACTCTAACAAATTTCCACCCCAGTGAAGAACGACAAATTCCTGTGGAATATTATCATCTTCGGTGCCTTTTGAAGAACTGACCTCAGAAGAGATGTTGACTTATTAATCCCTCGAGGACAAAAACATCAGCATAAGAAGTCATAAGAGGTAGGGGTTTTCTATTTAATGATCTTCAACATTATTTTCTAAAAATTAATAACACGGATCAACCCATGAATAGGTTGATCCTTGATTCGTGTGTTATGCAGGAGGGTGTTTTATTCTTGGGGTTTTTTATTTATGGACCAAATCATAGCATGGAATGGTTGAATGGAAACACCCCTAACCTTGCCCATCATTAAACCTCTAATGTGGAGGCCACGATCCAACAAAAAAAATCCTGAGCTCCTCCACATGTGCGCTATTGGTGGCTGTACCCTCGAAATGGTGGAGATGTAGGTTTGGAATACATGTGGTGAAAAGGGTGCTCCTCGGAGGCCACAGTCATAGATGGATTGAAGGACGGACCACCGGAGTGAATTCGGTGGTCTGATAAACATTATACTGGCATTGGAGGCAGTGGGAGTGGTGGCCATCCACACCACCCACGTGGAGGATGCGGGCGGCACTGGCAGGCTGCATTGATTAGTATACCGCGGCTTATCAGCCGTCGTGGTGTGCTGGAGGATGCCATGTTAGGCGGGGCGCCACGTGGATAGACGGCCTGCGTCTAGGCCATTCAGACGTGCTAGAAGCTGTGGTTCTTCACTACGACAGACTGAGGATCCTTGTACATCCATACGGAATCTGGGAGGCCGCGACTCATTGGCCGAGGTAGGAGCTGGATGCGCACCAAGAGGGCGCCGCACAGAATGTGTGGATAACCTATTGAGGGTCTCATTCAAACAGGGAGGGGATGCAGCTGGCTTTCGCATCCTAGTTGCTCACACCGGCCGCACCGTGCGGCTAGTCCCCAACTAGCAAGCTTAGCCCCAAACAGGTTGGCCGATCCCACTGCCCAGTGGGCTGAAGATATGACTAATGAGATGGACCACGCTAGTAGTCTGGATCTGCTTCGACATTCCATACCCTCACAGGAAGACTATACCCAAGCCCCCTTCGGGCCAGGATAGTTTAGACTGGGTCACCGGGCAACCAGGCCAGGTCGAGTGAGCCCTATTGGGCCTGGCCCACTGGCCAGGCCAGACCAGACTGACCTCAACCAGCACCAGGTCGGGTCGAATCTGTCTTAATGATCCTGGGTATGTGGGACACTCGATCTGGGTTGGTCAGGTCGGTCCGATCGGGTCAGACTGGGCCCATCGCAACCGGTCCCTTGGTTAATAAAACGTATGTATCATGCACACCGTGCATCCATTTGATGAGAAGTTTACGGCTATGAGACACTCTAGATGAGGCAGATATTTTGGAACACTCTATGGTGACTATTGTGATAGTTGATATGCAATGAAGGGAGTAAAGAGAGGTTCTCCCAAGAACACTACGTAAATAACCCTATGACTAGTTGAGACAAGAAGACTACTGACATTTGGCTTAGTGGGAATCACCTATATGTGAGATGGTAGGGCCACGGTGGGAAGAACCTCTCAATGACTTTACAGGCCCATGGTATGTGATTAGGTTGAGTACCTCAGTTATCCATGACTAGTGGGAAGCACATTTTTGTGACTGTACATTCCCACAGTACGCGATGGGTGAGGAGAACCTAAGCAGTCCAAGGCTAGTGGGAAGCACCTCTTGGGGACTTGGTAGGCCCACTGTACTCCTTAGAGGATGAGTTCTCTAGCAGCTGAGGTATTCGACGATGTGGTTGATGATGCTACTATTACTACCCTAGTATATACCTGGAATGAGTTATCTTGTGTTTCATGATTTAATTTGAGAATTGTTGTGTGGTCATTCTTTTTTTGTTTTGGGGTCTCAACTGAGTACTATGTCAGTCAACCCTGCATGGGTTTCACCCACACATGTTGTGTCTGGTGGAGGCGACCAACGTTTCGATAGAGGTACTCAAGAAGACGAGACTGATGGACGCTACGACGGTGGACTTGGTGGCGCAAGACCAGGAGGGGCCTAGTAGGACTGGGTAGAGAGGACATACTACATCAGATTCCATTAGCTTCACTACTTTCACGATCATGTCGGGTTTTCTACGGATGGATATCAGAGTTCCATTTTGGGTTTTGCTGTTTTTAGTTGATTGTTGGGATTGTATTCTGGCCCACATACATTCAGATGTACTTGCAGACATCAATTTTTTAATGGTTCTATTTTTCCCCCTTTCAGTGTCTTGGGATGTGGTTTGGCAGGTGTGTACGTATAGTTATCCACAAAATGCCTCCCACATGTAGGTTGATGCCTTTAGCGCTAGTTGACAGACCCTGGACTTCAGGAGGCAGGCTTGGTATAGTCATGGCATGGGCCCCCTGGGATGGGTCATGGAAAAATGGTATCAAAGGGTAGTTGGTACTACCACAAAGATGGATAGTCTATATTTTTGTTTTGGGAAAATAGTGTTAAGTGTTGCAAGTTTGAATTTCAGATTCAGGGAGTCTAGTGTTGGTGCAGCGGCCGACATATCCATACACCATGACCTTGAATTCTTTTTGTGGCTTAATACATGAAAACATTGGTTAGATAAGTTTATCCTTATTTTGAATAAGAGTCAACTCACCAGGTATAACCTTATAAACATGGTACAACATGATCTATCTCAGAATGCCTCCATGTGGACGACCAGCCAGGATCCTGATACGAGGTCATGAGGACAATCCACCTAGTGACAAGGCATCTATTCATGGACCAGTTCTAGATATATCCCCACCATGTGGTATACTGGTGTTACCACCACCTATTGATCTACTAGCAGGCCCACCTCCAATGGTTCAGATGGATGAAGCATCCTAGAACGACTCATGGATGACACTTTTTCCACAAAGCGATGAGTCATGGGATTCGAATGTGTGTCATGGGAATCCGAGGAAATGATCACCCGAGGTTAAATGTTAGAAGGACCTAATGATTGATGTTGTTCCAAGTAATTCATGAAACCAGAGGGTTCATAGGAGGGAGTTTTCTAGTTCTTAGAATGGAAGGATTCACTATTCTTGTCTTAAATTTTTTTTATTTCCTGCGAGATTTTCACAATATTCATGATGTAGTACATGATAAGAGATAGTTGCATACTATCGAGGTTTATGACCCACTGACTCCAGGGATAAATCTGGGTATGAGGAATGACTTTCTACATTATTTTCAGTATTTGTAGACACTTTTACTAGTGATTTCCCTTTCCCACCACATCTTCTTGGTTAGTACATAGAGTTTTTGGTTAATACAAATGACTTGACCCTCATTTTTAGAGAATCCTACCGGAGGATACCCAATGACCACACACTGGTGTCAACAGTGTGACTTGACTCTTGGAGGTGAGAGTATCGGTTTGGATCTCATGGTAGTATCTTTGAGGCCTTATGATGTTAGTTTTGCTATGGAATGTTCATCTAATTTTCATGATCAAATTGACTGTTTAAGTTAAAAGGATGTTTTATATAGGCAGCATTGGAATGGGGTTTTCCATGGTCGACAAAAAAAGAGAAACCCAGGAAGCATGGGATAAAATCATACATAGGAGGGTGTTGTCAATCACTCTTGAATCAGTCGGCCATGCCCTCATGGAAGTAGATGTTTTCAATTTTTAGTTCCAAATAGTAGAGGCGGAATGCTAGAACGTTGCTTCAAAAGATGTTTCCAGGGTTACCTCCATACCAGGGGAAGGAATTCAGTATCATTATACACCCTTAGATGGAACTAATATTAGCATCGGTTTATCAGATGGCTTTCATAGAGCTTCGCAAGTAGGGGGTGTAGTTGGGGGACGTGTTGAGGAAGGTCTTAGTAAGAACCAGTGTTCGAGGTTATGTGTGGACGACCATCACATTAATAAAGTGGTCGTTGGGAACTAGTACCCACTACCAAATGGTCTATGGGCACATCAATCTGTTAAAAGAGGTAGCTTTTTGTGTGGATGGAAAGGTGCCCATAGGATTTTCCATAGTTGAGACAGTGGTGAAGGATAGAGTTTTTTTAGGACTTTGACTCTGAGATAATCTATACTCCAATGATGGGGAATGTGGTGGCATACACACTCAGTAGGAGTTCTGGTTTACATGTTCTAAGTGATGCAATAGAGCAGCTAGCCACAATGTAGATATACTTCATGGATGATTATGGAGAAACTTACCTTTAGTTAATGGTTGTCAGTCCCCCACTCTTACAGTGTGTTAGGGAGGCACTGTTCAAGGATGTAGACTGCAAGGCCCAACGTGCTCACTTTTCGTTCAGACAAGATCCTGATAGATTTTTGATTGGTGAGGAGAATTTCATCTTTTTTAAAGGACACACCAGAGTATCGGTGAAGTTATGGGAGGATTTATTGATTGAATTCCATTGATAATATTTGGTGGTACGTTCTAGTGTGTTAAATATATTCAAATACCTCAAACGTGAGTACTGGTGGCTAGGATATGGAAACCTTTGGAGTTTGGGAAAGAAGACCTTGTTTTCCTTCAAATCTCACCTCGACGGGTATTGAAGAGTTTATTCCAGGATGGAAATATATCTTTGATGATCATCGGATCTTCATAGGCCCTGAGAAGAGTTATTGAGGTGGCATACCACCTAGATCTTCCCCCTCAAATGTACCGAGTGTGTGATGTTTTCCATGTGTCGCAACTGAGGATGTACGTGCATGATCCATCACACATTATTGACTGGGTGAGCTAAAAATTTACAAAGGTTTAAAATTTACAATGTTCCCTATGTAGATAAAAGATCGATAGGAGTGGGTCTGATGGGGGATATTGATTCCTCTGGTGCACATTCGGTGGAAGTACAAGAATCATCAGAAGAGCACATGGGAGCGGGTGGCTCATATTCATGCTCAGTACCCCTATCTGTTTGACTACTTTTGTTTTGTCTTTATGGAATGTAAATCACTAAGGTGAAGATAGTGCAATGTCCATGAATTTATGTGTATTTTATTTATTTATATGGAATTATTTCGAGATAGTGAAATTCGATGGCACATGATTCTAAGGTCCAGAGTGCACGGAATGATCCGTCGAAAAATGATAAGCTTTAAATAGAACATGCTATTCGTTTCTAAAAAAAAGTGGAATAACTCTTATAAGGTTCCTCAGATTAGAAATCTATGGGAACCATTGCATTTATGATGGTATGTTTACCCTAGGTGTGAATTATTTTAAGTCGGCACACACCTCCAATAATAAACCCCAAAAATGGAATAACCGTAAATAAAATCATAAAATAATTTTTTTTTCAACTACATCGAACTCACAATCAGTGACTTAGATTAAAAATTTGAGAATACACCAAAAATAATGATGGTATTCTTTCCTTATGTATATCCTAAGATTGGATGGTGTGGGCCTATAGTGGCAGTCAGTTTTTTGATGTGAATAAAATAATAAACAATTATTTTATTTTCAAATCCTTATAAATCCTAAATGGTAACATGGATTGAAAATCAGAGAGTACCATTCAACTCATGGGGGAATCTCCCCCTTATGTGGAGCCTATCTCCAACTTTCATAAAGAATGTGTGAGAGTAATTTTTTTGGACGTTTATTAAGGTCGGTTCAATAAACGTGCGAGTGAGATTTTCTATCTTTTGAACTGGTGCCTAGATTAAAAATCCTAGGGCACTGTTGAATTTTGAACACCGAGATTCACCTATAAATGACTTAACTTCACCCGGTATGGGATGAGTGAAAAAGTTATTTTTCTAACTTTTCATGAAAAACAATAAAAAAAATTAAAAGAATTATTTTATGTCTTTTCTCACCTTTGTGTGGCAGATGGTGATGTGGCAAGTTAGCAATGAGGTAGTGACGATGTGCATTAATAATTCTCATTAATGGCTCATTAACCCTCAAAATAACTATGCATTAATGATTCATAATAGCGACATTATTTCTAAAATAAAATTGTGTAATGAAGCAATGTCGAATCATATTGGAGACGTGGAAACATGCTCTTATTTATAGTTCAATGCACTTGGAAAATAAGGATTAAAAATTTAGATAATTCTCTGGAGAACCTATGACGAACTTCTCCACTAATGAATAAAAACAAACGCCGGTAGAACGTGATAATCTTCGATTCCTTTCGATGAATGGAGATGGAAAGAAATGTCAACTTCTTAATCCCTTGAAGATGAACGCCATAGCATCAGACGTCATAACATGTAGGGGTTTTTGATTTTATGTTCTTCCTCATACTTTTATAAAAATGACAAACACGGATCCACCCACGAATAGGTTGATCTGTGATTCATGTGTTATGTGGGATGGTGTTTTATTCATGGGGTTATTTTATTCAGGGTCTAAATCTTAACATGTAAAATTTAACAGAAACTCCCCGAACCATCCCTGTCTTTAAAACTCTAATGTGGAGGCCTCGGGATGACACAAACAATTATTGAGTGCCTCTGTATCTGAAATATCGGTGTTTGTACCCTCAAAATGGTGGCAAGGAGGGTTTGGTATCCTCACGGTGAAAAGGGCGCTCTCAAGAGGCCACAGTTTCATACGGCTTGAAGGATAGACCACTAGAGTCCGTCTAGTGGTCCGCTATACTCTCTTCTAACACTGGGAGTGTTGGCCAACCACATCGGCCGCGTGGAGGAAGGAGCCCGCACTAGTGGGCAGCGTTGATCTGGAGACCATGGCTCATCAGTTGTGGTGGCGCACTGGAGGACGTGGCATCAGGATGGGCACTGTGAGGAGGGACAGCCTGTGCTCTGCCCATCTAGACAATCTAGAAGCCATGGTCCTTGATCGTGGTAGACTGAGGAGCCCTATGCAACCACATGTCTAGTGGAAGGCCGCAACACATTGACTGCGGGAGGAGCTAGATGCAACATCAGGGGGGCACTACGCAGGTGGTGCAGCCAGCCTCTTGGGACCATGTTCAGACAAGGAGGGGACACGTTTGGCTACTACATCCCAAGTGCTCACACTAGCCACACTGTACAGCCGGTCCTCAGATGGAAGGCTGAGCCCCCAGTGGGTTGGGCCAGTCCCACTGCCTAGCGTGTCAGACATTGGACCATCGAGTTGGACTGTGCCGGCAGGCCGAACCCACGTCGGTGGGCCAGAACCACACCCAACAAGCCAGACCTGCACTGAAAGACTGGACTCACGCACCCTATGGGCCTTCCTGGACGAGTCAAGATCACGAAGTGACCCTGTGGGCTGGACCCTCAACAAACCATGTCGGTTCCAGCGAGGCATATTATTCATGGCCTCCTAGCCCAGTCAGACCTGACCGACCTTGGCCAGCATCAGATCGGGTCGAATCTGTATTAATGAACCGGGGTATGTGGGTCCCCGATCCCAGTTGGTCGGTTTAGTCCGACCGAGTCAGACCGGGACCCGTCATAACTAGTCCCCTAGTTACTAAAAAGCTCATATCATTTATTCTACGTGTTTCATTGATGAGATGTTTGATGCATTGGGATTCTCTCGACCAGGTAGATCATTTAGAATGGTTTAAGGAGACATTCGTGATAGTTGAGTTGTGATGAAGGGATTAAAGATTGGTTATACAAAGCGCACTACGTACATAACCCTACAACTAGATGAGACCTTAATACTACTGACTTTTGTGCTAGTGGGAAGCACCTCTTTGTGACTTTAATGGCCTAGGGTGTGCGATTAGGATGAAAACCTTATTTGGCCATGACTAGTGGATTGATCCCCTATGTGAATTTTTAGCCCACCGTACACGATGGGGGAGGAGTATCTAAGCATTCCAAGGTTAGTGGGAAGAACCCCTTTGTGACTTGGAAGGCCCATATTACTCCCTAGACGAGGAGTTCTCCAACATCTTAGGTGTTTGACAATGTTACTGATGATGCTACTATTACTACCCTAGAATATACATAGTGTGAGTTGTCTTCTGTTTCATACATTACATTGAGAACTGTTGTGTGGTATTTCCTTTTTATTTTGCGTTCCCTATTGAATACTATGTTACTAAACCCTACATGGACTTTGCCCACACATGTTGTGTCTGGTGCTGACGACCGACACTTCAATAGAGGTTCTTAGGGAGACAAGACTAATGGACGCTACAATGGTGAACTTGGTATCCCAGGACCAGACATGTCTCATTAGGACTGGGTGGACATGACACAGTACATAGGCTTCTAGTAGAATTACTACTCTCAAGATCATGTAGGGTTTTCTACAGATGGTCATCAGAGTTCCCTTTTTTGTTTTTCTGTTTTCAGTTCTTTATTGAGTTTGTATTATGGCCCACATACTTTCAGATGTACTTGCACTCATCTTTGTTTTAGTGGTTTTCTTTTTCCACCTTTTGGTGTGTTGGGATGTGTTTGGGTGTCTGTGTGTGTATAGGTATTCAAGAAAATGCCTACTACATGCAGGTTGAGGTCTTCGGTTCTAGTCGTCAGACCCTGGCCTTTGGGAGGTGGTCTTGGGTTAGTCATGATACGAGCGCTGATGGATATGTCATGATAGTTTTACTGTCACATTATGTAAAAATTTGGTAAAAATAACCTAGAGAATAAGGGTCATAATCGCAACACCATTCAATAAACTCATGGATTGAAATAATTTTAAAAAGTTATTGGTATCATGATAGATAATGGAATATGGGATAAACATGAAAATATCTATGATGTAAGAAAAAATGTGATGTAGTCAAAACAATATGTTTTGATTTTGAAGAACTCAATAAATAGAATATGAAATTATGGATGTATTATTAACAAAATTTAAAGAAACATTGATCATAATTAGAGGGTTTGGAGAAAAGTTGGAGGATAAAATGGTTGTTGAGAATATTATGTACACAAATCTAGATATATTTAATGATAATTTTTTTTCAATGTAGATCATTAATAGAGTGAACACACATTAAATGCTTTATATAACTTCATTATTATATATAAAATGTGAAAGGAAATTGTTTTCATGAGGAAATTTAAATCTAATAGTAGAAATTATTCTAAATATTTAAATAAAGAGAAGAGTAAGAATGAATATGATGAGAAATAATCTAGTCAATCAGAATCTAAAGATGATATTAATGAAAATTTTGATAATGTATTTTCCAATATCAATATTAATTTACGAAGAGGAATGATATAACTCTAGGGGATGATTCCAGTAAACTTATTCAAGTGTGGATCCTTTGTTGATTTTTTTGTAAAATTATACTATTTTGAAAATAAATTGAAGAAGAATATGAGAGTCAACATAGATTCTTAATGATAAGTGAAATTGACTAATACAAATTTTCAAAAAAAAGCGATATAACTTCTAAATGTTAAAAAAGATAAATTTTTTATATCTAACAAAGAATATGAGAAAAAAATTTATATCGACGAGGAAGTTGAGACTTCCATTTATGTTAATGAAAAAATATTAATTTCTAAAGTTAATGGGTAAGACATAATTAGTAATAAATTTAGTTATTTTGTAAACGATGGAGACATATAATTGGATATGATGTTGAACAAATAACATAAGGATTGTTATTCTATTATCCCAAGGAAATAAAAAGTTATTGTACATTTAAAAGATGAAAATCAATCATTATGTATTAAATATTTTACCCATATAGAAAAATAATCATTGTTTCTAAAAGACATTGATTATTTGAATGAATTGTTTTCTAAAAGGGAGAATAAATAAATAAGATGGAATTGAAAGCTTACTTTTTGGTGAATGATATTAATAATTTCAAATAGATGTTTAATAATATTGAAATGGAATTAGATAATTATTATACCAATACTCAAAATTTTATTCATGAAGTTTGATAAAGATCTAAAAAGGTTGTAATATATGAGAAAAATTCATAGAATATTGACATTCATGTAAAAAACATAATATTATACTCAAATTATAATACAAATCATTATAATTTTGGTACAATTCTTGAATAGACGAACCATTTGAAGAAGAATAATTATTTTACAAAATTGTTACTATCAAATATTATTAAATTATCGAAATATACAATAGAATTAAATAAATATATATATATATATTAAAAAAGTAATAAAAAAATATCGTAAAACAAATAAGAATGTTTCTTGCGATTATCAAATTTTTAGCTCACAAATAAGATCCATTATTGATGGAAAATTGAATGAATAAGTATAGGTGTAACACCCCATGACTATGCACATAAAATTAATATAGAATACATGAAACACTAAGTCTTTAGAAAACACCACTTTTTTATAACCTCGCTAGTAATCATAATTTTACCACTTCTATGACTTGAATTTCAAAAAAACTAGCACACATGGTTGTGTTCAATAGGATACTTAGAGTGTGATAAGACAAATGTAATTTCGGATGAATAGTAACGTACCCGTGTGAATAGTAACAAACCCTTATGAACAGTAATGTTACTCTTATGAATAGTAATGAATAGTAAATCAGCCAAAAAATAGAATGTTCACCCGTGAAAGCATAAATACAATTTTGATATCAAATAAGTGAAAAAAACGATCACAGTGTAAGTATTGGAATTTTTTTATTCTAAAAATATTCTAATTACAATTTTATGATTGATTTAATAATTTAATATGGAAATTTATTTCAATAAAATGTAATAATATATTTTTAAATTATTTTCATATTGCTATATGATAATTTTATGGGACCTTGATTAATTTCTCAAGGTGTTATAAAACAGGTTATTGTTTTAATGTTGTTTTCTTGGAATAAATTATGATTTTATTTAAAATTTAAATTAATAAATATATATAATTATTTTCATGAAATGGGTTTCATTTTTGAATTCTGCAAGTTAAAAAATGGTTTTTGTGATTTTTGGTACTTTTCTAAAATACATGAATTTTTCATGAATAGTAAAAATACAGTTTCGAGTTTTCGGTATGTTTAATGAAATAATAATGATGTAATAGTAAATATAAAATGATGGTACACTTGGGTAAATTAAAATATAAAATGATGTTTCCCTAGTGGCTAATACCACGGGAAAATAGCATGGGAATGTCCCTGGTTTTTCAAAAACAACTAATGATTTGTCCTTTGAAATTAATAAAAAAACTCCTTCTCATTTATTATAAATATCTACTCTTTATTTCACATTCCATCATTCCAAACTCATAATACAAGATTTTATGGTAGTTTTACCTCCCTAAGAGTCCTCCCAAAGTGTCCTCAAGCACTAAAGGTCCCAATTATATTTTTTAGGAGTTACTCTACAAGGTAAGGGATTCTTCAACCCTTCTCATTTTCAAGATTTCATTTTAGGTTATTATTTTTAATTTCAATTGGATTATGTTGGGATATGTAATTACATATCCCCCTTACTATTGATATTATTTAATAAGGATTATATACATCTTTTCCTCTCTATAATATATTTTATGGAATTTTATACGACACCTTTCGGCTGTCGAATTTTTATAAGCAATCTCTTAACATTTCTTTTATTTTCAAGTTCCTTTCTTTTCATTATCTTTCCTCACCTCCTATAATAAAAATATTTCATTAATCTATTACCTTAAATTTAATATAAAATTTCATTGATAAATAAATAATTATTCATCATCTCTAATTTCCCCTTATTTTATACAGGAAATGAAAACATCATCCAGGATAAGTTAATTTATCACAATAAAGGACGCCGGGTTTTCAACTTCTATTAACATTTTCAATTTGGGTTGTGAAACAATTTTTAGGATTTAAAAAAACGTAAATATATGTATCATAACTTATTTAAGGTTCTTTAAATACACATGATATTAGTTTATAAATCAAAATGAGTTTGTTGTGATAAAAAATTGCCAATTAACCCAAACAATTGTCATTGAAGTTTTATATAATATTTCATCTTCACCGACAAAAACCAAATGAATTATATAAAAATGTAATTTTCTGGTTTTTAAATAATAAAATAAAATTTTTATTCTGGAAAACCATTCTCATTCTATATGTTTATTCGTAAATGAATATAAGTAAACCGATCTGGAAAACCGTTGAAAAAAATGCTCCCAAACAATGAAATTGAATCTCTTAACCCATAAAAAGTCCATGAATTAACCTAATATGGTTACAAAAAATAAATTAAATGTATTTTAGGATTTCTAATAATTAATTTATTAACCTAAATATGATTATTCATATCATTAAGATCAGTTTAGGAACACCTTCAGACTAATGGTTAGGGTTTCCCACCCATACCTCAATTTTCATTTCGGTTAATTTTATTTTATAATTACCTCAATGAAATTGTTATATATTATTATGTACTCATATTAAATTATTTTTAGGTGTTATATATTTTTACCATCCATAATACTTCTATATTTTATCAATATTTACATCTTTTAAATTGATCTTTCAAAATTTATTCCAAAATAAAAGACTGATTCAATGGAATTTCTCTTATTCTTACCTATTTTCAAGGGACTATACAATCAATTTTTAGAAACAATTATCTTTATAAAATCAATAATTTTATTATAAAAATAATTTCTTACTTTAGATCTCATTTTATACAATTAATTTTCTAAAATAACTCTTCTTTTTAAAGTAAAAGTGTATTTATCTCAAGAATCACTCGATGATTTTATAAGAGTACCTCCATTATTTTAAAAAAATCATGTTGATTGTTATTTATTATTTTCATTAATGTTTTATTATATCATATACCATGTTTAATTGAAGTTTTTATAATTATTTTTATTATAGGCGTTTTATCTTAAAACTATTCACCAATTTAGTCTGAATGGTTAGTGTTTATACTTAATGTTCTGGAAAATTTATTTAAATTTCATATGTTAGTATCAATATGAACATATATGTTGTTTATGTTTATCTCTGTTCATATGAGAAATGCATTGGACATAGTATGTGACATCATGGGACTGTTATAGCCCCCCGATGCATCGATAGGTCTCAAGATTCAAATTGATATCGACTTGGCTGAGGCCTTTCCCATTTTTAGATATGGGTTTGGATGAGGCCCAAGTCATTTTTAGATGTATTGGATGAGGCGTTGACTGTATGTTTCAGAATGTCTGACATATTCATTTCCCTCATTATGTAGATATGAATTAAATGTTTATGAGGTTATTCAACTATTATAATACACATGAATATGTTTTCTTATGGAAATTTTTACTCAGCTCATATTCCTACCATTTTATATTCACGTTTATTTTTAAAGGAATATGTTTTCAATTATTCACATTACCTAATGTTTTTTATCTTTCACTGTAATGTTTTACCTAAACTGAGCATCTGATCTCACACCTTCTGATGTTACATTTTTTCCAGGGCATGAAGAAGTATATTATTATTGACTTGAAGGAATAATCTTAGATTGGTGAATGTTCCCAATGGATAATATTTTTTTTCATTTCAAGTTGTAAAGATAACATTATGTAGGTATCTTATATCTAAATCTTTTAAACTAATCAGTCATTCATGATGGATATTCCTTATTTATCTGCCGATGTAAAAAAATAAGGAATCAGCTCCAGGAACCTGGGGTCAAGTCCATACATTTTGTATTAAAGAAATTTTATTAGAAAATATGGAAACATGATCTAGAAAATGTAGATTTTGGAACAAAATCCAAAGCTAGTATTTCAGGGTAAAACATACAAGAATGTCCTAAAATTTTGGTAAGGAATAGATTATTTGGATCTTTCTAGAAAATACATCTCTATCTAGATACTACAAGAGGAAGTGGTTCTGTCACATGTGTACCTAGGATTTAAAACTCTGATAAAGATATTCAGGCTGGACCCAGGGTATCCTGGTACATGACAACATGCCTTACTTCCCACCTGGATTGACACTCCTTGGGGATATGCATAGTAAAATTCACATATTTTTACAGGCCATTATGAAGGATTTTAATGTAAATTCTTCTCAAAGAAACCATGTTTATGATTATAAAATTATCATTTTAATGTATTTTTCTACGTTGAGATTATACATTCTGATCCACAACAAATTTTAGTTTATTCCATTATTTAGAAATTTTTCTTAGTGAAAGGAATGGAAACTGCATGAACATGCATGTCCCGTGTAGGGATTTCCCTCTATTTCAAGATAAGGATGTAGGTTCTAGTGGTGGAACTGGTGTTGAACAATTTATAACAATACTAGAACAGTAGAATTTAGTTATTGAAAACAACCATACTTTTATGGAGCATCCAGATCCACAATGTGGAAGAGCAATTCTAGACCTCTTTATGCAACAACAGCCACTATAATTTAATCAGACAACAAAACCATTTGTAGTAGATATGTGGATAACTTCATTAGAGATGATATTTCTCTGTTTGGGATGTAACTAAAGAGATAAGGTTATCGTGGCAGTTTATCTTCTATTGGGAGAAGCGTATAAATGGTGTTTGCTGATTCAAACAAAAGGAGGATGATGAAATAGAAGAAACAAAATGGAGGGATTTTAAGGAAATATCCATATAAAATTACATACGTCATGAATAGAGAGTAGATATGGAAAGAATATATGTGAATTTGTAGAAAAAAAAAGATGATAATGTTGAAAATTTTTAAGCTAACTACGTAAGGTTATAAATAAAATTCACAGACTACATACACAATCAAACGATCAATATTGATCGATTCATTGATGGTTTAAGACCATTCCTCCTAAGGGCCCCAGTCTTCAAAATTTTATCATCATATGAAGATATAGTCTCAAGTTCCATCAAGATGTAAAAGTAATTCTATAAGACTTATGATTTTAAGGTAATCCAACAGAACAAGGGGGATTCTAAAAACTCGTGGAAAAGGAATTAAGGAAATGGGGAATAAGGGAAGAGTTGACTTTATACCAAATAATAATTGTGGAAGAAAACACTCTGGTGCCTTGTTAAAATGAAAAACGTTGAGCTACATTTCCAGACATAAAGTCCATCATGCTAGTGACTTTATAGGGAAGAAATAATCTATTAATGTTCAAAGCTATAATTGAATGGAAATGGGACACAATGCTAATGATTGTCTAGAAAGTCAGGGAAATCTGCCCCATAAAAGACCTAGGGAGTATGGAAAAGCTGTTGTAATAAAAAATGTCGATATTGAAGTGCCTAATGACATTGTGGCAGGTACATTAATCATATCCTCAAACATATCCAATGCCTCATTTGATTCTGGATCATCATATTCTTTTATATCTTCCCAGTTTTCCATGAAAAATAGATATTTCCAATCTGATATAATAAGAGAGCTGCCAATCAAAACGCCTAAGGGAAGTATCATTGCAACAAATTTGTGTCAAGAAGTCCCCATTATGGATCATAAATGTGTTGTATCTACTAATTGTTTTATCATAACCATGATCGAATTTGATATAATCCTCAGTATGGATTGGCTTTAAAACCTTGATGCGAATATTTAATGCATGAAGATGGAGGTTGCAATTTTTGTGGATGATTTGGAATCCCTTATCGTTAGAGAAGAAACATCACCCTTTGATTCTTTCTAGATACACCCCTAATAGCTCTACTAAATTCAATTATTAGGGGAGAATGGAATGAAATAGCTATGGGTGAGGAAAATAATTTTCAAATAGAAGATGTACCTATTGTGATATAATATGTTGATGTGTTTCCATAGGATTTACTTGGTCATCCTCAAGAGTGGGAAGTTGAGCTTTCCATTGGCTTAATTTCTGATTCAAGGCCCATATCAAATACCCCTTATAGAATTTTTACTGTGGAAGTAGTGGAACTGTAGAAACAACTAGAGGAATTGAGTGATAAAAGATGTATTCACTCTATCATTTCTTCACGGGGAGGACCTATTATTTTCATTAAGTAGAATGATAGATCTATGAGATTTCATATTGACTATAGGAAGATCAATGATATAAAAATAAAGAACAAGTATCCCCTACCTCACATTGATGATTTATTTGATCAACTTTAAGGAGCCCAATATATTTCAATGATTGACCTTTGATCTGGATATCATCAGTTGCGGGTGAGTAATGATGATATTTTAAACACATCATTTCTAACCATGTATGGGAATTAATATTATATATTATTTCCTTTTGGACTGACTAATTCACCCTATGTTTTCATGTATATAATGAATAGTGTTTTCATGGAATATCTTGATGATTTTCTAGTGGTATTTATTGATGATATCTTGGTATACTCAAAAATTTATAAATATCAATAAAACACTTGAGCAGTATTCTAATGACTCTTAGAAGAAATGAATTATATTGGATGTTTATAATGGATGAATTTTGGCCTCAGTGAGTTTCATTTATTTTCCACATTTTCTCTAAGAATTGAATTTTTTTGATCCTGCAAATATAATGGTGGTGCATGAATGGACTACTCCAATGATCATAACATAGGTACATAGTTTTATTGGTTTATATTGTTATTATCAGCATTTATTTCATAACATCAACCATTTAGAAAACCCAATGTCCAAGATTACACATAAAGGGTTTATGTTTGTATGGAAAAAATAGTGTGAGGGGTGTTTTGAATAATTGATATGGAGATTAGTGAATTCTCCATTATTATCTCTACCATCGAGGAATGATGGGTTTATGGTAAATAGTGATGCATCAAAGAATGGAATTGGTTGTGTCCTTATGTAGAATGATAGAGTTATTGCCTATGCATCAAGGCAGTTAAAAATTATTGAACAAAACTATCATACTCGTGATTTTGATTTATCTTCTATGATATTTGATCTAAAAATATGGACACACTATCTCTATGGTGAAAGTTGTGATATATATAAGTATCACATGAGTACAAATTATATCTTCTCAAATAAAAAATCAACATGAGAAAAAGGTGATGGCTCAAACTACTCAAAGATTATGATTGTTCCATACACTACCATCCAGGAACGGAAAATAATATAGTTGATGCATTGTGAATGAAGGATCAATGAGTTTTAAAAAAATGAGTATCAAAAGTGATCCTGTATTCCTAGATATAATAAGGATGGACATGGGAATTATCAATGAAGATGAAACATCAATACTTTTCCAATTGGTTTCCCAAAAATATTTACTATAAAATATTAAAATCTCTCATCATGATGATGAGAACATTCAAATTAAAATTACTAAAGTGAATGATGAGATGTTGGATGATATCATAAGTGAATATGGAATTCAGAAATTTGGGAAGAGGTTATGTGTTCCCTCTATACCCAATCTGAAAAGGGAGTTATTGGATGATTCCAATAGGTCAAATATTTTTATACATCCATGTAGAAATGAAATGTATAGAGATTTGAAGGAACCATTAGGTTGGGACAACATGAAGAGGGAAATAACTGATTATGTATCATGATTTCTAGTCTACCAACAAGGAAAGGCCAAAAGACAACAACATAGAGGATTTTTGCAACCTCTAACTATGAATAAATGTAAATGGGATGATTTGACCATGGATTTTGTCACTGGTTAACCAACAACTCCAAGAAAGAATGAAGAAATATGGGTAATTGTTGATTGACCTAAAAAATCTGCACAATTCCTCATTATAAGGGAGGATTTTCCACTAGAGAGGTGTGCACAACTCTATATCAATAAATTTTTAAGATGTTATGAAGCTCCTATTTCAATAGTGTCTGATCAAAATACTCTATTTATATCAAAATTATAAAAAAGTCCTCACAAGGATGTGGTGACTATGCTTTGTTTGAGTACAACTTCTCATCCTCAAACTAATGGGCAATCAGAACGGACAATCCAAACTGTAGAAGACATGTTGAGATCATGTTAACGGGATTTTCATGCTATGTGAGATAATTATTTACCTTTGGTGTAATTTTCATAAAATAATATTTTTCATTCAAGCATTCAAAAGGCACCATATTAAGCACTGTATGGAAAGAGATTTCGTACACAAATATGTTGGGATAAAGTCAGTGAATGGAAGCTTGCCGATCCAGAGCATGCATAGGAAAAAATAGTAAAGGTAAATACTAATCAAGGCCATATCAAAGAAGATCAAGGAAGTCAAAAAAATATACGGTGATAATCGAAGGAAGGATTTTGAATTTCAAGGGGGTCATGTTTTAATAAAATTGTCTCTATATATGGGTGTTATATGATTTTGGAAGAAAGGGAAACTGGGACCTAGGTACATAGGCTGTATTGAAATTATAGAGAGAATTAGAGTTATTGCATATATTTTGGCTATGCCACTTATCTTGTCTAAAAAACACAGTGTGTTCCATGACTTCTTGCGGAGGAAGTACATGCCAAACCCAATTCATGTCCTCAGTTTTGAAGGATTAGAATTTTGACCTGATCTATATTACATTGAAGAGCCTATCTAGATTCTAGGCAAAAATGAACATGTGTTGAGGAATCGGGAAAATCAACTGGTAAAGATATTTTAAAAAAATCATAAATCGATGAGGCAACATGGGTGCCTGAGTAGCTTTTGATGAAGAACTACCCAAATCCCATTATGATGTAACATTCTAGTAATTTTGATGATGAAATTTATATAAGGGATAATGTAACACCTAATGATTTTTAACATTAATTTAATATTGAATACATGAAACACTAAGTCTCTACAAAACACCACTTTATTATAACCTATCTAGTAATCATAATTTTACCGCTTATGTGATTTGAATTTCAAAAAACTGACATACCAGGTTGTTTTCAATAGAATATTAAGATTCTGATAAGACAAACATAATTTTTTATTAATAGTAACATAACATAATGAATAGAAACATACCCTTATGTATATCAATGTTACTATTTTGAATATTAATGAATATTAAATTGGCTAAAAATATAAATTTCACCCATGAATATATAAATAAAATTTGGACATCTGAGAAGTGAAAAATGATCCTAGTTTAAGTATTTGTATTTTTATGTTATAAATATTTTAATTAAAATTTAATGATTAATTTAATAATTTAATATTAAAATTTATTTTCATAAAATTTAATCATCAATTATTATTTTATTGTCTTGTGGTTATAGGATAATTTTATATGACCTTGATAAATTTCTCACGGTGTTATAAAATGAGTTATAGTTTAGAAGTTGTTTTTTTTTGAAATAAATGATGATTTTATTTAAAAATTAATTTAAAAATATTACCAAAATTATTATTAAAAAGGATTTATTTTTTTAAAATTCTATACTTGAGAAATGGTTGGGGTTAATTTTTGGGATTTCTCTTAAATACTTGAATTTTTCATTAATAGTAAAAATACAGTTTTCAGTTTCCGGTATGTTTAGTGGCATCATAATGATATAATAATTAAAATAATATTCTGGTAGACATTTGTATATTAATATATGATATGAGGTCTCCAAATTGGATAATAACAGGGGAAAATACCATGGTTAAACACATGGTTTTGAAAGAACCACTAATGAGGTGTCCTTTGAAATTAATAAAAGCCCCCCTCTCCTTTACTGTAAATACCCACTCATTCATTCATTTTGTTTCATTAAAAACTCATTATCGTCAATGATATAGTAGTTTTACCTCCCTAGGAGTCCTCATAAGGTGTCATAAATCCCCAAAGTTCTCAACCATCAAGTATTAGGAGTTACTCTACATGGTAAGGGAATCTCCACCCTTCTCTTCTTCGACGTTTCATTTTATATTATTCTTTATAATTTCAATTGGATTATATTGGGATTTTTCATTACATATCCTCCTTACTATACATATTATTTAATAATGATGAGATAACCCTTTTTCTTTCATTATAATATTTTATGAAATTTTAAGGTACGTCCTTAGGCTGCTAGTTTTTTTATGGGATCTCTCAACATTCCTTTTATTTTCAGGTTCCATTAATGTCTTTTTATCTCTTCACCTCCTCTCATAAAAATATTTTTATTAATCCCTTACCTTATATTTATTGTAATTTTTTCCCGATAAAGTAATAATTATTCATCATCTCTTTTTCCACCTTCTTCTATACTATAAAATGATAACACTATCAGAGATGGGTTAATTTATCACATTCAATGATGACGGGTTTTAAATTTCTATTACCATCATCAATTCAGGTTATGAAACCATTTTGATGGCTGAAAATACTATAATATATGAATTATAACTTATTTATATTTCTGTAATCCTTTTATCCACATTATATTAATTTATAAATCAAAATGATTTCATTGTGATCAAAAACCACTAATAAACCAAAACAATTGTCATTAATGTTTTATACAATGATTTATCTTCACCCTCAACAACCAAATTAATTTTATAACCATTTAATATTATTTATTTTCAATAATTACATACAAATTTTATTTTATACAACCATTCTCATTCTACATGTTTATCTGTACAAGAATATATGTAAGCTGATCATGAAAAAAGGAAGAAAACGTTCCCAAATAATGAAATTAAATCTCTTAATCCATCAAAAGGACATGATTAAAACTAATAAGGTTAAAATAAATCAATTAAATTTATTTTAGGTTATGTAATATTCTATTTATGAAACTAAATTTTATTATTCATGTCATTAATATCATTTGAGGAACACCTTCAGACTCAAGTTAAGGTTTTTCCACCTGAGCCTCCATTTTCATTCAGGTTACATTTATTGTCTACTTATCTCAATGAAATTCTTATGGATTTTTATGTACTACTCATAAATTATGTGTCAATATTATATATATGTTTATCAACCAAAATCAATCTTTATTTTATGTAGAGATATATGTTTTAAAAAGAACATTAAAAATTCCTTTTAAAATACTAGCCCGATTCAAGGGAATTTCTAAAATTCATAACTATTTTCAAGGGAACTATATAATATGTTTTTAGAATCAATTATATTTATAAAATCACTCATTTTATTACGAATAATACTATCTTACTTAAATTTTGATTTTATATAATGACTTTTCCAAAATAACAATTCTTTTTAATGTAAAAGAATATTTATCTCAAGAATCACTCATTGATTTTATAAGAGTATCTTCATCTATTTAAAAACACTTGTTTATTATTATGTTTTATTGGGGTTGATATTTTATGATATCATGTAACATATTTAATTTAACGCTTTATGATTATTTTTATTATTTATTTGTTATCTTAAAACCATTCACCAAATTACTCTGAATGGTTAGTGTTTATGATTTAATGTTAGAGAAATGTTATTTACATTTCATATGTTTGTATCAATATGAATGTATTTTTTTATCCCCATTAATATGAGGAATGAATTAGACTTAATATGTGATAGGTGGGGCCTGTTATAGCCCCATGATGCATCGTTTGGTCTCATGTAGCAAATATATATGGATTTGGATGAAGCCTTTCCCATTTTTAGATATGGTTTTTCTCGATGCCTTAATAAAATTTAGATGTCTTGGTTGATGCCTTGATGGTATGTTTCAGATTGTCCGGCATAAGAATTTCCCTCCTTATAAAGCTAAAAATTCGAATTTCATGAGTTTATTCAACTATTAGAATACGCTTGAATACTTTTTATTATGGAAATATTTACATTACTCATATTCATGCCATATTATATTTATGTTTATTTTTAGTGGAACGTATTTTAAATTATTATTCATACCTAATGTCTATGTTATCTTCCACTATAAGTATTACCCTTACTACTAATTTTATCTCACCCTTATTATGTTTCATTTTCCCATGACAAGAAGAGGTATATTATGATTGACTTCTGAGGATAATCTTAGAGTGGAGGATGTTCTAAATGGATCTTATTTGTCATTTTTCATTTCAATTTGTAATGTTGATCTTTTTTATGTATCTTGTTAACAAATAAACTATAATACTAAGCCCTTCAGTATGGATATTTCTTTTCTTATATTTCTATTTAATAAAATAAGGCAATGGCCTCAGGAAACTAGGGTTAGGTCCTTCCAATATGTGTGAATATTTTGAAAAAAATCTATTTAGAAATGAAAATATAATTTTTATAGATTTTGTTGGAACTATAGAGGCTTTAGGAACTCATAATGGATTCTTGTTTTATGTAATTGTATTCTACTAAGTCTCTATGGTTTGGTTGATAATTTGTGATGGTGATTTATCCTTCTAAAAGATGAAATGTTGAAAAGAAGAATGAAAAATAATAATAATTGTTAAGAATCAATTTTAATATTTGGACCAATATTATAGATGATGTGATAATATATTCCACCTTGCTGATGATTTTCTCATTATTTGACCTAACTAGTTTAGTTTAATTTAAATACACAAATGTATAGTCTTTATAAGGAAATATACAATGAAAAAACGTTTTGTGGAAGTGTATCTTAAATTCTCAAATGGGGAATATTCATTGATTATGGATAATTGACATTAGTTACACAATAAATTATAGTTAAATCTATTTAAATATGTTGAAAAGTGAGTAGAAGGATCAATATCTTTTTTAAATTCTGGGTAACTTAAAATCAATGATGTTGGGTCAATAATTATTATAAAGAAGAAGTTAATATTAATAAACCATTTATATATTTATGGGTTGAAACTAAAACATTTATGTTCATATTGGATACATGGTTGAAGAAACAAAAGAATTTTCTAAAGAGATAGATTCATAGTTAATAGTTTAATATGTGGATGTTATTTATTAAGAGGTTAGAGAATAGTGGGAAATTTTTTGTTATATAGGTGAAAAATCAATTCTATATAGTCTTGAAAGAATAAAATTAATTACGTTAATTAAGTATTATTCATCATGGAAATGTGAACAAGGGAAATATTTACCATAGAGGAAATAGTAATTATATACTGATTCTAAAAATTTAGGGAATCTTGATGGTTTATACCTGTCGAAAGGGGGAGATTGTTGGTTTTCTACTCAATAAAGATGGTTTTCAATCAACCAAAAATTTGAGATTATTAATTCATATATTTTTAAGACCATGAGGAATCAATCAAAAATTTGATTTAATTATTTTCTTTCCATTATTTATTAAACTATTCATATAAATTTATTTATATTTTTAAATAATAATAATATGCTAAATAAAACTTATTTTTAATAACTGTACAAAATGAGTGCATTTTTTCTTTGTAGAATATTCGTATAGGAAATGGTGTAGAATATACTATTATAAGATCTGATGCCTATCATGATAAGTCCCACATATTCCATAAAAATATTGAACCATACATTGAAAAAAAGGTTTTTTGAATAGAAGAATAGATTATTCATAGAGACAGATTGAGCTATATGGATCAATCATGATACTTCTTGAAATGTTTGGAGGTAAGCTATTGATAAATGGTGGAAATTATAATTATTTATACAGACCAAATTTGGTTATGTAACTATACAATATGTATTAAATGACGTCCCCATGTTTAACATATTTGAGGATGTTTTGGAACCTTGTGGAGTCATTAGAAAATGTGAAAATATTAGTAATTTTTAGATGAAATTTATTGATAGTATATTCCATTTTATCCACCAAATTCTAGAGGATACAATTGTTACAATAATGAGAACATATATATTCCTGATATGACTAGAGTGAAGGTTATTTGTAATTATAGAATATAAATTTTTCATAAATAAGTAAGTTTTATATGTGATGATGAAGTTTTTTTTATTATAAAAGGAAGATGAAGTTTCATAAAATTATGAAATCATAGAATTTTCACATGTTTGAGAGGATGATTCATCCATTTATAATGATGAATAAAACCCTCTATAATCTAATACAAGGTTATGATATAAATTTTATGTTAAAAATAAAATGGGATAATAAGTAAAATACATTCATACATGAAAGACATTGTGGATAAAAATACATACCATAATATATTAAAAGGTTGAACAAAGAGAAGTGAATATTGAATTAGAGTATCAAAAGTGTTTTTATTAAAAAAATGATGAATTAGATCATATTGATAAGAATTAAACCTAGGAGTTAGTACCAAATCCTGCAAACAATAATGATATTAGAATATATATCATTATTCCAAAAAGTGGTTTTATAGAGGTTAAGATGCTAGAAACATGGAATTAATTTTGTGAAAGGGATACTCATAGGTAGAATGATTTTTTAATGAGATATTTCCACCATTTCTATGAGTATATATAATTATGAAATTTATTTCTATTTTATTATTAAATAAAAAAAATATTTCTAAAATTTGTTACTATTTTTCTTTCTTTAATGATGGATTTCATTATGAAGTATAAATTTAGAAGCCACTTTTTCTTACAAAATATGAGAGTTATGTTCTAAGGTTAAATATGGAACTATATGTGTTAAAAAAATTCCCAAGTGTGTCGTATAATATTTTCAGATACATTCTTAATGATTAAAAAGTTCATGAAAGGAAAGTGGGTGGAAATCATTATATTTAAGATGAAATTGAGGTAATATATACTGTTATTATTTATATAGAATCTTCAATTTTTTTGTAAATTCAACAAGGTTCTTGTGATCATTTTTTTGGAGATTATGAAGTATTTAGAAATTCCCAAAAATTTAAAAAATAATTTTTTTATAAGATTATATTTTTATAAATAGAATGATTATATCCCTCTTTCATTATTTAAGTATTCTTTGTAAATTTTAATGTGCTTTGGGATTAGAGATTCAATTATAATTTCTATCATAATTTAAATGGGAAATAAATTTTCGAAAGAGGATAAAGGTAAATTGGTTGAACCAGTTGCATTCAACAAGCTTATTGTTAGTATTTTATACTCGAAAGGTTCATGAACATACAATGTATGTTTTATTAATATATATTCTACATATCCAACTGAAAAAAAGGAATTACATTTCATGAATAGAAAGAGTATTCATTGAAATTTCTAATGAAAAAATAGACTATGAGATGAATAATTAATGAAATAGAAAGATAAATCTACTCATGTTTATAATTATTGATTTTTTTGGAAATATATGTTATATAAGGAATACACCTATAAGATTTTTTTAGGAAACATATTCAATATTCAAACAAAAATAAGCATGGATTTGAGACCTTAAACACCTTCTAGGAATGATATATGGATTAAACTCAATTATGGTTATAATTTATGAGTATGAGAATAAAATTGGAGGATATCATGTCAGAAGTTATGTTTCCACTACATATGGACTATGATAATAAAATTTCATTCGATTTTCCATGAAATACTTTTAATAATTCAAGATCAATATAGATTTATATAAAATAACTCTTAATAAAATAACATTTTAAGAAAAATATATTCAATCTATAATTTTTTATAAAAATTAAAAAAATCAAATTTTTTTCCTTAAGTCATTTACAAAGGTTGTATTTAAAATATTATGTCAATTATGGAAATTAAAACTCATTTCCCTCAACACT
This sequence comes from Viscum album, assembly GCA_963277665.1. Taxonomy (NCBI): domain Eukaryota; kingdom Viridiplantae; phylum Streptophyta; class Magnoliopsida; order Santalales; family Viscaceae; genus Viscum; species Viscum album. Next base: position 1,947,003,767 of record OY728131.1, read on the forward strand.
ATTTCATGTGGAATCCATACCCTCACTCGTATTTTTTTGGATATTTTTTCACAATGATGATAGAAAATAACATAATTATATTTAATTTTTATTCATTAATTTTTATAAAATGTATGAAAAATATATATTAGATAGAATATATTTGTATGTGATTAACCCTATTAGGGTGTTCATTTATTGGGGAATACATTAAGTTAGAGTTATTAATATGTGAAAGATTCTATGTTATCATGTTTGTTTGTGGGTTTTTTAATTTTTTAATTGTTCAATCATTTCACGTGATCATTGAAACCAAAAAATATATTTATTAGTATATTGAATAGTTCTGAGTAGTGGGAGAAGAGTTAGTTCTCTTGTGATATCACAATGTGGTATCTAGAGCATTGTAAGTATGTATGAAAACACAAAATAATTTACTTTTTCATGATTTATCATAAATGGAATCACATAGATTTAATTTGTGGATGTAAATAACTATTATAGGTAACATTGTTATTTATTTAGTGTTATTTTTTCCTATAAAGTTTTCACTCCATAAATCATAAAAGTATTAAATTATTTTATATTTATAAGTGTGTTTAGTTTTAATGTTATTTATTTACCACAGTTGTCAATAATTCTTAATGTATGAGTTATTTAGATTATGGGGTTTTAGATGATTTAGATTATTTGGTAATGTTATTGGCATTCCATGTTTTGTTTTTTCACAAGTATTTAGAGAAGTTTTAAATATATTTTTTAATTTTGATTAGTGAAGATAATTTATATTAAAATATAGTGGATCTATTTTGTGTGGAGTTATTTATAATATATAAATCATAATTAAAGTCACATGATATAATTATAATTTTGTGGGATAAAGGATTTTTGGATTTCTGGAGAATTTTTAATTATGTTTTATGACATTTTCATTTATTATGAATGTTATTATGGTTGTATAAATTTTGGTTGGAAAAATTAAAAATGTATTAGTTTATAGTTGATGAAAAAGACTTCAAAATGTGGAAAGACAGTGTCATAAGTTTTAGGCATGTCTTTGTAAGGTTTAAATAAGTATTTTTATTTCTCAGACAAGTCTGGGTAATATTTTATTGACTTCAAAATTTTCCGTATAATTAAAAAGGTTTCATTGGTTTAGTTATTTTTAATCATACTAATGATCCATATTTAATAATATTTTGATGTTCCCTGATAATACAAAGAGATTAAAATATATATATTGGAATATATAGATGTGGGATCTTGATTACTCAAAAAAATCAGATGATAACAATATAGTGACTTCAAGGAATAATCATCCCAAGGAGAGCGTGATTATAGGAGGGATAAATGAAATTTCTTCAAATAGTGAAAGTGTTTGATGTTTCAAGAAGGATAGAAGTAGTTTTTGAAATAAATACTCTATGAAATTGAAATATAAAAAATTAAATCATGTGATGTAGAGATGATTTTAAATAATAATGTAAAATGGAATCAAGAAGATGTTGATAAATTACTTGTTCAAATGAATTTATTTTACTACATTTTTATAATTGAATTCAAATTTTGATTTTTGAACATTCCTAAATTGGAGGAGAATATATTTTCATTATATAGAAATATTATTTGAGTTTTCTTTGTACTAAAAAGAATCCATACAAATATTTTTTAATAGATAGTATAAATTTAAAGAATAATACACTTTATACTGTGAATGTAAATGATGAAAAAGGAATGATATATAACACAACTACATTTTAAATAATCTCACCTTATTGAATAAAAATATATTTATGAAACCAATTATATCACTATAACTATAGTGGAAGAACCTTTTACATAGTTAGGAGGCATTAGTGTAACAAAATACCAGTTTTTATCACACCAAATTACAATACATATATTTCTACAAGTGGAATGTAAAATCTTGGGTGAATTTTAATTAAGATTTTATCCACCACATTTTTATATGTTAACATTATAAAAATATATTATTCCTTATTTGAGTGTATCTATGTGTTTAAAAACATATTTAACTCTTTCACATGTCGATATGGATTATTCATGAAAAAATAAAAAATGGAATTAAAAAAATCGATTCCTCATGGGATGTACCATTGATCTTAGAAGTTATTTCAAATAGAAAGTTTAAAATAACCCCTTTCCATGAGGAATTTATTCAAAACTATGATAGATGATACCACTTGTTATCATGTAGACATAGTTAAAATAATTCTAGTAATATATAGAGTTAAATCAATGATAAATGAAATATTTTATGGAGTTAAAAGTTCGAGTCTTCAGCAGGGTTAAAAGAAAATATATGTGATCATTTTTAATGAGTTTTGATGTCCTAAAATGTAGGAGAATTTAATTACTCAATATTTTAGAGATAATTTTCATTTGGTTATGTGAATATATATATATATATAAATATTAATGAGAATAAGAAACTATTGTGATATAATGATGTTACCATCTATCGTATCTTATGATGTGAATGAAATATAGTGAGGAATTTTGATACTAAATCATTTTACTAATCATGAATATAAAATGGAGAGATAGATACAAAGATCAAAAACAATAATTATATTGAACATTCAATGTGATTAATCTAGAGATCTCCAAAGCTACGGATATGGTGATAAACATTATATATTTATGATGTTGAAGAAGATATAGAGACTGGTCATTCTATTGTTTATTATATTACAAGAAAAAGGATAGAGAAGAGAATCATATGATATCCTTATATCATGTGGTAAGAATAATTTCAATGAATTCCATAAGATTTTTGTATATTGTGGAAGGATATAAATCATTATTGAATTATAAAGTGGCTGGATATTCCCTATTAATTGTAATTAATGAATGATCTATCAGGAAATAATTATTTTTAGAGAAAAGTTTGGTTTGAGGTATATCCTAAAAAATGGAATTCAGTGATTTCATTTTACTTTTGAAGACCTAAGAGTATTATTACAATGACATAAACTTTCAAATTATGCACTTAAGTAAAAAATGTATTTTTTTCTTGTCGGATAACCACCACAGTATACAGATGGTGTAGTCATCCATCTTGTAGGAAAATGTCATTTGCAATTCCTAATGTGCCTTGCTTTTATTAACTACAATTTATTTTTAATACAAAAAATTTGAACATGGTTAAATAATGTGATAGTGAGGTATATTCACCAAATAGTTAACAATTTATGTTAGGGGAAAAGGTTAAAATTAACAAAAATTAAAAAAAATTGATTCACCCTCAACCCTCTCAGTGTATTGCATTAATCCTAGTGAAATAATAATTAATATCAATTTCAAAGTTACACATCTTATTATATTCTCTATATTCACATAGATTAGTAAATATTGATTTTATATTTATAAATTAATTATTAAATATATAATTTGAGAATATATATCACCTGTTGATCAGAATTATATAACTTATATGATTAATAAAATGTAAAGAATGGATAAGTCATCACTCTATTGTGAGGTAAAAAAAATTTCACCATCGAAATTTTACAATCATGATGAAATATGATCAAGCATTAAAATGGAATAACTAGTATTTGATTCACATTTAAAGGATTTGGATGAAGATTATAACTCAAATGATTCATAGGATAAATGTTATCAATAATGAATTCAAATTTATTATCAATATTATCCTATAAACGAGTCATTCACATGTGGGGAAGATCAGATCTCAAAACATTTGAATAAGGATTCATAATTTTTATTTAGTAAGACAATAAAAAAAGTTATTATTGAAATTTTCATTATGAGTTATATATTATTCAATGAAATAATGGAAGCGATCATACACCATGAAGAAGGATTTACAAAGAGGGAGGAGTCACAAGAAAAAAATGTGATGATGAGCGTAAATATGTCCATGAAATGTAAATCCAATTGTTATATAATCATGTAGATTTGATAAAATAGATCCATATATGGGAATTATAAGTTTGATGAAATCCTAATGGAAAATGAATCAATTTAATGGCCTAGGAAAATGTTTCATTAATTATATTAAATTAAATTTTCAATCATTAAGGTCAATAATTATCAATTGGAGTTCAAGGAAAACATGAATAATGAAAATGAAAATGTATTGATAGATAAGGTTTAATTTAATGTGAAGTATGATTAGAATATTGAGAAGGAATTTGAATATATAATAAAAATAGATGAGGATGTAAAAAACATAATTAAAATAAAATTTATTAATGTTGAATACAAATGGAAAAATCTAGAAAAATATTTTAACCTCATTCCTTATATTCATGTGAATGGATATATTTTTAAACACACACTTGAAAATATTATTATTTTCAAAAAATACCTATATTTCATGGATGTTCTTGAGAATTTAAAGGTAAATTCATACAACAAATTGTAAAAAAATGATCAATCTAATCCAAATATTTTAATTTCCATTAAATCTTTTTGCATAAATAATACATGATTTGATTCAATATATTGAAAATAGTGATAAGGAAAAAATTTATCAAACTAACCACTAAATATAGGCAGGATGAAGGTTACATTAACATGATTTTTCCTCCAAAAAACCCAGAAAAAAATTTAATTCCATAAAAAATAGCCTGGAAAAATCATGAAAGACTACTATATGAGGAATGGAGTAAAGAAGAATGGTTATTTATCATTTTTTGGATGCTTTTAGAAAAAAGAAACTGATAATTATACTAAAATGAAAAAATTTAGAAGATAATTGAAGACATTATCAATGTGAGATGATATTATTTAATTAAAGGTATGTAGAGGTGTAAAAAAATATTGATCTAAAATAGGTTTAGAAGTATGAGTTATATCAATTTAATTTTCTAAAAGAGTTCATAATTTATAAAATAATTCTCAATTTTTTCATAAAAAAGTTTTAAACAATAGAAAATATAAGATATAAAAGTTGTGGGAATGTCAAGTGATGGTGGTTAATCCATTGGTTTTGGGAAGAATAGTTATTTTGTAAAAAAAATTCCAAAAAAGCCAATAATAATGATTCAAATAAATAAGCGATTATTTTTACAGAATAATATGACACAAACTGGACTATTGAGAAAAATGTATGACTGTTGTTTTTTATGGAAGCAACGTGATCCAAAATTAAAAATAAATCTATGAAAATGATATTATAATTGAATTCATAGATGATATTTATGAGAAACCATGTCGATGTTCCAAGATTGAATAACACATTTTTAAATAATTATTGATCATCTAGGAAGCTCATTTGGAAATGAAAATAATGATAGATAAAGAATAATATTGTGAATGTGATAAAGGAAAAATGTAATTCTTCATAAATAAGATCTCAAATTCCTTAAGATGTTTACAAAATGTGAATTCCAAAGTTATGTGAAGATGTTTCATAAAAGGTGATAGGATGATGAATATGATTCAAATTATTTTTTGATCATATTTTGATATCAGGAAGAGGAGACGAAAATGATGAAGAAATAAAACTAAGAAAATTAATAAAGGGAATTACACACACTAATGGATTATGAAAATCAATATATATATTCATACAATGCTCCTACCATATTAAAATATATGTGAAAAAACATGAATATTTCTCCTAAACAAAGACATAGAAATAAAGCAGTCCCTTTATTAAGTAATAACTATCAATATTGTTTCTCACACTAATGAGAAAAACATTTTCACCATATAATAAAACATACTTTGTTTTTTATTTCAATATAGGTAATTTATGGTGTTTAATGCATTAGGGGGAGAAAAAAACTAATAATGATTTAATACCTATTAATGAACTGAAGGAAGTCCATATGATGGTATGATCCAAAACATTTCTAATAGAATAATGTTTAATGATAAGACTAAACCAATAAAATTGAATCTGTATTTTAAACATTTAGTGGATATTATTTAGAACCTTCCAGAATATATAATTTTATGAAAACTTGTAATTGTTCTTTGAAATATTCATCGAGACGTTATGTATGAAGATTTTATCATTACTGTTTTTTAAAAAAACATAATTTTTTTGGGGTGGAGTAGAGTATTTCATTGGAATAAAAAAATTATAATAATTTGCGGAATTTTGAGGCTAATTGAAAATAAATTTCATGATTTTTTAACTCATTTTACTTATGTGTTATTTCACTTTTATGAATTCTGGTTGAAAAAATAATGATAATTTTTTCATTATTTTATATCAAAATAAAACAATCTTAACATAAACTTTGAATGTTAATGGATTTGGTGTCATATTCTGTTTTTATAGAACATTTTGTGCCAAAATTAGTCCCTGTTGTCTTATACAATAACAATTTCTCAGGTATACTTAGAGTGGAGGAGTTTACATGACATTATGTTTTGGGAAATAACTAGAAAAACCCCCCATTATAGTATAAATGATATAGATAGAATTTCTATAATCTCATGTTTTGAACCAGAATAAAAAGGGCGAGAAAATAAATTTTTCCCTTAGCTAGGAAGACTATTATTTAAAACTAAGAATCAAAGAATTTTTCTCTCTGAGAGTTGATGTTGCGGTGTGTGTTTTTTTCTAATGAAATTAAATACATTAAATTAAAGTTTCAATGGAAAAATAAATTTAATGACAATAAAAAGGAAATAAAATAATAATGGTTTTCAAAAAATATATAAATTTATTATTATTGTTATTACAATTATTATTATTGTGATTAGTATTATTAGTAAAATTATCATCATTTCATATAAATAAATTTATATTTTTTTATTTTTTTTGGGTTTGAAATTAGGGTTTCCTTTGTTTTTGTTTTTGGAGAAGACCAGAGGGGTCTCCTCCCATATTATACATGACACACAAGCTTATAGGGATCATCCCAGTCACCACACAACCTCCCCACCACGGCCATCCTCCGTGATAAGATTTCATTTGTGGCTTCATCTGGTTTTCTCTGAAACTCCATGATATTATTCTCTCTCACTTCTTCTCCTTATTTTTGGCCGTTTTTCACTCTCTCTAGTGCCGTGTAGAGTTCAGAAAACCCTATGTATTAGGGGTGTATTTTATTTGTAGTTTTTTCATATTCTAGGTTTGTGAAGATAGTCTCTTGAGTCCCCTCAGTGCATGTACCAACCACCCACACTGAAGGAGAGGTGGTTCGGTCCATTTCAATCCTCCATATTTGACATGAGGTGTGTTTTAATTTTTTCAACTTGTTTCACACATTGTGTATTTATGGATTTCAGTGTTTTGGGCTCAAAATTATGTTTTTGGTAGGGCCTTTGATCATTTTGTGTTGGTTAGGGTGGATTCGGTTCTCCACCTCCAACAATGGTAAGGCTTTAATGTCCTTGGTTGGTTTCACACTGGTTAAGTAGTATCCCTTGTGTGTTTTTCGGTTCATTGTATCCTTTGTGTAGTGTGTTGATCCCTGCTCATTGGTTTCGAGTCACCATGAAATGGTCGTCTCCCCTACGTGTATAAAGGTAAGTAAGCATATTTATGTGGGTTCCCCTGTTATGTGTGTAGTCAGTCATGGTAGTGATTATGCATGTATGGGGCTAGGTTTTCTTAGGTATATATATATAAATTCATGCATATGTGAGTGGAGACTGTTACATGATTATAATAATATGTTCAAGGATCCCCTTTCACAAGCTCATGACAAGGAAGGTGTGTGAATAGGGGTTATGTGTCCATAAACATGTGTGAAGTTGTGTATACTCCGTGGGGGAGTATCAAATTTTAGTTCGAATGGTCCAAGAGCCAAATTGGATGGCTGGGTTCCACTATGAGGTAGGACCCTATTCCCTTTCCCTTGATTAAAAAAATTCATTAATTATTATGTTTCATAGATTTCTTTCTAAAGATTTATTAGATTTTACTTAATGCAGTAATTTCTAGAATACATGAATTTTTAATTTGAATTGAGTGTGATTCTAGATAGAAGCATCAAATGTGATAAATGGTTTCTTGATAATAAATTAACAGTTTTATAGTAAAACCCCTCTAACGGAGGTGTGTTGTTTGCAAAAACTCACCTATGATTCCTTTTAGTTTTCTTGGATTCATGCTTTTTAATTTTACTGAATTAGTTTTATAATAAATGTAAAATATAACTAAATGAATGGTTTGATAATGTAGTGTAACATTGTCTAAGAAAAATCCTCCCATGGAGGTGATCATTCATTAAGATAAAAATGTAGTTATATACTTTAATTCTTTCATTACTTACTACATCAGTGTCTCTTATTGTTTAGGATATACATTTTCGAATGGCGTGCTTATAGTATTCCATTATTGGTTACATTAAAATGACCTCACTTCTTTTTAAAACAATAAATAATCCAAGATCCTCCTAAGAACATGGATTAATAGTAATTAGTACTATGAGTGTAGGGAATCTACCATCTTTCCTTCATCTCTTATGTCATGTCGTTCCATTTTGATACTCGCTACAACCATCCAAAGATGACTTTTTAACTCTCATATAATTTTATGGTTTGTTCAAAAATTCCCCTTGTGGCCTTCTCATATGGAGAAACCAGTTTGGGTTGTTCACCATGCCCCTTGGACACCCCTTTCTGTGCACCCCTACTAAATGAAAAATTATAAATGAAATTTTATATTGAATTGATTTTCCTTCTTGAAAAAACTTGTTACACTATACTTTTTATGTTTTTAATAACCAATTGTTGAGGAATTTTGATGGTGTATGGTTTTGTTTACATTTCTTTGCTCAGGAATGTTCCAAATAGGGAAAACCTGTTTTAGTGGTTTGACCTTATTTATAAACTTTTTTTCATGAGTCCTTTGAGTGCTAATATTGTCTTATAATTGTTACATTATTACTTTGTTCGAGATGCTTTATGTCATGTTGACGGCATGAATTTTTATATTTCATTGCTTTAATGTCTTGTTGTTCATGGTGTTTATTTCAAAGAATAATTATTGTATAATATTTCCATGTGTTATATGTATTTATTTTTTGCATTACAATGTTTTTTGTTGTTATGGTTCACTTGATACAGGCTGGGTGAGAAGATGAGTTCTGTACTAAGGACTCATGGATGGACTCCCGTGTTTGGGTGGTTGTACCACGACGCACTAGGGAAACAATGTCCTAGGATCTTCTAGATGAGGGTTTCCTAGGATTTATAAATACGTATGAGTAATACCAGTTCCAAATAGATTGTTGAGGATGGACTCATTGGAAAAGTGGTTATGCTAAGCCTCAGGTGATACCTTCCCCATTATGTGTGATGTTCGGACGAACTCCTGTTAAAGCCATGCCTTGAGTGATACATTTTCTCTCGAAGTATTTCCTTGGACAGGCTGGGGGTATTGGGTAATTTGAAAGATGTACCGTAGTGGTATCTTCGGGATGGGCTTAGACTCAGACTCTACAACAAGAAAATAATAATAATAATGGTGTAGTTTTTTCCATTATGGATTGTGATACCTTTATAATGTCCTATAAAACTATTTATTGATACATATATTAGACCTGATGTTAAAGAAGAGTCTTTTAGGTATGTTTCCATTTTGTATGCCTTCTGTTTTCTATACTTTTTATATATAAAAATACATCCATCTTTTTACAGGTACTTGTTTCATATTTCTGGCATAGGCCAAAGCAGGTGATATGGGAACAATGTCTATTTAGGAACCCATTCCAAGTTGCTAGTTTTAGTTTTTGTTACTCACCATTATTTAATATGAAAAACTTTTTAATTTAAAATTCATTTTCTAGATTTTTTTAGACGGCTGTGGATCCGTCATACTGAGATTTATATCTCACACCCTACTCAGACCTCCATTTTCGATATGGTACCTATGTAGAATTTTCTTGTTCATCAGACAATGGAAAATGATTTATTACTTATCATATGCTATTTGTATCTAGGATTCAGTAGAAAATGACCAATTTGGAGATATTTTATTTATTATTATATTCGTATATCAATCAGTTTTTATTGTTTACTAATTTCAGTATGTATCATCACCATGACATTAATTCATTAGTTGTACAATTTGTTGTTTCCCACATTTATTAAATTGTGGAATATTGTCATTTTCTTCTTTTTTATGTATTTATTTTGTATTCCACTATTTTTTTATGTTTAATTAATGCTTCCACTATTTTCTTTTTCCAATACTATTTTATACCATAGTGAAACTCTGATAAGAGGCTATAGTCCCCCCACAATCACCTCCTAAGACCCTCACTTCTAGTTATCATCCTCTAACATATGACGATACGCACTTTAGGTCATGTGACCCACCAATCCAGCCGCCATCTTAGAGGTGAGCTAGGTCGGTATGTTAATTTTTTTATCAATGCGAGGTTCTTTTTCTTTATCTTACTATTTTGGGTTGGTAGATAAGAGACTAAGAATGTGTTGTTTCTTGGTTAATAACTATGTTTGGGATTGATCAACCAACGTATGGGAAATTACAATGTGACTTGGGCTGGGAATTGATGTTCATGATTTTTTTTATTTTAGTTGATATGATTTCACCTCGAGTGATTGGTGTAATTTCTCTACTAATGGATTTATTTTTTAATGGTATTTTACCCATGACCTATTAAAGAAAGGATGAAACACAACATGCATCATATTAGGCCCATATAAATTCACATTCTATACATAGTTCCATGCCATGTAGTTTCATTGTAGTTTTCCTATTGATTTTAATTAGTCCCTTAATTGTATTCTATATTTTATATTTATTTATCATGACAGTTCAAATACCACTTTTTAGTGATATATTTAACTTGCTAGCCTATTTTCATTTTGCCTTTTTACGAGCATGTTTTCCCTGTATGATTCTCCCATTCTTATTTGTATATCTCTATGATTAAAATTCCATACTTATCTAATATAGATTGCTTCTTAGTGTTAGCTACTTCTAGTGGCATGATTTTACCTTCGGGGAATCAGCTAAATCATTTACCTTGTATTTGTTTTAAAATGGCTACTTTATGTTTCTTTTAAACCTTGAATATGGTTAAACAAAAGTTAAATTTGAATAAATGTAAAAGGATTAGGAAGGGAACCTGTAGTTGCGTGCACATTTAAACCCTCTTGTAAGGATAGTTTAAGTTTCTCCATGTGTTTTCCTTGGAATAAAGTGTAGTTTGTGTCGACCAGGGCTGTTCATAAAACACTGGAACGTCCTGGGCTTTATTTTCGATGTTGAATTTTCCCATTTCTAATGTTAAAACCTAAGGTGGGTAGTAACATTCATCATAAGCTTAATGGGAGGACAACATGGTACTGTCTTTAGAAAAACTGACTTGGAAAAGAATAGTCTCGGTGTATCAGTTGGAAAATTAGTTTATGAATAGATCATAATAGATTAGGTGATGTTTTCCTAATCAATGATTGAACGTGTTTTGGGAGTTTAGATAAGAAAATCTACCATTTCTATGAGAATTGATGACCCTTGTAAATCGGGAGACAACTACATTGTTCCCGAAGGTTTCTCGTGGATGATATGTTCTAAGGGGGAAGGTTGTAGCATGTCGTGTTTTGAACTAGAAGAAAAATGCATAGGAAATTAACTTTATCCCATTAGCTGGGTAGATTATCTTTTAAAACTGAGCATCATAGCCTTTTTCTTTCTAAGATTTGAGGCTGCGATTTATGTTGTTTTCTTAAGATACTAAAATTAATTCAATTAACATAATAACATAAAAATAAATTTAATTAAAATTAAATGAAAAAATAATAATAATGGATTTAATAATAATAATAATAATTTATTTATTATTATGGTTACTATTATTATAATTGTAATTACTATTATTAGTATAATTATCGTCGTTTATTGTTATTATCTTTATATTATTATTGATATTTTTTTTATTTTAGTTTTAAATACGGTTTCGTTTATTTTTTTCTAGAGAAGATTAGAGGGGTCTCCTTACCATTTATACGCGACGCACCAGCCCATAGGTATCTTCCCATTTGTTGTGTGACCTCGCATCCATACCTTTCCCCCATGGAATGATTTCGTCTGCATCTCCATCATATTCATCTCTAAAACACCAAGGTATGATTCGCACTCACATATCCTCCCTCTTTCTAGCTATGTTTCGCTCTCTCCGTTGCACCATAGAGTTCGGCTGAACTCTAGGTATTGTGGGTGTACTTAATTTCCATTTTTATCCTATTATAGGTTGGTTTGGATGGTCTCTTGAGGCCCTTTGTTCTATGTCATATAAAATTCCACCTATGGTGAGGTGGTTTAGGGCATTTCAGTCTGCCGACTTTGACCTGAGGTTTGTTTTTATTGTTTCCACTTGTTTCAAACCTTGTTCATTTGGGTTTTTTTTGACTCCTTATTATGTTTTCTGTAGGGCGTTGGATCATTTAAAATTGGATCGGGGGGATTTGATACTCTATTTCCAATTACGGTATGTATTAAATGCCATTGGTTGGTTTTTCATTGGTTATGTAGAGTCCTTTATGTGTTTTAAGGTTCTTAGTATCCTTTGTGTAGTGTGTTGATCACTACTCATTGGTTTTGAGTTTCCACATCACGGGATGCTCACCTACGTGTGCATATGTAAGTAAGTATATGTATGTGGCCTCCCGCATTACATGTGTAGTCAACCATGGTACTGATTGTACACGTATGGGGATAGGTCTTCCAATGTATATATGTGTGTCTGTGTGTGTTTTCATGCAGATGTGAGTGGATATTGGTATACGCATATAAGTATTTGTGCAAGGATCCTCACACACTTTCTCATGTCCATGCGGGTGTCTGCATTGGGGACAGTGTCCATTAACATGTGTGAAGGTGGGTATATCCATTGGGTTATCAACTGCTTTCAGTATAAATGTTCCAAGAGCCGAAGTGGCTGGATTGGTACCACCTTGAGGTAGGATCCCTTTCCCCTTCCCTTAATATAAATAATGCAATAATTTTTATCTTTAATAAATTTCTTACTTTACATTTAATAGATTTTAAATAATGTAGTAATGCCAATATTACATGCCTTTTTTGTGAATTGAGTGTAATTCCTGATTGAAGCGTCAAAATTTGATAAATGGTTTCTTGATAAGAAATTCATGTTTTTATAATAAATCCCCTTCAACAGAGGTGTGATGTCTACAAAAACTCACCTATGATTCTTTTTAGTTTTCATTGCTTCATTCTTTTGTTTAGTGTTGAATGTGTTTTAGAATAAACGTTAAATATAACTAAATTAATGATTTGATAAAGTAGTGTAATGTTTTCTAATAAAACTCCTCCAATAGAGGTGATCAATATTCATGATAAAAATTTATTTCTATAATTTTATATTTTTTTCATTGCATCATCGGTGTCTCTTATTGTTTAAGATATAAATTGTGAAATGGTGTTCTTATACTCTTCCGTTTTTGTTTACATATATATGAACTTGCTTTTTTGTAAAAAAAATGGATGAGCCATGACACCACTTAAGTACATGGATAATTAGTTAATTAATAAAATTAGTGTAGGGCATCTACCCTCATCCCTTCATCACATATGTCTTATCATGTCTTTGTGCAACTCACTACATCCTTTCAGTGAAACCTTGTTATCACTTATTTAATTCTCTAGATTGTTCAGTTTTTCTTGTTGTGGCCTTCACTTATAGAGAAACTCATCTGGCATGCTAGCCCTACCTCTTGGCAACCACATTGGGTGTTCCTAGCATAAATTCCATGTTATAAATGAAATGATGGTTTTAATTGAATTACCTACTTGAAAAAACTTGTTAGTGTTTAATTTTTATGTTATTAATAACCTATTATTGAGAAAATTTGATGGGGTATGCTTTTTTTTTTACATTTTATCGCTTATGAAAGTTCTAAATTGTGATACCATATTTTAGTGGTTTGGCCTGCTTTGTAAACTTATTTTCATGAGACTTTAAAGTGTTAATATTTTCTTGAAATTATTACGCTCTAACTTTGTGCTATATTATTTATATTATGTTGTTGTATTGAATTGTTTTAATTGATATCTTGAATTAATTGAGGCTCACAATTTTTATTTGATATCATAATTTATATATAAGCTTTCAATGTCGTATATGTATTGGTGTTTTCCTTGAAATCTGCTTTAGTTACTCTAGTTATCTTTTTACAGGCTGGTTCAGAACATGAGTTCCGTATTAAGTACTAATGGATGGAATCCCAAGCTCCGGTGGTTATACCACGATGTGCCATAGAAATGATGCCTTAGGCTCTAAGAGATGGGGAATTACTTGGGATTTCTAAATATTTTTGAGTGATAACGGTTACCAAAGGGATTATCGAGGACATAATCATTGTAAAAGTTGATATGCAAAGTATCTGGTGATGCTCAACCACTTATGTGAGATACCAAGATAGTCTAATGGTAAATCCATACCTCGAGCAATACTTGGACTTTCGAAATAATTTCTTGAACGAGATCAGTGGTATTGGGTAATTTGACAGATGTATTGTAGTGATACATTTGGGACAAGCTTTGACTCTGACTTTAAAACTTGATCATAATAATAATTATTCTATTTGGTTTACCTTATGGATTTTGATACCTTTTTGATGTTCTGTGACACAATTTCTTGATACAAATATTAAACCCGATGATAAGGAACATGCTTTAAGGTATGCTTCCATTTTTTATGCCATCTATTTTCTAGACTTTTTGTAAATAAATATACATCTATCTTCTTATAAGTACTCATTTCAGATATACCTCTTAGGATGAATCAGGTGATATGGGAAGGGTATCAGTTCAAGAACTCATACAATGTTTCTATTTGTAGTTTCTATCACTCATAATTATTTTGTACGGAAAACTTTTTATTTTACAATTCAATTTTTTGATTGGGTTAGACACTAGTGGTGCTGGCCTACTGAGATTTATATATCACACCCTACTCGGGAAACTATTGCACTGGGGTACCCAAGTAGACTTCTCTTTTTCACAATACTACAAATGATGAATGATTTCTTACGCTGTTCTATTTGAATCTAGACGTTAGGAAAAAAATGACCGAGCTGGAGCTCGGGATGCTCATGGAGATCTCTTGTGAGGATTTTCTTCATTTCATTATTACTGTATTGTGTTGTCAAGCATATTGTATTTTTTTCTACATTAGTTATGGGTCCTTACCATGACATGCATTAATCTGTTATATTATTTGGTGTTTCACACTTTTATTAAATTTTTGAATTTTATCATTCACTTCTCTGTGAAGTTTTTATTTTTTCTTCCACCGATGTATTATATTTTTTTATTTATTATTATGTTTTCTTTTACCTATAATCTATTATATTGTTGTGAAACTCTGGTAAGAGGTTATAGTATTCCCACTATCACCTCCCAATATCCTCACTGCTAGTGGGTAGCCTCTAGCATATGGGGAGGTGCACCTGAGGTCATGTGACCCACCGGTTCAGAAACCATCTTAGAGGTAAACCGGTCGGTAGGTTATAGAATGATTATATAACGCTCTATTCAAAATATTTATCCATAAATCCTTATCTAAATAAATGAATATTTAATTATTTAAATATTAATAGTAATTATTCAATAAAAATTTCAATGTCTCTAAATTGGTCATATTCCTTTCCATAGGATAAACAAACTACTTTGAGACAAACATAGTGGTTAAAAAATCCAATAACATATACTATGTTAAAAACCCATTTTATCATTTATAAGAACATGAATGAAAAAATTTAAATTTCGAATCAATTTTACAGTAAAAAAAACATTTCCTTACAAAATCCCCACCATAAACCTTATAAAACACCTTAAGTATTGGTATTTTTACATATACATTCCATCATACTAATAATGTTCATAACATAAATATCATGGCCATCCAATGACTAGTCTCATAATGTTAACTTCTCTTAATATTTATGATTGATGTTTAACTGTGACCAATATGGTACTCCCCACTATAGGAATAAACCTATCATAACCTCACAATTGAGATCCCAACTCAAAGTCACACCCAAAAATCACACGAAAATTATAATTTGAAAGTTATAATTTTATCATCTCAAGCATCAACCAACAACACCAATTCGTCTCCTGTTCCCACTTCTTGAGAACTACATCCACAAAAAATGTTGAAATTCCACTCATAATGAGGGTCACCACCCTAAAACATCCAATGTTTAACATTGCACTAGATGTATTAACATAAATATATCCTCAAGTGAATCCTCAAATGGGTTTTCCATTAAAACAAGAATGATATTTTCAAAAGACTAGTGAATAATTTTTCTTCCCAAATGCACTAAGGATGATTGCAAGATATAGTGAATGATAGTCTCTAAACTAGGAGCATACTAAAATACCATTAAAATTTTCATGCCATTCTATTTGATATATGATCACTTCAATCCAATATATATTTCCCTTTAGCTAACTCTAAACACCACATCTCTTGTCAATATTTGTTTAGGTACCAAAAATGGTCAATTGTCACATGCATCCCTATTTATTATTGAAGTCTCATATACCACATATGAACATTACTCCTATAATAACAACTCCTAATGAACTATGACATCTTCATTCATTTAAATTAATCTATACTCAACTCATATATTTACACACACTAATTTAAAATTCAGATGGACCCATGTGTAATTGATGAATACAATTATCACTAGACTCAAACTCCTATGAGTCATCCATTATACGTCTATATGAACATGATACATAATATTTAAGACCCATATATCAAAAATATAAACTGAATATCATCTTAAAATACATAACATCTCTTATTCCATAATTTATTCTGAGACCACCCTCCAAATTTCATTTTTCCCAAACATAAAATCATCATACATGAAACTACTGGTTAACATGGCTTAGATCCTGAACTATCTCACCTATAAATTTCAATATCAAAACACAAGAACCATATGTACTTCCATAGAAACTAAATTCATTACCATTACCTTATTTAAACCCCATATAAACTACCATGCATCCTCCTCAACACGAGAATATAAAAAATCACTACTGAAAAAGTAATGCTTAAACTTCGTCCAACCCCTCCTATAGGTTTCCCTTGATCCAACTATACATATACATACGAGGGTTTGAGTAAATGAAAAGGGTCTATAGGTATCCCACCTATACATACCTCTCATGTCTCTCTATGGGGTAACTAGATCTGACCACCTATCCCATTTTTCAAAAATCTAAACAAGGTCACACTTCTTGGGGAGTCATTCATGCACCCATCTCAATGAAAGTAATCTAAAACACCTTTGAATCCTCTATAAGATAGTTAAGGATAATATCTACCAATAAGGGTGAAATCATTTCAAAATGAGTATTATTATACATGTTGTTAATTTTAGGTTATAGTGGAAATCACCATTTATGTTTTAATTGTGATCACATTTAATTTTAAACAATTACTAACTAGTAACATAAATAATAACTATATGAACATCACCTATATAGAATCATACTTTTATGGATCTGGTCCTCCAATGAGAAACGTCAAATGAAACTACTCCTTATAAGGCAATGACATGAACATTCAAGTGACGACGAACTAACACTCAATTGGAATCAGCATATTTTAATACACCCTTGAGGTCCAGTTCATTCAAAAAATTCATGTACCTATTATCATCACATTTGAAGATCAAACTAAATAACCATAATCATTGGTCAGTTATATATAATATTGCAGTGATCCATATGGGCAACCCAATAAAGATTTTTCAAGTGACTAATTGACAATAACTAAAATGAAACACCCACAAGGGGTTGATGGAAAAGTTATTACATTCCATATTGACTTACTTGGGGAAATACACCTCCAATTCATGTGCACTGAGTCATCATAATCCATGCTAACCATCTCACCATAGATCAACACAACCTACGTCAAAAGGAAATATATGTAGAATTAAACCTAATGTAGTAAAATGAAACCTAAAACCTCTATGGAAAAACAACATTTAGTTTATTACTAAAACATTAATCAATTAGAATATGTAATTAGTAAAGATATAGACTACCATTCCTTTATTTTATAGACTATGACTGAAAAATATGATGCATGATTTTCTTCTTAACATTTCCAAACCTACTTCATAATCAATTTATGGTCTCTTTCCAATGATTCAAGATCAATAAATCCATAACAAACTCTAAACTCCAAAAAATGTGTGTACCTCAATGAAAAAACCATATATAATGGTAACCTCACATATCAAGAACTGCAATCCCATATCCCTTGTAATTGAGACTTCTAACTGTAACAAGTGTTCTTAATGCATAGGTTTGGCATTCATCAAAGGTTCCAAAATATTCCAAATACCCATAATAATCATATCTAATATAGTAAAAATATTATAATGGATAATGTGTGATATTAATTTGAAACATCTCGTCCCAAATTCAAAAAAAAATAGTGCCTCAAAGTGGTTCACTTGAAGGCCTCAACTATACCTCCTCATATTACATAGGCTACCAACTACCAATGTGGGAATGGAGTGTTTGTGTAAGGAGGATATACACTCATTACATAGTCATTAATATGAAAAAATAACTAGATATTATCCATAGATGTAAATAATGAGAGTTCAGAAGTAATAAATATATCATGGATGTAATAATAAGTAAAATAAATTAAAGTTCAAGACGAAAATTTAATATATACAACATTAATATTCCACTGTGTTGATCATAAATAATGAAATACATAAAATAAACCCAAATAAGTATACATAACTCCACTACAAACTCTAAGACAAATCACAAACCCAGTCTCTGTGAATCCTTTGAGCATCCCATACCATATCAATATATTCCAAATTAGTGGATCCAATAAATAATTCAACCCTATGCCTTACCCCAAGAAATCATGTGTCTGTACTCAACCCGGATGTGTACATATGGACTGCATGCACTCTAAGGTGCATGTAGAGGGGGTGAAAAATGAATCTCATTTGGATACCAAAAATAGTGAACATATAGTATTATGTCCTAGGTTTATACTCAAGAAATGTAGTCATCCTAGGTGAGAGAAAAGATAAATAAATAAATAATATAAAACCATAGTTGATCAGTGGTTCTGTGATCCTGGTCAACAATATAAACTTCGGCCAACATTTGAAATACATCTTGATAGGTGACAAAATACGTATATACACAGGAATATGAATATTTATTTTTGTATAAATAGATTGTATATGTATAATATATATATATATATATGTATTTATAAGTAATACTAGTTAGGACCCAAGGCTTGAAACAAAGGTTTCTATGCATAATATCATAAGGTAAAAACAATTTAAAAAGGACCCTCGTCCTAATCCCTAAAATGAGGATACGAGTCACCATGACCAAAAACCCCAATGATATATGTAAATCTTCACATTTGGAATCTAAATCAATAGGAATGACATATCATGTATAACAACCCAATAATGTTGTGATACCCCATGTCCAACATTATAATCATGGGGTGTGAAATGTCATGTCTAACTAACCAATAATGATGTAAAATGTCATTTCCAACAATCTAGACTAGTGGGGGTGTTAAATGCTATATAAAAACCATATCCAAATCCTATAATTGATAATAAAACATGTTTTCTCAAATATTGAGTCCAAGGAATCATATCTAGGTATACCTAATAAATAAGGCTCAAAATATAGATCCTAGGAAATACGTTTTGGATTCCCAAAAAAATATCAATAAATAATATAATGATCTATGAATTATCCCTAGTAGTACCTCTAGGTATCCCCACTATAGAATTGCATCACATCAAGCACTATGGGCTTTTTTCCAGTAGAAAATATACCATTTGTAGTTGTATCCACATTAACTATGTATGAGAATAAATAGCGTAAAAGTGGTAGAATGCATAAAACTATAACTTATTACATTTTCTAGTTGGATTTAAAATTCATTATGGGTTTTAAATTAAAACCCACTACCATCTATACCCAAAACCATAACACACTAGCTTTGTATTAGTCAAAATCGAGGCACACACTCGATCCCACAAAAATTAAATACTAGAGGGGCATAAAACATAATATTCTCTAAGTAATCACATAAGAAAATGATTCCGATTTTGGGTCCATAGAAATATTTTTTATGTGGACTAATCATACATGGTATCCTCAAAAACTGTATGGAATTGTGGAATCCAACACAGTATCATGATGGTGTCTAAAGAAAGATAGAAATCCTATACAAGATCATTAGAAAATATTAAAGAGTGGATTAATCCTACCCAAGATCCTTATAATGAATCAATATCTCAAGGTAACACATAATTAAACAAGTATCTCTAACATCCCATAGACACATGTCCCATAAGTGAATACCTCCAAATGGTGATGTCATCACTAGAATGGTTTTGCTAGAATTGTTCAATATAGATGGCTCATAGACCATCTCAGATCACTGTCTCACTATAGGTTGGTCCGAACAAACAACAATTTAGTCTCAATGAGACTCATCTCATTCCTAATAAACATGGACTATACGGAGACACAACAAAAAGGAAAATTTTTGAACCCTTTCCAATCTTCTAACAATTTTAAACAACCCTCAAGTGTGACTCATCCCCAGTCTCATTATCATGTGAATATAAAAAATGATTACTAGAGGAAGAACCAATCCATTGTGTCTCTTTTTTGATAACCCCTCTTAATAGGAATTTAATTCCCTAAAGGGTTCTACCAAAATCCTATATATTTAAATACTCCTAAACTAGACTACTAATGCATCTAATTTTTTTATAGTTTATCAAAGCATGAAATCCCATCAAAAGGGTAATAAAGAAGGAGTACATAGTTTTTATACCCCAGTACACATTAAAAAATCTCAAACCCCCACCTAGGAATTCAAATAATTTCTCCATTTAATATAAAACCCAAGTACACTATATGTAAATAATGTACACGACATGTACCTTACATGGGTTATAAGCCCACTTACCACCCATGGCATAAAGATGTTTTTTTCTTATCCATGTACATTCCACAAAACATGTAACTCTCATTGGGGTGTGTTCATTTTCCTAATAGGCCCGAGATCCACTTTATGAATATCTTCCCAAGTACTCAACTCCATGTATGAGTATGACTACAAGGTGTATATACATAGTATATTACATGTGGATTTAAAAATTTTAGTTGTCTATGTACTTGGCTACATGATCGAGTAATGTTTCACGATGTGTATACCTAATAACGTGTGCATACATGAATAAAATTATCTTATCCTAATATTAATAACACAATGTGTCTATTCCTCAAATACACACCATTTTATTGGGGTTCCTTAATTAGAAACCCCTTCAAATGGTTCAAAAACAATTTTCCTCCCAATTAAGAATGCATCAAATCTCAAGATGACTATTGCATCCATAAATGTATTTTAAAAATATAAAGTAGAAAATTTATGGAGATTTAGTAAATAATAATAAAAAATAGCCTACGTTTGGGTGAAATTTACTGATCCTTCACCCATTTCCATGATCCACCTTCGGTATACATTGATCAGGCTCCTCCCTAGACCCATAGTGACACCTCCATATATTCCATATCTATTTCACTCCCTCAAACTCCATATTCTATATTATTTGAGAGGGAAGAAACACATATGTGGTGTATAAAATATTAAATGGATGGAAATAACGAAAGGGGAGAAATAAAATGAATAAAAAGTAAAAAATTGAAAAATGGTCATGGCCCTGACCTTGATACATAACATGAGTTATATTTAGACTATGAAAAGCCACCCCATTTAAAACTCGACAGTGGAGACAGAATCTCAAATATATTATCCATTTACATGATATATCTATGATAAACTATGCATATAAATTAATATCTATTTAATTAAATATTAAACATAAACAATTCCATCAAAATTTGAACATCTCATAATTCTTCCAAACATTCATACAAGGGTAAACTCTAACATCTTGTTGTTTTATGAAATATATTCTTCTGAATTAATATATATTAATAGGTAGGTTTTCTATATGAAACAGAAATTTTATCTTTCATAATAGGAAACACCATATTTATCATCCATTTCATGCAACATCAAGTTCATTTGAGGACTTATATTACACACAATCCCTAGTCTTACCAAAAAATAATATTCTATAAATATTACTATAGTTATCAGATAGACATTGGAATAGAAGGAATGAATGAGATTGGATAAAATATTAAAATATACCTCGCACATTTTTATAAAAATACTTCATTGGTTAGAAATTAATTATAAATGAAACTAAATACCAATTAAATATAAAGGATGTACTTCTTTGAAAAAACTATGTTTATGACCAGAAGGAATATTTTCATTAATACACTTAAATAATAACTATTATTTAAATATATTAATGAAATTTAAATGACATATTACATTTTTAAATTCATCCAATAGGTTTTATAGCGTGAAGATAATAATCAATCCAATTTAAATCATAAAAAGTTGTATATTTTTATAATGGAATTTTACCCTATTTTAATGGACCACCTTTTTAAAATCTGATTTTTAATATTCTATTATTTTTTATTTTAATAAATAAACTTATTTTTAGAAAATTTAATATCAAAATTTCCTTTTGGTGAATCTTTGGTAATTTTTGAGAACTTTTAATTTTTGATAATAGTGAATGGTGCTGAATTTTAATTGAAACTAATTTGTCGTATAAAAATTTTGTAGTGGGAAATTATATATATAATTGTTTTTAATGTAGAATTATATAAATATTAAATTATTTAATAAAATTTAGGTTATTTTAATCATTTTCAAATTGTAATTGGAAATAAAATCAATTCAAATTTTTGATCTTTTCTGTTTAAAACCCTGATTTATCGTCACGTTTGTGGGATTAATTTTACATAAATTTCTTCTAATTCTATTAATGGAATTTAAAAAAATCAATTAAATATTTCGAATAATAATAATTTATAAATTACAATTCAATAAAATTTGGTTTTTACAAAAAAACATTCAATAATATAATTAAAATTATTTAGAACGATTAAGGTAAAAATGATTTTACATAGTGGTAATAAATTAATATTAAGAGAAAAAAGTTCTAGAAACATTTAAAAAACTCATTTAGTGGAAATTATTCGACCACATTCTCTACTTTAGAAATGTGGGATATTTTTTAGATGAACATGATTTAATTGAGACCTCCCAATAGTGTTGGCCTTTTTATATTTATAGGAATAATCTTCCCTCTACACTATGAAAAGGAACTCGCCCTCCCAACTTCATCACACCTCTCAAATACATTTTCCCATAAAAAACCTAACCAAATAATCACCTAAAATACATATTATCATACTATTATAATAAATTTTGGTATAAAATATCATGTAATTCATTTAGTGTAAACCAAAATGAGTTACCCTAAAAAGAGGCCGCGTTCTTTAATGATCAATTTTATTTTATTTATTTCCAAACCCAATCCTATTTTTATTATTGCATGATTATATAACCCAATAAGTATAATAAATATATAGAGATTTTTTTATTTTATATGTTTTAGCTAAAACATCACACACATTCTTAAAATGGGATTCACAATCATCATTTGTGTGGGTGGTGGACTACTACCTCATGAACAGATTTTCTTCGTTCATCCATTGCCACCACTCAAGGATGGGAATAATTATTGAAATACTATTATTATATGGTATATATTATAATTATAATTATAATATAATTATTTAATTGTTATATAACACATCACATCATGATTTTTATTTTTGGGAATATGATAATATTGTTTTTGGATGGGTGGACTACTCCCTCCTCAAAGCACTGTGAATTTTGTATTCATTACATTAGATGTTTTAAACATATATTTAATAAATACCTATGATATAAATTAATTATTCATCATATTAATGGAATAATTATATATCTTTATATATATAATATAAACTTATTCTTCCCATTTAACATACTCAAAAAGTGACAATGTTGTTTGTGGACGTGTGTACTACTGCCTCGTCAAAATGATGTTATTATTTATCTCTCATCACCACATCATAATAGTGATATATCTATGTATATGTAATAAAATAATATTTAATTTATCATATAATTATATAATATGGTATTTGTAAAATAATTTTCATTTATTAAGTATAAAAATAACTACATTATTTCCATTATGATCATTGAAAATGATAATGTTACTTATGTGTATGTACAACCTACATTCTCTTTGATCATAACGTTTGTTAATTTTTCATATCCCTAATTCATGTATGATTTCATAAATATAATTGATGTAAGAATGTGATAATTATTTTATGTTTATTATTCTAGATATATTTAAATAATTTCCTCATTGACTATTGTCAACCTGTTAAAGTCAATTTTGATACACAAGCTGAATATGGTCAAAATATCCGACATAAACAAAATTAATTATGATATTTTTTATAAATAGTATATAATTGATATAAAACTAATAATAATCATTTAAAAGTTTCTGAATAAATTAAATATTCATCATATGTTTATTATCACATAAGATATAGAACATGCAAGACAAATCGGACTCAGGGTAAGGGGTTAATGTCTCACTTTTTCTTCTATGAGGAATACACTATTTTCACAATTTAATTAAATTTGGTGGTGTATAAAGTGAAACCATTGTATTTAATATCATTTATAAATTTATCTTCATATAATTCCTATTTTTATTTGAAGTTAATTCATTTATGGGGACTAAAAATAAATATTTACCATGTAACAAGGGATTTTTTTAACTGAATTTCCATTCACTGGGATAAACGTCTATGATATTGGCTATGTCAGTCCATGAATATATATTAAATAACATATTATTAAATTAATATGTATTTAAAAATTTGTTTTTGGTAATTAAATTTTTCACACATAATTAATTCATTAAGTTATTCTCACTCTAATGATATGATCTTTGTATGGGCTTTCTTGTCTTGCTTTTATTTATAAGAGATATATTCAATATTCACCACAAATTTTCATTATTGGTTTAAATAATACCCATGAATTTATTTTAATGTTATTATCTATAAATTTATGAGGTTTTACATATAATTTTATTGATTTTTCTTTGATGGAGTTTAAATTTTCAATATTACCAAAGCAGTATTGGATTTTTGTCACAATTTTCCTTCTTTGTTATGTTTTTTTATGTTATATGCATATATTATTTTATAAGGTGTATATAGTACAACTTATTCATGTTACATCCTAAATATACACATTATCATGATATTTTAGGTTTTATTTAATGTTATTCACTTAACAGGGTTAATGATAAAAGTGTTTTGATGTGGCATGTGACCCTTTGGAATGTATAAGGATTATTTTCCCCATGAATATTTTAATGGTATTTACATCAATAACATTCAACAACATTTGTTGTTACATATCATACACTGGGTATATTTTGTATTGATACCATCCTCATTATTTTTTGGATAGAGTTAGATTGTTCCAAATATATTCTTTTGGAACATATTTCTTGTTCATTGGTTAATCATGTTTCAAAGAGATTTTTTGGAGCCCATTTATTTTCCTGGCTTAATCATGTTATAAATAGATTATTATTGAAAAAATTTCTAATCATTTGGAAAATATTGTTTAAAATAGATTTTATCAAACCCATTTTGTTCATGGGTTAATCATTTTTTAAATAGATTTTTATTTAACCCATTTTTTCAATGCGATATTCATGTTTTAGAGATATTATTATGGAACTCAATTTATTTACATGGTTTAATATTGTTTGAAATATATTATCATTCAAACCATTTCTTTTACATGTGTTAATATTGTTTTAATGATATGTTTATCAAATCCATTTCTTTTACATTAGTTAATCATGTTATAAAGTGATTTTTATGAAGCCTATTTCTTTTACATGCATTAATCTTTATTCAAAAACACTTTTATTGAACCCATTTCATTTCCATGGGTTAATAATGTTTCTTAGATATTATTATTGATCCCATATCTTTTACATGGTTTAATAATTTTTCAAATATATTTTTATTTAACCCATTTCTATTCAATAGAATAATTGTGTTTCAAAGAGATTGATATGATACCCATTTCAATTACATGGGTTAATCATGTTTTAAAAGGAAAAAATATTTTTTATATGATTCTTATTCATATTATGGTTTTTGTAAATATTACATGATGGGGTACCCAGATAGTGTCGGGTAAGACCATTAAATCTTAACATGGGGTATCCAAAATAGTGTCAGGTGATCCAGTTATAGATCTTTGATGCATCATATAATGAATATGTTGGTTTTCAGTCATATGGTTATTCCAATTTTAAGGGTTTTTCAAGGGTTCTATAATGGTTCTATAATAGATCAATGTGGTGATGTTCAATGATAAATAAATGTTTTCATTATTATTGTTATGGGAATTTGATGTTTCTTATGATTTATATTTATATAACATGTATTTTGATTATTGATTTTGATGACTCTTTCCTTTTCAATGTTGTCATATTTTACGATCAGGGTATTGATGGGTTTTAGTTCTTTTATGGATCGCTCATGCAATTTGGTTATCTCATGATGCCCTTACCCATTCTTATTCTCATTGATTATGTTTATTTGTTAATTCTTATTTTTACCTTTACTATGATATTGAGCTCACTCTTCTTATGTTTCCTTTTCAACTGGTTTCAAATAATGATTTTGAATGAGTTTTGTCTAGAAGGGATTTCATATGAATGATGATGATGTGTTAATGTGAAAGATAAAATCTGGGATAAGTGGGAGAAATTATATTTTAAATTCATGTGAATTTTTTATGTATGTGTTTTTGAAAATTCAATAAAACTCTAAAACTAAAAGGCTCTTCAATATATAAGTTATCCATGTATTCATTTTTATGTTTTATTGTTTAGATAAATAATTTGGCTCCTAATTATATCCATCAATATAACAACTGGACACCAATGACAGTGCAAACACCCTACCTTAACATGGTCATTGTGTCACGACCTACCTGGTAGCTCCAGTTTCCCAGCAGACACATGATCCCCTCTATGGGGCCCACCCACATGCCTGAATGGTTCATCTATCTAATGACTTTCCCCACAGACCAACTCATGTACTTTTAAGTGTGTTTTTCCTCACTCACACACACCATGGAAAACTCCCAGAAGATCAACCATCCTAATCACTACACTAAGCCAAACATTCATCCCTGTGGAGTTACAATCAGGTAGGTTAAAAAAAGGTGGGTCCACTTTGTTAACTTGAGTCGCATCATTTAGTCCTTTAAACCATTATCATTATGGGTCATTACATTCACCCCCCTTTAGAGAACAATAACCTTTTTTTGGGCCCTACATCAAAAACCCAAATAGTGCACCAAACTATCAGGCTAGGTTCCTCCTCTGATTCCAATTATTACAATTTGGTCTATTTAGTCATTTAACCATTTATCATTCCAGGGTGGTAAATTCACCACCTCTAGAGCTCAACATCCTTGTTATGGGACCAACATATCAACCTAGGTAATTCACCACACTTAAGGGAGGGTTACTCCTCTAATACCAATAATAACAATTGGGCCCCAGTGATAGCACAAACACCCTGCCTTAAGATGGCTGTCAGGTCCTGGCCCTCTAGCTCTCACCATTTTCCCTAAAGACACATGGTCCCCACCTTGGGGCCCAACCACATTCCTAAACGGGTAATATGACTAATGACTATCCCCACATTCCAACACGTGTATTTTCTAGATTTCATTGTCCTCACTCACACACACCCAAGGAAACATGTCAAAATGTCACCCATCCTAATCACTACTTCCATCAAAGCACACTTAAATGTGGAGTTCTAATCAGGTAGGCTCTTTAAAAGGAATGGGTGCCACCTTTACATGAGTAATTTCATTTAGTCATTTACTATTTTTTATTATGGGGTGTTACACACATTTTTAATGGCCCAGTCCATCCAACGATCATGATATTATCCTCATTGGGCCTAGCCTGCATGATTTTGCCTTTCTTGGGCTTTGGCACTCAAACATCCCCCAAGAAATGGCCTCATGATGGGAGAGTTATCCACACTACATTATAAATTGGTTATTCGTGATCCTCCTCATTTTATGTGGGATATCCATAAAACATCCCCCTAGAACGACCGAGTATCTTCGATGGCACGTCAAATGGACACTACCTCAGATTCGACTTTGTAGCATCCCGACATGGCATACCTTCAAAAAAGTATCTGGACCGATCGCCAATTGACCTCAAGTGTGACTCTCCATATGCCAATGGCTGCCCACTAATAGAAAGGGTCTCGAGAGGCGATAGTGGGGATACTATACCCTTATATCGTAGATTCACAATGTTATTATCAGTGTATGAATAACAAAAATAGAGGAAGCAGTATATTGCAAATGAAAAAGTAGTAGAAGATAGATAATAAAAATTTTATAAAAGTGTCCAATTATAGTTATAAAGTTGATGAATGCATGAAATGTGGAGATTCATATTCAAAAGTAGTAAACAAGACAACTTGCTTTACAATACCAATAGTACACGGATCAAATAAATAAAATAGCTAAAAGACATAAGACCAACTAAACGAGAATCTTGAGCACCATATCATCCCTTTTACCCTATCTCAATGTACTAGAAAACTTCAAAAACCAATAAACTAGGGCCTAGATTTCAACGAACAAGAATGGTATACTTGGGTACCTCGGTGCAATGGAAGCCTGAGTAGGGTGTGAGATTTAAATCTCAATAGGCCATCACCATTGGTGTTTATCCCAATATAGTAATTGAAATATTAATTTAGTAGTTTTTATGTATAGAGATATAATGACAAAATTAAATAAATCAATAACACCCATCCAGGATCCTAAATGGATACCTGACAACTATACCAACATCGGCTCATTTCCAGGATAAGAAAATGATCATGTACACCAGAGATATATATTTATAAATTTATTTGTAGTATCATTTGATATATATATATATATATTTGTATGGATATATGTTTGGGTGGAACGGGAAATACCATCTCCATTCAAACTAATGGGGAGCTCTCATGGTCTTCCCTTAACCTAACTTCAATATCTATCACAATTTCTTTGTGATACACCTTAATTCATGCTAAGGAAAAATAGATTTAAAATATCCTAGTGATGGATTGAATCAAGAATTTCATTGGAGGTCTTCTAGGCCTTTTATGTACATGTTCTTGATGATGGAATCTTTTTAATGGCAAGTCACAAGATTAAGGATGAGTGTTGGTTTGTGGTATGTGATGTATTTTTAAGAAAGTATATGCAAACAGTTTATGTTGGTCGATTGAATTCAACTCTTCCCTTCAATGAAGTTTATGTAATGGCCTCAGGTGTATGCTAGTTTACTCATTTGAATAAAATAATTCAATGAGCATTGTTAGGATGATTAGAGGTGTATTTTTTAGGGAATATATGATTATGGAGATATCGTGGCTTGGATTTACCTCTTTCTTCAATTAAGACCTAAGGTGGGGAGATCCATTGGTCAGATGTTACCAATGTGATGACATGATCATAACCCTATCTAAAAGGACTCATTTAACCTCTATATCATTGGTTATTTTCTTATGTAATCATTAAATTATGTTATAAAGGATTTAGTGTGGTATTCTTAACATAATTATTAAAAGTACATTAGGTGTTGGAAATAAAATGCTACCATTTGAATAAAATTTCACAACCCTTGACAATAAAGTAAAGTTCATGTTGTTTTTGAAGTCTTATCAGGGACTAGAAGTTTTTATGGTTGGTAGTTTATAAGAAATAATGTTTTTAAACCAGTTGAAATTTTGAGGGAATATGTTGTTTTCATTCGAAAAGTAATGGTTAAGTCGAATTTTAAAATGTGCGTTGGGACCGTTCTAAATATTGATATCGTGTTGTGCATGGTTAGTCAAACCATGTGGGATATCCATGTAGGATAACTCGGGTATCTAGTAGTAGACACACAAGCTAGGCATGGTTAGTCAAACTGTGTGGGTCAACTGTTTGGTTACATAGTTTTTAAAATGTGTTATTTATTTAATTTACATAATTTTTTTTGTAATAATAATAATAAGTATGTAATTATTGTTATTATTATTTTATCTAATTAACTCAACATTAAAATATTTTTATTAAATGGTGATTAAATTGGGACTTTCTAAATTAATTGATAAACATTTGTTTAAAGAATAATTAATGATGAAATGTTTTATTTAATTAGAATAGTGATAATAATAAATGTTATTATTATTATTATTATTATTATTATTATATTAATACATGTTATTTATTAGGATTTTATTTTTTTAATTGGGAAAAGAGAGGAGAGGCGCTCAAACCAAGCCAGCATATGACCCTCCTTGGGCACTCCCTAGAGCGTGTACGACACTGCTCCACAGATCCCTCTCTCATGGTCAGATTCATCTAGTGTCCTCACGGTTTCTCCCTAGTTTGACCATTTAAGGTTTCTCCCTCACATTCTAGATTCGCATCGGCCTATTAGGAACACAGTGAGAATTTTTTGACCCCTAGTTCTTTAGGGATGATCTGACTTTCGGTTCTCTCTTGTTCTATGTTGGTGAGAATGGTATCATTAAACCCTTGGGTGCATGTTATGGCAACCTCCGCCAAAGGCGAGGTGGTTTAGGTGATTTTAATATGTCGGCTTGGTTTCAGGGTAAATTTTTCACCTCCTTCTTTCTTTCACAATTGTTAAAATTTTGGATTTAAACTATTTAAGTGTTGTTGGAATGTTTCTTGTTATGCGTCGAACTCTCTCGTGTGGTTTTGAGGTGATCTGGTTCATCACCTCTAACAGAGGTAAGATGATAGACCTCCATCCTTGTTTTACACCTTCTAATTTATGGTCGTTGGGTGTTTTAAGGTTCCTAATATTTATCTTGTAATGCATTTGTCCTTTCATGTTGGTTTCAAGTCTCCATGTCAAGGGAAACTCTCTTGAGTATGCATAGGTATGAATTTATATATATAGGTTCCCCCGTTACACGTATATTCTTGCATGGTAGTGTTTATACGTATATTGGGATAGGTGTTCCTATGAATATATATATATAAGTACATTCATTGGTTAGTGGAGATAGATATTTGAATATAATCATATATGTAAGGATCCCCTTTCACATTCCCATGGCCATGATGGTGTGTGAATAGTGGCTTGGTGTCCTTGCATTTATGTGTAAGTTTGTTTTTTTACTGGGGGAGCTGCATTATTTACATAGAATGTTTCAAGAGCCTAAGTGGATGGATTGTTTCCACTATGAGGTGGGGTCCATTTATATTCACTATTTATTTAAGAAAACATTAAATGGTTAATTTCTAGTTCTTGAACCCTTATAGTAATATTTCTAAGTGTGCTAGATTATTCTAAATGTTCTTTATTTGGTAAACCTGGTGAAATTATTTAATGTGTTTACTTGTTGATTGATATGAAATGCCACAGTTTTATAATAAAACCCCTCAAATGGAGGTGTGATCCCTTCAAGATAAAAATTTAAAATGTTGACTTAAATGCTTCTTTGTTATATTTCATTGGTATTTCTTGTTCTTTGAATCCATGTATGTAAAGTTCCTTTTTAGGACCTGGTCCTATTTTGATGACTAGATGACTTGATGAGAGATATCCACATGAGTGGGATGACTTCTACATAATAACATGCTATCCTTTAAAATGAATAAAAATGGTAAACTGGAAATGGAATGTATTAGGTTGGTAAGACCATTCCTTAGGTGAATATCATAATCTCGACTTATGGTAATGATTTTTTTCTAAAATGTGACATACCTAGGATGGTTTAGCCCATACCTCTCACATACAATCTTAAATATCTACATGTCAGTTGAAATATTTAAATGAATTTGGAAATGGATAATGGATTCTATGAGTGGTTTTTTCTCAAGCTTGAATATGAATATATAACCATGTATTTATAAATAATTATGTTGTTATGCCTCAAGTACACTTGGGATGATATGAATGAGATTACTATATAAATTATTTTTTTGAAATACTTAAGATGTTTGGCCTTAAGTATACAAGTGAATATGTTTTCTTATGTGTGATTGGAAGGGGTAAATGATATGCATGAGAGGTGAATGCCTCATGCACTACATGTTGTGAATGGTTACGCCTCAGAGAAAAGGGACTGTGAGAGCCCTTGGGGAGGAAGACCGTGTGAATTTCCATGTTTATTTCCAAAGGACCGTGTGAGCCTTTGGGAATGAAATACCATGAGAGAATTCGTGTTTACTTCTATGAGACTGTGAAAGATCTTGCATCTAGACCTTGGGTTAGACCATATGTACTTCCCCTAGTGAAGGATTTTCATGAGTTATGTCGTGGTCCTTTCGGGATGTGTATCCCAAGAGACTGTGAGAGATCTTGAAGTTGGGATAATGGAAAATTGTGAGAGTTCCCCTTTAATTTGGATTGTGATGGTATTTACCGTTCCATTCCAACTTATATCCATACCTGTATATATATATATATATATATTATTACTACATATATTTAAATATATGTTAAGTGTACACGATCAGATTCCTATCTCCCTAATGAGATGAAGCTATTATATCTATCAGGTATCCATTTAGAAACCTATACGGGTGTTATTTATTTATTTCATTTAGTCATTATCTCTATATACTTATTAACTTCTTAATTAATATTACACAATCCAGATTGGCCTTGACACCGATGGTCCCAGCCTACTGAGATTTATATCTCACACCCTACTCGAACTACCATTAGAATGGGGTACCCGAGTAGAACATTATTGTTGGAAGGACTGTAGACCCAGGTTGATTTCTTGTTGAATTATATTAGTACCTAGAGATATGAGAAAAGTATTGAGACATAGATCATGATTCACATGGAGTTGGTATTAGGTCTTTTAGCTCTTTTCTTTATTTGATTCGTGTACGGTTTGTATTGTAATGCAGGTTTTCTTGTTTAAGGATTTTGAATATGTATCTCCACATGTTGTGAATTCAACAAAATTATAACTAGAATTGGCCACATTTATATAATTTTTGTTTTTAATCTTCTACTGCTTTGTCATCTATTATATTCTTCTTCCGTTGTTTCTATTATTCATACTCTGATAATACCACTGTGCATCTCTTATAAGAAGGTATAGTCTCCCCATAATCACCTCCATGGTCCCACTCTACTAGTCAGAAGCCTCTAGAATATGGAGAGGAACACTTTAGGTCAAGGGGTTATCATTCCAGCTTCCAGTTCGATGGTAAGATAGATCGAGATGTTACAATCAATGATGGAAATGTAAAGTTATGTATTTTATATAATGATCTGGGAGTTCATATTCTAATCTTTTATAGTTGGTTTCAAAGGTCATTTCAGATAATTATGTAGATTGGTTTATTTATATATGATGTTATATAAACATTTATGGATACCATCATAGGAATATAATAATAAGTTTTATCATACATTCAATGTCTTAAGACTTCTCCCTTAAGGGTTTTAATTAGTAAAAATTTTGAGGTTATCAATGATATTTTTGGAGAAATTTATTTTGACTGTGTAATTCCTAACCCCTAGTATTAAAAATAACTATTTAAATAAGGAGATTTAATTTTTAGTGTTAAATAAAAAAGTACAACCAGAAGGATGGTTAAAAACCCTTCGCATATGAAAATGTTAGGGGGCTTGATCCCACAACTGAAGCGTAACAAGGGAGTTGTTCCAAACCAAGTCCTACATGATGTCTTGGTTAGTATAAAAAATTGTATAGGTTAACATTGTGTTTATTTTGAAAAAAATTGTTATTTTATTTTAGGAAGAATGGTTTATTTATCATGGGAGAATATATTTGAAAATCTTTATAATCCTTGGGTTTCAATCATTATCACGAAATGTTTGAAAAATATTAAGGAAAGTTAATTAAGGAATAATTTAGTTTGAAATTTGTGTATTACTATGGAATTTTGAATATTAAATTATTATATGGAGGATTTCTCATTTTAGAAATTATCTTATCATGTGATATCCAATTTGGTTTTTATTCGTGTATAATGAATGGTTGAATTGCTTGATTTTTTTATATTGGTTATTTAGTCTTTAAAAGTTGATTTTAGAGCATTATGAATTAAAAATTCATCTTTAATACTAATAATTTGGAGTGAAAAAAAATTGTATTTTGGTGAAAATTGTCTAAAAGATGAAACATTACTAGTAAAGTAAGCATAATTCTATATGTTTTAGGCTAAATGGTGAACAATATCCTTCCAAATTAGGAAACATATCTTAAAATAATATGTTATCAATTTAGAATAATTTTTATGATATTAATTTAATTTTCCACAACTATTAGGTTTTTTGTTTTGTTTTCATATACATCCTGTTTATTACATTATCTATCACACATTATTAGTCGATGTGAATTTGTTTTTCCTTCAAAATAAATCATTTTCATTTTCTACCAATGTTCTCCCTATGTGGAATCCTATTAATTATTATCTTTTAGTGAACATTATTTTTACCCCTCTCCCTTTTTAAGAGGATTTTTTATTAACCAATTATATGATGTGGGTTTTAGTGAATTAATTCAAAAAATGTTAATCCATTGATAAAAAAGTCAAATTTGGATGGAAAAAATTATTTTAATGGAGTAATATATAACATATTAAAATTTCATGAAATTTATTCTTTTAAAAAAATTTAAATTATTAAATAAATTATGTTACACATAATTCATAGGTTTTCATGCATCACATTCACCACTATGTATATCTTGTGTTTCAAGAAACATTGAGTTTTTTTGTTTAATTTTGTCACATACAATCTCGAGTCTTATAGGACAACAAAATACTATTTTTATTATTATAGTTATGACCAATCCATTGAAATAATGGGAATTATTTGTATTAAATAAATTATTAAAACTTATCTAAAAAATATTCATAAGATGAATTCATTGGTTACTAGTTAATTATAAAAGAAAATAATGACCAATTGAATATAAAGGATGTGTTTGTAGGGAAAACTATTTGTATGACCAGAATGGTATTTTATATAATGAAATTAAATTAGTAACTATTATTGAAATATATTAATGAAATGTATATGTTATATTATGTTTTTAATTTCATAAAATTGTTTTTATATATTGAATATTAGAATAAATCCAATTTTAAGAATAATAAGATTTATATTTTTAAAAGGTCATTTTACCTCCTTTAAATGAGAAAATGATTTTAAATATAATTTTGAATCATTTAAAAAAAATTTTAAAAAAATATTCTTATTTGAAATAAGAATATGAATAGTTTCTTTGGGTTACTTTTTGATATATATTTTTTGTGATCTTTTATATTTTGATGTAATGTGAATGACACACAAATTTATTTGAAAAATGCATTTTAGTATAAATAATTTATAGTGTTAAATTACATTTTAAAATAGTTTTAACATATTATTATATCCATTTTATATCAGGAATACAAATATATCTCATTGGAATCAGTTTCACATTGAAATTGGATACAAAAATATTTTAAAATTTTGAACATTTCTCAATAAAATCATGCTTTATCATCCCTTTTGTAGAAGTAATATTAAAATAATTTATTCCTATTTTGTAATTAGAATTTGGTAAAATTGATTTAGTATTTTGAATCATCATAATTTATAATTTAAATTTTGTGAAATATAGTTTTTTACAATTACTATTAGAGGCACTAAATAAATTTATTTACCATGATAAAGGTAAAAATGAGTTTACACAGTGGAAAATTTTAATATTATGTGGGAAAATGACCTAGAGTCATTATAAAAACCCATTAAAAGTAAATTATTCAACCATATATCATATTTAATTGAATTTGGATCATTATTATAGTAACATAATGTATTGGATACCTATCAATAGTGTTTACTTTTTTTATTTATAAGAATGCCACTCCCTCTACTGTATAAAAGGGAACTCACCCTATACACATATTCACACCTATAGAGCCCTATGTATCATCCAAAACCTAATAAAATAAGATAAAATAATATCCCATCTAATTATAGAATCATCAATTCTGAAATAATGAAATCCAAATATTTCCTTTGATGCAAACCAAAAAGAGTATCCCCAAAGCGAGGTAACATTCTTCAATTATCACTTTTGTTTATTTCATTATATAACAACATAAATTATTCTATAATAAATGAATATATTATTATATTATAATCATAAATAATATTATAGGTTCTTATGTTAATTTCATTACTTACACATTCACACACATCAATTATATGGGGCTTAGAATCATCATTCCTGTGAACATCAGATCATTGCCTCGCGAATCGGTATCGATCATTCATCCATAAACTCCTCTAAATGTTGATAATAATGATGAAATTACTATTATAATAATATATATATAGGATATGTAAAATTTTATTATGATTAGTGTACTTTTATATTAAACATAAGATCATGTTTTTAATTTATTTTAATATGATTTCATCGTTTGTGGACATGTGGACTACCTTCTCCCCAAAGTGATATGATTCATTAAATCTCTATATAAAATGTATTAAGGATGGATTAAATAAATATATATGATATAAATTGAATAATAATGATATTATTGACATAATTTTCAATCTATATATATAACATATCATTTTATTCCTACCATTTCCCACATAGAAAAAGTTATAATGTCATTCGTGCACATGTGGACTACCATATCCTCGATGCAAAGTGAGACTTCCTTTTTCATCACCACATCAAATGAAATATATATATAATTATATATAATTAAATAATATATAAATTATTTTATAATGGTATTCTTTTAATGATAAAAATTACTTACCTTCTTTCCATAATGATATTTGAAAAATGAGAATGTTACTCATGCATATGCACGCCCTAATGTCTCCATAATCATGATTTGGGTTAATTTTTCATAACCATCATTCCTTTATTATTTTAAAATTATATTTTATTTAAAAATATTATAATTATTTCATGTTAATTGTTATAGTGTTATTAAAATAATTTCCTCATTAACAATAGACAACCTATCAAAGTATGTTTTGACACTTAAGCCAAATATAGTCAAAATAGCTTATATAAATATTATTGATTATGTAATTGTATATACCTGTTTTATAAATGAAATAAATGTAATTATAAATGTTTAATAGGTTATGAAGAATAGAAATAATTATCATGAGTTTATAATTATAAAATAATGAAAACAATTTTTACAAATCAGACTCAAGATAAAGGATTATTGGCTCACTTTTTCTTCTGTGAGGCCTACACAATTTTCACCACTTATTTATTTTGTGTGATTTACATACTAACCCTATTGTGTTTTATATCATGTATAAATTTACTTGCATGTAATTTATTGTTTCATTTTATGTTATTTATTTCATGGGTATTATAATTCAAATTTTATTAAGTGATAAGGGATTTCTTGTGTCAATTTCCTTTCATTGGTTTAAACATATATTTCATAGGTTATGTAATGGAATTAATTTTTGTAAATAAAAAATGATACTATTATTCATTAATTATAATTTTACTCTTTTGATTTACATTTTTTACACAAAATTATTTCATTAAATTATTCTAATTCCAATTATATGCCCTTCACAACGGTTTTTAATGTTTCAACTTTATTTATGTGATATATATTCCATATTCACTACTTATTTTTGTTGTGTGGTGTATATAAAAAACATCAATGTATTTAATTAATCTTATCCATAAATTTATGTTTTTTTTTCAAATAATTTTAAATATATCCCTGTCATAGAGTATACAGTTTCAATGTTACCAAAGTGATAATGAATGTTTTTCATGATTTTCCTTCTTTGAGATGATTGTAATGTTATATAAATATCTTATTTTATATGGTGTACATAATTCTCCTTTGACATGTTATATCATTAATGTACTTATTCTCATGATATTCTATATTTCCATTAATATTATTCTATTCATATGGCCAATGATCCAAATGATTCTATTTTGTACGGGACTCTTTGAAATGATTATATATTGTTTTCCTAAAAAGTGTTTTAATTATATTTTAATGGTATTTCCATTCACCAATGTCAAAAAAAATTGTTTTTACATATCCTCCAATCATAAATTTTTTATTAATATCATCTTCATTATTTTTTAAATGTATTAAGATTGGTGTAAAGATATTCTTTTAGAACCCATTTCAATTTTTTTGGGTTAATAATGTTTCAAAGAGTTTGTTTTAGAGACCATTTATTGTCTATAGGTTAATCATGTTATAAAGAAATATTTTATGAAACACAATTATTTTCCATAGGTTAATATTTTGTCAAATATATTTTTATTAAACCTATTTATTTTAAATGGGTTAATCATTTTTCAATGATATTGTTATTCAACCCATTTCTTTTCTATGGGATATTCTTGTTGTAAAGAGATTATTTTGGAACTAATTTCTTTTCACCAGGTTATTCTTGTTTCAAATAGATTTTTATTAAACACATTTCATTTCTTGGGGTTAAACTTGTTATATATATATGTGTTTATCAAACCCATTTCATTTCCATGGGTTATTTCTATTCTAAATATATTGGTATGAAACCCATTTCTTTTCAATTGGATAATGTTGTTTCAAAGAGATTTTTGTTGAAAAAATTTCATTTCCATGGGATAATCAAGTTTTGAGTTGATTTTTATTGAAACGATTTCTTTTCCATGGTTTATTCATGTTTCAAAAATATTTCTATGAAACCCATTTATTTTCTATAGGTTAAACATATTTTAAATATATTGACCTGATACCCATTTCTTTACCATGGGATAATTAATTTTTTAAATTAATTATGATTTTTTATTAGTTTTTATCATATTATGGTTCTTAGACATCTTAAAATCTAGGACATACTAGATTGCACTAGGTAATCTAGTTGTAGCATAATATGGGGTGGACTAGATAATATCCATAAATTCCATTATAACTTAACATGGGGTAGCCTAGATAGCACCTGGTGAGCATGTTATAACTCTCTGATTCATTAGATAATCATAATTTTGGAAGTAATCCATATGGTTATTGTAATTTTTAAGGGGTTTTTATGGTTTCTTCAGGGATTCAATGAGATGATGTTCCATCAAACCAATATATTTTCTTTATTCTAGCTATGATTTTATAATTTTTATAATGATTGAAATTTATATAAACTAGGTTTTTATTATTGATTATGATAACTCTTAACTATTACATGTTTTCATATTTGATTATCTAGATATTTATGGGGTTGAGTTCGAATTTTTCTCAATTTCATTGTCGTGGGTATAGCGGTGTCACATGTGGCCCAATGGATGTTCCAGCGTGGCACACAACAGACCCCATGGTTTGAAAACCATGGGGTATTTAAATTCAATAGTTATCCCAGTAGGTTTTGAACCCGCGACTCTTGTTATCCCTCACAACCACACCATTAACCATGCCAGACTCTTTATCTGTTATTTATATATATAACTGCTTCTATATATTAATATTTGGTATTTAAATTTAAAAATTGTCTATGGGGGGCTTCGAACCTGGGTCTCGCGATAAAACTAGGAACTGCTCCACCATCCAACCTAGGATTTAAATATATTATATATAAGTATATTTGCTTATATATATTTAAATTCAGTATTTAAATTCTAAATAGCGACCACTGGGTTTCGAACCCGGGACACGTGCTAATAATTGCAACTGTTCCACCTACCAAGTCGGAGTTTCTATATGTGTAATATGCATATATCTGCTTATATATATTAATATTCTATATTTAAATTCAAAAATAGTAATCGCAGGGAATCGAACCCGCAACTCGTGCATAACCTTGTATCAATGCCCCAACGACAGACCAACTGAGATAAGTAATGTTTAATGTATTATATTTATATGTGTATAAATATATTAATATAGAACCGTGGGTATAGATCTTCAAAAAAAAACATCAATGCCTATGGTTTTCAGGAACCATCGATATAGGTCTTCTGAAAATACCATATACCCACGGTTTTAGAGTGAACCGTGGGTATAGGTCTTCAAAGAAAACTATTCCCACGGTTTTTGGCACAACTGTGGGTATAGGTTCACATACTATCACTATACCCATAGTTTTTTGCAAAACTGTGGGTATAGACCTGTTTTCCAATAGTGTAGAGGATTATACATACCATTTTCAAAACGTTTTTATGCCAACCACTGAAAAAATATATGTGTTATAGAGTGTAGTGGTAATTAGTTTTATGTAAATGGTTTTTTGGAACTAAATTTTTTGTTTAATGATACAATTTTGATGATATATATTAATTGATACAAAAAGAATAAATCTAATGTAGTGGTATTTATTTCGAAACTCTATTTGAAATTACCTAAACATTGAAATGATGAGTTGATGGATATGTTAAAAATTTATGTCCTATAAACCTATGTACTTATTGGAGTTTTTTGTGATTAATCATGAAAAATTAAAATAACAATAAATCAATAGTTTTTAACATGTGAAAAGATAGATGCAATTGTATTCAAAAGCATTTGTGTGAAATTATTAACAAGAGATGAAATATTGATGACTAACAAAGTTCCATGACTCCTAGAATAACATTATATAGTTTTATTATATTGTTGGATGAGAAGATAAAGGATATATATATATATATTATGTAATGGAATATATGGATTTCATCTAATAATAATTATTTTCAAAAAAATGTTTTGTGTGATTTTGACATTAAAAAAATAAAAATATTACCATGTTTGGAAAAAGAATCAAAATAAAACTCTATAAATGGTAATTTATTAAGGTAAGAGATAAAATACCATACTATCACTAATGAGGGAAAAAATAATACATATTAAATAATGTTTTGTTCTTATAGTTATGAAAGGAATTCAAAAAACATTTTTTCTATAATAAAAAATGTTTTCCATGGAATAAAATATATGAAGATAGAAAAAAATAATTGGAATATATATATATTTATTTCGTTAATTCGGTATTTATTTAAGAATTTTATGTAATGGAATCTATGAATTTCTAAATATTTTTGAAAATAAATATTCTCTGGGAGATGCGAATTTGGGTAATGATATAGTTCAAGGTGTCATGAATAAAGCTATAAACCTAGAACATGTTTACATATCTGTAATATATAACATATCCATCATATTTAGTGGATAAACATAATTATAAATCATAACCTGATGTGAGGCCACCTAAATGGAAAATTATTAGAGGTATGTGAATTAAATAGTATAATGTATTTCATAAAAATAAATTAATCAAGAAAATATTAAATTCAAGTTAATGGGTGGGAATTCATTGTTATAGGAAAAATAATTCTTTTAAAAGATATAAAAAATAAAAAGTAAAATATTTTAATAATTTTTATAGAATAAGAAGGGAATTTAGATGGCTTCATGAATGCCCAAAAAATAGGTATGGTATTAGGAATGATTAATATCTTAGTAGTTATAGGAATTGTTTAAAATCTATTAATTATAAGTTAATTGTGCTGCATAAGAAATCCAATTCACTTTACCAAGAGGATGTGTAGTGATAATGAAAAAAGAGTGAAATTATGATTTATGGAAATAAGACTAAATAAAAATTTAAACCATTTTAGAGGATAATAACACTTTTAAATTCATACAACATATCATGAAAATAAATTTTAATATAAATGTCATGAAAACATGATCAACAAATAATTGGAATACATTCTAAAGAGTGATAGTACACCAAATATTCTTAGTCTAACATGTGATTGTACTCATGTGTGTTATATTTTCCAAAAAATAAATAAACATTTATAAGATATATATGTTAAAATAATATAACCCATAAATTATTATTGAATTTATTTATATTGATATTTGTAAAATGATTACACCAAGGCCCCTTGATGGATAAGGGTTTTATGTACCATTTAATGGAAAATATATTAGGATGATGTGTTTAATAGTTATTACTCATACATCAGTGGTTTGAAATTTTATGAAAAAATTATCAAATGGTATATAAAAATATGTGGGGTTGATAGTTTTAAAATTTCTTAAAAAAATTATTTGGAGTATACCAATAGGAAATCTGATCAATATTTAAAAAATATGGGATAGAGAAAATATTTTCTATGTTCATAAATCCTCAATATAATAATTTTTTTGAGGTGATTGACTAAATAATAAATAAAATATCTTATATAATTCTTATTGAGAAATTGACACTATAGATATTTTTTAAGTAAGTTGTTTTGATATTATTCCATGTAAAAAATATCTGATATATCTCAATAATGTAATGATATCACAAGGGAAAAAATAATGGATGCAACAAATACCAAAATAATTTATAATAATTGAAATTAAATTTTTCATTTTTAATAAGATGAATATACACCAGATGTTTTAATATCAATAAGATGATGGTGTTTTTCATGGGAAATATTTAAAAAAATGACAACTAATGTTATAAAAACTGGATTATAAATATAAATCAATTTAAATATGTCTCTATGGTAAATCATTTCTTTATTTTCCAAAATATTATGAAATAATTTTATGTGGAAGGGGTTGTCTAAGTAATCTTTTTAAGGTGAACTATATGTTTTTAATGATTAAGATGGATGTGCTAATTACTATGATACTAGAGTTGGTTTTGCCTTAGAAAATAATTGAATATGTATATATTGAAATGATGAATAAAATATTTTTGATGAAAATATTGTTCTAATGTGAACTAAATAATTGTATCTATATAATAATAAGTGCTTATTTTATGACTAGATTCTTAAATATTCAGTATGACACTCAAAATTAGTGTCATAGAAATTAATTAATGAGGATATAGATTAATTTGATAATAATCAGATGTGATATATTATTTTTGATCTCAAAGAAACAATTTCATAAAATTCAAATAGGTTTTTGAATTAAATTAAATAAAGATATCATGCTGATTTCAATTAA
Source organism: Viscum album (assembly GCA_963277665.1). Lineage (NCBI taxonomy): Eukaryota > Viridiplantae > Streptophyta > Magnoliopsida > Santalales > Viscaceae > Viscum > Viscum album. The sequence goes on from OY728131.1 coordinate 1,947,046,822, forward strand.
AGATTGATTTTTTTTACTATATTCTCTAGAATAAAATTAACTTATCTTGAAAAAACATCTGATGCTTTCAAATGTGTAGAATTTATTTAGTTTTTTTATATTACATTGTTTAGTTGAAATTTAAGTCATTCTAAATGGATATATAGTGATATTTTTCTAAATGGAGTCCTTGAAAAATAAAATTATATTGAATAAATATATTTATTTCTAATAAATTATGATTATAGATAATTTCAACAGTTTAATATATCACTATATATAATAATACTAGCATTATTAGTGTCATTTCAAGCATTATGAATTTCCAAAAATAAATATATTTTCATGAATTTTTTAATAAAGTCTATTTAAAAATAAAATTTAATCAATGGGTTATAGTTCTCATATATAAGGATAAAAAATATTTAGAGGTTATTTTTATTTCAAATTATAATATTTCACTAAATTCATCATGATTGAGTTTGATCTGCCCATGATTTTCAAATTAAATTTTTACCTTGGTATAATGTTACTCAAGAAATGAATGGAAGTGTAATTTTATAATATAAAAATACAAAGTAAATATTGAAAAAATATTTAAAGGATGAAACCCTCACTATATTCTTAGTTTAAGTAATTAAAAGTTAGGGATGTAAAGTCAATTTTCATCATTGTAATACCCATGAAATCCACATTCATGATATGATATAGATAGTTCGATATATCAAAGGCAATGTAGATTTTAGCATTTTTTACATGAAATTAAGGAATGAATAGTTTTTAGAAAATAGGGATGCTGGTAAGGTAGGTTTGATGGATGATATAAATTTTGATTTTGATTCTATGATCATTCATAATGATTTGTACAATTCAATATTTAGTATGAGATATGACCACAAATCACTGATCATTAAAGAATATGAGTATATTTTATCTACTCAATATTCTAAAAAATCATGTTTGCGAGAAAAAATATTAATAAAATTACTAATGACTTAGGTTAACTAATTATGATTCAAGGTGAAAATCTAGGGGTTGATTTTAATAAAAAAAAATATTTCATCATTTAGTATTTAAGTGTATTGATATCAAATATCACATTATCAAGGAGAAATTGGAGTATCGAAATGTAATAATAGAATATTTATCAATAAAAGAACATGTTACAATTATTATGAAAATTTAACAATCCAAATAATTTTTTATGAGCATCAAATGACTCTCAATGATAAACCACATCCACCCATCAGATGGTTTGGATATATACCACACTATATTGATATCGTATTGGAAAAAAGAGAAATATTTTTTTTTCATAAAATGGTTCTCAAAAACTAGTAATTTTCACTAAAAATATTATTAAGTGTTAAATGATAAAATGAATAACATGAAAATGTGTACATAGAAATAATTTATATTCCACTGAATTTTTTATTCCAAAAAGAATCTAAATTTTATGGTATTTGGGTTAATTAAAATAAAGAGAGATTTATTAACAAAAAATGTGGGATCTTTATGGGAATATATTATTTACATTAAAATGGAGATATTTTTTTGTTATTTTATCAATGGGGGAAAATTACAATAGGTTATTAAAATATTAAGGTTTAAAGTCATTTGGAATTATCTTGAAGGAACATGAGGGATGTGATATAATTCATGATGAACTTCTCATTTTACTCTTTTCTCCCAAAAAACATGACTCACATGGACATAAAGTGTACAATTTATGAGTAATTTTATTTATTAGGAATAAGAGTATCATGTTGTAAAATATATCTTTTGAAACATGTTTTATTTGGTATAATTTGTTTCCTTATTTTTTTCAACTTTTTTGTAGATAAACCCCATATGGGATATTTTTTGTAAAAATAAAATAAATTAATTTGGCAGTATTTATATTGAAAGTGAATTTATTTATCCTTCCAAATGTCTTTTTTTATTGACACGAAGGTATTATGTATATTCTCAAAATGTACATAGGGTGTTTGAGTGGATTTAATCAAAATTTTAAATATCAAGTCTTAATTTTATATATTATGTATCAGTTATTTCATAGAGTTTGGATAACTTTATAACTAATGCGCTACTAGAATTATAGATATTTTCGATGGGCTATTTGCGATTGGATCCCATCAAAAATCTAATTTAGTAATGGGGCCCTGTCACAAATATCTCTTTGTAGAAAATGGCGTCGCAAAGACATTTTTTGCGATGGGCGCGTCACAAAAAATAGTGTTTTCACCGGGAAGCGATCTCATCCCAAATAAACCTCCGATTATATACATTATATATCAATAATCCTTTTAATACGGGCCCGTCAAAAATACAATTTGTGACGACTAAGTTCCCAATCGCAAATAAGTGTTTTGTTATATACATTATATATATATATATATATAAAATTTTGTGATGGGCCCGTCATAAAGAGCATTTGCGATGGGCCCGGCGTCCTATCGCAAATACAAATAATAAAAAATTACATTTAAATTATTTGTGACAGGAGCCCATTGAAAAAGGTATTGTCGCAAATACTAAACGTAATACTAAAATATTTAATAAAATTAAGATTAATAAAAATATTATATTATTATTATTAAAATAATAAAAAAATAAAAAAATATTATTTTTAGTAAAATATACAAAAATTAAAAAATATAATACTAAGAAAATATTATTAATAAATTTAGGATTAATAAAAAACTAATATTCAAATTATTTAAAAAATAAAAAAAAATTATTAAAATTCCCAATATTCTCAATATTTAAAAAAAATATTAAAAAATCATAAAATATTATTATTATTAGTAAAATAAACAAATATTAAAAAATATTATACTGATAATAAATATTAAAATATTTAAAATAAAAAAAATTAAATTATGCAATATTTTCACCAATATAAATGATAGAAACTGTAAATAGTTCATATTACTACAAATCTTGAATTCAAATATTTTTAACGTAAAAAAATCACTGGGGGTCGTCTTCTGGAGGAGGTGGAGGAGCTATTGGAGATGGTGGAGGAAAAATCATCTCTAAAATACGAGTCAGGGAGCACATGTACTCCATTTGCTCGTGATGCTGTTGCTACCACTGCTGCTCCCATGGACGTATATCCTCATCGAGTTGGTGCTGATGCTGCTGCCACCGACACATCTCTTCATGCTGCTTCTGAAGACTCTCAATAATCTCAGCCTAAGTTCGCAACTGCTCCTAATATTGTGAGGCAGAAGATAATGCCTCTCCACGAGCTCCTCTCAAGTTGGACGTTGACATCGTTGTAGTACCATAATAAGCACCAATAGTCAAATTATAGTCTATACCAACTACTTGACCCTTTTTTAATCCATACTGAGTCACCTGCATCCATGCCACCTCATCAAAATGGTGGGAATTGATCTGCTCAGTCATCTCATCCAGACCCTTAGCCTATGTTTGAAAGGTCACAACCTCATATATATCCTTCAATTCCAATTTCAAATTAGAATTGTTAAAAAATAATACATAGTTAATTGTCAAACTAAAAATAATAATACTAACAACAATATGACGCTGGCGATCACCTCAAATCTCTATAGTGGATGGATCACTATAATCCTTCGATAAATGTCGAACTCCATAATATCAGGATGCTCTACTGCCTACAAAAAATATAAAATAAACTGTTTATATTTATAGTTATATAAAATATTTAAAAAATATACTTACTATATTCTCTCTATGGGAACTGAATGTACAACTACTAGCTCGATGTGTCACCTCCTATCTCCCTCGGTTCTGTCGTCCCACTAAAGATCACCTCTGAAATCCACCACCCAACCAGTGTAAACATAATCCATCCCAAACTTGAGATGAAATGTACTCTGGTAACTGGTACCTACAAGACTCATCAAATTATATCCCTCCAGCTTTCATAATGGTTGTTCTACTCAAATTCTGCAAAAACCTATGGAAACGGTCACACATAGACACTTTTCATACTACGTTGAATGCGTCACGCATGATATCATCAATGGGATATGTAACACCCCCAAATGATAAAGGGTTAAATGACTAAATGAGATGACTCATGTCAACAAGGTGCACCTTCCTTTTCAGGAGCCTGTCTGATTAGAACTCCATAGTTAAGCGTACTTGGCCTGGAGTAGTGATCAGGATGGGTGACCTCCTGGGAAGTTTCCCAGGGTGTGTGCGAGTGAGGACAAAGCACACTGGAAAGGACATGTGTTGGCCTGTGGGGAGTATCATTAGTCATATGACCCGTTTGGGCACGTGGGTGGACCCTGGGGTGGGCCCCACGTGTCTGCGGGGCAACTGGTGGTACCTGGTGGGCCAGTACCCGACGGCCATGTTAAGGCAGGGTGGCTGTGCTGTCACCGGGGCCCAGTTGTCACATTTGGTATCAGAGGAGGAACCCAACCTTAAGTGTGATGCACTGCCTGGGTTGAGATGTAGGGCCCACAACGAGGACGTTGTGCTCTAAAGGGGGTGAATGTAACACCCCCAAATGATAAAGGGTTAAATGACTAAATGAGATGACTCATGTCAACATGGTGCACCTTCCTTTTCAGGAGCCTGTCTGATTAGAAATCCACAGTTAAGCGTACTTGGCCTGGAGTAGTGATCAGGATGTGTGACCTCCTGGGAAGTTTCCCAGGGTGTGTGCGAGTGAGGACAAAGCACACTGGAAAGGACATGTGTTGGCCTATGGGGACTATCATTAGTCATATGACCCGTTTGGGCACGTGGGTGGACCATGGGGTGGGCCCCCCATGTCTGCGGGGCAACTGGTGGTACCTGGTGGGCCAGGACCCGATGGCCATGTTAAGGTGGGGTGGCTGTGCTGTCACTGGGGCCCAGTTGTCACAGGATACCGTAAAACCTACAAATAATTTATAATATCAAGTTATTAATCAAATAATTTTCAAAATAAATATTATTTATTTATGTATCAACCAATGATTGAACATGTCACACCACACATCAACAGGAATCTGTTCCCATGTGATCCTTGGTAGAGAAAAATAACTGTGCAAGATAACACTCCCCTGTCCAATAGCAATATGAAAAAAACTATGAAAAAGCAATAAATAATCAAACAATTAGTATATATATAAATAAATTAAAGAAGTATAACTAAAATATATAGGTTATCATACCTGCGTGTGCGTGGATCAAGGCCAAGATGTGGACATCGCTTGGGGATGGGGTCAAGAATCATCAATCACGCAAGACCGTGTGCCCTCTGCGTACCCCATGAACCGCCAATAGATTGAGGGTCAAATGATCAAAATTCCCCATCATCCAATGGTATATCAGCCTCCTATAACTAGCGATATTGATCAGGTTCCATCTGAAACACAAAATTATTTTTGTTAGTAGATAATTGAAAATAACTATTATATATAGATATATATTAGTTGTGATTATAACCAGTATTTAACTATGTCAATGTCCATCTTCATCGTCTTCTTCATAGCTGTCAATGTCAATGTCTTCATCTTTCTCCTCAGCATCATCAAAATCATTATTAGTTTCAGTTTCATTATCTCTTTTCATTTAGAATTCATTTGTAATTTCATTAAAATCTTTGTCAACATCGATCCTTAATAGTGGAGTGTCATCATCGATATTCATGTCACTTTGTGAAAAAAGATAGATTTTGAGCAGTCTCTTGAAAAATTTCAATTCTGACAACTTCTGCAGAACCATATTCAGTTATTGTAAACTAATTTTCCTGAGATTTCATTTTTATTATGCACCACCAATCACTCAAGTCTCTTGAAGTAGCATAATAATTTGCGTAATAAATTTGATCTTCATGTTGAACCAGTTAAAATGGATCATTTACTACAAAAAGACATTTATATTTAAAATCAATGATCCCATTAGTCAAATGAACACCCAAGCCTCTTTCACTATCGAACCACCAATATTTAAACATCTTTATGTAATTCTGTCCTAGATAACACAGCTCAATAATTTCATCCAGAATGCCATAAAAGTCAACTTCAGTTTCTCTGTGATGCGATCCTCTCAAGAAAACTCCTCTGTTCATTGTTTTTTTATTCCCCATATGCACGTTTATGAAATCGAAAACCATTCACCATATATGCATTATATGATTTAACAATTTTGGAAGGTGGGTTACTCAATATACACAGTCGCTTATCAATTTTATTAACATATTGAGAAACCTGAAAATTTTTAAAACAATTATCAATATAATAAATAATAAATGGAATTCATATTAAACAATCAATAATTTATGTTACCAGTTTTTGAAACCATTGACAAATTTTTTATTTCTATGTTCTTGAAAAGCAGCTGTTGTAATTCGAGAATGTTGTTTCTTGATATGATTATCATACAAGCTACAAAAAAAATATGTTTAGATACTATAACATAAATTATAGAATAAGTGATAGATGCACTCATAGTATAAATGATGTCATTTCTTCATTGTTGATTAGAACATATTTATGAGCTCAGTGATGTTCATCATTTGAAATCCATCGTTCATGAACTCCACTAAATCCATGATTTGGATGATTAAAAACTGATAATTTATTTTCCATTTCATAATTAACATTCCCCTAATTTCATCCCATGTGATTTTGATTTGAAGGATATTGAGATTCAATATAATGAGAGTCGAAAAAATCCATTTCCTCTTGAAAATAAGCTTTAGAAATTGAGCATTCAACTAATGCTTTGTTACGTACTTTTTTCTTCAATTTCAGCATGCATCTCTTCAATGGGTACATCCATAAAAAATTTACTGGACCTCCACATTAATCATCATGTAGTAAATGTAATATCAGATGTTCCATTGAGTCAAAAAAAACCTGGCGGAAAGATTTTTTCCAATTTACAAATAATTACAGCAATATCTTCTTCCAGTTTTCTTAGCGCATCATAGTCTTTTCTCGCAGCACAAATGTCTTGAAAAAAGTATTTTATGTCTGTTATCAAATCACAAATCATAGAATTCAACACACATTTGAATCGACATAGGTCTTTCCATTATAACATGACAATCATGACATTTTAATCTAGTAATATAACCATTTTTAACACATATGCCCATATTAGAAGCATATCAATCTCGAAGTCTCAAATTGGAAATCCACTGACAAAATAATAAGCGACTCTCTTCAGACGGTGTATAATATACTTTTGTATTAATTAACCTCTATGATCTTACATTTTCAAATAGTTCATGTTCTAGTCGCCTGCAAATTTGGTAAAGATCTAATCATTCCTTTACAGTAGCATTGGTTTGACAAGGTGTATCCAATTATATATGAAATAAATTATGAAAATACTTCCTCTAAATATTCATAACATTCAATATGTGGTGGACCAAAAAATAAAACTAATATGGAAGATCCCAAAAAATGTTCCATTTTATCCAATTATGTTCTTTCCCAAAGACATGAATTTTCTATTGGTTTACTATTAGCCCAAATCGGATGAAAGGTATTAAAAATAAAACAGATTTTAACTCTGTACCTCATATCATCTTTGGAGGTTCATCCCATTCAATTTTACATTTTTTGAAATGAGATTTTTTCTTCTGAAAAAGATGATAGGTTGGAATAAATCTACGGTGATAGTCAAAATAGCTATGTTTTTTCCATTGACGAGCATAAAGGCTTTTTTTATTTCATATAGTAAACACATGATTTCAGACCATGTGTATTTCATCCAGATAATAAGCCATATGTCAGAAAGTCAATAATTGTCCACAACAATGAAGATTTTAATATGAAATTTTTTTTCGGAGCAACATCATATGTACTAACACCATCACTCTATAATGCATTTAACTCATCAGTCAATGGTTTCAAATAAACATCAATATTCTTTTTTAGATTTAATGGGATTAATAGAGTCAAAAAGATATAGGGAACCTTCATCAACATCCATGGAGGTAAATTTTACGGAGTTATAATGAAATTCCAACATGAATACTGACTACCATAAGAACCAAATAGATAGAAACCATCAGTAAAAATACCCAATCGCACGATTCAGGCATCTAAAGCAAAATATGGATACAAACGGTAAAAAAGTTTCCATGAATCACCATCAGATGGATGATTCAAGATTTAATCAGTTCAAATCTTGGTTTTGTGCCATGACCTCATTGATGATATGTTCTGAGACAAATAAACTCTGCAACCTGGGTGTAAAGGGGAAATATCACAAATTTTTTCCAACAATCAATCCAGACATTCCTGGTTGAGCTTATTTGTACCACGAATTCCCACAAGTGGACAACTTTCCAATGACACATTTTCACAAGAATATAAGATGCAATCATTTGGACATGTATGATTTTTTTGATAACTATGCCTCATATTATAAACTAGCATCTTGCTCTCAAATTAATTTGCAGGAACCACATTTCCTTTAGGTAACCGTGTTTTAACCAAAGAAAATATCTGATCAAAATAGTTGTTTGACATAGGATTATAAGATTTAATGCCAAAAAATTTTCAGCCACTTTTAATTTTCTTCTCTTGAAACAAGGAAATAATACATCCTCAGCAGACCTCAACAACTCATAAAATTCAGATAGTGCCAACTCAGGAGTTAAATTAATATCATCTTGAGTTATAGTTTGTTAAAGAAGTGGACCTGCAACATCATGTACTAAATTTTCAAACCATGATGGATCCAGAATCAAGGTATTAGTATCTTCTCTATAACTTTGTTCACCATGTTGATAATAAAAAACCAAATCTGGTTGAAAATCAAACATCAAGAGATTCCACCCAACATTGTCAAACATTCTCAAAGAACATATTTTACATGGACAGTTAATTGTGCCTTATGAAACATATTCTAGTTTTGATGATGAAAATGATAAGAATGCTTCAACACCCTAAATATATACACATTTTAAACCTAAACCATTTGGATTTATACACTGAATTATCCAAGCGTGATCATCTAATAATGAATTTTGTCGATATCCTTATTCCATACTTTCTACAAAATATAAATCATCATTATTTTTGAATAATTTGAAATTATTAAAACACTATTTGAAAAAATACTATAAATAATTACAACTACATATTAATAATTACCGTTAAATTTGAGAGACACGATTTCTAGTGGATTGACGACTACTCTTTTGTCTGACAACTCATTTACATGCATCTTTCCAACACAGAAACCACAATGAAGAATCTGCTCAGAGGTACGCTTATTCATTCTCATGCATACGAGAATGTATAAAAATACCTCCAAGCTGTTTCTTCATTGTGATTTTAGTGTGAGTAAGATGCAAGTAAATTATCTGTCAGACGAAAGAGCCCCATTTTTGTCAATGAATCATCTTCTAACAACTATCACACCCTGAAAATATTATAAAAAATATAGTTCTACGAATTCATATTCAAACTCGTGCATACATGATTGGATATACATACGTAGAACCATACTTTTCATAATGTTATGAGTCAGTGAAAGTTGAAAGAAGATGAGTCATCGATCAAAATGAGTGTCGTCAATCCACTGGAAATTGTGCCATGTTATTACATGTTATAAGAATTTATTCCTATTTATTCTTATTTATTCATATTTATTCCTATTTATTCCAAATTTTTCATAATTATTACTATTTATTTCTAATTATTGTTATTTATTTCTATTTATTACTAATTATTCCAATTTGTAACTATTTATTCTTATTTATTACTAATTACTCCGCTTTATTAATAATTATTTCTATTATTACTAATTATTACTTTTTATTAGTATTTATTACTATTTATTATAATTTATTACTATTTATTCTTATTTATTTCTAATTATTACTAGTTATTCATATTTATTCCTATTTACTTATAATAAATACTATTTATTCCTAGTTATTGCTATTTTCTCTTTTTATTAGTAATTACTATTAATTACTACTAATTATTCCTAATTACAACTAACTACTACTAATCACTACTAATTACTTCTAATTACTACTAATTACTCCTAATTATTTCTAATTTCTACTAATTATTCCAAATTACTACTAATTATTCTTAATTACTTCTAATTATTAATAATTAAAACTAATTATACCTAATTACTACTAATTACTATTAATTACTTTAATTATTCCTAATTATTTTTAATTACTACTAATTACTTCTAATAATTCCTAATTATTCCTACTTATTTCTAATTACTAATAATTATACCTAATTATTCCTAATTGTTACAAACTATTACTATTTATTCATAATTATTCCTAATTATTCATAATTATTCCTAATTGTTACTAATTATTACTAATTATTCTTAATTATTACTAATTATTACTAATTATTACTAATTATTCCTAATTATTACTAATTATTCCTAATTGTTTCTAATTATTCTTAATTATTTCTATTTATTCTTTATTATTACTAATTATTCCTAATTATTCCTAATTATTCTGAATTATTAATAATTATTTCTATTTATTTCTATTTATTACAAATTATTACAAATTATTCATATTAATTTATAATTATTCTTACTTATTTTTAATTATTCCTATTTATTACTAATCATTCCTATTAATTACTAATTATTAATAATTATTATTATATATTACTAATTATTAAAATTTATTAAAATTTATTCCAATATATTCCTATTTATTCCTAATTATTCTGATTTATTAGTATTTATTACTATTTAATATAATTTATTTATATTTATTAGTATTTATTAGTATTTATTACTATTTATTAATGTTTATTAGTATTTATTCCTATTAATTCCTATTTATTAATAATTATTCCTAATTACTACTAATTATTTCTAATTATTCCTAATTACTACTAATTATTCCTAATTACTAATAATTACTACAAATTATTTCTAATTATTCCTAATTACAACTAATTATTTCTAATTATTCCTATTTTTTAATATTTATTCCAAATTATTCTTAGTTATTCCTAATTAGTACTGTTTATTCCTAATTAGTACTAATTATTTCTAATTATTAATAATAATTAATAATTATTAATAATTAATATTATTTATTACTAATTATTACTAATTATTACAAATTATTACTAATTATTACTATTTATTAATATTTATTACTAATAATTAATATTTATTCTTATTTATTACTAATTATTACTAAATATTCCTATTTATTACTAATTATTCCTATTTATTACTAATTATTCTTATTTATTGCTAATTATTCCTATTTATTAAGGATTATTCCTATTTATTACTAATTATTGCTAATTATTAATAATTATTCCTATTTATTTCTATTTATTACTAACAATTCCTATTTATTACTAATTATTCCTATTTATTACTAATTATTCCTATTTATTACTACATATTCCTATTTATTACTAATTATCCCAATTTATTAGTATTTATTATTATTTATTCCTATTTATTATTAATTATTACTAATTATTTCTAATTATTTTTATTTATAACTAATTTTTTCTTTTTTATTACTAATTATTCCTATTTATTAATAATTATTAGTATTTATTACTATTTATTCATATTTTTTACTAATTATTCTTATTTATTGCTATTTATTTCTAATTATTCCTAATTATTAATAATTATACCAAATTATTTTTATTTATTCCTAATTATTCTCAATTATTCCTAATTATTCCTAATTATTACTATTTATGTGTAATTATTTGTAATTATTACTATTTATTTCCAATTATTCCTTTTTATTTCTAATTATAACTATTTATCTCTAATTATTCTAATTATTGCTAATTATAAATATTTATTCCTAATTATTCATAATTATTCCTAATTATTCTTATTTACTACTAATTATTCTTATTTATTACTAATTATTCCAATTTATTTCTAATTAATCGAATTTATTACAAATTATTCATATTTATTACTAATTATTCATATTTATTACTAATTATTCATATTTATTAAAAATTAGCACTAATGATTTCATTTTATTATTACAAATTAATACTGTTAACAAAAAAATTTAAATCTAATTAAATTTATACTAATCAAAAATAATTAGAATTTACATAAAAAATGAAATAGATTTTAAATTAAATGAAATAAAAATACCTTTAAACATGATCTTCTATTGATGTATACGGCTTCAAAACATTTTCATCAAAAAAAACTAACTCAAACACATTATCACTCAGAAATAGGGTTGAGAAAGAGAGAGAGTGAGAATTGAGATGATTATTTGAAAAAAACGTATGAGGGTATATATAGGTTAGATTAGTGGTGACGGGACATTTTACGACAAGAATACCGTCGCAACCGATCATTGTTGCGACATGGCCCGTCACAAATACCTTTGCCCGCATTAATTGTTATTGGTGGCTAAAAGTGTATTTGTGATGAGCCCCGTCGAAAAAGGTAGTTGCTGGTACACTTTTTGCGATGAGGCAACATCCCGTCACAAAAACCCATTTATCGTCGCTGGGAATTCGCAACGGGTCCCGTCGCGAATACACTCTGAGTGAAGAACAATTTGCGACGAGTGAATTCCCCCGTTGCAAATAACCTCCCCGCCCCAAAAACTCATTTACCGCCGCCAGGTATTTGTAATGGGTCTCGTTGCAAATAACCTTCCCACGGTTTGGCACGCAAACCGTTCAAAACCGCACATTACTTTTTTCTGCCAGGCCACCGAAACCCGTCGCAAATAGTAAGTTCATTGCGACAGGAGGACCCCCCCCCCCCCCCCCCCCCCCGTCGCAAATAACCTCTGGGATGGGCTTTTTGCGATGGGATTATTTTCTGTCGCTAAAGTTTGTTTTTCCAGTAGTGATTGTTTGTGGTGAAATACATAAATAATGGCTAATAAAGTTCAGTGTTACATGATATTAATAATTTTTTATTTTTTTTATTTTTATCATTGATGATAGGATTTACTCATAACTTCTTTGTTTAGTTTTATATGATTATATGTTTATGGTATTCGAAGAGAGTATGTAAATCTATGTAACAAGAAATAAATATGATATTATAACATGATATTTTAATTAATAAATAAAATTTCTTCCAAATAGATATATTCCCGACTATTCAATATGGTGAATATGATTACAATGTTTATTTTGATCATATTCTTTTAGGTAGGTGAAAATTAATGTGTATTATTTCATACACATAGTAATACATTTTCTGATATTTCTTTTTAATATTATAAAAATATAAAATTTAGGGTATGTTATTTTATTATTTAATATTTTTTAAAGAATATTATTTTCAACCTAATTTTTTTTAAATAGAAAAATAATAATGTGATTTAGTTTATATTTATAGATTTTCTATAATTTGAAATACATTGATTTTAGAATCATTTGTATGAGATGGTGTGAAATTATTTGGCACTATAGGACAGATTGTTCTTTTCATTAATGCTTACTATTATATGAAAATATCAGAGAGGATAAAAAAATATAAAGAGCACTAAATATTGAAATTATCTCATGGATAAATAAAAAAGGATATAATGATTGATGTAAAAGAGAAGAGTATAGATAGACCCATAGATATTTTGATGTGAGTGAAGAATATGATAGATAATTCTATAAAATAAGAAAATATTTTGTGACAGTGCATCATAAATTATAGATGAGAGTAGTGATATTTTTATGTGTTAGCGGCTATAAATATGAGGGGTAATGATTCCTCTTCTAATTTTAATAGGATTCTCACTTAATTTATTTTGAAATATTGTGAAATCTTTAATGCATGATCTTTAGACATAGACATGTGTACATGATCCAAGTAAAATAAACTTTTTCATATTAATTTTTTCTCAATGTTGAAGTGATAATGATTTATTTCTAAATAAAAATTGGTCATTAGTGGGGACAATTTTAATTAAAAATTAATTATTTACTGTATTCTAAGTCTATAATATATTGTGGTCCAAAAAAAACACTAGAAATGCTGAGATAAATCAAATTACATCTCATTGATGAACTATTTATAAAACCAAACTAATGGTTAATGATAGTCAACTAATACAAATACAACCCCTTCAGTATGGATTAAAATGTACATATCATATTAAATTCTCATCTACATTATTGCGGGTAATGTTCTTATTCTAATTATAGACATTCTCTTCACATAATTCATATAATATATTTTTTTATTTCCACGAATGGGGTGTAAGTCACAGAAAATATCTTTTTCATGGAAACATACAACACTAATGGGGTAAATTATATCAAAAAATATATATTTTTGTGTAAAATTATCATTTTATTAGTGAATGAAAATGGATATCAAATAGATATTTATAATGTATTTTAGGTAACCACTATCAATGGGAAATTGGAAGGTAAATTTTAAATTCATCTTGAGTGTAATCTATATTACTAATTTAAAAATTAATAAAATAATCATGTCATTTATAATAATATAAAAATACATAATTTATTCAAAATAATAACCCCACTTAACCAAAAAATTAAAGAAAACCCCTTTATTATGATGAGGGATAAATATGTGGCAAGGAAAATATCATTGAATTTATTGATTTGATAAATATTTTTTACACCCTTTACAACTGATCTACACAATTAAATAACCAATTATATATGGAAAACAATTCATTTATCCAATATATGTACGCCTTTAACAATGTATTTCCAAAATTTCATTTTCTTCAATTACTACCCACATTCCATCTAAGAATCATTAACAACAATTTACTAGAGCATCAAAACATTACTCTTCATTATAGTAAATAATTATTTTTCCCATGCTAATAAACATCTAAAATATACTCCATTCATGACATGGTGGTCTCCTCTTTGTGCCAACTATAACTGATCCTAAAATCTAAGTCACATAATCAAACATCTAAACACTAAATAATCCAAGGATAAGCTATAATTATAATCCTAAATATGATCACATGGATTATTTTTAGAAAATAGTGAAATCTTAACACAAATTGATAACCCAAAAAAATTAAATTCATTAATTTTTAAATCTTTTATCATTAATAAACATTTAATCTTAGTTATTGATGTTATATATTTTTGAGAAGAAAAAGTAAAAGGGGATAAGAGGGATGTCAATCACTTAACCATAATTTTTAATATAAGGTTATATGTGTGGTATTAATATTATTTTTAGTCAACTAATTAATATAATTATATGTGGAATTTGTGAAATATGTGAATTTTTTTGTTCTAAAAAAAATAACTATTAGTATAATTTTTTAATAACATTATTTCAAATGTTTCCATGACAATGGATAAACAAGACATGCTAGAAAAATTCTTTAACTGTGAATATAAACTAATGTTATTCAATAAAATTAAATATATTTTATTTATCATAATTCAATTTAATAATGATTAAATAAAAAAAATGAAAAATTATGTTTTAGTGTATTCATTACTATAAAATATCCTACCAAAGTGTACTTATGATAAAATTTTCCAAAATAGTTTATCGTACTACAACTCCACAATGATTCTAATTAGAAAAAAAGTAAAACTCACCTGCAACAAATCTATCTATTACATAGAACTCCATGTTGAGGCCAACTCAAATTAAATCAATCACATCCTCTTATAAATTTTCTATGAGTACTTATTAAAAATTTATTTTTCCAACAATTATAAGAAACCCATCATTATTTTATAATCGGTGAGGCAATTCATGTCATGTTCTGAAATATCCCATTCCATAAAACATAATTTGATAACGATATGAAATATTATAATACAAATTTTTATATACTATCACATATGTAAAGAAAGTAAATAATATCTTTTATTTCAATAATTATGTTACATTATATTCCCTACAATATAAAATAATTCCACTTTAATGATATAACCATAATAATGAAGGAAATCAAGATCCTTATTTCATATAATGTTTAATCTATATAAAGAAAAAACTTGAATCCTCTTACAAATCTAAAGGTCTCTAACATATTTTAATACACTATTGATCTCTCTTAAGGAAAAGGATTAAAATATATAATTATATAACCAAGAATCTATATTTTCCAATCCACTATACCCAAACTCATGATTTTTCAATAATGATCCTCTCTCGCTGATATTAAAAAGAACTAATAAATGTGATATTACACATAAAATTCATGATACAAAAATATCAACCTCACATATTAATAATTTCATATTCCAATGTAAAAAACATTCTTTTTTTAATAAAACAATATTAACTCATTAATATCATAATTAAAAAATTATCAACATTATGATGCAAATATTATATTAATATGAATAATATTAATGGTTTTATTGATCACATAAATTTCCCATGCATTTTCTTAAATATGAAAATTCCAAATCAATAAGATATTTTAGGAAATTATTAGAAGAAAAAAATGATATAATAGTGAACAGAAATTCTATTATTGAAGTTGAACATCCTTAAATTGGGAAGATGAAAAAATCAAAGTGATCATACGAAAATTTCCCCTATAGTTGTCTTTATTGAAATATGAATCACTAAGAACACCAATTAGTAATATACATACATATATATATATATATATATATATCACTCCATGGTCTACCAGAACCATAAATTAAATGAGAATGAGAGATAATAGAGTGTTTTAGTGATTGATTTCATGATTTGATTAAATTATGTAAAAAATATCTATCTTCAACCTCATTTATATAGGATTCCCAAGGATAATCCAAGGAAAAATTGAATAAAAAATATAGATTACAATGATTCTATTATATAGTACTAGTTTAATAAAGAATTTATAAATAATTAATTACATGAAAGTTTATTGTGATACATTAAATATCATCAAATCGTATTTACCAAATATTTGATAGATTTTAAATTTTGATGAATAAGGATATATTAAGTGATAATGAATATCAAAAACATATTTCAGAAAATGATAATCATATATAAACCACATATAACTGGAATTATATAACCATTACACATTAGGTGATATTTCAATATTAATCCTAATAAAATAAGCATAATTTTTTCCTATATTATATCACAGATATAATTAGGTTCATTAAACAATACACATTATTCTTTATTGTTCAATAATGTTAAAGTTGTACCATGGGATACCTATAGAGGGGGGAGAATCAAGGTATACCATAAATTCACCTTTTTTAGACATCGTTTCCTTATTAATATATACAATATTGATCATATATTAGAAGACAATAAATTAATAAAAACACATACATATATGTAGTACCGTAAATCAATCACCAAATAATTTTTTTCATATATCACTATAATGTAATACATCTACAGAACACACACTGATGACATATTGAGGTGCCAAAATCAATTATAATTCATTAGTTCTATGGAAACAATAGTTATTCAATGACCACTACATTCTAGTAAAAACAACATTACAATGTTTTGGGTAGGTCAATCCTCACCCAATGGAAACTCCCTGATCTTCACATGTAGGAGAAATTTAATGAATGATTATGTCATTTTATGGACTTCAGGGTTTCCTTGAGATCATCATGATAAATATAAATTTGTGATATATTTAACTCCAGTTAAATGAAATATTTACATAAATATGTTACATTTTGTCTTTCATTGAACTGTATGGGAAGAAATCATTGTGTATGGTTTGTGTCTCTGTCTTCCAAAAATCTATTAGAGTAACACATTATTCTAGATGATGAAAATTATATGGTTGGAATTACCATATGATACACTTCTTCATCAATATAAAAATACATAAATGATATGCTTTTTTTATTATCTCTAAATTATATATATATAAATATAATTGATTATATTTATTATCACGAATATTCAATTTAATTGATTCAAATTCAATTACCTTTTGTGCAATTCTCAAATAAGCCATATTTCTTATTAATACACATAATTAAAATTCAATTTCATCATCATAATATAGTTAATGAAAATTCCAACATAGGAAATTCATGAAACTAATTTATTTATAAATCATTAAATAGAAATATAAATTTCAGATAACTACCACTTTATATTAAATATAAATATATTAATTAAAGAATCAGAGTAAATTTTTTCAATAGTAAAATACCATGATTTTCTTCACCTTTATGCAACACACAAGTGTGGACTATCATATATCATATTCCTGAAATATAAATCTTGGGAGACATCCTTTATAGTTAAAAAATACATTTACACATATTGTTATAAATTTTTTAACAAAAACATCCAATAATTACTACCCAATAATAGTAAGGCTTAGTTTCTATAGAAGACTCAGTATATGAAACATCAAAAGAAACTAAAAAATAACCGAATATAAATTTTTATGTGTTCCAAAAAAGAGAAATTAACCATTATTAATATATAAAAGAGTTACCCATAGAAATAAATCAGTTGAATAATGTTTTAGCATATCATAATTGTAATAAATTTCATAATTAATGGATTTAGGAGATGAAGATAAGGCATGCATTACCCTATAAAAGTAACATAGAATAAGATATATATATTTATATATATATATAATAGATACATATATACATAATTTAGATTTTAGAAATAACATCAGTTTGATTTTCATTGATGAAAGTGTATTTAAAATATTATAAGGAATTTTTTCTTGATAAAATACCCCTTCAATATTTAAATAAATTATTCAAAATTTTATTAAAATTTTCAAAAATATTATAAAACAAAATTTTACGTAAAAATAACCATGGAATATTAATAATGAATATTTAATGAGTTTATTACTCATTATGGCAGGTAATTCAGTATATATGGTATAATTTAAATGAAATATTCCATTAACAATGTTATAAAAAGGTTAAAAAAGTTTCGCATTCAAAAAAATATTAGAATATTTATTTTAATTATTTTTATTGAAAAAAAATTAGTAAAAATGAATTCAAAAAACCATATAATAATTCTAAAAAAATTGAAAACATTTTCAATAAAACATGTCTATGGATGGGAAAGGGTTTTTGACCAAAGAGATAAAGAATGTTAATTTTATTCAAAAACATTTACTCATCCATTCTAAGTAATATATAGAGTAAAATGGTATTATTACATGATTTGTTCAAAAATAATAATATCATAATAAAATGTAGGGGTTTTCTTAGACAATGATCGAATATTTTTCTTTAATTTAAATTTAAGAAAAAACAATCATCGTTAAAATGAGATTAAAGTGTAAACCCTTAACGCTTCAGTTACATTTGAATCATAACCCCATGAACGATATAAGTGAAGTGAAAGACAAAATGTGAGGAAGTATGAATGATTAATGAAATAATATGTAAATTAAAATTATATAAACCCTATTAAATAAATTAGGAGCATAATAGATCAAGTGTCTCAAAGATTGATTTTGGAGATAAAAACCCTTAACTCCATTCCAGATATTGTCTTGTATGTATTTGATCTGTTATATAATAAAAAATATCAATTATATTTTTTAATAAGAACCAATTCATGATTTAATTACATTCACATAAACCTTTTACATAATATTTTTAATGATTTATTTAATTACATAATCAGTAATTCCCACATTAGGTGGTTTGAGGACACACATTTAATAATATCGAAATGGAATCGGTGTAATGATCATTGATAAATGGGTAATTTTTATATAATATCTATAATTATAATAATTATAGAATAATAATATTTGTAAATCAATTATAATTTTTAACCATCCATGACATTTGAGTATGCAAAATAAACTATGTTACCCTAATGTTTACTGTAGGTCATCCACACATTTTTGACATTTCAATTTTTCAAAGGCCATGAGGAAAAGAAGGTAAAAAATACTTTATAATTATATAATATTAATTATATCATAAATATCATATTATTATTTTAAATACACTTACATATAACATCCTTATTTTGTAGTAAAAAACAAACCACATCACTTCGATGAGGTAATAGTCCTCCATACACATGAATGATGTTATAATTTTTTAATGTACAGTAAGGTATGGATATATATGAATTATTAATTTACATGAATGGTTGATATTTAATTAATATAATATAATAACATTAAATCCATCATAATTAAAATTTATCATAGGTGATGATGGTAAATGTGTTACATTGGTTCGTGAGATGGCAGTCCACCGTAAACATAAATGATTGTTTCATTTTGCATTAGATTTATATGGAGTTTGATTTTAATTATGGAGTTAAAATAATAAAATATTATATTATGGGATATTTTTTTATATCACCACTATTGACTAATATTTTATAGAGGTGGAATTATAAATATAATAAAATATGATCGGTTAAGAATGATGCCTCTTCTACATACCACCTCTTTAGGATTATACCAAAAGAATACCTTCATTGTATTTATGATATGACCAATGACTCTAGGATGTGGGGATATAATTAATAATTTCATTTTTGAATGTATTGGATGATCCAATTGGTATTCTATATGTGTAAATGAGAGGATAGGGGTGCTCTTTTTAAGTGTGGAGGAGAGGCATTCCTATAAACTCCCAAAACTATTTAATAATGGGAAGTCACACCCAATAAAAGTTCCTAAAATATTAGAAAATAGATTATTAAAGAGGGGATATATATTATTAACTCCTCAAACATTAAAAATAATAATATTTTAAAAATCGGTATCTCTTTAACACTATAGTTACTCACTTTTACCGTTTTAAATTTTTTACAAGGATAATTATTTTTTACTATTTTTACTATTCATTCTGACCAAAAAATAAGTTGAAAATATTATGTATTATATATTATGATTATTAAAAATATTTAATAATTTTTATGAAATTAAATTCATTGAAGTGGAATAATCAAATTTAAAATAAAACCCACAAGTGAAACAAAAAGCGATTTTTTGTAAAATGATTTTTTTATGAAAATATGATTCTACATTAAATCAATGAATCATAATATATATAATATGAATATAAATCTATAATAAAATATATTATAGTTTTATTTATAAAAATTATACCATATTTAGTGTTATTTTAAATATATAAAACGATTAAACAGTATTTACATTAAAAAAATTAGAAAAGATGTGTTTTGAAGACTACAAATAAACTGATACTATAATCTAGTATAAGGATGATCTAAATTTAATAAATTGGATTATATATATATAAAAAATAAATAAATTTACATTACATAAAATTAATATAATAATTGTATTTGTAAATTACTTATTTTTTTAAATAAAAATGGAAATTTTAAAAAAAATTATATTTTTACTATTAACTGAAAAACTAACATTTTCTAAATGATCATAAAATTTCACCCTATAATAATTTAAATATTATAATTTACAAAATAATGAAAATAATGTTAATTAACACATCTAAATAAACTATAAATTTATTGGAATATATTCTCATAAAAATCAATTAAATTCATTTTTGAGGGAAACAAATTTTATTGTAGAATAAAATATCTTTATTAAAGTATATGTGACTATTAATCATTTATGAATAAATTTATATAATAATATTATGTGTGTTAAATAATGTAGTGAATATTATTGATACCCTCTAAATTTAATGTGTCGGTTAGATTAGATGATTTTATATAAAAATATTTTAATATTATATTGTAGTTCATATAAAATTATTATTGTGTGTTGAATATGCTGTCAAACAGAGCATTATTTTAAAAAATATTGGGGTGTTAAATTCTACCCTCTTAGATAAACTCTTCCCTCACATTTTTAACTTATTATCATTTATCGATGGGTTTAAATTTGAAATTTTCATTGGGGAAAATTCCACATCATAAATAGGAATAGTAAATATTATTCTAAATGGGAGAGAAAGTAAAGTATAATTGTAATATAGAATAGTAAATACTAAGGAATCTAATTAGTCAAACATTAATAAAATGTAAAAATATAGAAATGAAAGGATAACATAAATAAATACAGATACTAATAGGTATCATTAATAACAATAATGTGAATTATCATGATAATGTTAACAACAAAAACACCATAAATCGATGGGGTGTGAAAAATAACCTAGAATCATATAAAATATAGGTCATAGGATAAATTTTTTTCTTCATGATAATTTTCCATGTGTTGAGAAAATACATTACCTTTAAAAAAAATATCATATTGAATTATACTAACTTTACAAGTAAAATTTCTTCATTTAATAAATTTACAACAAAATCACATCTATTCTCTAAAGGATGGGTATTCAGAATAAAATTTTCATTCATAACAACTAAAATTAACTTCAACATATCATAATATTAATAAAATAGTAATAATATTTTCCTCCTATCATTATTGAAAAAAAAATATTATTAGCACAAACAATGATAATACCCAAAATGTATATAAATATATTAATCGCAAAAATTCAACAATAGAACCAAAGGTTTAACATATATATTTCCATAAATCAATAACCCTATATCCCAAATATTATCCATAACATCAATATGAAATGAGGTTTTAACCCCAAAGGTTTTCTCTTCCACATTCATACATGTCTCCATTAAAATAAAAACAATCTTTTAAAATAATCATTAATATTAAAACTAATGGTTATATATATATTGTAAAAAAATTAAATGTTCCCTAAAAAAATATGAAAATCCAAAAAATAATGTTATTCAACAAATTAGTTTGTAACCTCTATATTCATCTATACACCTTACTATTTTCTAATAAATAGATAGTTTTATTTTAATATAACTACCTCAACATCATGTACTTATCAATGATTATCCTTTACTCATTCATTTTTTCTGTAAATTATTACATTACCATTAAATCAATATTCTATGTTATTTTTTCAATTCAAAATATTCATAAAAGTCCATAATGAAAAACTACTAAATAAAATCTACTGAATTTTCATGATTTGTATAACTATTATACAGTTGATAAAAATACTTCAATAGTAGGATTCTCGAGCTTCAACACCTAAACACATCAATAAATTCACATAAATTATTGACATAATATAGATCCTTAGGAATTAAAACTGAGATAATGGAATTGACCCAGATAATGAATTATTTTCCCACATCTATACGAATGATATGTTAGTGATGACATAGGTTGATCTTTATTTCGATGTGTCTTATTAAAAGGATTTTTCATGTTTCTTTGGAAAATAAAAATCTTTTTTCACACCTTCTATATGAATATAAAATCTAGTAAATACTTTACGGAATTTTCCATGGTTCCTTATTCCATATTATGGACATATAGTAAATAAAATATTCTTTCCCTTATTATAATTATTACTTAAACTTCAATGATTCATTATCCACATATTTTTTAATGTGTTTGGATATTCAACTATTTTCTAGATGTTAGTATTAATTTGAGATAAGTCATTTATAATGATAAAAGATATCTAAATACCATTCCCATTAGGTTATTAATATCATTAGGAAAATCATTACATTTACTATCACATTTTATATATCCATGGTTTCTCATATTTCCCTCATTAACTAAAAGAAGAAGAAATATATGAGAAACATTAACAAATAAACATTTAGTAGGGAAACATACAAACATGGGGGAAATAACATATAAATGGTATGTATATATTCAGTTAAGAGTTTCTAGGATTTAATCTAGGTTATCCATAAAAATATATCATATTATAATTTTTAATGTTACAATTTTTCAGGTCATTCGTAATGGTTTTTAATGATTTTTAGATTTTATAAAGCATATACCTAGGAGTGTCAAACTAGGTGGGCATAAAGGTCCATTTTCATGCACTAGGTGGCAATCGAGTCAGATCATTGCATCATCGTCAGAGTTACTAACTCTAACAAAAAACTATTCCAGAGCCATATCAAATTGTAGTTTTCACAGATGGATTTAATTTCATAGAAAACATTCATTGTTTCCTTCAAAAAAATTACATAATATTTTATTTTACAAAAAAAATCTTTAGAAATATACCTATGGTTCTAATTGAATTTCTCACATCTTGTTTCCCAGTGGTAAACTAAACCATTGTTTGGATACCAACTATAGTAAAATAGGCAGTTTACAGATATTTATACATGATTTTAATAAAAAAATATAATAATTACAAAACAATTGTCATGAAGAATAGTTGATTTCAAATATTATGTAAATAAAACATCAAAAGAAACTAAAACATAACATCAATAATTTTTTGTTATTCATAATGAAAATTTAAAGGCCTTTGATAACTAAAAACTACATTTTATAACTTGGGTAAGTAAGAAAGAAAAAATAGGTTAGTTAAAATGTGTTCTATTAGAACAAACATGATAAGGAAGCATAACCCTTGTGTCAAATGTACCACATGATATGTTAAAAGGGAAGGCTCGAGAGTAATAAAATAAAATAAAAACATATTAAAAATGATATACTAACATCATTATAACATAGGAAATGTGGAAATAACAAAAAACATGAGAAAACAAGATTCATATATAACTTCCTAGACAATATCACATGGTGGAAAAAGACTCATAATGGAATAGGATTACTCCCTATTCCCATACATGATGTCTCGTGAGAGTAAAATATTACGAAATTCATTAGGGATCTAAATGAGGAAAACCATCATTACATTTTAATGATAATGTGTTTCATAAAATAAAATCAATCAAAACTCATAATCATAAGAATATCTTATAGAATAAAACAAGTTATACAATATTTTCTCATTTAAGAATAAATATAAATTTCATAAAGAATGAATTTTTGAGATGAACAGAAAAAATTTATTACCCCATAAAAGTAATGGAGAATAATATTGGTATATATGTGTTGGAGATATATATATTTAATTTATAAGTATTCCATGACATAAAATTTTTTCATCTTTTATGAATATATATTTAAAATACAACATTGAATTATTTTGAAGAAGCATACCTTATTCAGATTGAAATCACATTTTAAATTTTTTTAAAACTATGAAAATATTATACAAAAAAAATTCTTTATAAATAACCATGTAATGTGGTTAATGGAGATTTAAGTAGTTCAGGGGTCTTTGTGGAAGGTAATTTTGTATATAGTTTATAAGATAAAAATATTACTCCTTTTAGAATGTTGAAAATTGTTTTAAATAGTGCCTCATTTGGAAGTAGTGAAGAATATAACTGTGAAACCATTTATAAAAATTCAAAAGGGTAAAAGGTAATTTAATAAATAATATAATAGTTTGAAAACAATTTTAAAAATATTTTAATGCAAACATTGGAATGTAATAGAATGGAATATAATGGTTTTTAGAATGAAGAGAGAAATGATGTTGATTTTCATTTAAAATGCTTACATAGTTATTCTGTGTACCTTGGGGAGAAAAATGGAAATATTACAGGAAAAGTTAATGAATAAATATATTATAATGAAATTAATTGTTTTTATTTTATAATGGTCAAATAATATCGTTTAATTGAATTTCAAAACAAAATTATACCGATTAAAATGAGATTGATGTATAAAACCTTACTACCCTGGTTACTTTTAAATTAAAACCCCCAAGAATTATGTAAGTTAATTTTAAATTTAAATATCATTAATTATCATGTATTAATTATATAATATATAAACGGTCGACATATATACTAAATTAATGAAATTCGGTTCATAAAAAACATCTTTCTTTGATATGGATGTTTTCAACCGAAACTGTTTAATTGATTCCTGACATTATCATGTATGAAATTTAACAAATGTATAATAAAAATATTTTTTTAATTATGAAAATATTCATGGTTTATTACCTTACACCTAATCAATTCACATATTTTTTTCAATGAATTTTATAATTACATATTCATTTATGCCAACATTTGGTGTTTTGAGGACTCATAGTTTATAATTAAAAAACGATGTCTTTATGTAGAATATTGTAGAATAAATAATTATTCCCTAATAAAAAAATAATTAACATGAAATTATTATAATATTTATTAGTTAATTATATTTTTATAACCAATAATGAAAAATGATTTTGAAAGGAGAACTATGTTACAATCACATAGACTGTATGTCGTACCTACGAATTAGTAACATTTTAAATTTAAATTATCTAGATGGAAAGAAATTAAGTTTTATTTGATCATTATGAATTTATAATTATATCATAAATTTCATATTATTTCTTTAAATACTCATAAAAATACCATCCTTTTGATGTGGTAACAAAAATGGCATTACTTCATGATTTGATAGACCGCCATACATGGAAACGATGTTATCATTTCTCAATAGATTCTATGGAAATAAGTTATATAAAATATTAATTTATAATAATTTTTAATATTTAATTATAATCATATATAAACATTATGTACATTTTTATGAACATCTACGACATACATTGATGGAAAATTAGTTACATCGATCCACGAGGTGGTTATACACTATACAGACGAACTATAGTTTCTTTTTCCATTTGATAGAAGTGGATATGGATTTATGTTAAAACATTGACATAATAAAATATTTTAATATGTGAGATACTTATGTTTTTTTTTCAACATGATTTAGTAACATTTTATAGATGTGGAAAGTGAAATAATTGAAATATTCATGATTATGAATTACACCTCTTCTCCAGACCACCACTTTAGGATTATAACTGAATCCTCCCACGGTAGGATTTATAATATAACCAAGGATATAGTATGGGTGTGTGGTATTAAGTAATATATTTGGGTTAATCATGTGTTAAATAATTTCTTTTTGATTTATTTAATGGTGATGATTTTGTGTTCCCCTTTATAAGGGAGGAGGTGTGGTATTTTAGTATATACAAAACACTATTCAATAATGGGAAGTCACTCCAATTCTATGTGACACATATATTAAAAAATAAATTATTTTAGGATATATAATTATGATACATACATATAAATTTTAAAGTAAAAATGTTTTATTCATGTTATACTCTTTAACTGTAAGGTTACTCAATTTTACACTTCAAAAGTTTTTACCACAATAACATTTTTTACTAATTTAAATTTTAATTACGACTAAAAAATAATTTTAACATATTATATAACATATAATATTTTTATTGAAAATTTTTAATCCATTTTATAGATTTCAATTGATAGAAGTGGTGTAATTAATTTTATAATATAACCCACGAGCATGATGAAAATTAGTTTTATGAAAAAATATATTTTTCTAGGAAAAGATGATTTGACATTAACTCTATAAATTGTAATATTAATTATATTAATTTCAATTGAAATATATATTTAATATATAGTTTTAATTTTAACCCTTCCCCATTAGGGGTTGTTTTAAAATCCTAGAATTTTTTCAATAAGATAATATCGATATTTTGGTATCAAAATTTATATTAATTTTATAAAAATATGTGGCTAAAATATCTAATAATATAATTAAAATATTTTTCAAAGAATGTAATAAAATAATTTTTGAATGGAACATATTTTTTTAGAATACAATATAATAATTAGTTATTGACCACTTATTAATAACATTTAAATAAATATATATAAGAATTTTTTTTAATTTCATGAAGAAGTTAATAAATTTTATACCAACAAATATTAAAATCAATCTGAAATTTTTCATATTTATGTAAAAATATTTTCATTATTGATTCAAAGTTCATTTTCACTCAGTGTTACATGTTGAACATGATATCGATCATAGTACTATTTTTAAGAAAAATATCATGTTTTCATAGCCTATGTTCATTTACAAATTACTACCTTTATTAATTTATAATAAATTTATGCATTTTATGTTTTCCATCACCATATTTCTTTATGTTACATCAAAAACC